>CAMTDV010000008.1:63004117-63744117 GCA_947069175.1 Scalesia atractyloides
ATTTGTTGGGACTGTGTCTTCTTCATCAGCTACGAGGAGGATCCCATGGAGTATGTGTCCGACGATGGATACGACCTCGATGCTGACGCCCTACCCCTTGAGGATGGAGCTGACCATGAAGACCTTGATGACTTTCAGTCGTTTGCTCTTATTGATCCTATGGAGGATGATGCCCCATAGGTAGACGACGTGCTAGCCGTTCCGCAGCCTCCACATGATGTTATTGTTTACGGCCATCCGGAGGGCGAGCATGCGATAGTACACCTGGCAGTACCTCTTGCCATGGTTCCTCCAGTCATTGACCTGGATGATGATGATGACATACTAGTGTTCCATGTCGATCATATGGAGGATGACCTTGAAGACGGCGAGGTCTTCGATGACATAGCAATACTTGAGATCCCACCCCCTGTCATACCAGTCGTCGGAATCTCGTCATCCTCAGCTGCCACCCAGAGTGAGCACATGGCAGACGATGCCTCTTCTGTTGCCCTAGATTCACCTGTATCGATACACTCACCCCCTGCAGCCTCACCGGCCTGTGTCAGCTCATTTCCTGCTAGTACCCGTTCCATACACTGGACCCGATCCCTACTCTGGACCCGCACGACATTATTCACTGAGCGGTACCCCACGTGCCCCTGAGCAACTACCCGCATTTTTCTTTGGGAGGTCCACTTACCATCCCGTTTACAACTTATTTGCAGCTGCACCTTCCCACATGGTAGGGCCTTCTTTCTCGGCTGGACCGCCACCCATGCATGCCACACGCACCATACCACCTACTGCAGGTATGTCTACCCCGATACCCCCACCGGGCATGAGCCCTTCTAACCCCTACCATCCCTCACACTTCCCCTCCGATTCCTGTATAGGAGAGAGTGACTTCGCATGACCTTCAGCTCTCTTTGATCTTTCAGAGGATCTGGGAGCTAGAGACCCAGCGTACTGCTCATGCCACTGCCAGAGCCACATCCCCATTACCATCATCACCACTACCACCCCCACCATCATACCCACCACCATCACCACCACTACCATTATCACCACCACCGGCCCCACCCTTCTACTGTCCATTTCACCACTTGTCATGCCCATCTGAGGCGCGAGTGTAGGAGCTAGAGCAGTTTCGAACTGATGCCACTCGGTTCATTTCTGGCCTAGAGGAGGAGGTGACTTACCATCACGGTTTGCTCCACGAACACCATCTCCACCACCCCCTACACCGCAATAGTATGTTTGTGATTATCTTTTGGGGATCAGATGCACTTTTGATGACTTAGCTCATGAAGACTCAGCTTTGAAGATCCCGGCTTTTGGAAGACAACTTGATGACGTAAAGAAGCAATGTAGAAGAAAATTTTACTTTTGTAATATACAAAACTTGTTCTGACTAGGGTTATGTATCCCTAAGTCCTTTTGATCTTCACGAACAAAATGTAATAAGTTGTCATTGTATAAACGTGTATTTTCTTTATTTAACATTGTATCTCTTTTATGTTACGGTTGATAGTGTCATGAAGTGGTGATATTATGGTTGATGTATCGTTTTGTGGTGATATTGTGATTGATGTCTTATGATGTGGAGACTATTTATGCAAGGAGTTATGTGCTTATGGTGATGATGGGTGTACGTATGTCATATACATATATTTTTTTCTTAATCACATATCGGATGTGCTTATACATATATGTATGATAAAAAATGAATAATTATAAATATAACAATAATAATAAATATGTATTTATTATTAAATAATTCGGCTAATTGTGAGCGACATTTTACAATAGAAGATGATGCCGCCCGCCGAAGGAGTTCCAACAACAATACACTTGTGACATTTGTGCCATTTCAATCATTGCATCAATTACAAACAATTTCATATTCAATAAAACCCTGTGTTTTATTTCCAGATATTTTTGTATTCAATAAAATCTTGTATTTTATTGATGAGAATGCAAAAATGTCAATCGTTGCACAATTTCGATCATTTTCGTGTTCGTTAAAGCGTTTGCAAAACGCGTAACCGTACAACCAGACGAACTGACATGCATGACATTTTCGGGCATAATCCAAGTTACACATGTCTTAACACCTATACATAACCTAAATATTAGGTTAAATGTTTTAAAAATGACAAACAAGTGACAATAAAAGTCCAAGGGCCAAAAATGTCAAAAAAGTAATAAATATTTTTGCTTCTTCACCAAGTTTGCCACCTATCTCCAATTTTTGACACCTAGCACTCACTTTGCCATACTTAATATAATGTTGACACATGTTAGGACACTAATCCACACTTGAGGACACTTGTCATCACCTCCTTAATCCTAAAATTCTATAAATACTCCATGATTCTTCCATTTTTCACACCACTTCAAAACACTTCAAAGCAAAGTGTGAAGTTCTTCTTTCTATCCTTCTTGGAGCTTGTTTCCAACCTTTGGAAGCCTCCTATCTTGAGTTCCGAAAGTGTTCTTCAACACGAGTAAGTACTCTTCCTAGTTCTTTAATTTTGTTTTTAGCTATTTTGAGCTAAAAGTCGAACAATTTGGCTTCCTGGTTGAATTTTGTTTCTGACCATACTTGGTCAAGTCAAAGTCCAATTGAACTTTGCAATGTGATCGTAATCGCGAAGGTTATAATCCCTAACGATTTCACCTTCTAATTACCACGTTTACTAGTCGAAGTGAAGAGACAAAGTTTCGGTCAAAAATGTGCGGATGTGCATTTTACGACGAAACTATTTTCGGGTATCAAAATACCAAGTTTTGATACTAAATTAGTTTTATAAACTTAGTTAGACATATTTTGACGTGTTTAACTTGTCACTTCTAGTTTAGTACTTATTTAGGGTCGTAAGTCGAGCGGTCTTGACCATCGCTTTGACTTTCAAATCCGACCCGTTTGGTTGATCTTAGGATCCGACCAAACACATATTTGTGACCATAGTTGTATAGGGAATAACCTACTGAGGTTATACCTTGTTTGGTTAGTGTTATGATAAGTTACTTCTATGTTCTTAAAAAATGACCAAAATGCCCTTTTGCGCATAAATCCATTTTAAACACATGTAACCAAATTTTTGACATATAAAATGAAGTTATAACATTTTCAAACATGTTTGGTCATTTAAGACTTATCATAGGACATGTTTAACCATGTGATCACGTGTTTACGCTAACGACCCGTTAGAGTAGCATAAACTACCTTAATGAGTCATAATAGGTCAAAAGCACTTAGGATCCTTTCCAAATCAGAATGTTAAGCTTGTTAAACCATATCACATGAGTTCCAACATTCGTTTTGTTTGTAAGACTTCATTCTATCCGATCTCCCGTTTGTAGTCCCGACACGCTAACATATTTATCTAACACATTAGGACACGTTTGAGCTTTGTTTATTCCGCTGATCAAGAACACTTTCGCAATCCAACGAGTACATAGTTCCCCTCTTTTACATTTTCTAAATGTTCCGGGGTGATTCATATGTGCCTATAATTATTTTCAACACTTCAAAACAATATACATGGTTTATATATATAAAGTGATTTTCAAAGTGAGTACATAGTTCCCCTCTTTTACATTTTCTAAATGTTTTGGAGTGATTCATATGTGCCTATAATTACTTTCAAGATTTCAAAACAATATACATGGTTTTTATATATAAAATGATTTTCAAAGTGAGTACATAGTTCCCCTCTTTTACGTTTTACAAATGTTTTGGGGTGACTCATATGTGCTAAATCATTTTAAAGTTTTCAAAAACAATGTCTATGGTTTATATATAAAACATTACGATTTCAATAATGTGAACAACTTGTTGATGCGTTATCCATAACATGAATTACATTCATTAGCTTTGGCCGAGCCGACCAGTAGTATGTTATGGTACCATAGGACTGACAATCCCATTATCGGACTGTTCACTAGATTTGGTGGAAGTTTGGGTAATGACAAAAACTGTTTCTGATCAACAAATCATTTGATGATTTGTTAGTCTAGTTAAAGAGACCCTTTGGTGGTCTATTAAAGATACCCTTTGGTGGTATAGTCAACACAGGTTTGAATGTGTTCATTAAAGAACGATCAAAAGTTTACATAATTAAAAACACGGGGGATTTGTTTATGATATGGACAATTCGTTTATCACAACGATTGATCTATAACACGGACAAATGGTTTATAACACGGACAAATGGTTTTAAACAATGTCACGCAATGATTTTCACTTAAAGATAAAAACCATACGGAGTTTTCTTTTGAATCAATCTATTACAAGGTTTTTACAAAAGAAACGTTTTGGTCAAGATTCATGGCTATAATGTTTTCACAACTCTAACCAACTTATTTTAGTTGGTTAATTGTGTTGCGATATCAAACACTTTTGATACAAGGTTTTCACTTAACGACTCTTGTAGTCGGACGAGGTGTTGCAATATGTATACAAAGCCACGAATTTGACACACTCACAAAACCTATTACACTCCGGCATTTTTATGCTGACTCTCTTTTCACATATGTTTCAGGAGTCAATGCTTGATAATATGATGCATGCTTCACGTAGGAATGGACGTGGGCCTTAGTGACTTAAAACATGAAAGACAGTTTATTTATGTGTTGTTCTTGTTTATCCCAAGACAATGTAAACATTTAACTTAATAAAACAAAATTTTAAATTCCATGAGTTGTGAAACAATAGTTCTGTGACATGACTCCCCAACGTTTCCGCCGCAGTTCGTTGTTTTACGTGGTCGGGGTGTTACAAAAAGATTGGTATCAGAGCTTATGGTTATAGGGAATTAGGTTATTAGTAATGCTTTGACCTAGACTATAACCTTCCTAGGACACTAACGCGAGTTATCTTGCGCTTAGATTATTAAAACAATACCATCACCTATCCTTAGGTGATTACCAAAACAAATACACAAATTCTTCTTGAAAATCATCATCTATCCTTAGATGATTTATTTTTGGCTTAAAGACTTGTAAGTTTTCAAAATCCCATCAAAGTTTGGGTTTTATTAATGTGAACACATGCAATCTGGAAGGGTGGATTCCTGTACTCTGAGTTTTCTGTCTAAAGCTAGAGTGTTAGTACAAATCCGCATTATCAAACCAGTCACTCTTACCTGGGAACTCTTGGGGTGAGTGTCCACTTATAGGCTAAAACATGTCTTCGCGATATATTATAAAGACCCATTTACTTTGATTAGCCACCGTGTGTCGTTTGTTTATTTTTATGTAACAAACATATTTCGTCGATATTTTTAACATCTCTCTTGATTATCCAATGTCACGCTCACATATTTTCCCTCATGTTTTCTTCTAGAAGAACATATTATTGCATTATAAATAATAAATTCTGATAACAAATTCATTAATGGTACGTTCCTTGTTAACAATCATCCTGCTTCTATTCTTTTCGATTCGGGTGCCGATAGAAGCTTTGTATCACTGTCCTTTGAACCTTGTTTTCGATGCCTAGAACTAAACTAGGAAAACCCTTAACAGTGGAAATAGCTAGTGGTGAACCCCTTGTGCTCGACTATGTCATTCGTAGTTGCCAATTTAACTTGGATAACCACCTTTTCCCATTGACCTCACGTCAATGCAACTCGGGAGTTTTGACATCATCATAGGAATCGATTGGTTAACCAAACACCATGCTGAGGTGATCTGTTTCGACAAGGTTGTTCGTATACCTCTTTCGTCTGGCGGAACCTTAGAAGTTCACAGAGAGAAACCCTCTAGTAGCCTAAAACTCATGACCTGTACCCAAGCCCAAAAATACATACGAAAGAATTATGTAGCCTTCTTGGCACATATCGTAGAGGAAAAAGGCAAGGGCAAAACTGTCCAGGACATCCCTGTTGTTCGAGAATATCCTGAGGTGTTTCCTGAAGAGCTATCTGGTTTACCCTCAATTCGTCAAGTTGAGTTTCATATTGACCTTGTACCTTGTGCCAACCCAATTACAAAATCTCCGTACCGTCTTGCACCGTCTGAAATGCAAGAGTTGTCAAAACAACTCCAAGAACTTTCAGACAAGGGATTCATTCGTCCGAGCTTTTCACCTTGGGGCGCTCCTATCTTATTCGTGAAAAAGGATGGATCCTTCCGTATGTGTATCGATTATCGTGAGCTCAACAAACTCACAATCAAAAAGCGATTTCTTCTACCTCGCATTGATGATCTCTTTGATTAGCTACAAGGTGCGACCTGCTTTTCAAAGATTGATCTGCGTTCTGGGTATCATCAACTTCGTGTACTCGAAGAAGATATTCCAAGACTGCTTTTCGCACTCGATACGCCCATTACGAGTTCACTGTCATGCCTTTTGGTTTGACGAATGCTTCTGCCGTCTTCACTTAAAGATAAAAACCATAGGGAGTTTTCTTTTGAATCAATCTATTACAAGGTTTTTACAAAAGAAATGTTTTGTTCAAGATTCATGGCTATAATGTTTTCACAACTCTAACCAACTTATTTTAGTTGGTTAATTGTATTACGATATCAAACACTTTTGATATGAGGTTTCCACTTAACGGCTCTTATAGTCAGATGAGGTGTTGCAATATGTATACAAGGCCAAGAATTTGACACACTCACAAAACCTATGTACTCGCCGACATTTTTATGCTGACTCTCTTTTCACATATGTTTAAGTAGTCCATTCTTGATAATATGATGCATGCTTCACGTAGTAATGGACGCGGGCCATAGTGACTTAAAATATGAAAGAAAATTTATTTATGTGTTGTTTCTGTTTATCCCCAGACAAAAAATTTAACTTAATAAAACAAAATTTTAAATTCCATGAGTTGTGAAACAATGATTCTGTGAAATGACTCCCTGACGTTTCTGTCGCGGTTCGTTGTTTTACGCGGTCGGGGTGTTACAACATTGCTGACAACACAAGCAGAGTTAGATGAATGCATTTCTTAGGCAATTGTGCAGTACGAAGCTAACCGCTCCGCACACAGCGGTGGTACCAGAGGTTCAACCGGAGGCAATCCTCCAACTTGTAATACCGATTATTCATAAAATCGCACAATACTTTCATTCATTCAATTCGTGCTTGTTGAGTTACTCATGCTTAAATGGTGTATCCAATGATTTCAGGTTGCACTTACAAGCAGTTTCTAGACTGCAAGCCTCTGAATTATGACGGTTCCGGAGGTGCTCTAGCTTCATACATTGGACTGTGAAGACTAACTGTTGGTGCATATTTGTGACAACAGCTTAAATTTGGTCTTTGGATATCTTATAATTAGTAAAAGGATAAACGGTTAACGGGTTTAGTTTTGTAATAGTTAATTAGAAGTAATTGGGCTGAACTAGACACTAAATAGCACATGGTAGGTGAATTGGGCTTTAAACCCATTAGCAGTCCATGTAGGGAAACCCTAGCCCAGTTGCATAACCTATCTCTATATAAAGGGTGGTTTGCATTAGGGTTAAGGTTGATCGTTTTGCTGGTTCTATTGTTGTATTGTTGTTTTAATTGTTCAGAGAGAATTGAGAGAGAGTCTTAAATTGATTATAAACACTTTGTGTCAGATAATCAATAGAAGACTGTCTGAAGGAAATTGTTCATGTTCGTGTTCTTGTTTCAGGGAAATCTGATCTAGGGGATTTCGCACTCTAGATTAGATAGACGATTCTGTCAAGATCCATACGGACTAAGGGACCTACAATTGGTATCAGAGCATTCGGCTCTTGATTTTGCTCGGTTCAGAATCGTAACAGTAGAAAAAGTTGGGTTTTTGAACGTTTTGGAGCCTGTTCTTGAAGTTTGTGATGGCTGAATTAGGGTTTCATCGGCTGTTCTAGAGTTTTCCAGCGATTTTGGATAAACTACAAGGTATTTCGGATAGAAGGAGAGCATTTCGGATTAACAGCAAAGTATTCCGGATTGAAGACTTGAATTTCGGATCAGAAAACTTGCATTTCAGATTAGAAAAGTGCAATTCGGATCAGAAAAGCCCATACAGGATTCCATTTCGGATTGATATTCGGATCAGAAGTTATTTCGAATTGAATTTCGGATCAGAAGCTATTTCGGATTCCATTTCAGATTAAATTTCAGATCAGAATTGTATTCCGGATTTCATCTCAGATCAGTATAGTCTATTCTGGATTCCATCTCGGATCAGAACTATTCCGGATTCCATTTCGGATCAGAACAGTGCATTCCGGATTTCATCTCGGATCACTATTCCGAATCACCATTTCTGATTAGCAATTCGGATTACTGTCATAATCAGACAATATATATCATTAGAATCGTATCGTCGAGACGAGTCTAACAGTATAATTTGGTAACCACTCATTTTGGACAAGTTTTAACGTTTTTAACGAGCCGGTTCGGTATAAATGTCGAATATGTCTAACCTAAATGAGCTGTTAAGAATGGAGCACGAGGCTTGCACCACAAACAAACCTCCAAAAATGCTAAAGGTAGAGAATTACCTAACATGGAAGGACAGGTTTCAATCTTTTATTGAATACCAGGACACATGGATGTGGATCTGTATTCAAGATGGGTACGCTAACCCAACGCATGACTTTGAGGGCAGACAACGGGTTACTGCTTATGTGAACATGTCAGAAGCTGAGAAAAGGATGTATGAGTCTGAGAAGAAAGCCTTAGCTGCTATAAAGATGTCATTACCTGATGGCATCAAACATACTTTCAAGCGTTATACTACGTCGAAGGAGATGTGGGATGCCCTAGAGAAGAGGTATAAGGGCAATACTGATGTGAAGAAGAACAAGGTGGATCTGCTGAAGAAACAATTTGCTGTATTTAAAGGCATGATGAGTGAGTCCCTTGAGGATATTATCACAAGATATTATCATCTGATGTCAGAAATGGATAATTATGACATAGAGGGATACACGGATGTGGAGATATACGACAAGTTGCTGGATGCTTTACCTGCAAAGTGGGATATTTATACTTTGATGATAAAGGGTGAAGCAGAGTATGAAAGGAAAGACTTGGAAGAGGTTGTTGGAAAATTAAGAGCTTATGAGCTCAATATGAAGAAGAAGAAGGACACGAGTTATGATCAGGTTCAAGATCCGGGGATTTATAAAGGTCTTAAACCTTCATCTTCCAACAATGCCTCAAGTGATAGTGCAACTGCGTTTCTCTCATGTGAGAATGAGCAGATCGTGATAAATGCTGAGGGTGAAGTATGTTTTGTTGCTGCTTCAGGAGGCTCGACATGGGATATGAGACAACAATCAAGTAATAATAACAGTAGTAATAGGTCTATGCCTCTGAGTGTCAAAAGTGCTGAAGATCATCTGGCGTTGCTTGCTTCTTTTGTTGCTTCCTACGAGAACTACATTCAGGGAAAATATCTGATTCTGCTACGTTTGATGAAAATTATGATCAGGTCGACCTTGATGACTTAGAGGAGATGGATTTGTAGTGGCAGATGACCATGAACTCTAGAAGGGTGAAGAGGTTCATGAACAGAACGGGCAGGAAGTTCGTTGGAAAGAGAGTGGGCTTTGACAAGTCAAAAGTGTGTGTTACAATTGTCGTAACTATGGACATTTTGCTAGAGAATGTCAACGGCCAAAAACTAAATCTCGTTCTAATTCATCCTTTCAAGATTGTCCTGATCATGGTTCAAGCAATAGGAATGCGTCAACCAACACTGGATCAAAGGCCCTGATTTCTACTGCTAGAGAGGGTTCTTATGATTGGAGTGTTCATCTGGAGGGTGATAACAATACCTCACAGGCGTTTATGGCTGATATAGCTCTAGTTGTTGATGAAGAAGTGAAAGCTGATGCTGAGGGAGAGCAAGAGAAGGTAGTTGAGAAAGCTGATGGAGAACAGAATGCTACAGAGAAGAAGATGGCTGCTGATTTTGATGCTTTCATGGCTGATCTAAGCAAATCAACAGGCGAGGTATGTTCTAACTCTGGTAGTTCTGTTTGTTTGAAGTGTCGTAAACTGCAATGTGAAGTTGACACATTAACAAATCAAAACCAAAGTCTTGTAAATGAGCTCTCGAACCTAAAAGAATCAAACTTTTTTGTAAAAAGAAATGAGTCATTATACTTGAAGAAAATTAAAGGTTATGAAGAAGAAATTAATGTTCTAACCTGTAAGCTTAATGAAAAACTTCAAGTTATTGACTTAGCTCATGATACGACGAGTGAGAAAACAAAAGAAATTACTGAAAAATGCAAAGAGTTGTCTGAAGCACAACTTAAAATTTGTGAGCTTGAAAAGAAATTAAATCAATTCAGAGATTCATCTTTTGTTATGAAACACATAATGAATGGCCTGAAGAAGAGTAATGATAAGACATGTGTGGGCTTCAAAGGTTTAAATGAAGTTCCACCACTTCTTGGTCACGACTATTCTTTCTTGCCTGATGAAGAAGAGCTTACAAAATTTGTGTCAACTACACCTGGTAGTTCCACATCAGAAAATGTTGATGGTACTGAAAATGCCAAGAAGGATAATAACAGGGAAACAGTTCTGAAAACAAAGAATACACACCCTAAGAATCAAAAACAAATTTTTGTTAAAAAGGTTGATTTTGTTAAAGAGAGTGATATGAAAGAAGAGGTCACTGTTATTACAAAAGAGTCTAATGTGCAGTTTGTTAAGAATAAAAATAAAGAAAAAATAGAAGTTAAGCAAACTAAACAAGATCCTTCTAAAGCATCATCATCATCATCGCCTGATGAATCTAAGCAAGAGCTTCAATTAAGAAGTCTTCGGCTAGAAAATCGTGCTTCAAATGTCACAAAAAGGGACATGTAGCTAGCTGCTGTCCTAACAAAAAGAGTGAAGCACAGGTAAGTGAGAGACAGAGAGAAAAATCACCAGCAAAAGTGGTGATGTTGAGACGAAGGTTAACTCACCAAAGATATCTGCTATCAGGCAACAGAGTGTTGCTGTTGGTGTAGATAAGGCTGAAAAGGTAACTCACCAAGTTCCTCGTTTTCAAAGAAATCAACAAAGATTTAAGCCTGAATCTACATCAAGCAGATATGACAGACCTAGAAGTGGTTCTCCATGAATGAATAACTTTAATGGTCGATCAAGTAATTTCAGAAGTCAAGGTCAATATCAAACTTGATACCAGAATGTTGGTAGTCAAAATTTTTATAACGATGGCTTTAGAAATTATCATCATCAAAATTCATGGAACCAAAATCATAATTTCCAAAGGTCGCAAAGTCCAAACATGGTTAGGAAACCTTAGGACCAAAGACCTAGTGGAAATCAAAAACCATTTCCATCAACAGGTCTAAGATCCAAGACTCCTGTTAGGAGTGATGGATATTTGATGGATGTCCCTGTGGTTGATGAATCTGGAAGACCCAAGACCATTAAGGCTTGGGTCCCCCAATCTAACTAATTTTGTTGGGTTGTACAGGAGCTGCTAAGAAGGATTATCAACTTGTGGTATGTTGATAGTGGTTGCTCCATGCACATGACGGGGGATGTGAGGCTGTTAACTGAGTTTGAAAATATAGATGGTGGTTATGTTAATTTTGCAGGTGCTAAAGGAGGGTAGATTACAGGTCGAGGAAAAGTAACCAACAGGAAGACCACACTGGACAAAGTGAACTATGTTGAGCAGCTGAAGCACAATCTGATGAGCGTGTCTCAAGTCTGCGACAAGGGTCACTCGGTCCACTTTACAAAGTCTGAAGCTTTGGTGTTGAAACCTGGTTTGATAATACCGGATGATTGGATAGTGATGAGAGCGCGAAGGAGAAACGACACTTATGTCATGGACATGGGTGCTAAGGATTCTTCCACTATGGTGGCGTGTTTACTATCTGAAGGGGTATGGTCCCAAAAACCTTGCGCCTATCAAGGAAACCATACCCATTAATAACTTCTAAAGAAACTGTGCGCGGACTTCTTTGCCAAAATAAGATTTATTAGAACTTTACGCCAAATATCCAAGAGAGGAAAGCTTCATGTAACTACCTTGCGCGGGCTCGCGCAAGGTTCAAAGTTAACCTTGAACACTCTCTTTGGATAAATGCTTCATTTAACTACCTTGCGCGGGCTCGCGCAAGGTTCAAAGTTAAGCTTGGACATTCTTCTTTGATAATGCTTCATTTAACTACCTTACGCGGGCTCGCGCAAGGTTCAAAGTTAATCTTGAACATTCTTGGTTGATAATGCTTCATTTAACTACCTTGCGCAGGCTTGCGCAAGGTTCAAAGTTAATCTTGAACATTCTTGTCCGATAAATACTTCATTTAACTACCTTGCACGGGCTCGTGCAAGGTTCAAAGTTAATCTTGAACATTCTTGTCCGATAAATATTTCATTTAACTACCTTGCGCGGGCTCGCGCAAGGTTCAAAGTTAATCTTGAACATTCTTGTCCGATAAATTCTTCATTTAACTACCTTGCGCGGGCTCGCGCAAGGTTCAAAGTTAACCTTGAACATTCTTGCTTGATAATGCTCCATGCGCAAACCTTGCGCAAATATTTATATCAAAGCAAGCATCCACCAAACGTTGCGCCAAGCAGCAAGGAAAAGAAGGAAGATCAGTTAACTAACTTGCATTTCTTGCACAAGGAAACAGTAAATCCTGAAACTTTCCCTTAGCAAAAATCTTAACTTGGTTCAGAAGCAAGGGGAATCTTTTCTGTTGTAACAGAATGTACACGTGGCGAATGATAGATGGATAACAGCTGTGAAACCTTCTAGAAGCCATTAACACCCAATCGTGCAAGCATCTTTTCAGTTATAACCAATTGCCACATGGCAGCATCTGGACGGCTGAGGAAGATCACGGTGATGGCATGCTCACATTCATAAGATGTAGTGATCTCATGTTGACACGTGGCGCCTCCCTAACCGCTGATGAGCTCACGATCCGTGTGTACTAACAGATTGCCAACAAACGCTAACGGAATAACAAAAGATTCCGTTAACGTTAAGAATCTCTCTTTTTTGGCGCCAAACACCGGTTATAAATAAGTAACTTGGAGTTCAAGGAAAGGTATTCACACTCAACTACTCTCTCACTTACAATGCTTACTTCCAACTACCTGTACTTATTCTCGTGTCAGCGGGTGGTCACGGAGAGAACCCCCCTTCTCCCCGTGGCGAGCTAACGGTGTTCTGTTTTGCAGGATCAGCCGGAGTATTATTCTATTCAGCATCCATCGTGAAACCAAACGGAGGATTAACCCTTTTATGCAGAGCCCATTCCATAGATCTACTTTGATTCCGGTCTAGTTGATCTAGGGTTTCTTCATTGGCGCCCACCGATTTCGATTCTCTCACCTTTCGTTTCGTTTCACTTAGATCTGCAGCATCATGGCTGACGGATCATCTTTTCAAGGTCCTCGATCAGGGATTCGATGTGTTGTTGTCGGACCTCAGGTCGACGGACAAATAGTTGAGGATTCGTCCGGCGAAGCTAATGCTCAGTATGATCCTAATCATGCGAGTATTCCTGTAACGCCGGTGGCTCCTCAGGTTGATGTTACGTCGATTTTACCACCTGGAGAGACTCCATTATCGTGGTTAATCAAATCTCAAGCGACTCTAAACGCTATGTATGCTCAGTTATGTGCCCAGACCGGAACTCCAGCTTTTCAAGCTCCGGTTAGCGCTCCTCAGGTCCGTGCTTCGGCGGCACCTCGAGTTTTGAGTTATAATACTCAAGGTCATGCTCGTTCCCCTTTGCGCATGCCTGAAGATGGAACAAAAATGCATTCTAAAACCAGGAATGATCCTGTTCATTCTGGTAATAGAAGGCAAGAAGACATCGTTCAGCGTCGCGCATCTGTCCACTCTCGTTTGGGCCCGCGATCTTCACAGAAATGGGACACCCAACATGACGATCTTGATAGAACCTATGAGGAGGGGGATAGTGCAAGTATTTTTAATCGAATATCTGCAGATCATTCTAGTTACAGGCCAAAAGTACGCGCAGTATACAATCCAGAAGCTGAGCATAATTACAATTTGGTGTATCGCCCAACCGAAGCAGCTGAAGAATCAAAGTTTACCAGAGAGATAGCACTGGCTCCGTTGGAGCAAGCAAAATTACCATCCAACGTCGGAATGTTTAACGGTTTGACTGATCCCGATGATCACATGCGCCTCTTTACCGGCGCAAGGTTACTCGGGTGCTGGACACTGCCTATGTGGTGACACTTATTTGTGCAAACCCTTACTGGCGCTACGCGCCTTTGGTTTGATAATTTGCCGGCAGGTAAACTTTCCTCTTGGAATGACTTGAAAGAAAAATTTCTTACACACTTTAGTCAGCAACGGCGATACGTGCGCGACTCCTCAGATGTAATGAACATCTGGCGGAGAGACGATGAAAGCCTCGAAGATTTTATAACACGTTATAATAAAGAGGTGTTGGAAATTGGAGATATCCATAAAGACCTTATACGCGCGCAGTTCAATTATGCGGTAAGGTGCGACGAAATGATTAAAGTGCTGCCGGTACAACTGGCCTTCCAAAAAACTGGGATAAACTCATGGCGGCAACCAAGGTTTATGCCCAGACTGGGGCGCAACTTAAGTTCTAACCGACCACCTCTACCTCAGAACCGTCCGCACGACCTGAGTAGAGGTAGTCGCAAGTATAAGAGAAACTGAAAAGAGTCAAGTCAGAATTCGTTTTCTCCGTATTCACCAATTGATGCGCGAGCAACAATCAACAAGATAACAACTCAAAAAGCGATTAAACAGGAGAATAGGGAACGTCAGTGGACTCCCTTAACAAAATCTCCGGCTGAGGTTTTCAGCACTGAGAATTATCAGTTTAAACAGCCGCAACCAATGAAAAACAAAAAAGGGCAAGACCCAAATTTATTCTGTGACTATCATAGAGACACCGGTGACACAACAGATAATTGCATTAGTGTGCGCACGGAGATGGAGAAAGCGTTAAAGAGTGGGAAGCTTACACATCTAGTCCAAAACGTGCGCAAAGAGATTAAGCAGATTACGCGCGAGAACGAGGCCTAGTAACAAGAAAATGAAACAGCACGTTTCCATGATTCAAGATGGATCATCGCGCAAGCGTAGCCATCAACATTTTCAAAACAATACTTGGCGCGAACAACAAGTCATTTTTCCTATCGTTCCAGGAGGTCCTCAAGAAGACCGGCCAGTAGTCATCACTGGTATCTTTGGGCACTACCAAATAGACTATATGTTTATAGATCCGGGTAGTTCCATGGATATCATGTATGAGCAGTGTTTCAAGCAACTAGATCCTGAGGATAAGGCATGTTTGGAACCAGTTTATTTTCCATTAACTGGGTTCTGCAATGAGGCTGTCTTTCCTCTAGGACAAATCCTCTTTCCTGTCACTTTATCTGATGGAAAATGCTCTCGAACGAATAACGTCAACTTCATGGTGATGCCGGCAAATTCCCGTCACGATGTAATATTGGGACGCCGCGCGCAACATGATTTTAGTATGATTACTTCCGCTCTGCATGCTGCTTGTGGTTTTCCGACACCTAATGGCGTAGCTGTACTTTATGCACGGAAAGAAATCATGTCAATTGAAGAACCAGTTATGAAGGCTGGCAAGACATTACCAAGCAATGAACCAGAAAAATGGATACTCAACAATAAGTACCCTGAGCAGACAATCCTATTAGGACCTGCAGTTAGTAGTGAAATCCGCGCAAAGCTTAAACTACTGTTGTTTCGCAACAAAGACATTTTCGCCTGGACACCTGCCGGCATGGTTGGTGTCCCGCGCGATGTTGCGGAACATTGCCTGAATGTATTTCCATCAGCAGAGCCAGTTGCGCAGAAAAAGCGCAGCCTCGGGTCAGAAAAGACAGCGGTAATGAACGAACAAGTCATCGAGTTATTAAATGCGGGTATTCTGCGAGAAGTTAAATACCAGACCTGGGTGGCAAACCCAGTCATGGTAAAGAAACATAATGGCGGATGGCGGATGTGCGTAGATTTTAAAGATCTAAACAAGGCATGTCCGAAAGATTGTTATTCTCTTCCTAAGATTGACAAAAAAGTTGACTCATTAGCTTCCTTTCGCTGGAAATGTTTCCTAGATTGTTACAAAGGTTATCATCAAGTCTTGATGAAAAAAGAAGACGAAGATAAGACCGCTTTTTGCACAGAGAAGGGCATTTTTTGTTATACCAAGATGTCTTTTGGTCTCCGCAATGCGGGAGCTACTTATCAAAGATTGATGAATACAGTGTTTGGAGATGACATTGGGAAAACTGTGGAAGTCTACATGGATGATTTGGTCATTATGAGTAATTCAGAAGACATTATGCTAGATAACATCCAAAGAACTTTTGACTCTCTGCGCGAGGTAAACCTAAAGTTAAATCCCAACAAATGCTCATCCGGCATGGAGGAGGGCAAATTTTTGGATTTCATCGTCACCAAAGATGGTTTCAAAGTTAATCCCGAAATGGTCGATGCAATACAAAAAATGTCTTTTCCGACTACCATCAAAGAGATGCAACGTTTGGCTGGAAGGTTAGCTGCGCTAAACCGCTTCCTCGCCAATCATGCTGCAAAATCTTATCCATTCATTCGAACCTTGTGCAATTGTGCAAAGAGCAAAGAGTTCGCATGGACTCCTGAAGCTGATCAAGCTTTCCAGCAGATGAAAGATTGTTTAGTTCAACTTCCCACACTTACTGCTCCTGGAGAAAAAGAACCCATGGTCTTATATCTTGCTGCATCTGAGGTAGCAGTAGGTGATGTCTTGCTGGTAGAACGCGAAGGGGTCTAGTCTCCAATTTATTATATCAGCAAGATGTTGAACGATCCAGAGACAAGGTATTCAATCATGGAAAAATTAGTTTAGCATTGGTCCATGCTTCGCGCAGGCTGCGAAGATACTTTTCTGGACATGTTATTACAGTTTTAACAAACTTTCACATAGGCCAAGTCCTGGCCAAACCAGACATTTCTGGACGACTTGCGAAATGGGCAATAGAATTGGGAGGTTATAACATCTGTTATAAATCTAGACCAGCTATCAAAGGCCAAGTTTTGGCAGATTTCATTGCTGAAATTTCCGCTGATAAGCTTGAAGAATGCCAAGCAATCCAAAACCTAGTCCCAGTCATCGACAACAGATCCTGGACATTGTTTACAGATGGCACATCAAACAGTGACGGGGCTGGAGCAGGTCTTCGATTAATGAGTCCAGAAGGAGCAGAATTCACATATGCAATTCGGTTGGATTTTAAAAGCACCAACAACGAGGCCGAATATGAAGCTTTACTAGCAGGCTTACTCCTCGGTATCAAAATGGGCGCAGCAAATTTAGAAGCCCATGTTGATTCATTATTTGTGGCTGAGCAAGTAGGTTGAACATACGATGCAAAGGGAGATATCATGGCTCTATACTTGGCGCAAGCCAAGGCTCTTATAGCACAGTTCCAACAATTTAAAATCACACACGTCAAGCGAAGCGAAAACAAACATGCTGACGCTCTAAGTAAACTTGCTGCAACTAGCTTCAAGCATTTAGCAAAAGAGGTTTGCATCGAGGTTTTAAGTAATCCATCCATCCCTCTCAGGCAAGTGAAAATGATCGAAGTAGGAGATCCATCATGGATGTCTCCAATAATGATGTATCTGTTGCATGGTTCTTTACCAGAAGATAGAGCGCAAGCACGAAAGTTACGATGCAAAGCCCTCAATTATGAAATGATTGACGGTATCCTTTACCGACGCTCTTACATGGGTCCTTTGCTCCGCTGTGTTGACAAACATGACGCGCAATACCTGATCATGGAAATTCATGAGGGACTGGGTGGCATACATTCTGGGCCGCGCATGGTTGTAGCCAAAGTAAAAAGCGCAAGGTATTATTGGCCCGGAATGTACGTTGACGCGATAGAGATTTTGCGCAAGTGCATGTCCCGCCAAAGGCATGCCCCTAAAACATTGTGCCCAAATAATCCTTTGGTACCTGTCACAACAGCTTGGCCATTTCAATAATGGGCCATTGATTTAGTGGGACCATTTCCAGATGCGCCCGGTGCAGTAAAGTTTATCATCTTGCGGTCGATTACTTCACTAAATGGGTTGAAGCCAAACCTTTAGCTTCTACTACAGCGATGGTAATTCGCAAATTCATCTGGGAGTATATTATTTGCCGTTTTGGTCTGCCCATGCGCATTATTATAGACAACGGTCCAAATTTAACGGCTCAAGAGTTGCAAACATGGATGACCGAAATGGGAATCCAGCATGTTTTCGCTTCTGTTGCGCACCCACAAGCAAATGGTCAATTTGAAAGCATAAATAAACAGTTGGTCGACGGTATCAAAGCCCGCCTTGGCACGGCACGACGGTGGTGGGTTGACGAATTGCCTAGCATCTTGTGGGCACACCAAATTATGCCCAAGACTAGCACTGGAGAAATTCATTTTAGCCTTGTATACGGCACGAAAACTGTGATTCCTGCCGAAATTGGGTTATCATCTCCAAGAATGCTAGCCTTGGAAAAATAAGATAACGAAGAACAACGGCGCATCGACCTAGACTTATTGGAAGAGCGCCGAGAAAACGCAGCGATTCGCGAAGCTAAATACAAGTCCCAGCTTGAAAAGTATTACAACAAAAGGGTGTACATCTGTTCCTTTTTGCCTGGTGACTTTGTTCTTCGCGATAATGAAGCATCGAATGCCGAAAAACCAGGGAAGTTAGCCCCGCGATGGGAAGGCCCATACGTAATAAATGAAGTATTGGGAAAAGGCGCGTACACTCTGAAGTGTATAGACGGATCCAGCGTTCCCCGAACCTGGAACGGCAATCAACTGCGCCGATGTTATAT
Organism: Scalesia atractyloides; assembly: GCA_947069175.1. Classification (NCBI taxonomy): domain Eukaryota; kingdom Viridiplantae; phylum Streptophyta; class Magnoliopsida; order Asterales; family Asteraceae; genus Scalesia; species Scalesia atractyloides. The sequence goes on from CAMTDV010000008.1 coordinate 63,022,946, forward strand.
GTAGTCTCAGTCCTCTAAGCAACTTCTGAGCGTTGCATAACGAGACTGCTTACTTTATTTTGTTATGTAATCTTAGTGGCAACCATAGCCTTGCGCTTTGTCAGTATGAATAAAATACTTTGCCACTACTTACAGTCTTATATATGTTCTTTTACAAAATGCATGCAATTCCTTTGGATAAACAAAAACACAAACTCATGAGCCACAAGCTAATTTAATACCTACGCTCACACATGAGAAAAGAAATTGTTCATATGTCTATCCTAAACAAGTAATTGGTTCCATGAAAACATTGTAAAACTGAAATATATTATATTCATGATCCTTGCGCAAAAGCGCAACGTTACGAGTTATCATACAGTAAAAATTACAAATTTCTTATTCTATGGACTTGATTCCTGCCTATTATCTGCTGAAGGAAAAATCTCCTTTAGCTTATCAACAACGTCGTCTTACTGCAGCGCGGCGTCCACAAGGTCCATAATCGGAATTTGCAGTTGATCATATTTTTCCTTAGCAGCAGAATAAATGGCGGTAGTATTTAGCCCATGCGTGGCAGCACGGCTGGTATCCCATTCAATCTTTAGCGCATGAGCCACGTGCAAAGTACATTCTCTATAGCCCTCGGCGTGCCCATCATTGCGCGCCGCCACCATTAATTCTGCCACTCTCTCATCCAACTCCGTAGAGTTAAGGATGGCATTTGCGATCTGTACATAAATACAATCAGTATATGTTGCGACAATCAAACCAGATGAATAAAGAAAAGTGAATATTACCTCCACAATCCCATACTCCCGCAACCAGGTAAGCTGGTTCATGAGGGATTTGGTCAAGCTTTTTGCAGTAGCGCAAGCGACCTCCGTGTCGTTAAGTTTTTGATCGTCTTCAGTCAAACGATGGATTAACTCGGCTTTCTCTGATCGGTGCAGGTTGACATCTTTTTTCAAACTGTCAACCTCAGCTTGCAACCGCTCCTGGTCAAAAAGCATAGCAGTTAGATCAACAATTTCTTTATTCTTAAGAAGGAGAGTCATTTTAGTTGATACCTCATTTTGCTCACTTCTTTGTCGGTGTGAGCGCGCTTCTCTGCTACCGCAATTGCATCAGCTTTCTCTTTTTTGAGTTTCTCAATCTCGTTGCGCAGAGAAATTTTATCTTTATTATCACGCTCGCAAGCCTCCACAAAGCGATTGCACTCGTCCGCATATTGCACAGAAGACGCCTCACACTTGCGCTTCCAAGACAGCGCAGCCCATTCTTCAGTCTTCTTCTCCTTCTCAAATTGGGCCTTTTCCACCTCAAAATCAACAAGCATCTTCAATGTCTTCTCCTTCTCAAGCTTAGCCCTCGCTTTCTCAAGCTCAACCTCGTCCCACTCCTTGTTCATACTGTGCCATTCGCGCACAATTCTATTTATGGTGGACGAGGCAAGGGCAGAATCTTGCAGATATGACTCGTAAGTGGCTTCATGGTCTTTTGCCTCCTGGTGCTTCACCTCCGCCGGCGGGAAGATGCCCTTATACCACTCTCTACAGGAGTGCCAATCGGTAAAAACATCGCCCTGGTTAACCTTCCACACAGGCTGATGAATTGCAGAGGCCCGCCTCTCAGAATAAGAGCGATAATAATAATCCCCAGGCGTCTCCTCTGGGCGAATGGGCGATTCCCCCTCCGAATCCACAACAAACACACAGCCTTCGCCTTGGGTTGAAGGTCCGACTTCCTTATAAATCAACCTTGACGGTTCCCCAGCATCTGTAGCCGTATCTTTAACCTGCTCGCCAGCAGGATTCTCAGTATCAAAATTTTTGGGCTCTTCTTCTGGAGCCACCTTCTCAATTAGTTCCGGGATGATGGGGTCGGCTTCAGGAACAGGAGTTTCTTGCCCCGCATCTCCCTCAACATTCTCAGGCCTGCACGGCGATGATATAACAGATGAGATGGCCGGCGCAGTCTTCACCATTTTCTCTGCAAAGCATATCAACAAATAACAAGTATCAGATTCTGTGCAACTTTTATGACAAAAATGCGCAACAAACTAGACGTACCAGGTGAGAACTTCTTTGCAAAGGCATCTAGATTGCCCTTCTTACCAATACGCGGGCGCGCAACCTTGGTTGGCGCAGGAATTTTAGTCTCCATCTCCTTCCTCTTCCTAGTACGCTTCAGCGCCTCTTCCGGGCTTGAAGGTATTTCCAAATGATCAGCTGGGTTCGCAGCAGGAAGAGATGAGGTGTTAATGGGTTCTGGCTTCGGTTTCTTCAAACCTACAGGCGCAAGACCCTCCAGTGAGTCCGACACCACCACATAATTGCACCAAGAGTCAGATACGAGAATCTTGCCCTCAGCTTTCGCACCAGCTGGTGGCTTGGTTTTTTTCTCTGGGTTGGAAGGGGGAGGCGCTGCAGCTGCAGCAGCAGTTGGTTTCTTCTTCTTCTTCGAATAAGGGCCTACGCCCAAGTTCAGCAAATCACCTGCATAATCAATCATATTGAGATAGGTTGCGCCATTAAGTTATATTGCAATATCAACTTAGGATTTGTATAGACTTATTTACCAGTCTCCGAACATGGTTGCGCCTCCAGATCCTCCTACTTGGGCAACTCAAAGTTCCCAAAGATTTGTGAGAACCAAGTGTCCTCACCGTCAGCAATAGGTACGGCGGCCATTTTTCCCTTCTCTCTCTTGAAAGAGACCAAGTAGAGAGGCGCAGCTACATATCTAACATTTTTGTATCAGTACACACCTATTGAAAGATATTGCTAAGAAGTTAAAAGGTTACATACCAGTCCCATCTTTTGTATACACCGGTTTTTTTTCAGCGTTCCTTCTTCCAAAAAAATACTCATCCCGGCACCGATGAGGGCCCTCTCCGGTAAAACAATATTGGTCACATCCTTAATATCTTGATACCATACCTCGTCGGCAGGTATGGGAAGGGTCTCCAGCTCAATCTCATCACTGCCCTGGAATGTCATCTTCATCGGGATCACCGCCGCCTTGATAAAGAAAAATTTCTGCTTCCAGTCATGGTAGGACTTCGGCGGCACCAGCAACAAACGCTTGGCTTGCACACGCTGTTGGAACGAATAAAAACCCAACGAGCAGTGCAGCTGGTAGAAAACTCTAAACTTCTCGAACTACGGCAAGATCTGCATCGATCGGCAGACGAACTCGAAATGCCGGATCCTCACTATTCCCATCGGGCTCAACTGAGAAATATGAATCTTGTAAAATTCAAGAATTTCCAGCAAGAAATGGGTCACCGGCAGCCGGAAGTTCCCTTCGGCAAAATAATCGTAGAATAATGTAATGAAGCCGGCCGGCGCATCATCCGCCGTGGCACTCGCCTCCGGAAGAAACGCTTTCCAAGACGGAGCGAAAAGGAAGTTGGTGGCAAGATTATAAAGATCTTTCTTCGACCACTTTAGCGGTGGCAAACTTGACGACGACATCTCAGCAGAGCTTGCACCGGTAGCCATAAACTTGAACTTTAAGGAAAACTTAGAAAGCTTTGAGGGTCGCCGGAATTTTTGAAAGCAAATTTCTCTCAAGATTGGGTGAGGAAGCAAATGGATCGTTGATCCCTTTATATACTAACCTCAATTAATGCACGATTTGACTGCAGCGACTTTTACGGCCGTCACGTTTCCCCAAGTAACCGCAAGGGCGAGTGGGGAACAGTAGCCGCTCCACGCGCGCGAGTGCCGCTAAATTAAATACGGTAAAACAAGTACTCTTGACAGCATGTCAACAGTACCACCACGTCTTAAGAACGTGCGTCGTCACCAACTACACCACCCAGATAAGTGACACGTGTCTAAGCATATTTGAAATTCAAATACTTTTTCAAAATTTACTTACGACACAAGATGCATAAAGCAACAAAAAGCTAGTCCTTACCTAGCGCAACACATTTATCTTAAGTCCAGTGCTCCACCTACTTTTTATTCTTACATAGGAGCAACACTGGACTGAGGGGACTTGAAGGGGTATGGTCCCAAAAACCTTGCGCCAACCAAGGAAACCATACCCATTAATAACTTCTAAAGAAACTGTGCGCAGACTTCTTTGCCAAAAAAGATTTATTAGAACTTTACGCCAAATATCCAAGAGAGGAAAGCTCCATTTAACTTCAAAGTTAACCTTGAACACACACTTTGGATAAATTCTTCATTTAACTACCTTGCGCGGGCTCGCACAAGGTTCAAAGTTAAGCTTGAACATTCTTGTTTGATAATGCTTCATTTAACTACTTTGCGCGGGCTCGCGCAAGGTTAAAAGTTAATCTTGAACATTCTTGGTTGATAATGCTTCATTTAACTACCTTGTGCAGGCATGCGCAAGGTTCAAAGTTAATCTTGAACATTCTTGTCCGATAAATACTTCATTTACTACCTTGCACGGGCTCGCGCAAGGTTCAAAGTTAATCTGAACATTCCTGTCCGATAAATATTTCATTTAACTACCTTGCGCGTGCTCGCGCAAGGTTCAAAGTTAATCTTGAACATTCTTCTCCGATAAATGCTTCATTTAACTACCTTCCGCGGGCTCGCGCAAGGTTCAAAGTTAACCTTGAACATTCTTGCTTGATAATGCTCCATGCGTAAACCTTGCGCAGATATTTATATCAAAGCAAGCATCCACCAAACGTTGTGCCAAGCAGCAAGGAAAAGAAGGAAGATCAGTTAACTAACTTGTGCTTCTTGCGCAAGGAAACAGTAAATCCTGAAACTTTCCCTTAGCAAAATCCTTAACTTTGTGCAGAAGCAAGGGGAATCTTTTCTGTTGTAACAGGATGTACACGTGGCGAATGATATATGGATAACAGCTGTGAAAGCTTCTAGAAGCCATTAACACCCAATCGTGAAAGCATCTTTTCGGTTATAACCAATTGCCACATGGCAGCATCTGGACGGCTGAGAAAGATCACGGTGATGGCATGCTCACATTCATAAGATGTAATGATCTCATGTTGACACGTGGCGCCTCCCTAACCGCTGATGAGCTCACGATCTGTGTGCACTAACAGATTGCCAACAAACGCTAACGGAATAACAAAAAATTCCGTTAACGTTAACAATCTCTCTTTTTTGGCGCCAAACACCGGCTATAAATAAGTAATGGAGTTCAAGGAAAGGTATTAACACTCAACTACTCTCTCACTTACAATACTTACTTCCGACTACTTGTACTTATTCTCACGCCGGAGGGTGGTCACGGAGAGAACCCCCTTTCTCCCCGTGGCGAGCTAACGGTGTTCTGTTTTGCAGGATCAGCCGGATTATTGTTCTATTCAGCATTCATCGTGAAACCAAACGGAGGGTTAACCCTTTTATGCAGAGCCCATTCCATAGATCTACTTTGATTCCGGTCTAGTTGATCTAGGGTTTCTTCATTATCAAAAGCATCTGAGGCTGAGTCATTGTTGTGGCACAGACGCATAGCCCACTTCCACTACCGAAAATCGAATTATATTATTAAAAACGGTTAGTGGAAGGGGCACCAGTGTAGAGGTTTCACATAGAAGATAAATGTCTTCCATATCAAAAGGGAAAACAACATAAGAAACCTCACAAGTCTAAAACAGTAAATTCCATAGATGCCCCTTATGAATTACTTCGTATGGATCTATTCAGTCCGGTGAACGTAAGGAGCATAGGTGGAAAGTACTATTGTTTAGTTGTCACAGACGATTACTCACGATATTCATGGGTTTTCTTTTTAGGTACAAAAGATCAGACAGCAGAGATGCTGATAGATCTTTTTACAAAATTGGAATATGTCCATGATGCACGGATCAAGAGGATAAGGAGTGATAATGGCACGGAGTTCAAGAATCAGATTTTGGATCTCTATTTTCTTTGCAAAGGAATTAAACATCAATTTTCTGCTCCTTTTACACCTAAACAAAAAGGAGTCGCTAAGAGGAAAAACAGGCCGTTGATTGAAGCCGCATGGACTATGCTATCTGATTTAAAGCTTCCAGTTCTTTTCTGGGGAGAAGCTGTGAACATAGCTTGCTATGTCCTGAACAAAGTTTTGACGGTTAAACGGCTTAACAAAACATGTCACGAACTATTGTTTAACTGAAAACCAAACTTAAAAGGCTTTGAACCATTTGGATTACCCTGCACCATTGTGCGAAACAAAGATAAGCAAAAATTCGGTGAAGTAGTTGATGAGGGTTACTTTCTAGGCTACATGCCTGGAACACTGAATAAAAGGGTTTTTAATCTAAAAACTGGTAAAATTGAGGATGTGTTTAACATGAAAATCACTAGTTATTCACCTCAACAATCAATGAGTGGTCCTCCTATATTATATGATTATGACATTGTTTTTAAATCATTTAATATTCCTGATATTTCCAATGCAGATGAGTCTCAAGTGATTCAGTCTGTGATCAGTGAAGATGACGAGTGTGACTTCATGCCTAGATCGAGTGTATCGATGATAGATGCTCCAGAAACTTCTTCTAATGCAGCTCCAAGGACTCCAGTGATAGTGAGTCTGAACCTATTTAGGGGGAGGACTTCACTAATCCGTTTGCTAATTCTAACATTCAAGGGGATGTTGGATCGAATCTGGGAGATAATCTGGTTGTTAACACCATTGCTACCACACGTGTAAACAGAGATCATCCAGTTGAAAAACATCATTGGTGATGCAGCTGCAGGTGTTCAGACAAGAAGAGGTGTGCTCGAAGGTTCCTGTTTGTTTACTTCGATTCAGAAGACTGGGTTGCTTCATGAATGTTTGTATAGCTGCTTTATTGCCCAAGAGGAGCCGAAGAATGTTCATATGGCTCTAAAAGACAATTGTTGGGTTGAAGCTATGCAAGAGGAACTAGCTCAGTTCAAGAAGTTGAAAGTTTGGGAGCTAGTTGACTTGCCTGAAGGAGAGAAGGAAATAGGTACCAAGTGGGTGTTTAAGTGTAAGAAAGACGACCGAGGGATCGTAATAAGGAATAAGGCTTGGTTGGTAGTGAAAGGGTTCAATAAGCAAGAGGGGATTGATTACAATGAAGTGTTTGCACCAGTAGCAAGGTTAGAAGCAATTCGTTTGTTCCTAGCTTTTGCTTCATTCAAGGGCTTCAAAATTTTCCAACTTGACGTGAAGAGTGCGTTTCTTTACGGGAAAGTCCAAGAAGTGGTGTATGTCTCACAGCCAGACGGGTTTACTGATCCAGACTATCCAGATCGAGTCTATCAACTTGATAAGGCATTATATGGATTGCATCAGGCACCTAGGGCGTGGTATGAGATACTGTCAGCACATTTGTTAAAGAATGGTTTTGAAAGAGGTCAGATTGACAATACACTTTTCATTAAAAGGAAGAAGGAAGACTTTCTGCTGGTACAGGTATACGTAGATGACATCATTTTTGGGTCATCTGATGAGAACATGTGTCATGATTTCGAGGAGGTGATGAAAAGCAAGTTTGAAATGAGTGCGATGGGTGAACTATCCTACTTTTTGGGTTTACAAGTTGAACAGAAGAAAGATGGGATGTTTATACATCAGACAAAGTATGTGTATGACATTTTGTCTCGTTTCAAAATGGAAGATTGCGCTACTTCCAATACACCTATCTGTGAGAATCACAATCTTGGTCCAGATCATGAGAGTGTGGAGGATGTTGATCCAACTCAATACAGGGCAATGATTGATTCTCTGATGTACTTGACTGCTTCAAGACCTGACATCAAGTTCGCAGTGTGTCTTCGTGCCCGATATCAAGCGAATCCAAAGGAGTCCCACATGAAAGCAGTAAAGCGGATTCTTCGTTACTTGAAGGGGAACCTAAACTTGGGTTATGGTATCCAGCTGCTAGTGACTTGAAGTTTGTTGCTTTCACTGATTCGGACTTTGGAGGATGCAAATCTACAAAGAAGTCTACCACAGGTGGTTGCCAGTTCTTAGGAGGGAGGCTCGTGTCATGGAAATGCAAGAAGCAGTCTTGTGTGTCTACCTCGACGTGTGAAGCTGAATATATTGTTGCGGGTAGCTGTTGCTCTCAGGTTCTCTGGATCCAACATTAGATGCGCGATTACGGTTTGAATTTCACTCGTACTCCTATTATGATAAACAATAATGCCACTATTTCAATCACCAACAATCCCATAAAACACAGTCGCACAAAACATATTGACATTCGTCATCATTTTATGCGGGATTGTGCTGAAAAGAAATTAATTGAACTACATCGAGTCGACACACTAGATAACCTGGCAGATCTTTACACAAAAGCATTTGACGGGGCTCGTTTTGAACATTTAGTCGAACTCAACGGGATGAGGAATCCTGAATAACCATTTTTCCATAAAAATATTTTGTAAATAATTTACTGCTTTTCAAAAATAAAAAACATAAAAAAATAGAAAATCAAAAATGAGTTTTCACTGTGTGAACAAGAAGAAATGATAGTACATCAGCAAGTTAGACTATCACGTTTAAATAAAATTAAATTGCTTAAGTGTGATAGCAGCTTCATCATATGATACACCAGTAGGCAAAACGCATGAAACAATCAACTTACCTTTGTGATACACATATTATAAACTGTGTATGAGTGGGTAACATATCAGTGGCGTATGGTTTTATAACCATAAATCTTGCGTTGATAGATTGCCAAAATCTGAGGTTTTAGGTCTTTATATCGTTATTTCATCTAGGGTATCAGGGTTGTACTTCTGCTGCATCCAGATATATGCTGACCTAGGCACAACCAGGAAATCTTAAAAGAGCTAAAATGCCAAACCCAGAAATTGAAGAAGCTCTCCTAAAGAGTCATTCAAATGTGCAAATTGCATTAATCGTACCAAAATTTGGTATTTTCCCTAATCCTCGTTTAGATATTGGTCTCTTTGTTGTACGGAAGTCCTAAACTGATCACCACTTAACTAATGTTGTAAATAAAAAAGGATGAATTTCGGTATACTCACCTTCTACGAGGAATCTTTGTGCATAACTTGATCGCGGGGGTATGTCCTGAAGTGGGACACACTAGTATATCAGTATAAATTATCTAAACATATCACTTGGTAATGGTACTTGAAATGTTCATGTATTTTGTTTAAGAGGATAAACAATACTGGTAATCGTCTTAAACTGTTTTTTCATGAATGTTGCATATAGAATTATAAAACAGTGTGAAAACAGTTTGATGTTGCTGATATGATCTTCTTAACGGTGATACTCACAAAAATAGAGTGTTTATTATTTCGTACTTTATTTGCTTTCAGAAAATATAAAAATCCAAAAATATTTCATTTTCTTGTAAATTCTTAATGTACGGATATTGGTTCTTTATGGAGGAGTTCTTACCGATAGGGGGAGATGATGTTAGAAGCTGAGTTCAAAATTTTAAAATCTTGCAGGTTCTGTGTGTTTTAAATTTAAGTATGTGGTTTGAGTTGAGAGGTGCTTAATCTGTGATACAGTTTTACAATTTATTGAATAATAATAATTTGTTTAACTTGTGTTGAAAAATTCTTATGGTTTCTCGAGATGTTTGTTTTATAGTATACAGATTGTAGCAGTGTGTTGCTGAGAAGTTTGGTGAAGAGGAGTTTGCTTGGATGCATGGTAGAACCTCCTTTCTACATTGCAGACAAATATGTTGAAGAGTTCTGAAGATTGCTATGCAAGGACTAAACTGGAGTTTACTCAAACGCTAACGATTTAGAAGATTTGGTGCTTGGATACATCAGCTTAGGGGGCGTCTGTTGCTGACAGAAGCTATTAAAGCTGAAGCTATCCAAAGACCAACGTTTTTCAAAGATATTGAAGATTGCAAGAAGACTGAAGACTAAGTTATTTTATGAAGCTATTATCAAGGGGAGTTTGTTGGTGCATATTTGTGACAACAACTTAGATTTGGTCTTTGGATATCTTGTAATTAGTAAATGCTAAACGGTTAGCGGGTTTAGTTTTGTAATAGTTAATTAGAAGCAATTAGGCTGAACGAGACACTATAGCACATGGTAGGCGAATTGGGCTTTAAACCCATTAGCAGTCCATGTAGGGAAACCCTAGCCCAGTTGCATAACCTATCTCTATATAAAGGGAGGTTTGCATTAGGGTTAAGGTTGATTGTTTTGCTGGTACTATTGTTGTGTTGTTGTTTTAATTGTTCAGAGAGAGTTGAGAGAGAGTCTTGAATTGATTGTAAACACTTTGTGTTAGATAATCAATAGAAGACTGTTTGAAGGAAATTGTTTGTGTTCGTGTTCTTGTTTCTGTGAAATCTGATCTAGGGGATTCCGCACTCTAGATTAGATAGAATTCTGTCAAGATCCATATGGACTAAGGGACCTACACTAACTCAGTCATTCGAATGAGCAAGTGCCCTGCTGAACAAAGAGTCACTTATGTTACTGGATTCTTCGGGGATGGAGCTTTATCTTGGTGGAACCTCCAGGTCCAAACTAAGGGCAATGATGCTGCATACGCCCTGACCTGGGAGGAACTTAAAGAAATGATGAGAAAGAATTATTGTTCAAGATCGGAAATTCAAAAGTTGAAATGGGGTTCTGGAATTTAAAGATGATTGGCTCAGACATTGCTAGGTACACGCAACGAATCCATGACCTGTCTCATGTGGTGCCATACCTAGTGGAGCCCGAACTTAAGCGAATTGAGAAGTACATCTAGGGACTTGCACTGAATTTCTGAGTCTGGTTACCTCTTCGAAACCCACTGATATTGGAAAAGCAATTGATCTAGCTGTCAGCCTTACTAAGGAGGCTGTACATCAGGGAAGGTTACCTAAGTGTGGTGTGAACAAGAAGGAAACTACTGAGGAGACTACGGACTCCAATAAAAGAAAATTCTCCCATTTCAAGAAAGGCTCTCGAGGTAATAATAACAGTAACAAGAAGCAAGCCATGAGAGAAGTCAAAGAAACCAAGGCATATGTTAGCACTACCACAAACTCTGCTGGTAAGAAATCTTATACTGGGGAAGCACCAAAATGCCCCAAATGCCCTTTCCACCACTACGGGGAATGTCGAGGCCCCAAGTGTGGAAAATGTGGTAGGTTTGGACATCGCACCGATGCATGCCGGGGAACAAATACTAGAGATCAAGGTTGTTTTGGATGCGGAGATAAATGGCATTTCAAGAAAGACTGCCCCAAAGAAAACCAAGCATGGGGAAGAGCGTTCATGATTGGAGCTAAGGATGCTCGCCAGGACCCGAATGTGGTCACCGGTATGTTCCCTATCAACGATAACTTTGCATCTATTCTTTTTGATACCGGGGCGGATTTCAGTTTTATTTCTAAAGAGTTTAGAGATATACTTGGGGTAGATTCGAGTAAATTAGATGTTCGGTACTCGATTGAACTAGCTAACTAGATATTGGTAGAGTCGGGGGAAATCATAAAGAAATGTACTTTAGAACTGGGTGAACGAAAGTTTGATGTAGATTTATTACCAGTTCAACTAGGTAGTTTCGATGTCGTTATTGGTATGGATTGGTTGTCCGAAAATCGAGCCGAAGTCATATGTCACGAGAAAATCATTCGCATCCCCTTATCCGACGGAGAACATTTGATGATTCACGGTGAGAATCATGACACGCCACTACGAATCATAAACTGCATGAAAGCTGAAAAATGTTTGAGGAAAGGATTCATCGCTTTTCTTGCCCACGTGGTGGATAAAAAGTCCGAGGAGAGCAGGGTGGAGGACATACCAATAGTTAGGGAATATCCTGAGGTCTTTCCGAAAGACGATTACCTCCACAGCGACAAGTCGAATTCCGTATCGATTTAGTGCCAGGAGCTACACCAGTGGCAAAAGCCCATATCGACTGGCGCCCTCGGAGATGCAGGAACTATCTACTCGGTTGCAAGAGTTGCTTGACAAAGGGTTCATAAGACCGAGTTTCTCGCCTTGGGGAGCTCCGGTGCTGTTTGTGAAAAAAAAGGATGGAACCTTTCGCATGTGCATCGACTACCGGGAACTAAACAAGTTAACTTTCAAGAACCGGTACCCATTACAAGGGATCGGCAATCTATTCGATCAGTTGCAAGGGACAAGTTTTTACTCAAAGATTGATTTAAGATCCGGGTATCATCAGTTAAGAATCCAAAAGGAAAGTATTCCTAAAACAGCGTTTAGGACTCGCTATGGTCATTATGAGTTCCTTCTTATGCCTTTTGGCCTAACAAATGCCCCTGTAGTGTTTATGGATTTAATGAACCGGGTGTGTAAGCCGTACCTCGAAAAGTTCATGATTTTTTTTATAGATGACATACTGATATACTCGCGGACCAAGGAAGAACACGAACAACACTTGAGAACTATACTGGAGTTGCTAAAGAAGGAGCAATTATATGCTAAGTTCTCCAAATGCGAATTTTGGATTCGCGAAGTACAATTACTCGCTCATGTGGTGAATGAGAACGATTGACCCTTCACAAATCGAGGCTATAAAAAATTGGACTACGCTAAGAACCCCCATGAAAATACGACAATCTTGGGCTTAGCGGGATATTACAGGAGATTTATTGAAAATTTCTCAAAAGTGGCTCAGCCGCTAACGTCGTTTACACAGAATGATAGAAAGTTTGATTGGAGAGAAAATCAAGCATCGGCGTTTCAAATATTAAAGAAGAAATTATGTAAGGCGCCGATATTATCAGTTCCAGACGGTACTGATGATTTTGTGGTGTACTGTGATGCATCCTATCAAGGCTTGGGTTGCGTATTAATGAAACGTGAAAAAGTCATCATGTACGCGTCATGTCAGCTAAAAGTTCACGAAAGGAATTATACCACGCATGACCTAGAATTAGGCGAAGTGGTATTTGCCTTAAAGATTTGGTGTCATTATTGATATGGCACTAAGTGTACCATATTCACGGATCATAAAAGTCTTCAACATATATTCAATCAAAAGGAACTGAATATGCACCAACGACGTTGGGTGGAATTGTTGAACGATTATGACTGTGAGATCAAGTATCACCCAGGAAAAGCAAATGTTGTAGCAGATGCATTGAGCAGAAAAGAGCGAATTAAAACATTACGGGTACGAGCTTTAGAGAGACGATCCAGACAAACTTTACAGCTCGAGTGCATGATGCACAACGAGAAGCTTTTAAACCGGAAAACATTGCAGCAGATTCGTTATGAGGAATGGAAAAACAATTGGAACCGAACAAGGATGGAACTATATATTTCATGGGAAGGATCTGGATTCCCTATTATGGCGATTTGTGAGACTTGGTGCTGGATGAAGCACACAAGTCCAAGTACTCGATACACCTAGGATCGGATATAATGTACCAGGATCTAAAAGAGTATTATTGGTGGTCTAATCTCAAGGGAGATATTGCGACCTATGTTGGGAAATGCCTAACTTGTGCAAAGGTCAAGGCCGAATACCAAAAACCATCTGGTCTATTGCAACAACCCGAAATCCCAGTTTAGAAGTGGGAACAGATATCAATGGACTTCATTACAAAATTACCTCGGACCTCTTGAGGTCATGACCTGATCTGGGTTATCATTGATCGGTTAACCAAATCAGCTCACTTCTTACCCATCCGTGAGAAAGACAGTACAGAGAAGTTAGCTGAACTGTATCTTAAGGAAATCATGGCACGTCACGGGGTGCCAATCTCGATAATCTCTGATAGAGATGGTCGCTTTGTGTCGCGGATCTGGCAATCGTTTCAAGCTTCGTTTGGTTCTCGGTTAGATTTAAGCACAACTTTTCACCCGCAGACCGATGGTCAAAGCGAGCTAACCATCCAAACGTTAGAAGACATGCTTCAGGCCTGTGTGATGGATTTAGGCGGAACCTGGGATACTCATTTACCGTTGGTAGAGTTTTCCTACAATAACAGTTATCACACTAGTATCAAGGCTGCACCGTTCGAAGCACTATATGGACGAAAGTGCCGTTCACCGCTATGTTGGGCGAAAGTCAACGACAGACAACTCATTGGTCCCGAACTAGTACAAGAGACCACAGACAAAATATTCAAGATCCGTGAGCGTATCAAAGTGGCCCGAGATAGACAAAAGAGCTACGCAGATCGGAGACGCAAACCATTATCCTTCGAGGTTGGAGACAAAGTATTATTAAAGGTCTCATCTTGGAAAGGCGTAGCTAGATTCGAAAAGCGCGAAAAACTAAACCCGAGATATATTTTACCTTTCGAAATTCTATTAAAGATCGATACAGTGGCTTACAAATTAAAACTGCTGGAGGAACTCAATAATGTACACGACACATTTCATGTGTTAAATCTGAAGAAAAGCCCGACAAATGACACAGTTATCATAACAGCGGAGGAGATTCATGTTGATGACAAACTTCAATTTATCGAAGAACCTATTAAAGTCATGGACTGGAAAGTTCAAAAGATGAGAAGAAGCCAATCAAACTCGTAAAAGTTCGCTGGAACTCGCGTCACGGTCCAGAGTACACGTGGGAACGTGAAGATCAGATAAAGCCAAAATGCCCCCACCTGTTCAAGAAGACTCCTTTAGAGGATGCCTCAAACTGAATTTTGGGACGAAATTCTTTTTAACAGGGGGAGTATGTGACAAATGGCAAATAACTGGTAATTCCTTACAATCTAATCACTATTTTTATTTCACAATCTCAAGCATATTATCGTAATTTAATTGCATAACTGAGTCGTACGTCATATCCTAAGTATTAGGGAAAGTAAATCTGATCATAACATATATTGGTTTCTGTTACTACATTGAGCAAACCAAACAATGCCCTAAAAGTGTTGGGCGCACTATTTGCGGAGGCACTATTTGTGTCGGCAAAACCACTAAAACGAATCAGAACAACGAATAACGGAATGCTAATGCCATAAATGAGTCCATATATGAATGAAAACATTGATATGAGATCACCCATTACAAAAATACATTACTTTCCGGTACCACGCCTAAATTGCAAAATTGTTCGTTTTGACCAAAAAGGCGACAAATGTCAGTTTGTCCGCAACACTAATTCGATGGATTCCTGATTCCGAAATGATAATAAAACAATGTTAAATATCCTAAAACAATATGAGAATAGCAAAAATTCATGAAAGACATCATTTCCGATCATTCGACAAACAGTGCACAATTCGACAGGATGGCGACCGTTTGTCGAAACCACGAACATTTTAGTGGTTGATCGCCCCATTCATGCATCTAGAGAACTAGTTAGACCTCATTTGGGACTCGGAATCCATTCAACTATCTTGAGGTCAAGGAAACACAATTTCTGGAAAAGTTCGACCGCGGGATATAAAAGTGCCGATATCGAGCGAACGATCGAACGAAAGGCATTTTGGCCATCCTAACAACATATATTCATGTAGAGAACTTTTAGATCAGAAGTGCACTAAATAAATGCCATGACAATTGTGGTGGTCAAAAGCACAAGCTTCCGGTCTAAATAATAAAGTTTGTTTATTAGCGAATATTGTGTCAATGAACGAACTAACGACATTTTCGTCATCCGAAACTTATATTGACTTATCAAGTGGGTTAATTATCATGGATTAAAACCCTAAACCCTAATTATATTCTAAGGATTTAAGATCAATCCCCTAATCACAACACTTAACTTAATTACTAAAATATCTAATAAATAAACATGTGATATAAAAAATTTACATTTTACCCCCCCTACATGTGGACGGCTAAAGTGGGTCCCACACCCACTTGATGCTTGTTGAAAATGTTAGATTAGAAGCATGGTGATGGTATGAAAGGTGATCTTGAAAGATGGTTAATAAATATCATAATCTATACACCATTCTTCATCATTTTCACTTAAGAAAACTTGCAACCATCTTCCATATTTCTCCTCTAAACCCACGGCTACAACACCACCAATAAACCACCAAAAACCACCTCATTTTACCCACTTTAAAACCCTCTCAAGACCATTCAAGATGCTAACAAAGGTGGAGGACCATTAGGGCTTTCTTGGAGCTCCATTTTCTTCTTAAATCATCACTAAACTTGTGCACCCATTGTAAAGCAAATCCCTTCATATTCTAGCTTACTATTATGTCTAGTTTAGTGAAGTACAAGTTGATCATCTTGAGAAAATGAAGAAAAGATAACCTAAAATCCCTAACCCACACCTTAATAATAACACTAAATATGGTTTATTTTGTGTTGATTATGTGTTTATATGTGAACTAGTTAGCATGATGGTGTTGTTTATGTTAAAGTAAGGTGTAAAAGTTAGATGATCTTGTATGTTTAATATGAAAATGATGATTTAAACATGGTAATGTTTAAATCTAAACAAGATCATCAACTACATCATCCATGAAGATTACTACAATTAAAAGTAATATTATTACTCATGAGTAATTTTTATAAGGAATAAATACTATGATTTAAGACGTAACCATCTTAAAAAGTGTAGAAATCAAAGGTTTTAAAGTGATGGGCTTGATCTAAGGATGTAACAAAAATAATGGTTTAAAAATGCTAATAATTGTTGAAGTCTCATTATGTTTTTAATAAGATTTTGACTACAAAAATGCCATGGATGATGATACACATAAGTTGTAAACAAATAATATAAAAATCTTGAAATAAATTGTTGATCTTGATTATGAGTTTAAACATGGTTTAAATACGTTTTAAAAACATGGAAAACGCCATAGTTTAGGGGAAACTATGGCGAAATTTTCTAAAAATCTAATCGCGATTAAGATATGATTAATGGGATGCTTAGCGGGACTAAATGTGATTAGTAACTTAAATCGTCATTAAGTAAGTTCTAATGACAAGTGTTAAACCGTAAACACTAAAGTGTTCAACAAGTGTGTATATATATATATATATATATATTTACAAGTAAAATAAGTAATACTTATAAATATATATACATGGTTACTTGTAGAAATAAAAGTATACATACATATTTTGTCACCAAGAATTTTGTATAAATACATGTGTATTGTATGTGTAAGTATTTAGAAGCTTAGGGTATTCATCATAAAAATACCCAACTATACAAAAAATACTACAAACACTTGAAAATATTACCAAGTGTTGGTGACACAAACAAATATATTTTTACAATATGTCGAAACAATAATCAGACAAACGAAGCAATGTAGATGATGGGCGAACGTTCACAATTACACTGTCGCGTCATCGACCAACGAATAAATTGTTGACACAAAGAGTTATTACGACGACGGGCAATAGTCGACAAGAAAAAGCATGTAATAAACGACGACGATGACAAGTCTAAAATATATATTTAGACACTTAACATATATATATGTTATCGAATCAAAATCCAGAAAATTGAAAATATAAAAGTATAAACATATATACTTATACACTAATACTTAGTAAAGTTATAAGTATAAGGCTTATAAAATAATAGACTCATCAAAATGAATTTGGGCTAGTCCCAATTTATAAAAGACATGGGCAAGGCCCAATTGTATAAACTATATGGACAAAGCCTAAAAACATATAAATTACATGGGCTAGGCCCAAAGATATAAATTACATGGGCTAGGCCCAATGACATAAAGACATGGGCTAGGCCCAATGACATAAAGACATGGGCTAGGCCCAATGACATACAGACATGGGCTAGGCCCAATGACATAATACATGGGCTAGGCCTAATGACATGAAAACATGGGCTAGGCCCAATGACATAGATGACATGGGCAAGGCCCAATGATACGCGTGCAAAGCACGGGGACATGTGAAGGGCAAGGCTCAGTTCACACACGATCAAAGAACAACAATATATATATATATATATTTGAGAAATATGTATAACAATATTTATCGAACAAACAAACTACTAACACTATGATAACACTAAAGTTGTTCTATCATAACAAAGAAATACATAAAAAGAATTCAAGATGAACAACTGGTACAAGGTCCGTCGAGGCCTAGGTGTCTAATAAACTCAATACACATGTAGGTTACACACGTGTACGGACACCGACCCACGAATAGTACGACGTACAGAACGCAAAGCTGTGAGTTCATGTCCCTCCTTTCACTTATTTCAAAGTTTTGTTTTAAAACTATCGAGGGGAAATACATGTCATAACAAACAGTATGTTAGCTATGGGTTTAGTTGATAACACGATCATTTGTGCGTAAGGATGACAATAGTAACCATTAATCACGTAGTGACCAAGGTGCAAAAGATGTAGATCTATTGAGTTTGAGACGCGCTCCACTCCTGGTTGGTATACCCTTCGGAGTGCTTTTGTGATCCCAATGATGTCAAAGTTGTCTCGGTTTGGTTACTTACTTATGGAAAATATATGTCAGGGTGCTCGCGACACACTGATGGATCCTTAAAACTCATAAACGCTAATAACATACTCAGATTTCATTACAGGATTTCAAGAATGACATTATTATATGAAAACATTAACTACATGAACTCGCCAACTCTATGTTGACTTTTAAAATTACATGTATTTCAGGACACAAGACATGAGCTGGTGATATGATTCGGGTTATGGGAAAATGTCAAGAAAACGTTGTGTCACCTTTTGGAGGGTTTGCCTTTTATATCCCAACTTCGTACAGGTATATAAGAGTCAAAACCTCATTATGCAGTAATGCCGAAAACAATATCTTATTTTGAAGTAATATATATTGAATTATGTTTATGATGATCAGTTGAAAACAGTTAAACTATGAAATCACTTTTGAATGGTTGTAATTATGGGAATGAAACTTATTATTAGTATGGCATCGTTGTTAAATTATAATTGTTTACTAAATCGGATGCAATGATTACCTAATAGTCACACACTTGTGCTTCCACTACAACCAGTGTGTGACAGTCGTAATAACCGTATATGTGTATTTTCGTTCAGGGAGTGACCAAACATCATCCATGCTATGTTCACGCTCCGTGTCGTGACGCTAGGGCAATCTTTGCTGATGGCGACACATTTTATTCGTTATAGCAGTTATCATATATATTGTCTTGTTAATATATATGATTATAAGTCGATTCGTCTGATGTCTATTCGTCCGCTTATCCATTGTTCGATTATCCGTTCACGGATATAACATAAGTGGTTTTCATATATGCGTATTTAGTGTATAATTTCCCAAGTGTAAATGTACATGAGGTTCATGTCCATTCTTATACTTCTATGTATTCATGTATTATCCATGTGTAGTGTATTTAGTATTTGGTTTGTATTTTCCTATCACTAATACATACACATGATACATAAGTATTATACACAAAGTGAGGAATTTAAAATGTATAATTTTTCCTAACAATTATTATTTTTTACATAAATATTTATTATCTCCACCCATTTAACTTATAATATATATATATATATATATATATATATATATATATATATATATATATATATATATATATATATATATATATATATATATATATAAGTGTTTATTAAAACTATTGGGTGATTAAGACTTGATCCTTGTCATTAAGGTTTGTCTAATCATGATTAAGGTTGCTAATCACGATTAAGCATTTTAATCACCTGTTAATTAAACCTTAATTGCGACTAGATTTTTAAAAAATTTCGCCATAGTTTCCCCTAAAATATGGCGTTTTCCATGTTTTCTAAACGTATTTTAAAGCATGTTTAAGCCCAAATTTCATCATCAACTCCAAAACAAGATCCATAACCCAAATTTTTTAAGTAATATTTCACTCATAATTATCCTATAATCCTTGAACTTTATATAGATTTTTAACCACACTTTCTAGTAGAAAAAAAAGATGATACTTTTTAATTCTTTTAACAAGATTATTTAAACGATCATATTTAACATATTATTCTTGCTCTTCCATTTAAACATCTTTGTTTAACACACTTTTAAAACCATGTTAGTGTAAATCATAAATTGTTTTTAATCTCTATGAAAGTTATAAATGTTAAAAATCGCTTTTATTTTTGTGGTAAAGTTCATGGATTATGTGGATGATGATCTTGTTAAGGTTTAAACATCAATTTGTTTAAATCACCATTTTTAATCAAATTTCATACAAGATCATCAAGCTAAACACATTACTCTAACATATCATCATGAAACCTAGTGTTTGGGAAGGTATGGCCGATGGGTGAAAGGAACATGATGGTTATCATTATTTTTTTTAAACATATAAACATGTGACATGAAATTAAACAAGTAGATATTTTGGTTATTAATTTAATTAGGGTGATTAGGGTATTAATGGCAGTCTAGGATTTTAAATAAAGTCCAACTAGTTTATTAGTTTGGTGGATATTGATTTTGGATGGTAAAAATGTCACTAGTTCGCTCGTCGGTTAGATATCAGTTGTTATATAAAAGATGCTATATAATACCAAGAGCTATAGTTTTTATTTTACCATCGATGCTATGGCATTTATTGAAGGCATTTACGAGGCCAAAATATGGCTAACTAGTTCACTAGCCTTTTAGTTTAGGCAATTGGATGGTAGAAATAAAATTTGTTTGCCTATAGGCTTGAATTCACATAATGTGTGAAAGTTGCGGCGTAACTCCGGGAGTTTATGTTCTGGATTTCCCACTAATATCTCCAAGCTCATTTAGGATGTAAAATATTATTTACAAGTCCTATAGACATTAAAATGCTGAATTTTTAATGTTGCGGACAATTATTTTTGTTAAAGTTTGGCGCGGATCAGACACTTTATAAAATATATATTTTTTCTGGAAAGTTTATATGTTTTATCATTTGGTGCCCCTAATCAGGGGTTCTTTATTTGTATTTCAGTTACAAAATACTTTTATGCCACTTGTTACTTGTTCGGGCAGTTTTCAGAACTAGCTAGCATGAATAGTGTGTTCCGATGAATAGTGTTTTCAGCATTTTGCTAACATATTTGGACATAGTTTGTAGTTTTCTCGCGATGAGGCAAATGTAACGATATTATTTGACATATTTAACCATGTCCTATGATTGCTAGACTTTACGTGACTTAATCATGCATTACTTAAGTCGTAGCGTACAAAATTAAATGTATAATTAAGTTGTTAAGTTGTACGGAATTACCATTATTTTTTCCGGTTGTCACATTCTCCCCCCATTAAAAGAATTTCATCCCGAAATTCGAACTACGTTACCAGTTGCAGGGGAGCGTTGGAACTAATGCGGGGTAATTGGACTTGATTTAATCTTCACGTTCCAAAGTATACTCTAGACCGTGACGTGAGTTCCAACGAACCTTAACCAGTTTAATACGACTTCTCTGTGTCTTGTGGACCTTCCAGTCTATAACCTCAACCGGTTCTTTAGTAAATTGGAGTTTGTCGTTAATGTGTATGTCGTCCACTGGGATGACAATCCTCTCTTGAGTAGGGCTTTTCTTTAAATTTGACACATGAAATGTGTCGTGTACGCTAGTGAGCTGGTCCGGTAACTTCAACTTATACGCTACAGTTCCAATATTTTCCAAGATTTCAAAGGGTCCAATGTAGTGTGGGTTCAACTTTCCACGTTTATCGAATCTTGCTACGCCTTTTCAACGCGAGACTTTCAATAACACATTGTCTACGACTTCAAAAAATAGTGGTTTTCGTCGTTTGTCAGTGTAGCTCTTTTGTCGATCACGAACTGCCTTGATATGGTCTCGTATCTGAAAGATCTTGTTCGTAGTCTCCTAGATTAATTCCAGACCAATGAGTTGCTTATCTCCATTCTCCGCCCAACATAGCGGTAACCGACACTTTCGTCCATATAAGGCTTCAAACGGGGTGGCCTGGATGCTAGTGTGACAACTATTATTATATGGGAACTCCACTAAAGGCAAGTGAGTGTCCCAATTTCCACCCAAATCCATTATACAAGCACATAACATGTCTTCTAAAGTTTGTATCGTTTGCTCACTTTGCCGTTCGTTTGGGGTGAAAGGCCGTGCTTAGGTCCAACCGTGATCAGAAGGCCCTTTGAAATAATTGCTAGATCCTTGACATGAACCGACCATCTCGGTCCGATATTATATAAATAAGAACTCCATGTAGTGCGACAATTTCTTTGAGGTATAATTCAACCAGTTTCTCCGTGTTATCCTTCTCACGGATAGGTAAGAAGTGTGTAGACTTCGTAAGTCGATAAACGATTACCCAAATCATGTCATGACCCATCGAGGTCTGGGGTAACTTAGTAATGAAGTCCATCGAAATTTGTTGCCATTTCCATACGGGAATTTCAGGTTGTTGTAGCAAACCTGAAGGCTTTTGATATTCCGCCTTAACCTTGGCGCATGTAAGGCACTTTCCTGCATAAGTAGCAATGTCGCCTTTAAGGTTAGGCCACCAATAGAATTCCTTTAAGTCTCGGTACATCTTATCTAGTCCAGGATGGATAGAGTACTTTGACTTATGAGCTTTGTCAAAAATAATAGCCCGTAGATCGCCAAAATGTGGAACCCAGATTAGTCCCATAAAGTATAATGTTCCATCCTCCTTTGGCATCAATTGCTTTTCCGTACCACACAATGCTTCGCCTAGTATGTTCTCTGGTTTAAGTGCATCTTGCTGAGCATCACGAACCCGAGAAGTAAGGTTAGTTTGTATGGTCATCTTTAAAACTCTTACTCTTAGAGTTTCACCCACTCCTTGCGACTCAAGGCGTCCGCCACTACGTTTGCCTTGCCTGGATGGTATTTAATTTCACAGTCGTAAAAATAGCTCAACCCATCGTCTTTGCCGCATACTCAATTCATTCAGATTAAATATGTGTTGAAGGCTCTTCTAATCCGTAAATATCATGCTTTGAGTTCCATATTAGTAGTACCGCCAGATCTTTAATGCAATACCACTACACCCAACTCAAGATCGTGCCTGGTATAGTTTTTCTCATGCACCTTAAGTTGTCGAGATGCGTACGCAAGAACTTTGTCTCGTTGCATCAACACGCAACCAAGACCTTGATGCGATGCATAACAATATACGACAAAGTCATCGGTACCATCCGGTAGAGATAAGATTGGCACGTCACAGAGTTTGTCCTTTAATAGTTGAAATGCAGCTTCAAGTTTGTCACCCGAGTCAAATTTTTTATCCTTTTGAGTCAGGGACGTTACCGGTTGGGAAATCTTTGAAAAATTCTCTATAAATCGTCTGTAATAACCCACTAATCCTAAAAATTATCGCACTTCCATGGGCTTCTTAGGCGCTTCCCAATTCTTTACTGCCTCAATCTTGGAAGGATCCACATGAATTCCTTTCTCACTTACTACGTGTCTGAGAAACTATACTTTGTGAATCCAAAATTCGCACTTGGAGAACTTCACATAAAGTTGTTCTTTCTTCAACAGTTCCAAAAATAGTCCGCAAGTAAAATTGCTCGTGTTCGTCCTTTGACCGTGAATATATTAATATATCGTCAATAAATACAATCACGAACTTGTCTAAACACGGTTTACACACGCGGTTCATAAGATCCATGAACACCGTCGGTGCATTCATCAAGCAGTACCGCATATCAAGGAACTCGTAGTGACCGTAACGAGTTTGAAAGGTCGTTTTAGGTATACTTTCTTCTTGAATCCGCAATTGATGATAACCTAATCTTAGATCAATCTTGGAGTAAAAACTAGAGCCTTGTAATTGATCAAACATGTCATTAATTCTAGGTAGAGGGCATCGGTTCTTGATGGTGAGTTTGTTCAACCCACGGTAGTCTATACAGATACGCAAGCTCCCGTCCTTTTTAACGAATACTCTGGAGCTCCCCAAGGTGAGAAACTCGGTCTAATGAACCCTTATCCAACAACTCTTGAAATTGAGAGGATAACTCTTGTATCTCAGACGGAGCTAAACGGTAAGGAGACTTCGCCACCGGTGCCGCTCCTGGCACTAAATCGATGCGAAACTCCACTTGGCGTTGTGGAGGCAGTCTCGGCAAGTCTTCTGAAAAGACTTCTGGAAACTCTTCACGACAGGGTTGTCTTCTAACTTCGGCTCCTTAGTTTCCTTGTCAACTACGTGAGCGAGGAAGGCTATACAACCTTTTCGGAGACACTTTTGAACCTTCATGCAATTAATAATCAGTAGAGATGTCTTGCACTTTTCTCCATGTACAACGAGTGTTTCTCCATCCGGTAGGGGAATGCGGATGGTTTTCTCATGACAAACCACTTCCACCCGGTTGTCTGACAACCAGTCCATTCCGACAACCACGTCAAAATTACCCAAGTCGACGGGTAAAAGATCAATAGAAATTTTTTGCGCTCCAAGTTCAAGTGTGCAACCATGAATAATTTCTCCTAATTCGACTAATTTTCCGTTCGCCAATTCTATAGAATAGGGGACGTCTAGTTTACTCGATTCAAGGGCCAAGTATATTTTTAAATTCTATAGATATAAAACTAAAGTCAGCGCCAGTATAAAATAGAATAGATGCAAAGTGTTGGTTTATAGGAAACGCACCCGTAACCACGTTCGGGTCTTGGCGTGCATCCTTAACTCCTATCACAAAATCTCTCCCTCGAGCTTGGTTTTCCTTCAGGCAATCCTTCCGATAATACCCTTCCACATCCTTAGCATCCTTGACCCTTGCCATTCCCGTTTCCGCCTTGATTGTTACTACCATTACCACCTTAATTTCTATTTCCACGTCCAGTGCCCCCTAACAAGTTTCTTTGTTGTGCCCAGTCTTACCACATTTGTCACACTTGGTATTTCTACAAGAGCCCAAGTGGAGATATCTACACTTATCACAAAGGAGCCCGCGTAACCTCTACCACTGTTCTCGTTAGTTGCTGCAAAATACTTAACTTCCTTTAGGGCGTTCACTTCTCTTCACTTGTTCGCATTGTTTTTAATATTGTGTTATTCGCTCAGGTTTCCTTTTTAAAGTTTGAGAACTTTTGTTTTCCATCACTCGCGGACTCCACATGAGTCTCCTTCTTGCCAGAACCAGTCCTTGACAACTTTCCTAAACGAACAGCCTCCTCAGTGAGGCTAACAGCCAAATCAATAGCGTCACTGATATTAGCAGGCTTAGAAGAAGTAACCAAGCTCAAGATCTCAGGAGCAAGTCCCCAAATGTATATTCTCTTAAACTTTGGTTCCACCAAATATGGAACAACCCTTGACAAGTCATGGAAACGTTGCATGTACCCAGCAATATCAGCCCCGATCATCTTCAAGTTCCAGAACACAGTCTCAAGTTTTTGTATTTCAGCCCTTGAACAGTAGTGCTTCTTCATTAACTCCTTGAGTTCTTCCCACGTCATAGAATAAGCAGCTTCTTCCCTTTAGTCTGAACTTGGAGGTTCCACCATGGCAACGCTCTGTCTACGAATAGCCTAGTAATGTACCTGACCCTTTGGTCAGGGGACACTTGCTCATTCTTATGACTGAATCAGTCTTTTCAGTCCAACGGACAAAGAATACTACACCTCCACTACCATCAAAATTCAGGGGTTTACAGCCTAAAAACTGCTTGTATGAGCAACCTGAAACATTTGTAGGAACAAATCATGAATGAGCATTGTCAAAAGCATGAATAGAATAAAGGAGAGCATTATATGTAGTCCTAGACAACCAAATATTACCGGTATTAGAGTTGCCTCCAGTTGAACCTTCGATCGCTGTGCTCAGTGCGGTTAGCCTCATATTGCGCTATTGCTTGGGAGATGCACTCATTCAGTTCGGCCTCAGTTGTCGGAGGTGCATTCGCGTTGGTCCTTCGCCTAAGTGACATGGTCTTCTAATAAGAAGTATCAAAGAAGATTAGACATGTATTTAATAAGAAATATTGTCCACTAAAAGTATATATATTTATATAATAAATATAATAATCATCACATCATGCAATCATCAACCATAATAGTCATCATGCATAAGTATAATCAACCATAAGCAATGAAGAAAATAAACTACCAAGCTTTCATATATCAGACCAACGTGTTACATTGTTTTTAGCGAACGAAAAAACAAAAGACTCGGGGATAAATAACCCAGATCATACAAGTTTATCATACATAAAAGAGGTAAAATCTTTTTCTTCTGTTGGGTCTTCAAAGTCTTCAAGGGTCTTTAGCTTGTACTAGGTCTTCAAAGTATTCGTGGCCCGTAATAAGTACCTGCAATAATATAAAACTATGGTGTGGAAGGCGAAGGGATGGGGTAGGAAACAGTAGACTACGAAGGTGGGTGCACTCCTCCTCTAACTCGTACACCCGACGAGCTTACATAATCACCTGCTGCTGAAGCACTCGGACGAGTGCTCGAAGGTCGGGATCAGCAGATGATGTGTGGTGTGGTGGAGATGGGGGTGGTGGCGATGATGGTGGTGGTGGGTAGGCAGGTGGAGGTGGTGGCATGGCATCCCTAAAACGCTCTAGCTCCCAAACCTTCATAGAAAGGAGCTAGACATGAAACTTTAAGGAAAGGATAATATTGCTTGAAGTGTAGGGAGAATGGTGACTCGGGTGGCATGGGTCCGAAGTAGGCATGCAGTGTGGGGAGTGGTGAGTGGGGAAGTGCTTAGTCGGCCTGCGAGATGTGGACTGTACTGGCGGGTGGGATGGACCCTCTCCTGGAAGGAGGAGCAGGAATCTCGTGGATGAGAATGGTAGATGTATCAGTGTGGTAAAGGGGTCCCAACAAACAAGGTCGTTAGGCGGTGGGGTATCAACATGAGGGCAGGAGCTTTAGTAGGTGTGTCGGTGATACGAGGAGGGGCAAGGGTAAAAGGTGGGGTAGCGGTCGAAGTGGCTGGTCGAATACAGGTATGGGTAGGGATCGGGGTAGGAGTAGGTGTGGCAATGGGTATGGTATCGAAACTTCTGTCGGTGGCATTCGCCCGCAGCCCAGCGTAGTGAATAGCGGAAGAAGATGCGTTGTCGCTCGCATCCGATAATGAGATAGCTACAACTGACACAATTGGAAAAGACATCTCCAACATCGTTATGTCAATGACCTCACCGTCTCCGATATCCTCATCCAAGTGGTCGACATGAAAGACGGGGACCTCGTCCTCGTCATTGGATAAGACAATGAGTGGTGGAACGGGAACAAGGGGTAGAACGCTAAAGGTATATACTCGACAAGGTGCTCACCCTCAGGGTGGCAAATAATCACAAAGTCGTTTAGCTTTGGTAGTGTAGCTAAAACATCGTACTCCATAAGGACGTCATCAACGATAGGGTCTGGCAGCACAAATGGCTGGAAATCATCTACGTCCTCATCATCAGACCCGAAATCAGGAACCTCGTTTGGCTCTGAATCGTCACTAGAGCTAATCTCAATAACATGCGGGAACTCGTCATCCGACACGATTTCCATAGGATCGACATCGTCATAAATGCCGCTACTCATGGAAGAGGCCATCGTACCCTAGCAAAATAATTCGTACAACATGTATAGATATCAATAAATAATATTATTACTTATTATATAGTTATATATATGAGCATATCAAATATAATCACATCGGTTTGCGCAGTCAATCTAGTTCAACAAGTCTATCCCATATAGACTAAACCTCAAATAATGTTCTTGCATTATTTATTTGAAAACTAGCTTTATGTAGTGGATCTTACGCTTTTGTATATGCAATGAAAACATTTTGTCTTTTTTTTTTGAAAAATTGTTTTCGTGAGAGGATCCTGGTGACTGTAGACTAGATCGAGAAAGAATCCGTTTTCATTATAATCGAAGCTTTGATACCAATTTGTCACATCTGTTCAGAAGCGGAAGCGCGTGGTGTGAACTTGATTAGTTTTCATCGTATACGATATAAGTAAATAAATATATGATTAAAACAAACACAATGCTCATCCATGACATAATTAAGAATTACACATGATAAGTTGGTCAAAGTACAATACAACATATGTTATAAGTTTTTACAAAAGATTAGTTCAAGTAGTTTTAAAATGCGAAGGCTTGGCATCCTATGTCTCACTGAAGATGAGATATACGGATCAAACCCTTCCAAAAGGATGACATCGTTAACATGATAATCCAGAAGCTTCTTGAGAATCGACTGCGCCAAGATCCATTCAATTTCCTGAAACACATGTAAGTTTGAAAATATCAACAAAAGTTGGCGAATTCATGTGTTTTGTGTGCGTGCCAAATGAATATTAAAAAACATTTGATAGTTAGTATACGAGAATATGTGGTATGTAAAGCGTCAATGAACTTGATGATCATTAATGTTTTGCAAGGACATTAATATGTGTGACGACATAGGAAGCACTTAACCCTAGACGATTTAGTACTGATTCGCGATTGGCTGGGACAACAAACGCATACCCGATACCCGATAGATCTATCCGTCTTGTTCTTTGGTCTTATAAAAGGTTAATGGCGCTTAAGATTCACCCTATTCGCGCATGTTCTAGTATTTCATTCCATAGCTTAACCATACCATTGAAACATGTATTTCCCTCGAGAGTTGTAAAACCAAAAACATTTAAAAGAAAAGGGGGACATGAACTCACAAGTTTTCGTCCGTAATAGTGTGCTACCAAACGGTTATCCAACAGTGCGTAATAACTACAAGTTCTCTAACTCATTAGACACTTGGGTTTATGTTAATTCACGTACACGTTTCTCATCTTGAATGTTATTGTATTATTTATGTATTTGGATCCCTTGTGTATTTTAAATATGTTGGCATTTTTCTCGTATGTTTGTTTATATTTATATATATATAGTATTTATCATGTGTACGAACGGGCCTCGCCCTTCGTGAGTCTTCGTGCCTCGCATGAGTATAAGTGAGCCTAGCCCATGAGAGTCTTTGTGCCTCGCACAAGTGAGAATAGGTTTGGCCCATTTGAGTCTCCGTGATCCACCCTCTCCTGGAAGGAGGAGCAGGAATCTCGTGGTTGAGAATGGTAGATGTATCAGTGTGGTAAAGGGGTCCCAACAAACAAGGTCGTTAGGCGGTGGGGTATCAACATGAGGGCAGGAGCTTTAGTAGGTGTGTCGGTGATACGAGGAGGGGCAAGGGTAAAAGGTGGGGTAGCGGTCGAAGTGGCTGGTCGAATACAGGTATGGGTAGGGATCGGGGTAGGAGTAGGTGTGGCAATGGGTATGGTATCGAAACTTCTGTCGGTGGCATTCGCCGCAGCCCAGCGTAGTGAATAGCGGAAGAAGATGCGTTGTCGCTCGCATCGATAATGAGATAGCTACAACCGACACAATTGGAAAAGACATCTCCAACATCGTTATGTTAATGACCTCACCGTCTCCGATATCCTCATCCAAGTGGTCGACATGAAAGACGGGGACCTCGTCCTCGTCATTGGATAAGACAATGAGTGGTGGAACGGGAACAAGGGGTAGAACGCTAAAGGTATATACTCGACAAGGTGCTCACCCTCAGGGTGGCAAATAATCACAAAGTCGTTTAGCTTTGGTAGTGTAGCTAAAACATCGTACTCCATAAGGACGTCATCAACGATAGGGTCTGGCAGCACAAATGGCTGGAAATCATCTACGTCCTCATCATCAGACCCGAAATCAGGAACCTCGTTTGGCTCTGAATCGTCACTAGAGCTAATCTCAATAACATGCGGGAACTCGTCATCCGACACGATTTCCATAGGATCGACATCGTCATAAATGCCGCTACTCATGGAAGAGGCCATCGTACCCTAGCAAAATAATTCGTACAACATGTATAGATATCAATAAATAATATTATTACTTATTATATAGTTATATATATGAGCATATCAAATATAATCACATCGGTTTGCGCAGTCAATCTAGTTCTACAAGTCTATCCCATATAGACTAAACCTCAAATAATGTTCTTGCATTATTTATTTGAAAACTAGCTTTATGTAGTGGATCTTACGCTTTTGTATATGCAATGAAAACATTTTGTCTTTTTTTTTTGAAAAATTGTTTTCGTGAGAGGATCCTGGTGACTGTAGACTAGACTCGAGAAAGAATCCGTTTTCATTATAATCGAAGCTTTGATACCAATTTGTCATATCCGTTCAGAAGCGGAAGCGCGTGGTGTGAACTTGATTAGTTTTCATCGTATACGATATAAGTAAATAAATATATGATTAAAACAAACACAATGCTCATCCATGACATAATTAAGAATTACACATGATAAGTTGGTTAAAGTACAATACAACATATGTTATAAGTTTTTACAAAAGATT
The DNA here is from genome assembly GCA_947069175.1 of Scalesia atractyloides. Taxonomy (NCBI): domain Eukaryota; kingdom Viridiplantae; phylum Streptophyta; class Magnoliopsida; order Asterales; family Asteraceae; genus Scalesia; species Scalesia atractyloides. The sequence goes on from CAMTDV010000008.1 coordinate 63,053,091, forward strand.
AGTTCAAGTAGTTTTAAAATGCGAAGGCTTGGCATCCTATGTCTCACTGAAGATGAGATATACGGATCAAACCCTTCCAAAAGGATGACATCGTTAACATGATAATCCAGAAGCTTCTTGAGAATCGACTGCGCCAAGATCCATTCAATTTCCTAAAACACATGTAAGTTTGAAAATATCAACAAAAGTTGGCGAGTTCATGTGTTTTGTGTGCGTGCCAAATGAATATTAAAAAACATTTGATAGTTAGTATACGAGAATATGTGGTATGTAAAGCGTCAATGAACTTGATGATCATTAATGTTTTGCAAGGACATTAATATGTGTGACGACATAGGAAGCACTTAACCCTAGACGATTTAGTACTGATTCGCGATTGGCTGGGACAACAAACGCATACCCGATACCCAATAGATCTATCCGTCTTGTTCTTTGGTCTTATAAAAGGTTAATGGCGCTTAAGATTCACCCTATTCGCGCATGTTCTAGTATTTCATTCCATAGCTTAACCATACCATTGAAACATGTATTTCCCCTCGAGAGTTGTAAAACCAAAAACATTTAAAAGAAAAGGGGGACATGAACTCACAAGTTTTCGTCCGTAATAGTGTGCTACCAAACGGTTATCCAACAGTGCGTAATAACCTACAAGTTCTCTAACTCATTAGACACTTGGGTTTATGTTAATTCACGTACACGTTTCTCATCTTGAATGTTATTGTATTATTTATGTATTTGGATCCCTTGTGTATTCTAAATATGTTGGCATTTTTCTCGTATGTTTGTTTATATTTATATATATAAGTATTTATCATGTGTACGAACGGGCCTCGCCCTTCGTGAGTCTTCGTGCCTCGCATGAGTATAAGTGAGCCTAGCCCATGAGAGTCTTTGTGCCTCGCACAAGTGAGAATAGGTTTGGCCCATTTGAGTCTCCGTGATCCACACGGTATGAGTAGGCCTAGCCCATTAGAGTCTCCGTGCCATGCACGGCTTACGTTCGTTTTGTATGATATATATATTATTCAAATATATATTTTTAAGTTTAGTGATGTGACATTTATACATTTTTAGTCATTGAACAATCCCGAAACATTTTCGTATTTAATAAAATTTGTTTTTTATTTGCGAGAATATATATTTATGAATCATTATACAATCTCGGACATTTTTATTCAATAAAATCTTGCATTTGATTGGTAAGAATGCAAAAATGTCAATCATTACACAAATTCGGTCATTTTTGTGTTCGATAAAGTTTTACACTTTATTTACGAAACGTGTAACCGTACAGTCTAACGAACTGACATCCACGCCATTTGCGGACAAAATCCAAGTTACACATGCCTTAACGCTTTTATATAACCTAAATATTAGGTTAAGAGGGGTTAAAAATGACAAAACGTGACAATACAAGTCTAGCGGCCAAAATTGTCAAAAAAAAGTTTGCTTCATCACCAAGTTTGCCACCTATCTCTAATTTTTTATACCTTGCACTCATTTTGCACACTTAATTTGGTGTTGATACGTGTTAGGACACTAATCCACACTTGGTAACACTTGTCATCACCTCCTTGATCCTAAAACACTATAAATACCCTTTGATTCATCCATTTTTTTCACACCACTTCAAAACACTTCAAAGCAAAGTGTGAAGTTCTTCTTTCTATCCTTCTTGGAGCTTGTTTCCAACCTTTGGAAGCCTCCTATCTTTAGTTCTGAAAGTGTTCTTCAACACAAGTAAGTACTCTTCTTAGTTCTTTCATTATTTTAGCTATTTTGAGTTAAAAGTCAAACAGTTTGGCTTCCTATTTGACTTTCTGTTCTAACCATTTTGGTCAAGTCAAAGTTCAAATTGAACTTTGCAATGTGATCGTAAATACGAAGGTATTTTGCGATTTGCACCTTCTGATTACCAAGTTTAATAGGCGAGATGACAAGCCAAAGTTTTATGAGTTAAAGTAAAATATATATATATATATATATGTATATATATATATATATAAATGCATTTTTATGGCGAAACAATTTTGGGTATTAAAACTAAAGGTTTTGACACCAAATCAGTTTTATAACATTATTAGACATATTCAAACATGTCTAACTCGTCATTTCTAGTTTAGTGCTTATTTCTTAGTCGTAAGTCGAGCGATTTTACTACCGCTTTGACTTTCGAATCTGACCCGTTTGGTCAATCTTAGGATTCGACCAGCGCATTTTTATGACAATAGTAATTTAGAGAATAACCCTCTGAGGTTATACTTTATAGTCATATAGTTTGGTTAGTTATATGATGAGTTGATTTGAAGTACTTTTAAAATGCCGAAAACACCCTTTTAGCGCATAAAATGATTTTAAACAAGTAAGACCATAGTTTTGACATCTAAACTGATATTATAACATAATCAAACTTGTTTTGATATATAAGACTCATCATAGGACTTATTTAACTATCCAAACCCATAGTTACGCTTGTGACCCGTTAAAGTGGCGTAAACCATTTTAACAAATCATAATGGGTCAAAGCACTTAGAAACTCTTCCAAATCAGAATGTAAGGTATTATAAACCATATCATATGAGTCCCAACACTCGTATTGGTTTATAAGACCTCATTCTATCCAATCCTCCGATTAAAGTCTCGACACACTAACATAGTATTCTGATACATTAGGACACACTTGAATCCTTGAGCTTTGTTTGATCATTTGAACAAGAAATTTACGCAATCCTAAGTGAGTTCATAGCCCCCCCCCCCTTTACATTTTCAAATGTTTTGGGGTAATTCATATGTGCCTATCACTAGTTTGTTATTTTCATAACATTATACATGTTTTGCTTATCTAGTACATATAGTACATGATTTCAAAGACATTTTACTTCATATGTTGACTTAGTATACCTAGTACATGATTTCAAAGACATTTTTTCTTCGTATGTTAACTTAGCATACCTAGTACATGATTTCAAAGACATTTTTGCTTGGTATATTGACTTAGTATGCCAAGTACATGATTTCAAAATATTTTCATGACATGCTTACATTGTTCAAGACACATTGGTGCGTTGAATATACAATGATACATTCATTAACATTGATCACGACGACTGGTAGTATGTAATGGTACCATAGGATTGACAGAGTTCCCGCTTCCTAGGTTTATTTGGAAGTGACTTTAGGGAATGACAGAGTCCGAGTAACATTTGATAAACCTGTCTTTATAAGGGTTTATCTGACAGTCAACATGGCTTGAATGTATCCAAACAATCAATATATATGTGTCTACACAATAAAAGCAATTGATTTATAAGACAAGAGTTTTTGTTTAAACAAGACCTTTGTTTATTCAAAACACCGGTTTTATACAAGACATTTTGACGAGACAGGACATTTTCGTTAATTTATACAAGACATTTATTTTATGGTTTAAACAAGACTTTTGTTTGCCATACAAGATATTGATTTATACATGACACTGGTTTAAACAAGACATCTCATTTGTTGGCTCATGGTAAGTGATTTAAATGATGAGACGTGTGTAATATGATAAAAGCATGGTGGATACGCCGATAGTACTTCCTATATATAAGTGTTTTCATTGTATTACATAACGTAGCATTATCTAAACCACTTCAAACAAAATACAAGACATGACATATTTTATACAAGGCACGAGTTATTTTGGTTATTAAGTTAACCTTGCATCATTTCTTTTAAATCATTTGATTTTCATATGATTTCTTAAAGAAACATTTTTGTAAAGGATCATGGCTACTTTTGTAATAGCTAAACATTTATTTTAACTTTCAAAGTCGTGAATCTTCATCATAAAACCTATGTTACTCACATGCATTTTTATGCTAACGTTTCATTTTCACAAATCTTTCAGTAGCTAATGTTTGACTTTGAGCATGCTTCACATAGGGCGAACTTGGGCCTTAGTGACTTTAAAATTTGCAAGACAATTGTTATATTTTTTATTTCATTCTCCCAAGATAATATAAACAATTAAATCCAATAATACAAAACTTTATGTACCATGTGTTGTGAAACAATAGTTCTGTGACATGACTCCCCGACGTTTCCACCGCGGTTTGTTGTTTTACGCGGTCGGGGTGTTACAGAAAGATTGGTATCAGAGCTCATGGTTATAGGTAATTAGGTTATTAATAATACTTTGACCTAGACTATAACCTTCCTAGGTCCCTAACACAAGTTATCTTGTGTTTAAATCTTAAAACAATACCATCATCTATCCTTAGGTGATTACCAAAACAAATTCACAAGTTACAAATTCGTTTTGAAAATCAATCATCTATCCTTAGATGATTTGTTTTTAGGCTTTATGCCTTCAAAGTTTTCAAAATCTCATCAAAGTTTGGGTTTTAATAATGTGAACTAGTGCAATCTGGAAGGGTGGATGCATGTACCCTGAGTTTTCTGCCTAAGGCTAGAGTGTTCGTACAAATCCGCATTATCGAACCAGACACTCTTACTTGGGAACTCTTGGGGTGAGTGTCCACTTATAGGCTAAAGCATGTCTTCGTGATACATTATAAAGACCCATTTACTTTGATTAGTCACTATGTGTTGTTTGTTTGTTTTAGGTAACAAACAGATGACCACAATCCTTATGTTTCGTCAATATTTTTAACGTTTTCTTTTGACTATCCAATATCAATCTCACATGTTTTCTCTCATATTTCCTTCTCTTTTAGAATGCCTCCTCGTCGAAATGTTGCTCAGGACGCCAATATGGCGGCAATGATAGCTCAGCAGATAGTTGTTTTGCTACCAAATCTTGTGACTCAATTAAACCAAGCCAACAATAACAACAACAATATACCTGTTTCATGCAACTTTAAACAATTCAACTCGGCTAAACCATTGAAGTTTAGGGGTTCTGAGGGAGCTACTGGGCTCCTACAATGGTTTGAGAGTCTTGAGAGCACATTCCGTCATGTTCAATGTCCAAATGAGCGCAAAGTAGAATTTGCTTCTAGTGTATTCCAAAAGAGTGCTCTCACGTGGTGGAATGGAGTGGTGAGAGATAGGGGAGCTGATGTTGCAACGGTGTAGACGTGGGAAGAGCTTCGAGCTCTTATGATGAAGGAATGCTGCCCACGCCACGAGTAAAGAGCACTTGAGAACAAATTCCATGACCTGAAACAGGATAGCGGAGAACATCGTGCCTACACTGACCGTTATGAGGAGCTAAGTTTGTTATGTCCTGCTATGGTCACGCCCTTGGATAGCTATTGAAAAGTACATTGATGGCCTTCCTGGCCCAGTTCAGGACATAGTCACTGGTAGCAACCCTGCTACAGTCAGACAGGCTATCGAGTTGGCTTAACCCTGACTGACTCAAGTTAAGAAGGGTAAACTTTTTTGCAAAGGCGACAAGAAGTGTAACGCTTCACATTTGTATCTTTCCGTTTTTAGTAAGATCGATTCGTGTTTCTATTTTTGGAAATTCCAAACCTTGTAATCGTATTTCATTTCCGAATCATTGTAAATCTAAGGCTTTGATTGTAATCAAATTGATCGATTATACGCAATTCGCCATCTTTATACACATTTATATCTATGGTCATACACACATTCGTTACGCAAGTTATAGCTTCGAATCAACTTGCATATTCTTATCATATATTCATGAAAGTTAAATGTTTCTAATCAAGCAAGCAATCAACAAGTTAAACGCAAAATGCATAGACTTTGGCACCATGATTCTTGTCACACTTAAGTTAATTATTTGCAAGACATGTTAGGATGATGTAACACCTTTAATCATGTTTTAATATTCAAAAACACTTCACACTTGATTTACATATAAAATACAGTATTTATATAATAATTAAAACCATTTATATAAATTAATTAACAAAAAGAAAACAAAAAAAGAGGGCTGCCATATGTTGATGTTTTGGGCTTGTTTCAAGTTTAAACACCCACTAATCTTGTCCAAAGCCGAACCCATTTAAACCTAATTCCTTCCCTATATAAACCACCTTTCCCCCATCCATTTCCCACTTTTACAAGCCTCCAAACACTTCAAAAACACTCTCAAAGTCCCTCACATATTCAAAAAATGCAGCAGCCATGTTTGAGTTTTTTGTGAGTTTTAACTCACTTCTTCAACTAATTCTTCCTTATTTCTTCTTCTAAAAACTTGGATAACCTCTAGGAAGGTTTTCACAAGTTTGCTTGGGCAAACTAAGGTGAAACCTCACCACTTTTGAGGTCCAAAGTACCATAAATTTTCTGCCCATTTTTATCTTTTTAAACTTTAATTTTTCAAAGTTTTCTTCATGTTTTCTTCCTCAACATTGTTTTCTAAGCCCAATGGGATGTTACCATAGGTTTTCCATGGAAAACCAAGGTGGAATTACACCATTTTTTGGGGCCAAACTTTCTGTTTTGGAAGATAACTTATAAAACTTTTTCGAACTTATTTTTAACATAACAAATCTATGCTACTTATGCCACTAACCAAGCTATGGTTAGTGTGTTAAGCTAGACTTGTTCACATACAATCAAGAGGCATAACATGTCTCTAAACTTGTGGTTTTTACTAGGGTTTCAAACCCACAAGTGTTGAGCCATCCAAGCTTACAAGCTTGTGTTGGTGTATGTGTGATTACATGAAGGCCTTGGCCATTCAACTATTCAATCCACCCCTCAATTGATGATTTCGATAATTCTTGACCATCCGGATCATCCTTGTGTCAATCTTGTGTAATGATGAATCTTATGAAAGAAGTTTAGGATGGTTATCCTCCTACCTCCATGCATGACTTATATGACTTACATGATATCTATGAAATACATGAACTATACGATAAATTAGTAATATTAAAACTATATGTAAATACTTAATATAACCGAACATTTGACCATGACCAAATGGTTATTTATCCTAAAAGTAGGTTATTTTATCTAAGACCTAACAATCGTTACGATTCTATTGGTCATGACCCATAAAAACACAATTACCCTTCGAGGGTTATTAGTGTCAAAAACGAGCGTTAATGTCTAGATAAATACTTTCGTTTATATATACTTTCTTTGCATATTGTAAATTTCTAAACTCATTAAACTACCCTGTCAATCTAATACTCACACACCTACGCTGCCTTGTGTAGGATAAACTTGGTGTTCCATCCCCTAAATCAACCTAACACTCTCATGGATATTACTTTGCAAAACCGTGAGTACACTCGACCCCTTTTATGCTTTCCACCATTTGGGTGCAACATGATTAGTTTACTAAAACTACACTAAATCACACTTTATTCTATACACAAACAATCCATCAACATGCTTTAGTCTTATGCTACTTGAATTGTTACTTGGTATATTCTTAGGTGATATAAATGTCATTAACTTTGATCGAGCCTCCTTTAACATGTATAGCGCTATAGGAGTAACGCACCACCCGTATTCTTGTGGTCAATGTTAAGTTTCAATCTATTTTGCGGTACACTAGAGGATTGACTTGTAGATTCACATGCCTTGTTTACACTTATCTTGTATGCTAGTTATTCATGTGGATTTGTTTAAACGGATTTTATACTTATGCTATGATAGCCAATACTTGTTATTGAACTATACTTTTTAACATGTTGCAGGTTGATGAAGTTGTTATGATGGAACTTAGTAGGAATGGCATAGAAACATGCGTAGAATACTAAGTTAATCATTATGTTATTGTTGAACTTGTTTTGTTGTTATTTCTTGTATTTGAATATTCGGTGTAACCTTGACAATTTTGATGCTATGAAATGAAATGGGTTGTTAATTTAAATATTGTCGCAAATTGCGTTATGATGTCTCGAGCAATCTAGTTCGTCTTACTCCGATGTTTCCGCCATCGGTTGGGGTGTGACAAGAAGCAATCTACCAAGACTACACAAGGGAAACAAAAGGGAAACAAGGTCGTAACCTCCAAGAAGTCTAGGAAGTGTAAAGTTTCCAAGAATTTTGTTGTTGTTACACAACCCAACCAAGCTACTCCCAATCAACCAACACAACCTCCCACCAAGAGACAATATGTCGGTACTTCACCTCTGTGCAACAAGTGTGATAGTCATCACCAACCCCATCTACCATGATGTCATCGTACCAATTGTGGATGATATGGCCATCTGGCCAACCCTTGTCGTTTTTCTCCTGCCCTGAATCAAGTGGTTCGAAATCCTATTCAACCACAAGCCAATCCTGCACGACCCCACTACCCACCTGGATCCTTCTACAATTGTGGTGATCTTACTCGCTACCTAAACAACTGCCCGAAGCTTGTTAATGCAAATCCAGCCCGGGGACGAGCATTTAATATAAATGCTAATGAGGATTGTGTTGATAATGACGTGGTTAACGGTACGCTCCTTGTCAATAATCAACCTGCTTCTGTTCTTTTTTATTCGGGTGCTGATGGGAGTTTTCTATCCTTAGATTTTGAGCCTTATCTTTCAACACCACAAACCAAACTAGGAAAACCCTTAACAGTAGAGATAGCTGGTGGCGAACCTCTTATACTTGATTCTGTTATTCGTAAACTGCCAATTGAACCTCAATAACCATTTTTTTTTCATTGGCCTCACGCCAATGAAACTTGGGAGTTTTGACATCATAATAGGCATGGACTGGTTAACCAAACACCATGCTGAAGTGATCTGTTTTGATAAGATTGTTCACATCCCTCTTTTGTCTAGTGAAATCCTAGAAGTTCGTGGAGAGAAACTCTCTCATAGCCTTAAACTCATGATATGTACCCAAGCCCAAAAATACCTACAAAAGAATTATGTAGCCTTTTTGGAACATATCATAGAGGAGAAAGAAAGGGTAAGAGTATTCAAGACATCCCCATTGTTCAAGATTTTCCTGAGGTGTTTCCTGAAGAACTACCTGGTTTACCCCAAGCACGTCAAGTTGAGTTTTGTATAGACCTTGTACCTGGTGCCAACCCAATTTCCAAATCCCCTTACCGTCTTGCACCGTCAGAAATGCAAGAGTTGTCAAAACAACTCCAAGAACTTTTAGGCAAAGGATTTATTCGTCCGAGCTTTTCACCTTGGGGCGCTTCTGTCCTATTCATGAAAAAGAAGGATGGATCCTTTCGCATGTTCATCGATTATCGTGAGCTCAACAAACTCACGATTAAAAAATTCGATATCCCCTACCTTGTATTGATGACCTTTTATATCAACTACAAGGTGCTACAAGGTATCATCAGCTTCGTGTACTCGATGAAGATATTCCCAAAACTACTTTTTGCACTTGATACGGCCATTACGAGTTCCTGACATGCCCTTTGGTTTGACAAATGCTCCTGCCATCTTCATGGACTTAATGAATAGGGTTTGTAAACCTTATTTAGACAAGCTCATCATTGTTTTCATCGATGACATTTTGATTTATTCGAAATCCCGAGCAGATCACAAACACCGTCTTCGTCTAACGATTGAACTCCTAAAGAAAGAACAACTTTATGCCAAATTCTCCGAGTGTGAATTTGGCTAAAGGAAGTTCTATTTTATGGACACATTGTCAACGAACAAGGTATACATGTAGATCCCGCCAAAATCAGTGCGATTAGGGATTGGAGTACACCTGCTACTCCAACCAAAGTACGCTCATTTCTTGGTCTAGCTGGATATTACCGCCACTTTATCGTAAACTTCTCCAAGATTGCGGTTCCCCTCAGTACTTTGACTCAAAAGAATACACCTTTTGAGTGGGGACCCAAACAAGAAGAAGCTTCTCAGACCTTGAAACAAAAGCTTTGTGATGCTCCTATTTTATCTTTACCCAATGGCAACAACGACTTTGTCGTATATTGTGATGCATCGAATCTAGGTCTTGACTATGTTCTCATGCAAAGAGACAAAGTCATAGCCTATGCATCAAGATAATTGAAAATCCACGAAAAGAACTACATAACTCATGATTTTGAGTTAGGTGTCGTTGTTTTCGCTCTCAAAATTTGGAGACATTACCTCTATGATACAAAATGTGTGGTTTTCACTTACCACAAATGTCTCCAACACATTCTTTTAATTAAAAAGAACTGAACATGAGACAACGACGTTGGGTTAAACTTCTAAACGACTATGACAGCTAGATTCGCTACCATCCTGGTAAGGCGAATGTCGTAGCTGGTGCTCTTAGTCGTAAAGAACGTGTCAAGCTACATTATGTTCAAGCTCGATCTGATATCCAAACATGTATTTTTGAAGCCTAACGCACTTGTACAACCCAAGGTTTGTTGAAAAACGAACTAGCCCATCATCTCGAACTTCAGCTTGAAACAAAAGACAAGTGGTTACTCTACTACATGAACCGTTTATGGGTTCCAAGCCAAGACAATCTCCATACCCTATTGATGAACGAGGCTCACAAATCTCGTTATTCAATTCATCCTGGTGCAGACAAAATGTACAAGGATCTTCATACCTGATATTGGCGGCAGGGTATGAAGAAGGATATTGCCTTATACGTATCCAAATGCCTAACTGGTCTTAAAGTTAAGGCAGAACATCAACACCCATCTTGTTTGCTTGAGCAACAAGAAATTCCAGTTTGGAAATGGGAAAACATTGCTATGGATCTCATCACCAAACTACCACATACTTCTAAAGATCATGATGCCATTTTGGTAGTCATTGATTATTTAACAAAGTCAGCACACTTTTTGCCAATTCATGAGGATCTATCTTCTGACAAACTTGCGAAGATCTACGTTGATGAGATAGTATCTCGACATGGTGTTCCTTTGAACATCATATCAGACCGGGATGCTCAATTCTCAACTCACTTTTGGAAGACCACGCAATCTGCCATGGGAACCAAACTTAGCTTGGTCACTGCTTATCATCCTCAGACAGATGGACAATTCAAAAGGATGATCCAAACATTGGAGCATATGCTTAGAGCTTGTGTGATTGACTTTGGTGTAGTTGGGATTCGCATCTACCTTTGATCGAATTCTCCTACAACAATACTTATCACTCCAGCATTAACATGGCTCCTTTCGAAGCTCTATATGGTCGAAAATGCCGTTAACCTGCTTGCTAGAATGAGGTTGGTGAAGCTCAACTCACCGCACCAGAACTCATTCTAGAGACTATAGACAAAGTCAAGAAAATACGCGATAACCTTTTAACAACTAGAAGCCATCAAAAGAGTTATGCGGATCAGCAACGCAAGCCCTTAGAATTCCAAATTGGTGATCATGTCCTTCTCAAGGTATCCCCTTAGAAAGGTGTGATTAGATTTGGAAAGAAAGGAAAACTTGCACCTCGATATGTGGGACCATTTAAGATAGTTGAGAGGATTGGAAAGGTGGCCTACAAACTTGAGCTACCACCTGAGCTTGGGAATGTTCATCCAACTTTCCACTTGTCCAATTAGAACTGTTTGGCTGATGAAAACCTCAACATCCCTCTCGATGAAATTCGCATTGATAACAGAATGCCCTTTGTCGAGAAACCTGTGGAAATATTGGACCGTGAAGTCAAGAAACTCAAACATAAACGCATACTGATTGTTAAAGTTCGCTGGGAGTCCAAACGTGGCCAGAGTTTACCTGGGAACGAGAGGATCAAATGAAGGCGAAATACCCACATCTTTTCTCACAAGTTTCCTCTAAATAAATTTCAGGACCAAATTTCCTAAAGTAGGGGAGACTATGACATTTGTACATTTTTAGTCAATGAACAATTCCGAAACATTGTCGTATTTAATAAAATCTTGTGTTTTGTTTGCGAGAATGTATATTTATAAATTATTATACAATCCCAGACATTTTTTATTCAATAAAATCTTGCATTTTATTGGTAAGAATGCAAAAATGTCAATCATTACACAAATCTATTTTTTTCACAACACTTGAAAGCAAAGTGTAAAGTTTTTCTTTCTATCCTTCTTGGAGCTTGTTTCCAACCTTTCGAAGCCTCCTATATATAAATGCATTTTTATGATGAAAACGTTTTGGGTATTAAAACATAAGGTTTTGGCACAAAATCAGTTTTATAACATTATTAGACATGTTCAAACATGCCTAACTTATCATTTCTAGTTTAGTGCCTATTCTTAGTCGTAAGTTGAGCGGTTTTACTATCGCTTTGAATTTCGAATCTGACACGTTTGGTCAACTTAGGATTCGACCAAGTGCATTTTTATGACCATAGAAATTTAGGGAATTACCCTCTGAGGTTATACCTTATAGTCATATAGTTTGATTAGTTATATGATGAGTCGATTTTAAGTACTTTTAAAATGCCGAAAACACCCTTTTAGCGCATAAAATGGTTTTAAACATGTAAGACCATAGTTTTGACATCTAAACTGATATATAACGTAACCAAACTTGCATTGACATATAAGACTCATCATATGACTTATTTAACCATCCAAACCCATAGTTATGCTTGCGACACGTTAAAGTGGCGTAAACCATTTTAACAAGTCTTTACTGGTCAAAGCACGTAGAAACTCTTCCAAATCAGAATGTAAAGTATTATAAACCATATCATACGAGTCCCAACACTCGTATTGGTTTATAAGACCTCATTCTATCCAATCCTTCGATTAAAGTCTCGACACACTAACATAGTATTCTAGTACATTAGGACACACTTGAACTCTTCAATCCTTGAGCTTTGTTTGATCATTTGAACAAGACATTTACACAATCCCAAGTGAGTACATAGCTCCCCCCCCCCCTCTTTTACGTTTTCAAATATTAGCCCCCCCTCTTGATCATTTGAACAAGAAATTCTATCCAATTAATATGTGCTTATCACTACTTTCTTGTTTTCATTACATTATACATGTTTTGCTTATCTAGTACATATAGTACATGATTTCAAATACATTTTACTTCATATGTTGACTTAGCATACTTAGTACATGATTTTAAAGATGTTTTTGCTTCGTATGTTAACTTAGCATACCTAGTACATGATTTCAAAGACATTTTTTGCTTGGTATATTAACTTAGTATGCCGATTACATGATTTCAAAACATTTTCATGAAAAGATTACATTGTTCAAGACACATTGGTGCATTGAATATACAATGATACATACATTAACATTGATCACGACGACTGGTAGTATGTAATGGTACCATAGGATTGACCATCCCGTTCCCGCTTCCTAGGTTTATTTGGAAGTGACTTTAGGGAATGACAAAGTCCGATGAACATTTGATAAACCTTTGTCTTTATAAGGGTTTATCCAACAGTCAACAAGGCTTGAATGTATTCGCCAACAATCCATATATATGTGTCTACACAATAAAAGCAATTGATTTATAAGACGAGTTTTTGTTTAAACAAGACCTTTGTTTATTTAAAACACCTGTTTTATACAAGACATTTTGACGAGACAAGACATTTTCGTTATTTTATACAAGATATTATTTTATGGTTTAAACAAGACTTTTATTTGCCATACAAGATATTGGTTTATACATGACATTGGTTTAAACAAGACATTTCTTTTGTTGGCTCATGGTAAGTGATTTAAATGACGAGACGTGTGTAATATGATAAAAGCATGGTGGATACGCCGCTAGTACTTCTTATATATAAGTGCTTTCATTATATTAAATAACGTAGCATTATCTAAACCACTTCAAACAAAATACAAGACATGACATATTTTATACAAGGCACGAGTTATTTTGGTTATTAAGTTAACCATGCATCATTTCTTTTAAATCATTTGATTTTCATATGATTTCATAAAAGAAACATTTTTATAAAGGATCATGGCTACTTTTGTAATAGCTGAACATTTATTTTAATTTTCAAAGCCGTGAATCTTCATCACAAAACCTAGTTACTCACAGGCATTTTTATGCTAACGTTTAATTTTCACAAATGTTTCAGGAGCTAATGTTTGACTTTGAGCATGCTTCACATAGGGTGGAATTGGGCCTTAGTGACTTTAAAATTTTCAAGACAATTGTTATGTTTTTGATTTCATTCTCCCTAGACAGTATAAACAATTAAGTTCAATAATACAAAACTTTATGTACCATGTGTTGTGAAACAATAGTTTTGTGACACGACTCTCCGATATTTCCGCCGCGGTCTATTGTTTTACGCGATGGGGTTGTTAAAAGTGAACCTCGTTCACCTGTAATAATATGTTCGATTCGAGAAATGTATATTTGTTTCACAAATATTTATGTGTGTCTTTTATAGATATAAGTGTTAGAAATATTTATTTTTAACATTGTATATACGTTGATGTACATGTACGGTATTTTTGTGAGAGTACACTTCAACAAGTGTATTTGAGTACATCACCATGTACTTGCGTATTTTATACGTATATGTATACCGTATATATACTTGTATTTGTATATTTCATTATTGGTAATTATGTCGTATTCATACGTATTCATGAACATGAACATTCCTTGTATTCTTGCGATTTCACTAAATGTATTTTATACGTATTAGTATGCTTGTATAGTTACATGTATATACACTTAGTAATATTCATTTTATACTTAGTGGTTATTTCCTTATACTTTACGGAATTTTTAGTAGTGAAACTTATTTATATTTAGGATGTCTAAAATTATATTATTTTTAGAGCTTCGTCGTAATAACCGAATATGTGTATTTTCATTTCGGGAGTGACCAAACGTCATCCGCGTTATGTTCACGCTCTGTGTCATGACGCTAGGGCGATTGTTGCCGATGGCGACGCATTTAATTCGTTAGAGCGGTTATTATATATTTTGTGTCTGTTTCGGATATATATTGTCTTGTTAATATTTATTATGTGCATTTGTCCGCTTATCCATTGTCCGATTATCCATTCAAAATATAACATACGTGATTTTCATGTATGCATATTTAGTATATAATGTCCCAAGTATATATATGTACATGAAGGTTCATGTCCATTCTTATACTTCTATGTATTCATGTATTATTAGTGTATTTAGTATTTGGTTTGTATTTTGCTATCACTAATACATACACATGATACACAAGTATTATGCACCAAGTGAGGTAATTAAAATTTATAATTTTTCCCAACAATTATTATTTTTACATATATATTTATTATTTCCACCCATTTAACTTCGTAATATATATATATATATATATAAGTGTTATTAAAACTCTTGGGTGATTAAGACTTGATCCTTGTCATTAAGGTTCGTCTAATCACGATTAAGGTTGCTAATCACGATTAACCATTTTAATCACCTTTTAATTAAACCTTAATCGCGATTAGATTTTTAGAAAATTTCGTCATAGTTTCCCTTAAACTATGGTGTTTTCCACGTTTTCTATACGTGTTTTAAAGCATGTTTAAGCCCAAATATCATCATCAACTCCAAAACAAGTTTCATAACCCAAATTTTTTAAGTAATATTTCACTCATAATTATCCTCATAATCCTTGAACTTTATATAGATTTTTAACCACACTTTCTAGTAAAAAAATGATGACACTTTTTAACTCTTGTAACAAGATTATTTAAACCATCATATTTAACATATTAATCTAGCTCTTCCATTTAAGCACCTTTGTTTAACACACTTTTAAAACCATCTTCGTGTAAATCATAATTTTTTTTAACTCTATGAAAGTTATAAAATGTTAAAATCGCTTTTATTTTTGTAGTAAAGTTCATGGATTATGTAGATGATGATTTTGTTAAGGTTTAAACATCAAGTTGTTTAAATCACGATTTTTAATCAAATTTAATATAAGATCATCAAGCTAAACAAGTTACTTTAACATAATCATCAAGAATATATAAGCTAACTAGCACTAAACAATATAATCAACACAACATACATCACATTAGTAGCTTTTTATGTTGAAATTAGTGTTTTGATCTTTGATTAAGTTAAGTTCAAGATGATTAACATGTACTTTCATAACCTATATAATATAAGGAGCTTAAAATGACAAAGGATGAGATTAGAGAAGATAATAAAGTTCCAAACTATATCCTAATGATTCTCCATGCATGCAAGTGTCCTGATCCTTCTTGTAAAGGTTTCAAAGTGCTTATATTATTAAGTTAAGTGGTTGAAAATGGTGAGGATGAAGGGTGTTTAGGTTGTCAAATGTATAAGAGAAGAAAGAGAGATGTTTGGTGTGTGATATGTTGTAAGAAGATATGGTAATATTTTGTTTACAAAAAAAATTGCCTAATCTCATTTAGTCAACATATAATCTTCTACCTTACCACATATCATTATGAAACCTAGTGTTTGGGAAGGTATGGCCGATGGGTGAAAGGAGCATGGTGGTTATCATTGTTTATTACTTATATAAACATGTGACATGAAATTAAACAAGTAGATATTTTGGTTATTAATTTAATTAGGGTGATTAGGGTATTAATGGCAGTCTAGGGTTTTAAATAAAGTCCAACTAGTTTATTAGTTTAGTGGGTATTGATTTTGGATGGTAAAAATGTCACTAGTTCGCTCGTCAGTTCGATATCAGGTATTATATAAAAGATGCTATATAATACCAAGAGCTATGGTTTTTATTTTATCATTGATGTTATGGCATTTATTTAAGGCATTTACGAGGCCAAAATATGGCTAACTAGTTCGCTAGCCTTTTAGTTTAGGCAATTGGATGGTAAAAGTAAAATTTGTTTGCCTATAGGCTCGAATTCACGTAATGTGTGAAAGTTGTGGCGTACGCCGGGAGATTATGTTCTGGATTTTCCACTGATATCCCCAAGCTCATTTAGGATGTAAAATATTATTTAGAAGTCCTACGGCCATTAAAATGCTGAATATTCAATGTTGCGGACATTTTATTTTTGTTAAAGTTTGGCGCGTATCGGACACTTTATAAATATACATTTTTCCGAAAAGTTTATATGTTTTATCATTGGTGCCCCTAATTAGGGGTTTTTTATTTGTATTTCAGTTACAAAATACTTTTACTCCACTCGTTGCTTGTTCGGGCATTTTTTAGAACTAGCTGGCATGAATAGTATGTTCTGTTGAATAGTGTTTTCAGCATTTTGCCAACATATTTGGACATAGTTTGTAGTTTTCTCGCGACGCGGCGAATGTAAGATATTATTTGACACATTTAACCGTGTCCTATGATTTCTAGACTTTACATGACCTAATCATGCATTGATTAAGTTGTAACAAACAAAATTAAATGTATAATTAAGTTGTTAAGTTGTACGGAATTACAATTATTTTTGCCGGTTGTCACAGCTGTGGATGTTGATACTACAACTTGCTTTTTACTTTGCCAAGACACTGAACAATTTCCTAGGAATTGACAGCCTCCTGAAGTTGACTTCCTTGGGTGTGGCGTCCAGCAAAATCACCGTCTGAATAACCTGAAAGCTCAATATTTCCATTAGCAGGATACCAGATATCAAGTGTGGGAGCACCTTTTATGTATCTGAATATCCTTTTTACGGCAATGAGATTGGACTTCCTAGGTGCTGACTGGGATCTGGAACAAACACATGTTGCAAACATGATGTCTGGCCTTGATGCAGTTAGGTACAATAAAGAACCTATCATGCTTCTAAATAGAGTATGATCAACCAAGTCATCTTTGTCATCAACAGTGACAAGCTTTGTGGTTGCCATGGGTGTGCTACATGGTTTACAATCATACATATCAAATTTTTGAAGTAGTTCTTTAACATACTTACTTTGATGAATGAAAGTACCATTTTGCAATTGCTTTACTTGAAGACCAAGAAAGCATTGGAGCTCACCCATAGCACTCATTTCAAACTCTGCTACCATGAGTTGTCTGAAATCTTCACACATGGTAGTGCATGTGGATTCAAAAATGATGCCATCCACATAAATTTAGACAAGCATCAAATCTTTTCCTCACCATTTTAAAAACAAGGTTTTATCAATTTTACTTCTTGTATAACCTATGGATAAGAGAAAAGTGGAAAGAGTTTCATACCAGGCTCTTGGTGCTTGTTTCAAGCCATACAAAGCTTTATTAAGCTTGCAGACATGATCAGGATAAAATGCTTCTTCAAAACCAGGAGGTTGACAGACATATACCTCTTATTTGATCTTACCATACAAGAATTCACTTTTGGTATCAATTTGAAACACCTTGATGTTGTGGTTGGCAGCAAAGGCTAAGAGCAGTCTGATGGCTTCTAATCCTACTACAGGAGCAAATGTTTCATCATAGTCAATGCCTTCTTCCTGTCTGTAACCTTGAACCACAAGCCTAGCTTTATTCTTGACAAGAATACCCCTTTCATCAGTTTTGTTTTTAAAGACCCATTTTGTGCCAATTGGACATACATCCTTTGGCAATGGTACAAGTTCCCATACTTGTTTTCTTTTGAACTGAAAGAGCTCTTCTTACATGGCTTCTACCCAACTATTGTCTTTCAGTGCCTCTTGGTACTTGACAGGTTGTGTGAGATATAGGAAACCAGCAAAAAGACAAATGTTTTGGGATTGACTTCTAGTGAGCACCCCTGCATTGATGTTGCCAATTTTGATCAAATGTATGACTTTTAAGGTAGATTAGATCTCCCTTATATGGAATAATGGCATTTTGAGGTAAAGGCTACAGATGGGAATCATCTGAGCTAACATCTATTGGCAATTTTGAAGAGCCAACATCTATTTGAAATGGAGGTGGAGGTATTGGAGGGAGAGGTGTGAAAACATGTTGACTTTTATCCACAGTGGTTGGACTTTTATGAATAGAGGTTATATTTGATGAGCTGGCAGAGGATTGAGGATCAGTAGTGGTTGATCCAGCAGTGACAGAGTTTTCACAGTTGTTAATAACATCTGGTCCTCTGATTGTGGAAGCGACTTTATATTTTGGAATCACAATGTTATATCCATAGTCATGTGGTGAAGATTGTGGTGTACCTGCAAGGTTAGTCTTGATAGACACGTCATCAAATGTAAATTTACTTAGATCAAACAATTTTGCAGGGTTTGCTGGGATTTTTAATGAAGAAAGTTCATTGAACTTTACATTCAAGGTCTCTTCCACACGCCTAGTTCTTGAATTAAAAACTCTACAGGCTTTAGTAGTGGTTGAGTATCCCATAAAATAATCACAATCTACTTTGGCTGCAAATTTTAAATTGAATCTTTTAAGTTCAAAATAAAACATGGGCAACCAAAGATTTTGAAGTATGAAATAAGTGGTTTGATTTTATACAGAGTTTCATAAGCAGTTGTTTGATGCCTGGGGTTTATCAAGATTCTGTTCTACACATAGCAAACAGTGTTTACAGCATATGTCCAAAAGGTTAAGGGTAAACCTGAGTCTTCAAGCATTGTTCTGGTAGCTTCAATCAAAGTTCTATTTTTCCTTTCAACCACCCCATTTTGTTCTTGTGTTCTTGGAATGTTGTACTGCCTTACAATTCCTTTTGACACACTGAAATCATACAACTCTTTATTTTTGAACTTTGTGCCATTGTCACTCCTAAAAACTTTTACTTGCAGGTCAAATTACTTTTCAACTTGTTTCACAAATCCCTGCAAAATGTCTGCAGTATCATCCTTAGAGTGCAAGAAGCAAGTCCAAGTAAACCTAGAAAAATCATCAACAATAACAAGACAATACCCTTTTTGTTTAAGACTCATGATTTTTAAAGGGCCAAACAAGTCCATATGTAGCAATTGTAAGCATTGACTTGTTTTGGACTCACGAATGGGCTTGTATGAACTTTTATGTTGTTTGCCTTCTAAATAAGAAACACAATGTTCATCTCTTGTGAAAAGTTTTTGTGGTAGACCTCTTACAAGGCCTTGTTTGAGAGTGTGATGATAGTTGTCAGATTTGTGTGCCCATGTCTTTTATTCCATAGTTCTGTCTCTTTGTTAGAGGCAGTTGAGAACAGACAAGCATCAGTCATTGGGTTATCTTTCAACATATCAACCACATACACATTGCCACTCCTATGAGCAACAAGTTATGCTTTGCTCCCAGCTATTATTTGTTCAATCATTTTAACCACTTCTGGCCTAACAATCTGATAAGTTTTCTTAGTGAAGAATGATCCATAGCCCTTGCCACTCATTTTTGAAACACTAAGAAGATTAAATTTTAGATTGTCAATAAGATTGACATTTTCAAATTTGAGTTTCCCAGGCTGAACAGTACCTGACCCAAGCATCTTCCCTTTTGAATTATTACCAAAGGATATATCACCCCCTCCACGAGCTATGTAGTCTTCGAGAAGGGCTCTATATCCTGTCATGTGCCTGGAGCCTCCACTATCCACATACCATAAATTATCAAGGCAAGTAGAAGCTCCCTGCACAGTGGTAAATAATTAGTTTAGGTGGGTTTCCAAGGCCCAAATGGCTTTGGAAGGGGTCACATACATGTCAGTCTCAAATTTAGAAGAATGGTCATTGGTTTGAATAGATCTTTGTAACATCTGTTGAGACCCATTTCCTATCAGATGATAGTGACCATGAGGATGCGTATTTACTCTTGGATTTTAGAGCCTTTTGTAACCCTCATAACTAAGAGGTACCTTTTGGTAAATTGGTTGGCCATATCCTCTTGGGTACTGGTTGGCAGGTGGTGCATCTGTTGCCTGGACCTCTCTGGGAGTAGAGGTTTTGTGTAGTGCTTTGGTAACAGATGTTTGAACACGCACAAAGGTCTGTTTAGACTTTCCTTTTGAAGTACTAGTCTTTAAACTCTCCAGTGTTTTGGATTTATATTCATTCTTTTTCACATCAAAGTTTATGAGATAAACACACTCTTGAGTTTTATGATTTGTTTTATTACAAATTGTGTAGTTTGGAGAATTAATGATCACACTTGTTTTGTTAATGTCATAAGCTTTTAGAAGAAAGCACTTTTTGGTAACATGGTTGTTCTTTTCACAGAACTCACAAAACAGGTTTTGATCTTTTCTTTCTGTAAGTCCCGAAAATCCGGATCTAACCATGATATCACACAATCACCAAGGATGGGCGAAATCCAAACTTGGTGTTAATCCAAGAAAACCGAAAAGATGAAAGAACAATACGAATCAACTTTAACACCTTACACATGATTCTATTACTTGAACAATCAAAACCATCTGGTACATGATGAAGGCTCTCTAGAGAAATCCCAAAAGTCTAACCCTAGAAATGACATAAGCTTAGCTTATATACCTAGAGTAAGGACATGCCCCTCATGGCCTATGGCATGCCCAAATGACCTATAAACCTGGCCCACATGGCCTATGGCATGCCCAAATGACCTATAAAGGTCAAAACCTAATACAAACTAACCTAGATAAATCCAGTTTGCTACCATAGTCTGTTGCGTATATTTGATGCGTCATTCTCACACTTCTAGGACCTAACACTTTCTTTTTCCCTTTTTTAGACTTTTTGTCAGCAGATGTTGTAACATCTGCTAGTAAATCTGTTATGGGAATGATTCTTGCCTTTGGTGCTTTGATACATTCAATGGTTGAAAAATCCATTGGTTTAAAATTTTCAAGAATGTCACATGTAATAGACCATGTGGGTTTAAATTGATACTTCTCAATCTCCTCAAAAGTTGAGGATCCCTCATGTCTTTTCAAAACAATTTTATTCCCATTTTTATCAGTGACTTTGATTTCTTGACCAGCCAAGTTTGTTGGAACAATTTCAACCACACCATCATCATTTCCGGTAACATTTTCAGAAATCTGGTTATTTTCTTTGAAACCTATGCCAAATTTTATGTTGCTCTTGACCTGGTTTTCTAACATAATCTCATAATCTTTACAGGATTCCACCCATTTTTCACAAGTGATTTGGGTGGACTCCAACTCCTTTTTGCAAGCCTGATATTTTTCTATCATAGTTTGGAGTTGGTCCTTGGTTATGCTAGCTTCATGTTTTAAGCTGCTGATTTCAGATTCTTTTTCAAACAGTTAGTTTTTAGCTCTTTTGAGAGCTTTTCAAACTGCAATTCATCATCTAAAATCTTATTCCTAAGGTTTTCATTCACCTCTTTTATGTTAGCAAAAGTTATGATGCATTTATCTGAACATAGATCTTTTAAGACCTGAGGAGATACCTTAGTAGCAGCCATCATGGCACACTCACATTCACCTTCACAAACACTGGCATCCCATGGGTCAGACAGAGGTTTCAATTCATCATCAGCATTTTCTTGTGTAACAACTGTTTCATCATGAACATCAGACATAACAGACTTGGCCTTCACTTCCTCAAATTTAACACCCTCAACTATAGACTCTAATTCCATAAAGCAAAATTCATTTGTTTCTTTTCAGTGTTAGCAATTAGAGCAAAGTTTTCATCAGTCAGATCCTCAGGCAAGCTACTCCAATCATCAAAGCCCTAAGTAAGAAGCTCTATTGATTAACCTCTACTTGAGTAGTGTTTTGAGTAACTTGTTGTGCAGGTTGCATTTGAACCTGAGGAGCTGTTCTTGAACATGTTGAATTTGAGGAACAGTGGTTTGAACATATACAGGAACAGTGGTAGCAGGGTGTGCAAAATGAGCAGTGTTTTGCGTATGAGGAGCAGGAGTATATTAGGAATAATGGACAGTGTTTTAAGGTCTAGGGCTAGGATGTGCGATAGTTGGTCCAGATGTTTGAGACCTACATTCTCTAGCAAAGTGACCTAGCCTATTACACTTGAAACATTTAATCTTTGACTTATCCAGCCCAACATTTAGCCCCCCATGCAACCCTGGAAACTTTCTACTAGTTCTTTTATAATACTTGCTAGCTCTAACACTCAACAAGGCAAGCTGGTGCAAAATATCCATTTCTTCCAAATCTGGAGGGTCAAAATGTTGAAGATCATTCAACTCAAAGGATAAGTCATCAGAAGTTTGGCTTTCCCCATTAGCAGTGAAAGCATAATTGGGTGTGTAAGAATCAGAGCTGAAACTATCACCACAAGTTATGTCAATGAAATGATAATAACTCTGATCCTTACAGATGCTAGAGGCTTCTTCTTAGCCAAAAAGAGTTATACTATCGAATGCATAGTCATCAACCACTTTGCCAGACTCTTGTAGCTTCTTTTTCTAGTTCAGCTCTCTCTCATAAGTGAGGAGCCTACCATGAAGCTGAGTAAGACTCATTTCTTTGAACCCAACTGAATTTCTAGTTACAAAAGCTATAGTGTCCCACTTGTCTGGTAATGATCTAAGAAAACGGTTATTAAAGTCGAATTTGTAAATTCAACATTAACCAGTTTAAGCTCACTAATGAGACAACTAAATCATTCAAACTGTTGGGTTAATGACTCTCCTTTCATATGACAAAACATTTCATATTGTTGATTCAGAACCTCTCTGTTGTTTTCAATTACTTCCTTAGTCCCACTGAATTGCTCTTTCAAAGCATCCCATAACTCTTTTGCACTGTTGTAATGCAATAGGCCAGCAAGATATCGTTTGGCAATGCAGAGGCCATGATGCTAAATGCCTTTGCTTCTAGCTCGATCTTTTGGAAATCTTGCTCGTAGTAATTTTCAGGATTTTTTGGTACTTGGACTTTAGGGTCCTCAGTACTTGGTATCATTGGAACATGAGGTCCAAAGATAACCGACTTCCAACAACCGGTGTTTTTCTAAGCAAGAACATGACCCATCCATCTCTGCCAGATATTGTACTCTGATCTGACGAGAATCGGCGGTTTAAACATGTTGCCGGTGTTGTGAGGATCTTGTGAATTTTGAGACATTTTTTATTATTTGTAAAACAGGTTTTCGTTTAAACTACTTTGAACGTAAATAAAATTTTTACTTTGTTTTCAATCCAACGAGCAAATGAATTATTAGTGAGAGCTGATCTGTTCAAATCAAATTGATTGTTAAATCAAATTCGATTGACCAAGCTCTGATACCAATTGTTAGGATCTGAGTTTGATATTGTTGTGAATGTTGAAGATGAAATCAATGGAAGTGGATAAACATGTATGAATAGTGCAGGGAAATAATGAACTTTGAATTCACAACAATAGGAATATTGCTTTCACAAACATGATTTTATAAATTTATGACTTTACGTATGCATGAGCGATTACAAACTCCCCTTCAGCCTAAGATCACTCTGATTTGCTCGTACACAAAATGTCAAGGTGAAGTGATGAATAGAACAATACACACACTCTTCTATTTATAGTACATAGCAAACCGCTCAGCATCTTATGCTGACGTCACATTGAAAGTGACATGTAATAAATTAAAACAAACTACAACATCTGCTAAGCTAAGCACTGCTATAAACTATATAATACAATGTCTGATAGGAATCACTGTGAGACATCCTCTATTAGGCTTCAGCATAGCTTTGCCTGGCAGACCTTACCTATAGTCTTCAGCAGAGCTTTGCCTTAGCAGACCTTTGAGTCTTCATCAGAGCTTTGCCATGGCACGTTTGACCTTTGTTTTCAACAGAGCTTGGCTTCAGTAGATGTTAATTTATTAAGGATCAGAGGTTGTAGAATATTTTGTCTTTCTATCATCTGTTCTTTTTGTAAGGTTAAATTTCCAACAAAGCATCATCGTCGCCCCATCGTTGCCCGTGAAGGGTGTTGGGTTGCAAGACATGAATTGCTTGAAGTGGAAGGTGCTTTTGGGTGGGTTAACCTTAGAGTCGACTGAGGCGTTTGGGCTAGAATTGGCATGGATTTAGTTGACGATTTCGAGTATGACATTGGCCATTTGCTAGGCCATGAACGTTATCATCTTCTTGTTCGAGCACTGCGTTGAGCTTCTTTTCGAGTTCGAGTGACGGCTTGAAGACATATACAAGATTGAGTAAAGGAATGGATGAGACTTGGTCATATGGATTTTGAATAATTTTTGCACAATTAACATGCTAGTATGTCACACAATCACGTAGGTTTCAAGTTGATCACATAAGCATGGCATGAATTAACTTTGAATATAACCAACTAATGAAAGAGTCGTAAATTTCGTTTGTTCTCGAATATTATTATGTTTAGATTGCGAGCAAAGCTCGATTCAGGATTTCGACTTTGAAATGAAGGAGGTATCCAATATAAAACACATTAAAATTGATATAACATAAAAGAGATTCAATGTAAAGTCTTAGAGTGTCTCATAACAAAACTAAGACTATTCCAAAGTGATCAAAAATTCTTTTGAGTTCGGAAAGCATGCTTTAGCCTAATAGGTAGAATACTCTTGCCGAAATTTCGGTTAACGATATTCACCCTTCCGGTCATGTCCCTAGTCAATCAAAAGTTTGAGACTTTGGCGGGATTGAAAAATCGAGGAGTGGGACTAGTTACCAAGATGCGGGTATCACCCATAACTTGATAATGTCTTTCCCTAAATGTGGTCGGTACTTACCAGACGAGATAAGCAACTAAATCCGACTCGTTGGTAAGGGTCCACTAGTATATTGATGGTCAATTTCCATCAAGGTGAGGATATCACTCCTATCTTGATGGCATAATTTCGTAAATGCAATAAACGCGGATTGAGGGATATCACCAAGGTGAGGGTTTTCACGCATCTTTTGGTGAAACCATCTCATTTTTGAAATGACAGCGTCTTTGTATCTTCGCATTGTCGTATAATTTGCCTTAGAGAAGGCAAGTGTTTTTGAGTCAAAAGATAAGATAAGAAGTAATGTAGTGAGAATTCAAGCATTTTAAGCATGATAACAAGAATGGTCAAGTATGGGATTTCTTAACTATAGATTAGGTTAAAAGCATGGCAATTTTTCCTAATTCCCTGCGGTTATGGCTCTGATACCAATCTGTAACTCCCCAATTGATGGCGGAAACATCGGAGTGAGACGAAAACGAGATTGCTAGAGACTTCATAACATGCTAATGTGACAATATTTAAATAAACCATATTTCATTTCATTCTAAATAGAAAAACATTGTCTTGGGAATCAAAATACAACATGTTTGTCACTTAAAAATAATGAGACAAATGGAAATACATAACAATAAGAATTGGGTGCGTTTCTAGTTCACCCTAAGTACCTTTTGTGCATATCATCATCAATTTACTAAAACGTGTATTAAAATAAAATCAACACAAAGGTTGGATAATACACAAGTTTGATTACATAGGATACATATAAAAGATTGTCTCAAATCCAACATGGCATTTAGTATACTAAGTTAAATTACGTACTAGCATGCACAACCTAAGTGCACAAAGATTCCACGAGCGTAATCATGTCAACAAGTGAACAAGACCGTTCACGATTGAATACTTAACATAGACCACAAAACAGGCATGTGCTACTCCTATGGCGCTATACATGTTAAGGTAGTCTAGAGAAGTTAATGACAAGTAGTTTGCATGTATGAAAGATTGAGTATCTAGCATGAATAACCAAAGCATTACAAAAAGCATGTTGAGTGGGTTGATTGGTTGCATAAGTTTGATAGTGTGCATCAGTGTGTTTGATTATGTTATACATGTTACACCCCAAAAAGTGATTAAAGCGAAAAGGAGATCGAGTATACTCACGGTTTGCATGGAAGTTTCCATGTAAGTGAGTTGATGTATTGAGAGTTTGCGAACCGCCGAGTTATCCTACAAGGATAAACAAGGCGTATAAGTATGATGGATTAGATTCGGAATATGTATGCGTCTAGAGTATGAAATTACACAAAATTTTTGTTGGTTAAAACACTCAATTTAGACACCGTGTTTATGTGTATTTTGTGGGAACCATTTTGCCCATGGGAACTCCAAGTATGAGGAATCTTAATCCAAGATAACATTTACCATAATACATAATATTCAACCATGAGTTTGGTTAATATTAAGATTCGGTTGTTGTCTCAATATATGTTATAATTACATAGTATATAATATTCTCATATAGATGTTAAGTTACCATGGAATGGTCATGCAAAGAGGTAGGATGAATTCCATCCATTTAACCTCATTATATGGATTCACCAAAACACAAAATCATCAACTTAGTTGATGATTTCGATTGTTCATGAATAAGATTATAATGTACAAGTAACTAGTTATGCCAAGTGGCCAAATGAGAACAACTCGGACGTGTGCATACCCGACATGGGAAATGTTGAAGACGAGGTGGGGTTGGCTCACTTTGATTTCTAAGAAAGCACTTAGATGGATATCTAACTAATGAAATGAACAAGTGAAGTGGGTAAAATCTTAGTTGGAAAACCAAGGCTTCCATTGTTCATACCTAACCAAAACACAAGTCTTTCAACATTAGAGGTTGAAGACTTGGATGGTTTAATCACATTGTAGGTCACTTGGGAACTTAAGGCAGCCCATGTTTGAGGTTTTGTACCTCTAATCCTCTGGACTCAAACATGGCACAAGCTCCACAACATGAGATTTTTTTGGGAACAAGGATGGTGTAAAGATTCCACAGGATGAACATGAAAACAAACAAAACAAAAGGTGTAACCCTTTTTGGACATCAAATTTAAAGTTGTATCACCTTGTTACACCATGGTGAACATTGGGTATCAATCCTAGGTTTAAAGTAAGATTTCATGAAGAAGAGAAAGGAAAGTTAGTTGAAAGCTCACTTTTGGACTTGAAGATATTCTGCCCAAGTGTTGCAATTTCAGTAGTTTGAGAGTGATTGCAACACCTCGTCCGACTACAAGAGTCGTTAAGTGAAAACCTCGTATCAAAAGTGTTTGATGTTGCAATACAGTTAACCAACTAAAACAAGTTGGTTAGAGTTGTGAAAACCTTGTAGCCATGAATCTTGACCAAAACGTTTCTTTTGTAAAATAAACTTGTAATAGATTGATTCAAAAGAAAACTTCGTATGGTTTATATATTTAAATGAAAATCATTGCGTGACATTGTTCAAAACCATTTGTCCGTGTTATAAACCATTTGTCTGTGTTATAAATCAATCGTCCGTGTCATAAACCAATTGTCCATGTCATAAACAAATCGGCCATGTTTTTAATTGTGAAAACTTTTGATCGTTCTTTAATGAACACATTCAAACCTGTGTTGACTATACCAAATGGTATCTTTAATAGACCACCAAAGGGCCTCTTTAACTAGACTAACAAATCAACAAATGATTTGTTAATCAGAAACAGTTTCTGTCATTACCCAAACTTCCACCAAATCCAGTGAACAGTCCGATAATGGGATTGTCAGTCCAATGGTACCATAACATACTACTGGTCGGCTCGGCCAAAGCTAATGAATGTCATTCATGTTATGGATAACGCATCAACAAGTTGTTCACATTATTGAAATCGTATTGTTTTATATATAAACCATAGACGTTGTTTTTGAAAACTTGAAAATGATTTAGAACATATGAGTCACCCCAAAACATTTGCAAAACGTAAAAGAGGGGAACTATGTACTCACTTTGAAAATCATTTTTGTATATATAAACCATGTATATTGTTTTGAAATTTTGAAAATAATTATACGCACATATGAATCACCCAAAAACATTTGAAAACGTAAAAGAGAGGGCTATGTACTCACTTTGAAAATAATTTTGTATACATGAACCATGTATATTGTTTTGAAATCTTGAAAATAATTATAGTCACGTATGAATCACCCCAAAACATTTAGAAAATGTAAAAGAGGGAACTATGTACTCACTTGGGATTGCGAAAGTGTTCTTGATCAATGGAATAAACAAAGCTCAAACGTGTCCTAATGTGTCAGATAAATATGTTAGCGTGTCGGGACTGCAAACGGGAGATCGGCTAGAATGAAGTCTTATAAACCAAACGAGTGTTGGAACTCATGTGATATGGTTTACAAACTTAACATTCTGATTTGGAAGGATCCTAAGTGCTTTTGACCCATTATGACTCGTTAAGGTAGTTTATGCTACTTTAACGGGTCATTAGCGTAAATGCGTGATCGTCCTATGATAAGTCTTAAATGCCCGAAACATGTTTGAAAATGTTATAACATCAGTTTATATGTTAAAAATTGGTTACATGTGTTTAAAATGGATTTATGCGCAAAAGGGCATTTTGGTCATCATTTTTTAAGAACATAGAAGTAACTTATCATAACATTAACCAAACGACGTGACCATAAGGTACAACCTCATTAAGTTATTCCCTATACAACTATGGTCACAAATATGTGTTTGGTCGGATCCTAAGATCGACCAAACGGGTCGGATTCGAAAGTCAAAGCGGTGGTCAAGACCGCTCGACTTACGTCCCTAAATAAGCACTAAACTAGAAGTGACGAGTTAGACATGTCAAATATATCTAACTAAGTTTATAAAACTTATTTGGTATCAAAACTTGGTGTTTTGATAACCCAAAATAGTTTCGTCATAAAATGCACATCATGTGCATTTTTTATCGAAACTTTGACTCGTCACTTCGACTAGTAAATGTGGTAATCAGAAAGTGAAATAGCTAGGGATTATAACCTTCGTGATTACGATCACGTTTCAAAGTTCAACTAAACTTTGGCTTGACCAAATATGGTCAAAACCAAAAGTCAATCAGGAAGCCAAACTGTTTGACTTTTAGCTCAAAATAGCTAAAAAAATGAAAGAACTAGGAAGAGTACTTACTCGTGTTGAAGAACACTTTCGGAACTCAAGATAGGAGGCTTCCAAAGGCTGAAAAAAGTTCCAAAAGGATAGAAAGAAGAACTTCACACTTTGCTTTGAAGTTGTGCGAAAAAAAATGGAAGAATCATGTGGTATTTATAGTATTTTAGGATTAAGGAGGTGATGACAAGTGTCCTCAAGTGTGGATTAATGTCCTAACATGTGTCAACACCATATTAAGTGTAGCAAAGTGAGTGCTAGGTGTCAAAAATTAGAGATGGGTGGCAAACTTGGTGAAGAAGCAAAAATATTAATTATTTTTTTTGACATTTTTGGCCCTTGGACTTGTATTTTCACTTGTTTGCCATTTTTAACCCCTTTAACCTAATATTTAGGTTATATAAAGGTGTTAAGACATGTGTAACTTGGATTATGCCCGAAAATGTCGTGGATGTCGGTTCGTTTGGTTGTACGGTTACGAGTTTCGCAAAAATGCGTAAAACGCTTTAACGAACACGAAAATGATCGAAATTGTGCAACTATTGACATTTTTGCATTCTCATAAATAAAATACAAGATTTTATTGAATACAAAAATATTTGGAAATAAAACACAGGGTTTCATTCAATAAGAAATGGTTTGTAATTGTGTAATGATTGAAAAGGCACAAATGTCACAGTCTCCCCTACTTTGGAAATTTCGTCCCGAAATTTAATTAGAGGGAACTTTGTGAAACGGATGTGGATATTTCGCTTTCATCTGATCCTCTCGTTCTCAAGTAAATTTTGGGCCACGTTTGGATTCCCAGCGAACTTTAACTATCGTATACGTCTACGCTTGAGTTTCTTGACTTCACGGTCCAATATCTCCACATGTTTCTCGACAAAGTGCATAGTGTCATCAACGTGAGTTTCGTCGAGGGAATGAGGAGGTTAATATCGGCTAAACACTTTCTCAAATTGGACACATGGAATGTTGGATGAATATTCCCAAGTTCAGGAGGTAGCTCAAGTCGGTAGGCCACCTTTTCGATTCTCTCAACGATCTTGAATGGTCTAATATATCGTGGTGTAAGTTTTCCTTTCTTTCAAAATCTAATCACACCTTTCCAAGGGGATACCTTGACAAGGACGTGATCACCAACTTGGAATTCCAATGGCTTGCGTCGTTTGTCCACATAACTCTTTTGACGGCTTCTAGCTGTCAGAAGGTTATCATGAATTTTCTTGACTTTGTCTGTTGTGTCGTGAATGAGTTCAGGTCCAGTGAACTGAGCTTCACCGACCTCATTCCAGCAGACAGGTGAACGGCATTTTCGACCGTATAAAGCTTTGAAAGGTGCTATATTGATGCTGGCGGGATAACTATTGTTGTAGGATAATTCGACCAATGGTAGATACGAATCCCAACTACCACCAAAGTTGATCACACATGCTCTTAGCATATCCCCCAGTGTTTGAATTGTCCTTTCAGATTATTCATCTATTTGAGGATGACGAGCAGTGCTCAGATTGAGTTTGGTTCCCATGGCAGATTGCATGGTCTTCCAAAAGTGAGATGAGAATCGAGCATCTCGATCGGTATGCGGTACGATCCTAAGAAAAAATAAAGTCAGTTAGTGAATTCATGATCGAATTAGGGCAAAATTTGAGGTAACTGTTCATCAATTAATAAATAATTAATAAATAGGAACACCATGACGAGATGCAATCTCATCAACGTAGATCTTGGCGAGTTTGTTAGCAGATAGATCCTCGCGAATTGCCAAAAAGTGTGCCCACTTTGTTAGATGATCGATGATTACCCAAATGGCATCATGACCTCTAGGTGTGCGAGGTTGTTTAGTGATGAGATCCATCGCAATGTTCTCCCACTTCCATACCGGTATTTCTGGTTGCTTTAGTAAACCAGATGGGTGCTGATGTTCTACCTTAACTTTAAGACAAGTTAGGCATTTAGACACATACAAGGCAATGTCCTTCTTCATACCCGGCCACCAATACTGGGTACGGAGATCCTTATACATTTTGTCTGCACCAGGAGAGATTGAATAATCGATAGTATCCAACAAGACCAAGAAATGAACGAACTTCGGTAGGAGTAGTAGGTGTACTCCAATCCCTAATCGCACTGATTTTGGTGGGATCTACATGTATACCTTATCCGTTAACAATGTCTCCCAAAAATTGAACTTCTTGTAGCCAAAATTCACACTTGGAGATTTTTGCGTAAAGTTGTTCTTTCTTTAGGAGTTCCATCGTTAGACGGAGATGTTGTTCGTGATCGGCTCGAGACTTAGAATAAATGAGGATGTCGTCGATGAAAACAATGATGAACTTGTATATATAAGGTTTACAAACCCTATTCATTAAATCCATGAAGATGGCAGGAGCATTCGTCAAACCAAAAGGCATGACAGTGAACTCGTAACGGGCGTATCGAGTGCGAAAAGCAGTCTTGGGAATATCTTCTTCGAGTACACGAAGTTGATGATACCCAGAACGCATATTAATCTTTGAAAAGCAGGTCGCACCTTGTAGCTAATCAAAGAGATCATCAATGCGAGGTAGAAGAAATCGATTTTTGATTGTGAGTTTGTTGAGCTCACGATAATCGATACACATACGGAAGGATCCATCCTTCTTTTTCACGAATAGGACAGGAGCGCCCCAAGGTGAAAAGATCGGACGAATGAATCCCTTGTCTGAAAGTTCTTGGAGTTGCTTTGATAACTCTTGCATTTCAGACGGAGATTTTGCAATTGGGTTGGCACCAGGTACAAGGTCAATACGAAACTCAACTTGACGAATTGAGGGTAAACCAGATAGCTCTTCAGGAAACACCTCAGGATATTCTCGAACAACGGGGATGTCCTGGGCAGTTTTGCCCTTGCCTTTTTCCTCTACGATATGTGCCAAGAAGGCTACATTATTTTTTCGTATGTATTTTTGGGCTTGGGTACAGGTCATGAGTTAGGCTACTAGAGGATTTCTCTCCGTGAACTTCTAAGGTTCCGCCAGACGAAAGAGGTATACGAACAACCTTATCGAAACAGATCACCTCAGCATGGTGTTTGGTTAACCAATCCACTCCTATGATGATGTCAAAACTCCCGAGTTGCATTGACGTGAGGTCAATGGGAAAAAGGTGGTTATCCAAGTTTAATTGGCAACTACGAATCACATAGTCGAGCACAAGGGGTTCACCACTAGCTATTTCCACTGTTAAGGGTTTTCCTCGTTTAGTTCTAGGCATCAAAAACAAGGTTCAAAGGCCAGTGATATAAAGCTTCTATAGGCACCCGAATCGAAAAGAATAGAAGCAGGATGATTGTTCACAAGGAACGTACCATTATTGACTTTGTTATCAGAATTTATTATTTATAATGCAATAATATGTTCTTCTAGAAGAAAACATGAGGGAAAATATGTGAAAGTGACATTGGATAATCAAGAGATATGTTAAAAATATCGACGAAATATGTTTGTTACATAAAAACAAACAAATGACACATGGTAACTAATCAAAGTAAATGGGTCTTTATAATCTATCGCGAAGACATGTTTTAGCCTATAAGTGGACACTCACCCCAAGAGTTCCCAGGTAAGAGTGACTGGTTCGATAATGCGGATTTGTACAAACACTCTAGCCTTAGACAAAAAACACAGAGTACAAGCATCCACCCGTCCAGATTGCACGTGTTCATATTAATAAAACCCAAACTTTGACGGGATTTTGAAAACTTACAAGGCTTTAAGCCAAAACAAATCATCTAAGGATAGATGATTGATTTTCAAAACGAATTTGTGTATTTGTTTTGGTAATAACCTAAGGTTAGGTGATGGTATTGTTTTACTAAACTAAGCGCAACATAACTCGCATTAGTGTCCTAGGAAGGTTATAGTCTAGGTCAAAGCATTACTAATAACCTAATTCCCTATAACCATAAGCTCTAATACCAATCTTGCTGTAACACCCTGACCGCGTAAAACAACGGACCGTAGCGGAAACGTTGGGGAGTCATGTCACAGAACTATTGTTTCACAACTCATGGAATTTAAAATTTTGTTTTATTAAGTTAAATGTTTACATTGTCTTGGGATAAACAAGAACAACATATAAATAAACTGTGTTTCATGTTTAAAGTCACTAAGGCCCACGTCCATTCCTACGTGAAGCATGCATCATATTTTCAAGCAATGACTCCAGAAACATATGTGAAAAGAGAGTCAGCATAAAAATGCCGGCGAGTACATAGGTTTTGTGAGTGTGTCAAATTCCTGGCTTTGTATACATATTGGAACACCTCGTCCGACTACAAGAGTCGTTAAGTGAAAACCTTGTATCAAAAGTGTTTAATATTGCAATACAGTTAACCAACTAAAACAAGTTAGTTAGAGTTTTGAAAACCTTGTAGCCATGAATCTTGACCAAAACGTTTCTTTTGTAAAATAAACTTGTAATAGATTGATTCAAAAGAAAACTTCGTATGGTTTATATCTTTAAATGAAAATCATTGCGTAACATTGTTCAAAACCATTTTTCCGTGTTATAAACCATTTGTCTGTGTTATAAATCAATCGTCCGTGTCATAAACCAATTGTCCATGTCATAAACAAATCGGCCATGTTTTTAAATGTGAAAACTTTTGATCGTTCTTTAATGAACACATTCAAACCTGTGTTGACTATACCAAAGGGTATCTTTAATAGACCACCAAAGGGTCTCTTTAACTAGACTAACAAATCAACAAATGATTTGTTAATCAGAAACAGTTTCTGTCATTACCCAAACTTCCACCAAATCCAATGAACAGTCCGATAATGGGATTGTCAGTCCTATGGTACCATAACATACTACTGGTCGGCTCGATCAAAGCTAATGAATTTCATTTGTGTTATGGATAACGCATCAACAAGTTGTTCACATTATTGAAATCGTATTGTTTTATATATAAACCATAGACATTGTTTTTGAAAACTTGAAAATGATTTAGCACATATGAGTGACCCCAAAACATTTGAAAAACGTAAAAGAGGGGAACTATGTACTCACTTTGAAAATCACATAAATCATGTATATTGTTTTGAAATTTTGAAAATAATTATCGGCACATATGAATCACCCAAAAACATTTGAAAACGTAAAAGAGAGGGCTATGTACTCACTTTGAAAATAATTTTGTATACATGTACCATGTATATTGTTTGAAATCTTGAAAATAATTATAGGCACATATGAATCACCCCAAAATATTTAGAAAATGTAAAAGAGGGGAACTATGTACTCACTTGGGATTGCGAAAGTGTTCTTGATCAACGGAATAAACAAAGCTCAAACGTGTCCAAATGTGTCAGATAAATATCTTAGCGTGTCGGGAGTACAAACGGGAGATCAGCTAGAATGAAGTCTTATAAACCAAACGAGTGTTGGAACTCATGTGATATGGTTTACAAAACTTAACATTCTGATTTGGAAAGGATCCTAAGTGCTTTTGACCCATTATGACTCGTTAAGGTAGTTTATGCTACTTTAACGGGTCATTAGCGTAAATGCGTGATCGTCCTATGATAAGTCTTAAATGCCCGAAACATGTTTGAAAATGTTATAACATCAGTTTATATGTTAAAAATTGGTTACATGTGTTTAAAATGGATTTATGCGTAAAAGGGCATTTTGGTCATCATTTTTTAAGAACATAGAAGTAACTTATCATAACATTAACCAAACGACGTGAGCATAAGGTATAACCACAATAAGTTATTCCCTATACAACTATGGTAACAAATATGGGTTTGGTCGGATCCTAAGATCGACCAAACGGGTCGGATTCGAAAGTCAAAGCGGTGGTCAAGACCTCTCGACTTACGACCCTAAATAAGCACTAAACTAGAAGTGACGAGTTAGACAAGTCAAAATATGTCTAACTAAGTTTATAAAACTGATTTGGTATCAAAACTTAGTGTTTTGATACCCGAAAATAGTTTCGTCATAAAATGCACATCATGTGCATTTTTACCGAAGCTTTGACTCGTAACCTTACTAATAGTCTAGGTCAAATCATTACTAATAACCTAATTCCCTATAACCATAAGCTCTGATACCAATCTGTCTGTAACACCCGGACCGCGTAAAACAACGAACCGCAGCGGAAACGTCGGGGAGTCATGTCACAGAACTATTGTTTCACAACTTATGGAATTTAAAATTTTGTTTTATTAAGTTAAATGTTTACATTGTCTTAGGATAAACAAGAACAACATATAAATAAACTGTGTTTCATGTTTAAAGTCACTAAGGCCCACGTCCATTCCTACGTGAAGCATGCATCATATTATCAAGCATTGACTCCAGAAACATATGTGAAAAGAGAGTCAGCATAAAAATGCCGGCGAGTACATAGGTTTTGTGAGTGTGTCAAATTCCTGGCTTTGTATACATATTGGAACACCTCGTCCGACTACAAGAGTCGTTAAGTGAAAACCTTGTATCAAAAGTGTTTAATATTGCAATACAGTTAACCAACTAAAACAAGTTAGTTAGAGTTTTGAAAACCTTGTAGCCATGAATCTTGACCAAAACGTTTCTTTTGTAAAATAAACTTGTAATAGATTGATTCAAAAGAAAACTTCGTATGGTTTATATCTTTAAATGAAAATCATTATTGTGTAACATTGTTCAAAACCATTTGTCCGTGTTATAAACCATTTGTCTGTGTTATAAATCAATCGTCCGTGTCAAAAACCAATTGTCCATGTCATAAACAAATCGGCCATGTTTTTAATTGTGAAAACTTTTGATCGTTCTTTAATGGATACATTCAAACCTGTGTTGACTATACCAAAGGGTATCTTTAATAGACCACCAAAGGGTCTCTTTAACTAGACTAACAAATCAACAAATGATTTGTTAATCAGAAACAGTTTCTATCATTACCCAAACTTCCACCAAATCCAGTGAACAGTCCGATAATGGGATTGTCAGTCCTATGGTACCATAACATACTACTGTTCGGCTCGGCCAAAGCTAACGAATGTCATTCGTGTTATGGATAATGCATCAACAAGTTGTTCACATTATTGAAATCGTATTGTTTTATATATAAACCATAGACATTGTTTTTGAAAACTTGAAAATGATTTAGCACATATTAGTCACCCCAAAACATTTACAAAACGTAAAAGAGGGGAACTATGTATTCACTTTGAAAATAATTTTTGTATACATAAACCATGTATATTGTTTTGAAATTTTGAAAATAATTATAGGCACATATGAATCACCTAAAAACATTTGAAAACGTAAAAGAGGGAGGCTATGTACTCACTTGAAAATAATTTTGTATACATGAACCATGTATATTGTTTTGAAATCTTGAAAATAATTATAGGCACATATGAATCTCCCCAAAACATTTAGAAAATGTAAAAGAGGGGAACTGTGTACTCACTTGGGAATGCGAAAGTGTTCTTGATCAACGGAATAAACAAAGCTCAAACGTGTCCTAGTGTGTCAGATAAATATGTTAGTGTGTCGGGACTACAAACGGGAGATCGGCTTGAATGAAGTCTTATAAACCAAACGAGTGTTGAAACTCATGTGATATGGTTTACAAAACTTAACATTCTGATTTGGAAAGGATCCTAAGTGCTTTTGACCCATTATGACTCGTTAAGGTAGTTTATGCTACTTTAACGGGTCATTAGCGTAAATGCGTGATCGTCCTATGATAAGTCTTAAATGCCCGAAACATGTTTGAAAATGTTATAACATCAGTTTATATGTTAAAAATTGGTTACATGTGTTTAAAATGGATTTATGCGTAAAAGGGCATTTTGGTCATCATTTTTTTAAGAACATAGAAGTAACTTATCATAACATTAACCAAACGACGTGACCATAAGGTATAACCACAGTAAGTTATTCCCTATACAACTATGGTAACAAATATGTGTTTGGTCGGATCCTAAGATCGACCAAACGGGTCGGATTCGAAAGTCAAAGCGGTGGTCAAGACCGCTCGACTTTCGACCCTAAATAAGCACTAAACTAGAAGTGACGAGTTAGACATGTCAAAATATGTCTAACTAAGTTTATAAAACTGATTTGGTATCAAAACTTGGTGTTTTGATACCCGAAAATAGTTTCGTCATAAAATGCACATCATGTGCATTTTAACCGAAACTTTGACTCGTCACTTCGACTAGTAAATGTGGTAATCAGAAGGTGAAATCGTTAGGGATTATAACCTTCGTGATTACGATCACGTTTCAAAGTTCAATTGAACTTTGACTTGACCAAATATGGTCAAAACCAAACGTAAATCAGGAAGCCAAACTGTTCGACTTTTAGCTCAAAATAGCTAAAAATGAAAGAACTAGGAAGAGTACTTACTCGTGTTGAAGAACACTTTCGGAACTCAAGATACGAGGCTTCCAAAGGCTGAAACAAGCTCCAAAAGGATAGAAAGAAGAACTTCACACTTTGCTTTAAAGTGTTTTGAGGTGGTGTGAAAAAAAATGGAAGAATCATATGGTATTTACAGTGTTTTTGGATTAAGGAGGTGATGACAAGTGTCCTCAAGTATGGATTAGTGTCCTAACATGTGTCAACACCATATTAAGTGTGGCAAAGTGAGTGCTAGGTGTCAAAAATTGGAGATGGGTGGCAAACTTGGTGAAGAAGCAAAAAATATTTATTATTTTTTTTGCCATTTTTGGCCCTTGGACTTGTATTTTCACTTGTTTGCAATTTTTAACCCCTTTAACCTAATATTTAGGTTATATAAAGGTGTTAAGACATGTGTAACTTGGATTATGCCCGAAAATGTCGTGGATGTCGGTTCGTTCGGTTGTACGATTACGAGTTTCGCAAAAATGCGTAAAACGCTTTAACGAACACGAAAATGATCGAAATTGTGCAACGATTGACATTTTTGCATTCTCATAAATAAAATACAAGATTTTATTGAATACAAAAATATGTGGAAATAAAACACAGGGTTTCATTGAATAAAAAATTGTTTGTAATTGTGCAATGATTGAAAAGGCACAAATGTCACAGTCTCCTCTACTTTTGGAAATTTCGTCCCGAAATTTAATTAGAGGAAACTTTGTGAAACAGATGTGGATATTTCGCTTTCATCTGATCCTCTCGTTCTTAAGTAAATTCTGGGCCACGTTTGGATTCCCAGCGAACTTTAACTATCGGTATACGTCTACGCTTGAGTTTCTTGACTTCAGGGTCCAATATCTCCACAGGTTTCTCGACAAAGTGCATAGTGTCATCAACGTGAATTTCGTCGAGGGGAATGAGGAGGTTTGTATCGGCTAAACACTTTCTCAAATTGGACATATGGAATGTTGGGTGAATATTCCTAAGTTCAAGAGGTAGCTCAAGTCGGTAGGCCACCTTTCCGATTCTCTCAACGATCTTGAATGGTCCAATATATCGTGGTGTAAGTTTTTCTTTCTTTCCAAATCTAATCACACCTTTTCAAGGGGATACCTTGACAAGGACGTGATCATCGTTGTCACAGAGTCCAAAAATATAATCCCAGCTCATAACAATGGGTGTATGCAACGTGTCATTAAAACGTTACATTACAAGTATTGCCACGATCACGACACATGTGGACCGTTTAGGGGACCACCTTTTCCATAGATTATAAAATTAATAGCCTAGGAGGGTTTCTACCTGTAATCTCATTAAGTGTTTCATCCAAATTCCGTACTCTTTGATCTCGTTTCCTAAAACTCCGTCCAATACATTTTTAACGCTAAATTTGGATGGATCATTGACGAACTATTGAGTATTATCGTACCACTAGAAGAACCACCTCATCGTATCCATCGCCATTAGGTAATAATGTCTATACACCAATTCAGCAGAAATCCCAATAAATTTAGGAAACCCCCATTATGAGAAGCAAACCCAGAACCTCATGATCGCTAAACCTTATCCCACCTCTAAGATGCCATAGGATATAATGCCATGGCCCAGTACAATACATATTGATTTGACTTTTTAAATTATTATAGTTAAATAAATTCATGAACATACTTGACAATTTATATTAATTTTAGTAATTATATTTGAAAGATATTGTAATTTGAAACCGAAAAAGTAGGAATAAATAGCCAACAATTGGTCAAAATAGCATAAATGCACAATTGCACAGGACCTTCTTGCATCAAATCCATTAGGTCACTGGGGCCGTCACAGCCGCGTCACGAGGCTACGACGCCCCCAACACCACGCCGGGTGGCCCTTCGTCGTCGTTGATGTCTTCCGGAGGACGTGTGAGACGGAGCGTGTATATATATTTTAAATATATAGCCGTTGATAAACGGCTAGTTTTAATAAAAAAACTTAAATTAATAATTTTACCTATAAATACCCCAATATCATCCCATTTTTTACACACTTTCTTCACCTCTTTCTCTCAGATATATAAAACCATTCCCATCTTTTTATAACTCTCCAACCTTTTTTAAAATCATCAACTTTCGTCATGGATCCATAAAACCGACTCAAACAAACGACAAGTTAATAAACATAAAGCAAAAGCAAATAAGGTTAATCTTCTTCTTTAATGTTATATCAATGTTTTGGTAACTTGTTGAAATGGAACTTGAAAAGATGTATGAAATGAAAACCGTATTGATGAAGGTGAGCACATACCGACTGCGTTTTCATCAATTCCACATAGAGTAACTTAAAATAGTAAAAAAATAGTTAATCGTATATGGGTTGTATAATAGTATACGGCCTGTATACAAGACCAAAACAGGCATGGTATATTTTTTAGACGAGCGAATAAAAAATAATATACATTGTATACGACACATATAACTTTATACGGTCTGTATACAACTAGAAATGATCGTATAGTAGGTTATACAACCACATATCCACCATACGACCTCAATATTCTCTAAAAATTCTCTCGGTTTTCTATTGGATCGTTATTGGATACCGTTCTTCGGCGTTCGTGGATGTTTTCTTCTCGTTCTTCTATTACGGTACATTTGTAAGCCTCGTTCGTAGAATAGACTTTCAGATTGCGTTACTTGTTTGATTATGGTATCGTATAGTATATCGAATAGCGTAACGAAAGAGATTATTTGATTGAATTTGAAAAAATAAAAACTGAATTTGAAAACATATAACTAAATATTCAAGTGTATACGATCGTATACACTTGAATATTCAAACTTTATACGATCGTATAAAGTTTGAATATTCAAGATGTATACGATCGTATACACTTTGAAATTCAAGCCGTATACGATCGTATACCTTTTAATTTCAGTTTAATTTTTATTTTTTATTTTATTCCTAGGTTGTTATAGGTTTTAGCGTTCACACGACGTATCATACGTGCGTATACGAAACGTATACTTGATGTGTACGGATGGTATACGGGACGTATAATACGTGCATATACGAAACGCATACTTGATATGTACGGATCGTATACGAGATGTATGATACGTGCGTATACAAGAACAATAATTATATAATACATGAACATTAATTGTATAATAATTACCTTGTGATTGTTATTTTTACAGACGATATGGGATCAGGTGTTGGAGCACGTAGAGGTTGGGGTCTAGGTCGGGGACACAGATGGGGATAGGGATGAGGACAGTGCGAGGAGAAGGTTTTACCCGATTTTACTGAGACGGCGTAGTTTGTGTGCGTCATCCCCCCGAGGTACGGCTGCCCACAAGTTTTTGGGCAAATTACGCGAGATGGAGCTGGATGCGCCCCGGACCATTGATATTGATTTTTTGACGGAGATTGAATCGATCGGTCAGGTCTGAGAGTTCATGCCAGCTGACTCCCCGTGGGCCCGTTTATTTGATGTTGGTCGAGCGGGCCCACAAGGAGACTAATTTAGAGTTTTTGTGTACGTTTTCTTTTACGGACACCCAAGGTGGGGGTTTAAAGCGTTTTTTGATGACCCCCGCGGTTTTTTTTACTCTTTGCGGGAAGAGTCGCCGGATGACCCTTCCCGACTTCGTTATTACCTTGGGTCTATACTCACAGGAGGACTCAGTTTCCCAGGCATTTTTTGATGCGCCGATCACCAGGTCCACTGACGTGTTGTGGAGTTGGTGGCACCCTATTGGGTCCGGGGAGTTTGCGATCCCCGAAGGCACAGACATCGCGCGTTTACGACCCGTTACATCGATACCTACGTCGGTGTATCGCCGTGACGATCGCCGGTCGTCACGATAGCAGGGGTGGGTTACCCAAAGTGACCTGTTCTACTTGCACGACTTACTTATCGGGGGGGGGGGGGGGGGGGCTTGGCATACATGTTGGCCACATACTTTGTCGAGTACGCTTTTAAGCGTACCTCTAGCCACATTAGTTGTGGCGGCTTCCTTACCCGTCTGGCGAAGCACTGGCCAAGCCTCTTGTCCCCACAGGTGGCCTAGCATATGACCATATCATTCCAGGTTGATCCGGTTGGGAGGGCTACAACGTGCGCGATAGGGATTACTCACGAGGTCGGAGAGGATAAGGCCTAGGTGGTTTGGTCGTATGGTGAGGGTGAGGGTCACAGGGGTGAGGGAGGTGGGGGAGAGGGAGGCGGGGGTACATGGGGCGGTTCATGCTACCGTCGATGGATCGCATGTACCTGCGTAGGATGTACAGGGTGATCGCCTGTATGAACGACGGAGCGTGAGACCTCGTGTGATGCCTCCAACGGGGGTGGAGGAGAGACTCGCTAAGGTCGAGTCGGATGTAGTTGCTGTACGGGCGGATGTACAGTGGATAGTCGAGGCGATTATGGCTATACATTCTGTCGCGCCCATAACTCCACGAGCTGGCGCTGCACTACCACCACCACCATCGCCGTAGCTGCTTATTGTATTTTTTATTTTACATTTAAAACATTGTAAAGATTTATCTTTTTTTTTGTTTTAGATGAAAAAAATTGTAAATTTTAATCTTATGTTTACATTTTATCTTGTTTGTTTAATAATTGTTATCGTAGTGTTTATCATATTCACATATTTTTCGTTTGCAAAGTGGAAAATTATTCAACGTTATTAGTACGTTTAATTACAAACTCGTAACATAATCTGATATATCTAAATAATATGCAAACACTATTTAAAAAATGACAAAACTTATTAAACGGTTTTTCGATTGCAAAAAAATATCTTTATACAGGTCGTATAACATTATACTGCCCGTATACAGATTTTAAAACTCAAAAAACCTCATCAAACATCTGAAAAAAATCATGCAGGCCGTATAACATTATATTTCTCGTATAAAATTGTATACGACCTGTATCATTATACGGCCCGTATAGATGTAAAACAGACAAAACATTTCAACACATCTATTTTAGTGCAATAACATTCTATACGAGCCGTATAAGGTTATACGACCCATATAGACCTAAGGATGTGAAAATAAGAAAATAAAGATGTGTAAATAGTGGAACCCTTACTTTAATCTTGAGAAATGAATTGTTGTGTCTTATCATGTAATACGAAATATTTTAAGAAGAATTTAAATATACTCCTCCTTAATTATCATTACTAACTACTTATCAATTACATATTACGTGTTTGAGAAACACATTTTCAAAAGCATTTTATACTTTTAAAATATCTTATTTTAGTAAGTGATGACGTTCATGTCCAGAGGCTCCTACTCAACAAAACTGGGAAGCAATATACTAGAATCAACAAGCAAGAAGCTAGGACCTTCAAGCCACGAGCTTGGGATAGAAAGTTAGTGGGCCCAGCCCGGTCCATTATAGCCAAGCCCATTAGAGTTTCGATTCCTCTATCTATAAATAGAGGGTTCACCCTCTATTTCTAGGATCCCACTTGGTCTCCTGCCGTTAACTCCCTCTCTAGAACAATATTCTCTTTCTAGAATCACATTCTCCCTCTCAAGAACACAAGCCACAAGCTACTATGCTGAGTTGCTTCCCATCTAAGCTGCTGAGGTCACGAGCTCCTAAGGGACCACAATAGCAGCTTACAGCCACAAGCTATGCAACCTCGAATCACCATAACTGCTAGCTAACCTATGATTCTCGACCACAACCTCC
This sequence comes from Scalesia atractyloides, assembly GCA_947069175.1. Taxonomy (NCBI): domain Eukaryota; kingdom Viridiplantae; phylum Streptophyta; class Magnoliopsida; order Asterales; family Asteraceae; genus Scalesia; species Scalesia atractyloides. The sequence goes on from CAMTDV010000008.1 coordinate 63,096,705, forward strand.
CTAAACATTCTCTATCTCCTTTCTACATCTATGTTTTATGTTTATACATTTTCTTGGATAAATTACTAATGTTGAGCATCGGATGATGGTCGGTGGACCCCGGTCTCTGGCCCCTTCTAACGGGTTATTTTGTGTTGTAGGTGCAAACAAGGAGGTGACGAGGTTGACCCGAGGGACGTTCATACATTCCCCTGACTTTATCCTTGTTTCAACAAGTGGCGTCCGCTGTGTGGCTACGCTGCTTAAAACATACAACCCTTTGTAGTTCAGCTTCATATGTTCCTAAGTTTTTTCTAAGGTTGGAAAGGAATGCTCTTAGAGAGAGCTTCAAAACCTCCTACAAACATCTACATTTTTCACTGCACTGGATCCACATCTGCAACTTTTGTTACCAGGTTACAAATCTTACACTCTTTAGTAAAAATAAAAATTGTTCGTAGAACCATGGATATGTTACAAGAAAAAAAAAACTTACAACCACAAGTAAAAAGCTTTTAAGTTGACCTAAGAGCCACATGCTAAAATACGAACGGTTACCACTATAATTTGTATGTTTCTTTTTTCATTTCCATGTTTTATACATTCCACGATATACATGAACCAGTGTGTTGGAATTATTTTAGAAAAATTCCTCATTATTTGTTAACCAAAGTCAAATAACTATTTCCAACAAAAGTGCTTCATGGAAACTTGAATCAATTCATTTCAAAGGAGAACTTAATCAAGAAAAGATGAGTGGCTTTATCAAAGTTGCAGGTTATTCAAAAAGGTAAAAACTTGAAATAAGTATAGATGCTATCATAGATATATGTGTTTTTACTTTATCTTAAATGAGTCACCTGAAAGATACGAAGACATGAGGTACAACTAGTGAAGAAACACTTGATAGCACGGTACTATTTAGTCGGGTCGTCTCATATAAGGTGGTTCAATCTCTATTCTTTACTCGACAAATGTCTGATTCTTTCAAAGGTATCCTGCAAAACAAACAACACCGGTGACTCGTTACAAGGAGGGGAAGATGGGAGTTCTCCTTATAACCACCCTACAACGTGAGAATAAGTAATCGTTTTCGGGATAAGTGTGTGTGTGTATAGTAAGAGAGTAAGAAACGGATCCTTAAACCTATAGGTCGAGTATTCTATTTATAGCTGGTGAATAATGAAGGAGGAAGTCTGCCAGCTAGCAAGTGTCAGCCAGCTGTCCGACCAGGAGGAATATCAATCCTGTCCCCTCTGACATTGTCAGGCCATAAGGTGACGTGGCGCACGACTATTCATTCCAGCTCAGCGTTCATTCGTATTGGATATCGTCCTGTCCTCCAAGGATCTTGAGATCGGTGTTGGCGTCTCGCTATTGGTGCCACCTGTCATCCTTTCTGTCTACAGGGAACATCTTTTTGTCGCCAGGTGTCTTGTTTCATAAGCTTCTAAACCTTCTGAATACTTTCATGTGGCGAGGTTGCTAGCTTAGAGTGGTATGGTCCTTTAACAAGTGTCTACTTGTGATTTAGGATCATACCAGTTCGATTGATAAAAAGATTGCATAATATAAGGATAAAGAGGAAATATATATATCATATATCTTGCGTAGTAATATAGTATACATATATATTTTTTATCTCCTTTAAGGCTGCCAAACTATTTTGAGATTAAAACCTCAGTAAGAATACTTTTTCAGAGTATACATTTTTTACATAGGTAAGAGCATGCACAACAAATATATAAAGTAGCGTGATCAAAAGAGTGGTGGCTTAGTAAAAATTTCTGACATTTCTTTTATCGAATGAAGCATAACACTTTTGAAAGTCGAAAGTCCTTCACTTTGGGAGAGGAAGAAAACAATTTATGTATAAGTTTCTTTAGAGGTTACACCATACTTCTTCACCTTGTATTGTAACATCTTAGAGCATTTAGATCTCTTTCATCTTTTTGTCCTATAATTTTATAAAAAAATAATTATATTTTTTATTTTTTTAATTAAATAATATTTTTTATATTTTTGTTATCATATTTTCTTTCTTCTTCATTCACAACCACTTTCAAAATATATTAGAAGAATATAGAAGGTGAACAGTGTTCCCCTAAATTTACAGATGAACAGTAAAAATTTCCCTCTCATCTACTCATAACCACTTACAACCATCTACAATCACTTTTCATAATATAAAAAACTAACTCACATAATTTAGGGGACGGATTGTGAACAATCTTACATGACTTTTCTTTTTAAGAGCGATGTCAAATCATAAAGAAGTATTTGAGTATGTACTTCCTTTAGACTTTGGGGTGTGGGTTGGGACGGCGGGTTGGTTTCAACGTTGGCTGCTCCACCCCGGGTTGGTCTTGGGCATAGCGTTGGCCCTTTGGGGTGGGGATTGCCTTGCGTGTGGCGGGGGGTTGGGGTGATGTGGCTGGCTTTGGTTGGCTGTTTCAATCTAAGCCACCCAAAAAAATCCACATGGCTTGTCATGCCAAGCTAAGCTACGTCACACCCCTAGTTTTTAAGTATCACCTTGTAGATCTCACCATTGCCACGTGTCGAACAATGCCCCCAACCCAAACCCCTCCACACCCCACAGTCTTACCCCGCACCAACATTTCCTAATTTTAGGAAAATATGGTTTCCGATAAAAAAACATATTAACAAAAGTACACATACGAAAAAGACATGTCACACGTTTGACCACTCTTTAAGATTGGTATGTTGCTCAAGACCAGCACGAAATGAAAAAAAAACATCATTGAAGCATGCTATGGGGAAATCATAATATACCATGATGAGACAAGTCTTCACATCTAAGCAAATAACATGAGAGCCAGCTTCTCCTGAGGAGTCTTCATAACAGTCCTATCTGGATTCATCATCATTTTGCTCCATGGAAAATAATACAGACGCGAACCATCAAGGTACAACTTGTAAATACAAAACTGCAAGCAACACACTAATTTGGTGCTCACACATCCTAACATCCATACGTCAATCATATACCGCCGCACCTTGGCATGATGCGACATATCTCCCCATAGCTACTGCATAAAGTTATGAATAACTTTGGTCATAAACCCCATATCTTTATGGTAGGACGGTCCCAACTTGACCAACCACCAATGAATTTTGCCATGCCAAGACAGACCACTCTAAGTCAAAATCTTATGGTTGCTAAAAGTTGCGACAAACCTCGCATAACGCCACGCGAAAAAGTTCTTAGTTTCAAACAAACTAGGTACCTTCGTCGCAAACACGGCCCACTCACATACAAAACGTGCTTCAAACTCTTCGCATGAACATGTCATATTCACTGGATCACTGCTGAAGCATGCCACCAATGACTCACTGGAACGTGTTGGAATCCTACGAACGTGCATCTTTAACTTCCCACTCGGATCCATGTTCGCAACTTCGGTAAACTAATTAAGTTCTAAACCCTAAGCTTCTATACTATAATTTGCTAAAGGAGTTTTGACACGTTTAGTATGGATTTGCCATATTACTAAAGAGGAATTAAACTAACGGTTTTTTTAACATAAGTATACTTGCTTAAAAAAAATACCATGTGTACGATCTATTGGACAAGAAAAGATTTACAAATTATAAATTGTAAATACATACATCATCCATGGATTAACATATCATAGATTTAAAAAATAACAAACTCTAATGCATAAAGTACACATATGAAAAAAACCTTTTAAATAAAAAAATAAAAAAGTTTTTTCATAAAGACATGTCCACACCTTTCTAAAAAGTGACATCTTGTCACTATTTAAGTTAAAAAAAGACATTTTATCATCTTTACAACTATTCAAGTCTAGAAAATCCATGGGTCTCCTATTTACATCAGCTTTACATGACGGCTAGCAGTTTTTACAGCTGTAAATGTACACCAGACAGACAGCTTCTCCCCAGAAGCTGCAATAAGTGGAGAAGTTAGAAACACGACGACTTAAGCTAGAAGCACCCTATAGCTTCACCATAAACACCTTTGATTGAGGATTGACAACGAAAGTAGGTATGCAAACCTGGTCAAAATAATGAAGCATACAACATAACAACTTCTTGCATAGTCTTATAGTCAAGAAGCTAAGAATGCAACAAGCAATAAGATATAAGCTCAGACTCCGAAGCTATAAGCTCAAAAGCCAGAAGCCAGAAGACGGAAGCTATAAGCTTAGGCTCGGAAGCTATAAGCTCAGAAGCCAGAAGTCGGAAGTTATAAGCTTCAAACCACAAGCTTAAAGCTACAGGATGAGAAGCTATAAGCTCATGCTCGAAAGCTATAAGCTCAGAAGCGAGAAGTCGAAAGCTATAAGCATCAAGCCACAAGCTTAAAGTATAGGCTAAGAAGCTATAAGCTCAGGCTCAGAAGCTACCAGCCATGAAGCTTGAAGCCAAAAACCTATAAGCCCGGAAGCTAATAGCCTAAAGAATATAAGCAGGTACCCAAAGTAAACATGAAGCATCTGAACAATCCATCCTTAGGCAAAGAACAACCACATAAAGGGTGTCTTAGGCACCTTAAACATGTTTCCTTATAAATAAAAACACATCTATTTTTAAGCATTTATCAATAAAAAAGACAAAAAAAGCTTATGCTAAAAGACTAAAAAAGTAGCTCATGTCAGAAGCTACTAAAGCAGCTTGACAACACAGGATAGGTCAGAAGCTACCAAAGCTACTAAAACGGTTTACGTGAGGAAGCTTCGAGCTGAAAGCAAAGAAGGTAAGGTGGTTGGCAGCTTAACATCTCAACTAGACCAGCCAAACGAGCATTTCTTAAGGAAGAACAGATCTTTTGTAAAATCATCTCTACAAGACTAATCTTTATTTCCATACACCATAATCCTTAAGGGAGCAAGCATGTCGCCTCGGGAAGATGCTTAACTTCCCCTTAAAAAGATGGATAACTCTGGAACGAAGGAATATACCTTTACCAGCTAACGAGCTGTTGAAAGAACAAAAGTTAGGCTCGTTCACTAAGAAGAGTATAAAGCGACCTCACACATACCTTACCATTTAGCATAAACTTATCACTAAGACGCTTCCAAGGCAAGTCACTCTCCTTTCTTGATAAGGTACCGCATATCCTCTCATTAGAAAAAGATATTAGCTTCTCAGGTCCTCACTTATTATAACCTTGAAAGCCCAAAAGTAAGCAGCCTCTCAAGTTCTCACCTAATGTGACCTTAGAAGCAAAGAAGAAAACAAGCTTATCAGGTTCCCACCTTATGTAACCATAGAAGCAATTAGCTTCATAGCTCCTCACCTAATGCAACATTTAGAAACCAACAAGGATGTTAGCTTTCAAGTTCATTACCTCACGAGATCTCGGAAGCCCAAAACGACAATCAACCTAGTAGGTCCTCACCTATGGTGATCACAGGAGCTCAAAAGCTAGTTAGCTTCACAAAACTTTCACCTATTATAACCCTAGAAGCTTAGCTGCACACCATTTGGCAGGCATCACAACTAGCTCACCCAAGAAGCTTAGAAGCTATTAAGCTTCTTGCTGCTTACATAGAGTCTCTAAATGGCAACATCTAGCAATAAGCATACACATGGTAGCATTAAGCATCAACAAGTAAGCTAATCACCAATGATGGCCATACCCCATAGTGAGAACCAACAACGGAAAGCCATCAAAAGCTAAACAAATTATTTCAGCTATACTAGCTTAGAGGTTTTCCTATTCTTACCACATGACGGATAAACACTAATTTGCACATAAAATACGAAGATACCTCAGAACAATGAGGTGCACAAAAACCTACCCACTTGAACATATTCGCAAGAACGACAATGTTAAAATATGGTCACACGATTCAAGGCAGCATCAGTAGACTTAACCCACTTCCAATTCAACAGTTTACTTGAAATGAGCATAAATTTTCTTGAGAACCTTATTAGCAGCTTCTCAAATAACAAAAGAAGCCCATAAGCTTAGAAGTTTCAAAAGAAGTTTACTAGCTTTATAAACAAAAATAGGGACTTAGAAGCTTAAAAACTCAACAAACACAGAAGCTTAAAACTCAACAAACTTAGAAGCTTATAACCTCCCAAAAGAAGCTCATAAATAAGAGATCAAAATCGAAGAGAAAGTACTAAGTCACAAGCACCCATAACTACGTCATGACTACTTATGAGTGGGGGCTGATATAGGTACCTAAACTCTAATTTTCTAAGAAACCTAGAAGCTAAATAGATGAGAAGGTGAACAACTACACATGTCAAGGTTATTGCTGACACGGTCACAAGCACCTTGTTGCGGATGAGATTCCATTTGAGAAGGAAGCAAGAACTAGGAAGCAAATAGAGTTCACCTCTTGTGGAACCAAAGAAGCCTCAAACAGATCATTAAGGAAGATAATTCATATGCTTCTCTCTAACATGATTGTTGCTCCCCGCTGGTAGAAAAAGTTATCAAGCTAGCTAAAGAGCAACACATGCTAGACCATCTACAAAGAATCTAGTATAAGCTAAACCTACAAGGTCAAGGTCAACCAAATAACCTTTCTCAAGTAACTTACTATGGCATAATTGCACCTCGCCAAAGCTTCAAAAGTAAAACACCTAACTCACACGGTAAAGGTGTTTAATCAAAATGCATTGCTAAAGGACCTTTATGGCAACAATCGCATTTAAACCAAAGTACAAGCCTGGATATCTACACAACTCTAATCAAGTGTATAATCTTTAGAAGACGATTAAAATCCACAAAGCTTATAAGGCATAAAAGCACAATAACAACCCACAAGAAACAATTTGTGGAAGAAACAAATAGCTCGCCGAAAAAACAGAGAAGCTTCGAGCTATGGTTAGAACTTCGCAACAACCAACCAACTAAAGAAACATACAAGCAAAATACCAAGGTACCTATACAACTTGGTAACACCAAAGATTATAACCAACTTCGTTATAACTACAACCTATTGAGACATGTAAGCAACTCTCGGGGAATGGAAGCAACATGCCATTGCAGCTTGTGGATACATAGAAGCAGCTTCCCAAAATAGTTTACTGATACGCTAAAGCGGCCTAATGAGTCAAAGAAGCAGCCTGCCATAACATCAAAATGCGTTATTTAGGAGATTTCCCGCAACACTAGAGCACCTCGTTAGAAAATGGGTCCAGGAGTCCCAAAACCTTAGCAATGAAAGCCTAAAAAGATTCATTGCCTAAGAGGTAAGTGAACTTCAACCCTTAAACTTTTACTTATTAACTCTCCTCAATTAAACATCACACCGATGAACCATGGCACTAAATAAGTCATACCTCCATTCCATATAGTTTAAAGTGCCTACTGATAAAAAGGGCTTCCTAATCTTAAGAAAGCTTCTTTTTATTAATATCCCCACTAGTTCACCTTATAAAATGGTTGATCCAAAGTAACCATGTCCTATATTATAGTAGCAACGGGGATAAGGTAAGCTTATATAAATACCAATGCTTGTCACGAAGCATCAATAAATAAATCCTCACATCTAGCATTATTTAGCATTATTACAAGGTACTTTTATCTTATCCAACCACCAAACGCAAAGCTTTTTGATATTACAAGAAGCTGCTGAAGCTTCTACTAGAAGCAAAAAGCTAACCAACACCAATAGAACAAATGTATCGTCATACTAGAGAAGCTGACCGTTGTCAGCAGAGAAGGTAACCTTCTAACATGAAAAGTTATCCTTCTTACTAAAAACCTGACCATTTAGCACGAACAGCTGGCATTCTTGCATAGGAAGCCCTACTCAAATAGAGAAGAAGCTCCTTTTTTTTCTCCCTCCTATTATCATTTTGTTAATTCAATATGTGGCAAACATAAATGCACAAACACCGGAAACTTCTCTTTGATTAAAGATTCCTAGACCAAGTAATTATGCATATACTTAGTGAAGATATAGATGAAATAACTGAGACACATTTCATTAAACACTTGTCCAACTATCCTATCCTAAGGGGGAGCTCCTCCTAACCAGGCTCCATGGGATCTAACGCTATATCTACCCATGAAAAATGGATGAGCTCCTAGGCCATATCGCTCAGCAAAAAACAAGGTGCTATACCTTTCTGTATAAAGGTTGAGTGCCTAAAACAATACTACTCCATGGATGGAAAGACAAAAATATAACTCCATGAAAGAGGGTGATCACCTCACATTAAATCTGCTCCACAAGCACAAAGTGAAAAGCTAGAAGCTTGTGCGCAATACACCATGCAGAAAGTTTATAAGTCGTGGACTAGAAAATCGATAAGATAAGGTAGTTGCATTAGTTCTTTTCTAACATAATTGAGGCAAGATGACTGCAGCATCTAGTTTCAATGTGGTAGATAAGACATTGCAAAAACAACAAAAATAAAAGACACCCGTAAAAACAAAAAAGAAGCTCCTTCTAGTTTCTTTACAAAAAACAAAAACCATGGCTTATTTCTTCTCAAGAAAAGAAGTGAACTAAACATTGGAATATCAAAAAGAAAGTTTATCCACTGAAAACATAGAAGTCTTGTTATAAAACACTTACCTAAGCTTACATGACATCAAATGGAACCGTATAAGGCTTCCAAAAAATATATGTGGATCTAAGTTCACTAGAAAAACAATAAATCAATCCTCGAAGTCAACAAACTACATTGATTCGAGTTGGCTTTCAGCCATAATAGAAAGAAATACACCCTCATTAACAAAGATGTCATCAAATAGAGATATAGACAACCACGATGAGCAATACCTTGCTCAAGTAAAGTTTGACCTTCTCCTGACAAACAACTACAATTAGAGATAAGCTTCCAAGACAGAAAGCTTATCCACATATCTAGACAACTTACATATAAAAAAGAAGATAGAGACTCATTCTCACACTTCAACGAAAGGAAACCGCTCATTTAGGTATCAAAAGAAAATAACCTCCATCAACAAGAAGCTTATAATGGTATAAAAGAAGCTCACAAACATGCAGCATATGCTAGTATCTACGAGAAGCTAAGTAGCATGCAACTCACCTTCAAGTGCTAGAAGCTCACCAACATTTGCTATAAGCTCGCAGTTGCGCAAAAGAACCTTAACATATTGCAATATACTTTGCATGAAAGAAACTCACCTCCAAGAATAAGAAGCTCACCTTTATAAAACAAAGCTCACATGCTGCCTCGAAGAGAGTGTAGCTTCCCTAGTATGTTGTCCCATCACAACAAAATCAAGCAAGCTGCCACACTAGATTTGTGGAGACAACTAAATAAAGTTGTGTAGAAACTAGAAGATAAAAGATTAGAATCTTTAAAAACACCAAAGAAACTAAAAAGCTTAAAGCTTCACGAAAAGCTCAAAAGCTTTACGACAAGCTTAAAAGCTTAGAAGCAAATAAGCCCCAAAAGCAGCATAGAAACTTCATACAGGACAAAAAGCTTCACATATGACAACTTCTCCCAATAAGCTTCACATATGATAACTTTTTCTAATAAGCTTCACATATGACACCTTCTCCCGATAAGCTCCATATAGGATAGCTTCTCTCAATAAGCTTCACATATGATGGCTTCTCCTAATAAGCTTCACATACCATAACTTCTCCCAATAAGCTTCACATATGATAGCTTTTCCGATAAGCTTCACATATGATAGCTTCTCCCAATAAGCTTCACATATGATAGCTTCTCCCGATAAGCTCCATATAGGATAGCTTCTCCCAATAAGCTTCACATATGATAGCTTCTCCCAATAAGCTTCACATATGATAGCTTCTTCCAACATGCTTCATGCTGATCGCTTCTCACAATAAACTTCAAAACTAATCGCTAACAACTTCAGACATCAACTAATTTCATTGAGCTTTATGCCTATCCTTGACTACATAACTTATGAGTCACAAGCACCCATAACTACGTCATGACTACTTAGGACTAGGGGCTGATGACGTGGATGCCCGGAGGCTCCCACTATTGATGCATATGTCTGTCGCCTACGTCATCGAATCATATTGAGTTTGTAATAGGAATGAACATGTTAGATTTGATATGTATGTATGTCACTTTGCACGAAGTGGGAAAGCACTTCGTACAAAGGTAGCATTTTACTTTCGTACGAATGTAACCTATCTTCGCACGAAGTGAGGCTAGCTTCGTACGAAGGGCACAAAGTCTATAAATAGACGTGCAAGCTAGTTCATTTGTAATATTTTGTAATTCAAATGGCGGAGCTCTGTCCAACTGTTTCTAGGATTTAAAACGCACAAAGTGTTAACGAAAGAGTGATTAAAAAGAAAACATCATGTTTACAATGTCGCCTAACTATACAATGGATTCCGCACGTTTATACTAGGTTATCAAATTAGTGCCTGAGCTATTGGGAGATCCGATTTGGGACCTACAAGTGGTATCAGAGCTACAGAAGGCCTGATTTGAAGACATTGGACCAATAACGTCTCATCTTCAACTCATTTCTTCTTATTTCTGACATTTCCCGAATATTGGACGAACACAAGGGACTGATTTTTCACAGGACTGTTTAAAATAGACTAATAATAAACCCTTGAAAAGATCAGAGCTAAAAACAACCCAAATCATGTCAAAAATTGCAAACATGCGAAATTGTTAAGTTATCTTCGCACGACCATAACCTCACTTCGCACGAAGATAAAGTTATCTTCGCACGAAGATAAAGTTATCTTCGCACGAAATGAAAGCTATCTTCGCACGAAGGCATGGAAATTCTAAAAAAAGGTCTCGGACATTATATCATTAGATTCGTATTGTTGAGACGAGTCTAACAGTATAATTTGGTAAAAATATAGTTTTTTTAACGTTTTTAGCAAGCCGGTTCATAAAATTGTCGAATATAAAATTTCATTTGCATAAAGCATTTGAAAACCAAGTTGTGTTTTGACAAATGAAAGATGATGAGTTTGAGAAGATGAATGATTGGAAAGAGGTGCCTTTGTATTTGAATTCTAAAGAACGTATCAAATATTTGAGTTAAAAGTTTCGAAAAGTTTAAATTAAAAAGAATGAATCTGTTAATGATTTGATAAAACAACCTCGTGTTATGGATAACAATTAGAAGAGGTCGAATTCATGTTTAGATTTCAGGATTATGAGAAGATATCCAATTTTGCAGATGCATTACCCTCAGAGTGGGATAGATCTTTGAGTGAACTGGAAAAGGAGCCTAAATATTCAATGTTTACTATACATGAATTTTTAGAAAAGAGTAAAGATCACATTCCTGAAATTGAAAAAATGGAAGTGTTAAAACTAAAGAAGGAAAGTGAATCTGTGGTTAAAGTGGAATATGACAATTCAGAAATTAATAGTGTTGTTTATGATGAAGATCTAGAAGAATCTAATCAACACTATTTTACTGATAAATAAATTTTACAAAATGCTTGTGAAGTTTTTGATACTCCTGATGTTTATGGATCTTTTGCAGGTCTCTTTAGTAATCAAGGAAATAGTCAGAAAACTCATATAAAAGAAGTATTGATTGCTGAGAAATTAATGGATCGGTTACACAAAGAAGATGAAACTATCCAAGTTGAACAGAAAATCATGGTTGAAGATGTAAAGAAAGAGAGTGGAAGTGAGAAAATTGAAAAAGTTATAAAAATTTAGAGAGTCTAGGAAGAGAAAAAAAATTGAGATAGTTGAGATAGAAAAACAACGCATAAACTTTTCAGAGCCATTCAAATCGTGTGCTGAAAAAGATGAAATATAAAAAGTAATGTGATCAAAATCGTGCGAATCATGTATTGTTAAAGATGAAAGATATAAAGAGCTAAAATGTCATACAGATAATCTATCAAGAGATTACAATCAAATGAAAGAAGCTTATGGCAAGCTAAGCTATACCATCAAAATCCACCATGATGGTTTTAGGTCCCCTAGTCCGTATGGATCTTCACAGAATCATCTATCTAATCTAGAGTGCAAAATCCGCTAGATCAGATTTCACAGACTCAAGAACACGAACACGAATACAATTCCTTTAAAACTTTCTTCTATTGATAATCTAACACAAAGTGTTTACAATCAATTCAAGACTCTCTCACAATCTCTTTGAAAAACTAAAACAGCAACACAATCAGCAGAACCAACAACTGAGCAACCTTAACCCTAATGCAAACCTCCCTTTATATAGAGATAGGTTATGCAACTGGGCTAGGGTTTCTCTACATGGACTGCTATTGGGTCTAAAGCCCAATTCGCCTACCATGTGCTATTTAGTGTCTAGTTCAGCCCAATGACTTCTAATTAACTATTACAAAACTAAACCCGCTAACCGTTTATCCTTTTACTAATTACAAGATATCCAAAGACCAAATCTAAGCTATTGTCACATATATGCAACAACAAACTCCCCCTTGACAATAGCTTCATGAAATAACTTAGTCTTCAGTCTTCTTGCAATCTTCAACATCTTTGAAAAAAAACTTTGGTCTTTGGATAGTTTTAGCTTTAACAGCTTCTGCCAGCAACAGACTCCCCCTAAGCTGATGTATCCAATCACCAAATCTTCTAAATCGTTAGTGTTAGAGTAAACTCCAGTTTAGTACTTGCATAGCAATCTTCAAAACTCTGCAACTTTGTCTCCAATGTAGAAAGGAGGTTCTACCATGCATCCAAGCAAACTCCTCTTCACCAAACTTCTCAGCAACACACTGCTACAATCTGTATAATATAAAACAAACATCTCGAGAAACCATAAGAATTTTTCAACACAAGTTAAACAAATTATTATTAATCAAGAGATAGTCAAACTGTATCACAGATTAAGCACTTTTCAACTCAAACCACATACTCAAATTTTAAGCACACAGAACCTACAAGATTTTAAAATTTTGAACTCAGCTTCTAACATCGTCTCCCCCTATCGGTAAGAAGTCCTCCATGAACAACCATATCCGTACATTAAGAATTTACAAGAAAAATGAAATATTTTTGGATTTTTATATTTTCTGAAAACAAATAAAGAACGAAATAATAAACACTCTGTTTTTTTGAGTATCACCGGTAAGAAGATCATATCAGCAACATCAAATTGTTTTCACACTATTTGATAATTCTATATGCAATATTCATGAAAAACAGTACAAGACGATTACCAGTATTGTTTATCCACTTAAACAAAATACATGAACATTTCAAGTACCATTACCTCGTGATATGTTTAGATAATTTATACTGATATACTAGTGTGTCCCACTTCAGGACATACCCCCACGATCAAGGTATGCACAAAAATTCATCGTAGTAGGTGAGTATACCGAAATTCATCCTTTTGAATTTACACCGTTAGATAATTGGTGATCAGGTCAGTACTTTCGTACAACAAAGAGACCAATATCCAACGAGGGTTAGGACTAATACCAAATTTTGGTACGACTAATGCAATTTGCACATTTGAATGACTCTCTAGGAGAGCTTCTTCAATTTTTGGGATTTGGCATTTTAGCTCTTTTAAGATATCCTGGTTGTGCCTAGGTCAACATATATCTGGATGCAGCAGAAGGACAACCTAGATACCCCGGATGAAATAACGATATAAAGACCTAAAACCTTAGATTTTGGCAATCTATCAAATGATGACGAATGTCAATATGTTTTCTGCGACTGTGTTTTACGGGATTGTTGGTGATTGATAAAGTGGCATTATTGTCTATCATAATAGGAGTATGAGTGAAATTCAAACCGTAATCGCGCATCTGCTATTGGATCCAGAGAACCTGAGAGCAACAGCTACCCGCAACAATATATTCAGCTTCACACGAGCCTGCTTCTTGCATTGCCGTGACACGAGCCTCCCTCCTAAGAACTGACAACCACCTGTGGTAGACTTCCTTAGATTTGCATCCTCCAAAGTCCGAATCAGTAAAAGCAACAAACTTCAAATCACTAGCAGCTGGATACCATAACCCAAGTTTAAGTTTCCCCTTCAAGTAACGAAGAATCCGCTTCACCGCTTTCATGTGGGACTCCTTTGGATTCGCTTGATATCTGGCACAAAGACACACTGCGAACATGATGTCTGGTCTTGAAGCAGTCAAGTACATCAGAGAACCAATCATTGAGTTGGATCAACATCCTCCACACTCTCATGATCTGGGCCAAGATTGTGATTGTCACAGATAGGTGTATTGAAAGTAGCGCAATCCTCCATTTTGAAACGAGACAAAATGTCATACACATACTTCGTCTGATGTATAAACATCCCATCGTTCTTCTGTTCAACCTGTAAACCCAAAAAGTAGGATAGCTCACCCATCACACTCATCTCAAACTTGCTCTTCATTACCTCTTCGAAGTCATGACACATGTTCTCATCAGATGATCCAAAGATGATGTCATCTACGTATACCTGTACCAGCAGAAAGTCTTCCTTCTTCCTTTTGATGAAAAGTGTACTGTCAATCTGACCTCTTTGGAAACCATGTTTTAGAAAATGTGCTGACAGTGTCTCATACCATGCCCTAGGTGCCTGATGCAATCCATACAATGCCTTATCAAGTCGATAGACTCGATCTGGATAGTCTGGATCAGTAAACCCATCTGGTTGTGAGACATACACCACTTCTTGGACTTTCTCGTAAAGAAACACACTCTTCACGTTAAGTTGGTAAACTTTGAAGCCCTTGAATGAAGCAAAAGCTAGGAACAAACGAATTGCTTCCAACCTTACTACTGGTGCAAACACTTCATTGTAAGCAATCCCTTCTTGCTGATTGAACCCTTTCACCACTAATCGAGCCTTATTCCTTATTGGGATCCCTCGGTCGTCTTTCTTGCACTTGAACACCCACGTAGTGCCTATTTCTTTCTCTCCTATAGGCAAGTCAACTAGCTCCCAAACCTTCAACTCCTTGAACTGAGCTAGTTCCTCTTGCATAGCTTCAACCCAACAATTGTCTTTTAGAGCCATATGAACATTCTTTGGCTCCTCTTAGGCAATAAAGCAGCTATACAAACACTCATGAAGCAACCCAGTCTTCTGAATCGAAGTAAACAAACAGGAACCTTCGAGCACACCTCTTCTTGTCTAAACACATGCAGCTGCATTACCTATGATGTTTTCAACTGGATGATCTCTGTGTACACGTGTGGCAGCAATGGTGTTAACAACCAGATTATCTCCCAGATTCGATCCAACATCCCCTTGAATGTTAGAATTAGCAAACGGATTAGTGAAGTCCTCCCCCTAAATAGGTTCAGACTCACTATCACTGGAGTCCTTGGAGCTGCACTAGAAGAAGTTTCTGGAGCATCTGTCATCGATACACTCGATCTAGGCATGAAGTCACACTCGCCATCTTCACTGATCACAGACTGAATCACTTGAGACTCATCTGCATTGGAAATATCAGGAATATTAAATGATTTAAAAACAATGTCATAATCATATAATATAGGAGGACCACTCGTTGATTGTTGAGGTGAATAACTAGTGATTTTCATGTTAAACACATCCTCAATTTTACCAGTTTTATATTAAAAACCCTTTTATTCAGTGTTCCAGGCATGTAGCCTAGAAAGTAAACCTCATCAGCTACCTCACCAAATTTTTTCTTATCTTTGTTTCACACAATGGTGCAGGGTAATCCAAATGGTTCAATGCCTTTTAGGTTTGGTTTTCGGTTAAACAATAGTTCGTGACATGTTTTGTTAAACCGTTTAACCGTCAAAACTTTGTTCAGGACATTACAAGCTGTGTTCACAGTTTCTCCCCAGAAAAGATCTGGAAGCTTTGAATCAGATAGCATAGTCCTTGAGGCTTCAATCAACGTCCTGTTCTTCCTCTCAGCGACTCCATTCTGTTGAGGTGTATAAGGAGCAGAACATTGATGTTCAATTCCCTTGTGAAGACAATAGAGATCCAGAACCTGATTCTTGAACTCCGTGCCATTATCACTCCTTATCCTCTTGATCCGTGCATCATGGACATTTTCCAATTTTGTAAAAAGATCTATCAGCATCTCCGCTGTCTCATCTTTTGTACCTAAAAAGAAAACCCATAAATATCGTGAGTAATCATCTGTGACAACTAAACAATAGTACTTTCCACCTATGCTCCTTACGTTCACCGGACCGAATAGATCCATATGAAGTAATTCATAAGGGGCATCTATGGAATTTACTGTTTTAGACTTGTGAGGTTTCTTATGTTGTTTTCCCTTTTGACATGGAAGACATTTATCTTCCACGTGAAACCTCTGCACTGGCACCCCTTCCACTAAACCATTTTTAATAATATAATTCATTTTTCGGTAGTGGATGTGGGCCATGCGTCTGTGCCACAACAATGACTCAGCCTCAGATGCTTTTGATAGTAAACACGCCACCACAGTGGAAGAATCCTTAGCACTCATGTCCATGACATAAGTGTCGTTTCTCCTTTGCGCTCTCATCACTATCCAATCATCCGGTATCACCAAACCAGGTTTCAACACCAAATCTTCAGACTTTGTAAAGTGGACCGAGTGATCCTTGTCGCAGACTTGAGACACGCTCATCAGATTGTGCTTCAGCTGCTCAACATAGTTCACTTTGTCCAGTGTGATCTTCCCGTTAGTCACTTTTCCTCGACCGGTAATGTGCCCTCCTTTAGCACCTACAAAATTTCACATATCCACCATCTATATTCTCAAACTCAGTCAGCAACCTTGCATCCCCCGTCATGTGCCTGGAGCAGCCACTATCAACATACCACAAGTTGATAATCCTCCTTAGCAGCTCCTGCACAAGCCAACAAAATTAGTTAGATTGGGGGACCCAAGCCTTAATGGTCTTTGGTCTTCTAGATTCATCAACCACAGGAACATCCATCCAGTATCCATCACTCCTAACATGAGTCTTGGATCTTAGACCTGTTGATGAAAATGGTTTTTGATTTCCACTAGGTCGTTGGTCCTGAGGATTCCTAAACATGTTTGGACTTTGCGACCTTTGGAAATTATCATTTTGGTTCTATGAATTTTGATGATGATAATTTCTAAAGCCATCGTTATTAAAATTTCGACTACCAACATTCTGGTATCGAGTTTGATATTGACCTTGACTTCTGAAATTACTTGATCGACCATTAAAGTTATTCATTCATGGTGAACTACTTCTAGGCCTTTCATATCTGCCTGATGTATATTCAGGCTGAAATCTTTGTTGATTTCTTTGAAAACGAGGAACTTGGTGAATTCCTTTTTCAGCCTTATCTACACCAGTAGCAACACTTTGTTGCGTGGTAGCATATATCTTTTGAGTTAACCTTCTTCTCACCATCACAACTTTTTGCTGGTGATTTTTCTCTCTATCTCTCACTTACCTGTGCTTCACTCTTCTTGTTAGGACAACAGCTAACTACATGTCCCTTTTCGTGACATTTGAAGTACGATTTTCTAGCCGAAGACTTCTTAATTGAAGCCTCTTGCTTAGATTCATCAGTCGATGATGATGATGATGCCTTTGAAGGATCTTGTTTAGTTTGCTTAACTTCTGATTTTCTTTGTTTTTGTTCTTAGCAAACTACACATTAGACTCTTTTGTAATAACAGTGACCTCTTCTTTCATATCCCTCCCTTTAACAAAATCAACCTTTTTAACAAACATTTGTTTTTGATTCTTAGGGTGTGTATTCTTTGTTTTCAAAACAGTGTCTCTGTTATTATCCTTCTGGCATTTTTAGTCACATCAACATCCTCTGATGTGGAACTACTAGGTGCAGTTGACACAAAGTCTGTAAGCTCTTCTTCATCTGACAAGAAAGAATAGTCATGATCAAGAGGTGGTGGAACTTCATTCAAACCTTTGAATCCCACACATGTCTTGTCATTATTCTTCTTCAAGCCGTCCATCATGTGTTTCATGACAAAAGATGAATCTCTGAATTGATTTAATTTCTTTTCAAGTTCACAAATTTTAAGTTGTGCTTCCGACAACTCTTTGCATTTTTCAGAAACCTCTTTGTTTTCTCACTCATCGTATCATGAGCTAAATCAATAACTTGAAGTTTTTCATTAAGCTTGCAGGTTAGAATATTGATTTCTTCTTCATAACCTTTAATTTTCTTCAAGTATAAAGACTTATTTATTTTACGAAAAAGTTTGATTCTTTTAGGTTTGAGAACTCATTAGCCAGACTTTGGTTTTGCTTTGTTAATGTGTCAACTTCACTTTGCAGTTCACGACACTTCAAACAAACAGAACTACCAGAGTTAGAACATACCTCGCCTGTTGATTTGCTTAGATCAACCATGAAATCAGTAAAATCAGTAGCCATCTTCTTCTCTGTAGCATTTTGTTCTCCATCAGCTTTTTCAACTACCTTCTCTTGCTCTCCCTCAGCATCAGCTTTCACTTCTTCATCAACAACTGGAGCTATCTCAGCCATGAACGCCTGTGAGGCATTGTTATCACCCTCCAGATGAACACTCCAATCATAAGAACCCTCTCTAGCAGTAGAAATCAGGGCCTTTGATCCAGTGTTGGTTGACGCATTCCTGTTGCTTGAACCATGACCAGGAGAGTCTTGAAAGGATGAATTAGAACGAGATTCAGTTTTTGGTCATTGACATTCTCTAGGAAAATGTCCATAGTTATGACAATTGTAACACTTCACTTTTGACTTGTCAAAGCCCACACTCTTTCCAACGAACTTCCTACGTGTTCTGTTCATGAACCTCTTTACTTTTCTAGAGATCATGGCCATCTGCCATTGTAAATCATCTCCTCCAGGTCATCAGGGTTGATCTGATCATAATCTTCATCAAACGTGACAAGATCAGATATTTTTCCCTGAATGTAGTTCTCGTAGGAAGCAACGAAAGAAGCAAGCAATGCCAGATGATCTTCAGCACTTTTGACACTCAGAGGCATAGACTTAGTACTGCTGTTACTATTACTTGATTGCTGTCTCTTTGCCCTTGACGAGCCTCCTGAAGTAGCAACAAAACATACTTCACCCTCAGCATTCGTCACCATCTGCTCATTCTCACATGAGAGAATCGCAGTTGCAGTATCACTAGAAGCATTGTTGGAAGTTGAAGGTGTAAGCCCTTTATATATCCCCGTATCTTGAACTTGATCATAACCCGTTTCCTTCTTCTTCATATTGAGCTCAAAAGCTCTCAATTTTCCAACAACCTCTTCTAAATCTTTCGTTTCATAATCAGCTTTGCAGGTAAAGCATCCAGCAACTTGTCGTTTATCTCCACATCCGTGTATCCCTCTATGTCATAATTGTCTATTTCTGACATCAGATGATAATATCGTGTGACAATATCTTCAAGGGACTCACTCCTCATACCTTTAGACACAGCAAATTGTTTCTTCAATAGATCAACCTTGTTCTTCTTCACATCAGTATTGCCCTCATACCTCTTCTCTAGGGCATCCCACATCTCCTTCGACGTAGTATAACGCTTGAATGTATGTTTGATGTCATCAGCTAATGACATCTTTATAGCAGCTAAGGCTTTCTTCTCAGACTCATACATCCTTTTCTCAGCTTCAGACATATTCACATAAGCAATAACACGTTGTCTGCCCTCAAAATCATGAGTGGGGTTAGCATACCCATCTTGAATACAGATCCACATCCGTGTGTCCTGGTATTCAATAAACGATTGAAACCTATCCTTCCAAGTAAGATAGTTCTCTACCTTCAGCATTTTTGGAGGTTTATTAGTCGTGCCAGCCTCGTGCTCCATTCTTAACAATTCATTTAGGTTAGACATATTCGACATTTTTACCGAACCGGCTTGCTAAAAACGTTAAAACTCGTCCAAAATGAGTGGTTACCAAATTATACTGTTAGACTCGTCTCTACGAT
This sequence comes from Scalesia atractyloides, assembly GCA_947069175.1. Classification (NCBI taxonomy): domain Eukaryota; kingdom Viridiplantae; phylum Streptophyta; class Magnoliopsida; order Asterales; family Asteraceae; genus Scalesia; species Scalesia atractyloides. The sequence goes on from CAMTDV010000008.1 coordinate 63,116,505, forward strand.
ACGATTCTAATGATGTCTATTGTCCGATTATGATTTTTGGAATTTTCGTGCCTTTTTTGTCCTAAAAATCACACAAGCCTAACCGTGCAACCGGTTTGTCAAGATTGTTTATGGATCTATGTCTGAAAATGTTTAACTCTGGTTACGTCAGCTGGTTAACTTTCCACCTTTTTGTGTATAACTCGGAACAGTGTCAAATCCGGAACAGTAACTCGGATAGTCAATCCGAGATAGAAATCCGGAACAATAATCCGAATTGCTAATCCAAAATGGTGATTCGGAATAGTGATCCCAGATGAAATCCGGAATGCACTATTCTGATCTGAAATGGAATCCGGAATAGACTATTCTGATCTGAGATGGAATCCGGAATAGATTATTCTGATCCGAGATGGAATCCAGAATACACTTCTGATCTGAAATGGAATCCAAGATGGCCTTTTCTGATCCGAAATGCAAGTTTTCCATATCCGAATTGCAAGTCTGATGATCCGAAATGCAAATTCTGATCCGAAATTCAAGTCTTCAATCCGAAATACTTTGCTTTTTGATCTGGAATGCAAGTCTTCAATCCAAAGTGCCTACTGTTTATCCGAAACAGTAACAGAAACCCTAGAACAACAGCAGAAACCCTAATTCAGCCGTCACAAACTTCAAAACAGCCTCCAAAACGTCCAAAAACCTAAATTTTTCTGCTGTTACGATTCTGAACCGAGCAAAATCAACAGCCGAATGCTCTGATACCAATTGTAGGTCCCCTAGTCCGTATGGGTTTTCACAGAATCGTCTATCTAATCTAGAGTGCGGAATCCCCTAGATCAGATTTCACAGAAACAAGAACACGAACACGAACACAATTCCTTCCAAACTGTCTTCTATTGATTATCTAACACAAAGTGTTTACAATCAATTCAAGACTCTCTCACAATCTCTCTGAACAACTAAAACAACAACACAATCAGCAGAACCTGCAACTGAGCAACCTAAACCCTAATGCAACCCTCCCTTTATATAGAGATATGTTATGCAACTGAGTTAGGGTTTCCCTACATGGACTGCTATTGGGTCTAAAGCCTAATTCGCTACCATGTGCTATTTAGTGTCTAGTTTAGCCCAATTACTTCTAATTAACTATTACAAAACTCAACCCACTAACCGTTTATCCATTTACTAATTACAAGATATCCAAAGACCAAATCTAAGCTGTTGTCACAAATATGCACCAACAATGGTAATCTGAAAGAAGGTGCTACGATCGACTGCTAAAAGCTACGGTAATGGATAAACAGATGGCAATCAATATTCATTTGAACAATATTGCCAATCTAAAACAAGAATTGGAGAAAGTCAGAGTCGAAGCTGAATGGGTCAACAAATTGTTAATTAGTTACTCCACAAGTTCATATGTAATTTATCATATTCTTCCCGGATAAGTAGTATAAACTATCAAGGAAAAGAATAAAAGTGGAGTTCAGCACAATGACTCGGGTTATCGTGGTGTTCCTCCACCAATTTGGAACAATTATTCAAGAAGAAGTTATGAAGGAGAGGAGAAGGTGCTCAATCTAAACCTGACAACGGAACAAAAAGTCGAGTTGTCTAAGAACACAGATGTGACCTATGAATGTGATTCTGATATGGTTATAAAAGTGGTCGAAAATGTTTTTGAAAACACAGATGCTGAAAAGAATAATTCAAATTTATGCTTTGAAAATGAAGAATGTTTTCATAAAATTTGCATTTCAAAATCGGAACAAAGTTTGAATGATGATCCTATGATGGTAGCATACAAAATGAAAGGATCTAGCAAACTATTTTCTGATGAAGAATTTCCGGTTCAGAACGTGGATGTTAACAAAATTGAAAAAGTGTTTAAACTAGTTGAAATAAGTCTGTTGGACCTTAGAAAGTTAAAAACGTCTTACAATTCCAAACCTAAGAGTTCTTATAATCATAAAGGTAACAAATATCCTGAAGAAAAAAGAAAAGCTTTGGGATATGCTAAGAAGAAGAAAAACAATCACAGGTTTCGAAAACCAGATTATTCAAAGACTTTTTGAAAAAATTCAGAAAAGGAAAAAGAAAATTTGGGAAAAAACAATCAAATGTTATGTTTGATGCTAAAAAACAACAACGAGAACATGTTAGGAATGTTTATGATGTAACCAAGTTGGACACATTGCTAAAAAACCTGAGCTATTGGGAGATCCCACTTGGTTTCCTACCATTAACTCTCTCTCTAGAACAACATTCTCTCTCTCTAGAATCACATTATCCCTCTTAAGAACACAAGCCACTATGCTGAGCTGCTAAGGTCATGAGCTCTTGAGGACTACACCAGCAGCTTCCAGCCACGAGCTATGCAACCTGGAATTAGCACAACTGCTAGCTAACCGATGGATCTCGACCACAACCTCCCTAAGCATTCTCTACTTCTTCCAAGATCACCCACCATTGGCACATGACTTTAAACCAGGATAATGGCTGGATTACAATGGTTGCTTCCATTCAAAGAGCCCTTTCAAATTTACCGCTTTTTAGCTAATTAGTTACCATTTCATGTTATAAATTAAATACTTAATAACTTTTATGTATGCTAATTAGTTACCTTTTCACGTTATAAAATGCTTAACAACTTTAGGTACTAGATAAGATATAAACTACAAGTCATTTTGCCATAGGTTCTAAACTATCAACTATTGTTGCAAGCAACTTGGCTTTTCATCAATATAAAAGGTTAGACGTTCCTCTAGAATATCTCATTAATTCTTATTCCATGATGTGAATCATTTTAGCATACTTGATTTAGTTTCACCAACCATTATTGCCCTCAATATTAGGTTTCAGATCAAAGCAAAGTACCTCTCAATCTCAGGTTTCAGGTCTAATCGAAGGTTTTAGATTTCGCTCGAGCTTCAAGAGCAAGTTTCATGGACAATGGAGAACTTAGACAAGGATATAAAATAGGTATTCCATTGCTTTGTAACTAGAGATAAATAAAACATGGTGGAGATGAAGAAAGGTCGGCTCCTTTCGTATTACTTTTTGGATTTGTGTGACCGGTGGCTGCCCAAATTGGCATAAAAAAGCATCTTCAGTGTCACTCCTTTGAAGAAGAAGAAAAGGTTTTGAATGTGGTGGGTCCTACTATCTAGTCACCTTTTGTCACACCCTGAAAATCGCAACAGAAGGCAACGTGGCGGTGAAAGAGGTTGGTAACCGATAGCAATTTAGTAAACGTTAAGTTATTGGTTTTTGCACGTTTTATTTTATGATGATAGTAATCATCTAAGTTTGAAAAAAATGTCCAAAATGAAACATTGTCCAAAATGGAACTTATTCGAGATAACATTCACTAAACACATGCATCGCAAAACTACCAACGCCAAGTACAAAAAAACACGCTAACAAGTGTTAAACTTAAACATCCATCAAGTTCCATTTTTTTACCTTTTATTTGTTTAAGCCATAGTTTTTGTGTTAAAACCTTCTTAATTGTGAACAGCACTTGTGAATAAACAAGATTTATCATACAAGAATCAAAATGAATTTTTGAAGAATCCATACCCTTGAAGCAAATTTTTGAATGGAAAGGATAGTGAGTTAATTTTGGGAGTTTCTTCTCCATAGCTTGTTCCTTCTTCACCAAGGAGCCTGGAATCACCTAAGGACTTATCAAACTTGAGGCTTTGTAGATTGAATCTTCAAGTTTTAACAAAAGAAATGGAAATGGTGGAGGTGTGGGTGTGGGTTCGGCTGAGAGAAGAAGAAGAAGAAGAAGAAGAAGAAGAAGAAGAAGAAGAAGAAGAGGGAAAGGTGAGAGAGTGGTTTGTGTTGTTGTGTGATGCAAATTACTTATGTATGTATAGATTAGGTAACCATTGTAACTAAAAGGAGGTGTGTGTTGGGGGTTGTATGTAATGGCGACACATGGGGTCTCATGTAACACCTCAGAAATTTAAAACGAATCATAAGGCAACACGTGTTCGGGAACTCTTCGTATATTCCAGATTTGTTGGAGAAGATTGAAAAATTACATAAAATAGAATGTGGAAACAAGTTGAGAGGTCAAAGTTGTAAAAGCCAAAATTTCAAGTTCTGACGGTCCCTTACAGAGCACAAGCCTTAGCCCTTACAGTCCATAAGGGGTTTGAAAAACTATGTGCCCGCCAGATCCTTATGGACCGTAATGCATGACCTTACGGTCCGTAATGGGTCTGTAAACATCGGTCTACAGTTGTAGCCTTGTTCTATGCCACCTTGCTCGCAATTTTTCCACCTTTCTCCTACTTCTTACACCTTGTATGCCACTAACATGTGTCAAATACAACATATAAATTGTATCAAATACGGTATTAAACCAACCTTTTTAATTCTAATGATGGAAAAAATACGTTTCTTTGTATACTTTTGATTTTCAGGATTAAAAGAGCTTAAATGTGGAGGAACAAATTAAAGGCAAAATCCAGGATAAGTATAGAAGAAGGGAAGGCAACACTATACCAACCCTCCGAGCTTCACCGCAAGATAAAAAACAACGAATCAGAAGTTTGACACGGGGCGTGCCCCTCCAAGATTCCAGATCAGAAGAAGACAAACAGAAATAGACTTGAGACACGGGGTCGTGTCCCCTTGGGCACGGGCTGTGGTCAACTTCTAGATTTGCATATCTAGGATAGTACAACAAGTACAATGGCCACGGGGCCGTGCCATTGACACACGAGGCTATGTAGCAGGCTGATCTGACATACAAATTAAATGAAGATAGATAAGAAGGAAGACACGCTGCCGTGTTGTCACACCCTGGTCGTAGCGGAAGCGCAAACGTGTGACTATGAGGTAATCATTGAATACAATCATGTAAACAACTATAAATCAACAATGATACCATGCTTATATTAATTTGCAACCATTGTTTACAAGTTTCCAAAAGTGAAATCATGAGTTTCCAAACAGTTTCACATTGTCATAAAAAAATGTGGTTTGAAATACATTACAACATAATACAAGATTGTTTTCATCGTAAAAGCATGTTGAGGTTTTGACTCCTATATACCATTACGAGGTTGAGATATAAGAGGCAATTCCTCCAAAGGTGGCATTCGTTGTCTTGTCATTCCCATTTCCCGAAGTGTTCACCGGTTTAAGTCTTGCGTCCTGAAATACATGTAATTTTAAAAAGTCAACATAAAGTTGGTGAGTTCATGTAGTTATTGTTTTCGTATGAAATGTCTTGTTTGTAATCCAGTAATGAAATCTTAGTATGTTATTAGCATTCATGGAGTTTAAGGATCTATCAGTGTGTAGCTAGCACCCTGACATATGTGCCATAAGTAAGTAACAAAACTGAGACAACTCTTGACATCAATTGGGATCACAAAAGCACTCCTAAAGGGTTAACAAACTAGGAGTGGAACGCATCTCAAACTCGATAGATCTATACCTTTTGCACCTTGGTCACTAAGTGATTAATGGTTACTCTTGTCATCATCCTACTTATGCACATTGATGGTGTTCTCATCTAACCCCATAGCTAACATACCGTTCGTTATGACATGTATTTCCCCTCGATAGTTTTAAAACAAAACTTTGAAATAATTGAAAGGAGGGACATGAACTCACAACTTTGCGTTCCGTACGCCGTACTTATCAAAGTTTGGTGTCTGTACACTTGTGTAACCTACATGTGTATTAACTTAATTAGACACTTAGGTCTCATTGGACCTCGTACATATTTATCACATTAGAACAACTTTTAATGTTATCATAGTGTTGGTAGTTCGTTTGTTCGATTAATATTTATATTTCTCAAATATATATATATATATTGTTATATTTAGATCGTACGTGAACGGGCCTCGCCCTTCACACATCCTCATGCCTTGCACGCGTGTCATTGGGCTTAGCCCATGTCATGTATGTCATTGGGCCTAGCCCATGTCTTCATGTGAAAACAGGGATCGTGCTCCCGAAGTGAGCAACTGACCTGATCTTGCTCAACTAGTAGAGGCGGAATTCATTGCTAAAGAGGTAGAAAAACGAACAAGATAGTACTTACTGTGTAACTGCTTCTGTTGTATTAAAAGACGTTCAAGTACAGACGCGAGTAAACAAACTGACAGAGCTTCGCCGTACCAACTGACCAATCACTACTAAGCTCTAACACAACACTCCTCTATTTATAGGTCGACATGACTCGTACTGGAGTGCGTGTTGTAACAGTGACTATGCTTCGTACGAGTATGTGCTTTGTACGAGTGAGACACTCGTACGAACCACTTAGTTTTGCTCGTACGAACCAACTTAACAAAACATATAAAATTTACATTTTAACATATAAACATTGACATGAAAGCTGTAAATACATTACAGACACATCCTAGACGTAGGCAATAGACATTATGCACCAACAAACTCCCCCTTGGATGTTGCCGCAGTCTGGATAGTCATAAAAAGACAATCTTCAATAGATTTGACTCTAGCGTCCAAATAATCTCTTCGATGGCTTGCGACGCTCCTCAAAAGCAATTGGTGTTTGATCTGTAGGAGGAGGTCGATTCATTGTATTGCCAAACTGAAATCTCCTAAGCGATGCTATTCTAGCACGCTCCGCTATCCGAGCTTCATTCTTTTCTTTCTTCTTCGTCTCTTTTTCTTCAAGCTTCCTCCAAGAAGTATTCCACGTCGATCCTGAATGTATGTCGTTTGCAAAGCAGACATTGACTAACTTCTGGAATTGGAGAGCTTGCTCCTTGTCTTTTTCCTCAAAACTTATTTTACTGTAAAATAGACATTCAATATCCTTGTTTGTACAATTTACTAGCCACATTGGGTCTAGTACTCGAATGCCACGCCATAGACCGTATAAACGTTTATGTGCTATGACGGCTTCGGATAATTCCTCAGTGATTTTCCAAGAATCATTATCTGGTTGAACACATATCACAGCTTCTCCTGTACTCGAATCAACGTGCCACCATTTGAAATTCTTGTAAAAATCTTGTTCCATCTTTATGAGAGGCATGTTCTTCATCACACGAGGCTTCTTTACTATTAATGTAACATCCTTCTCATTCGACACTGGATCAACTTTAACAGTATGACGAGGAAAATGAGATTTCCAAAGAGTAAAACCATGCATTGCTTCTAGCTTAATCAATTTCCAAAGCCGCTGGTCATGAAATTTTCATCTTCCGATTAATCTGTAGGTCCACCTGCGGATGGTGTTAAACCAGTTCCTTGTTCAAATGACACACACACAAGTGCGGAATCCAAGTGTGCATGCAACCAAAGCAAAGTAAAGAACACGGGGTAACCAAAGATTCACTATCTTGATTAATGATTGAGAACAAGTACAAACATATACACACAATGCTCGTATGACTCAAACAAACTTGCTGTGTTTTTGTGTCTTCGTCTTCACCAGAAATGCTAACTTAGATATCCCACACAAAGGATCAGCTTGCTAGCTCGTTCTTTTAACTTCTGGACAAAAGGCTGAAGGCTAACCCTCACTGAGAGGTGCATGTCTGCTTATATAGTGTCTTTCTAGATTTCGTACCAAACACGACTCTAGACATACGGAACACACTATTTCACACGGGTCACATCTCTAGAATTGGTACGAGTCAACTGTTTCGTATGAAATGTTTGTTTCGTACGAAACTACTCAATGATTCGTACGAATCATCTAATTCGTACGGAATCTCTGACTCGCACAAAACTCTTCTTCTTGGAGAACGTGTGTAGACATGACGTTTACAAGACTTATCAGTATGCACACATGCAACTGATTAACACAGACAAGCTAAGATGTCATACTAGATCAAGATAGAAGGATATCTTGATCTATTTGACACGACCAAACCTATACAGACACTTGAGCAAAGACTGTACAATTACAACTGTAATTAAGAAAAAGCGACAGACACAAAACTGTATCAACAAACTCCCCTTTGCATGTTGCTTGGTCTTCGGTCTTTGGTCTTCACATAGAATGGTTTGGAGTTATCAACAAACTCCCGCTAAAGATCTGCTTATCCATTGATAGATCTGATATCCAATGATTAGAGCATCAAGTCTTCGAACTTCTAAGAAATTTCAAATCTTTCTTGTTTCCTATTCTGATTTGTCAGATTTCTTCGTTGCTGGTCTTTGTTCATGTTCTTTTATATCAATCTGTACTCATAAAACAAATATAATTAGAACACAACTTTATTAGGGAATACACACGAAAAACTTATCATAATTTCTTCGTATGATTGTATTCCCTGAACGAGATACACACACTTGTATGAATTCCAGCAGCAGATTTGAGAAAAACAAGTGACCAAGTCAAAACAAATGACTAGGTTCATTGGTATGAGATACAAACACTCAAACGAATTTCAGATTTTGGATTTCTTTTGATGAGTTACTTGTCGCAAGATATTACTTTATGAAGTTGTGATATCAAACAAATGGTTTTCTAGCATATCTTGGTAGAAAACTTTCGAGCATCAACTTTGGCTAACTTTCAAAAAAGGTAATTACATAAGCAACTAAGTAAACTAGACATAAAATCAAAATATACCGATAAACTATATATCTATTGAACAATCTTTTCGAGTTTCAAGGTAAAGGAATCATACCAGCATTTTAATCTTTGTCAAAAACGATATTTGGTTTAAACTTCAAAATTAAACAGATAAGTATTCAACTATGATTATCGGTATTGTTGTCCACGTAAGCTCAGACTTATCAGATGTAATCATGATTAGGAGATATGATTAAGGTATGAATTATACTTACTAGCCGGTGTTCAACCACGTCACGACACACTCCCGTATCAAGATATGCACGAGAGAAAATCTTACCGGTGAATATACTGCTTTATCATCTGTTTTGATGTATATGAATTATGTGAGATACTCACTTATTTTTTATTGAAAACAAGCCCTTTGTGATTTAATCACTTACTGATGAGGAACTTGATTTTCATATGCATGCAGGGCACAGGAGTAAGTCCGTGAACAGGTTAGTACCATCGTACCGACAAAGAGACGAACTTCGCTCCCGCATAAAGCTGTGATATTTTATCACTTATTTTGGGGATGTGATACTTTTATCACTTATTTGAAGGTCGAATGTAGTATGTACACGTATGTATGGTATCATGGGAGTTCTAGACTTGCACCATCGTTATTTTTCAGAAAAAGATTCAACCATGATACCAGATGATAAGCCAGCATAAAGACCGTATATCTCAGAATCTCGGCACTCTATCAAACGAAATTTCGGTACCAAGACCATATGCCAATGAATGGTTCCTACCTAGTGTTCTGTCTGTTAGGTTTATATCATCCTGCAGATTTTAGTCTTATTGTGAGCCTACTGATACATCATAAGTAGAGCTACTTATCAATCTTCTTTTTATGCTTTTAACCATTTCTGACAGATTTACCGATGAGTTTCATTATCTTCAACTTATCAAAGAAACTCATTTTTTATTTTTCTAATGTTTTTGTATTTTTCTAAATTTTCTCCCCCTTAAACAAAGAAGGTAAATAAAAGAAATATTTTTGTATTTCTTGAAATTTACTCCCCCTAAAATATAAAATTAAAAATCTTTTTGTAGTTTTAGATTTTTAGAAAAGTATATACAAAAATAGTTAGCCATGGTTGAGTTACTTGGGTTTCACCTTAATCCCATTGACCAAAAGTAGATAATCAAAACGTGATTTATCAAAGGCTTTGGTAAAAAGGTCGGCATGTTGGTGATCACTGTGGATTTTAACAACATCGATAAATCCCTTTTCATAGCAATCACGTATGAAATGATACTTAATCTCAATGATTTTTGTTTTTGAATGCTGTACAGGATTCCGAATGATCTGTAAAGCTGCTTCATTATCAACAAAAATAGGAGTAGTAAGAAATTCAAAACCGTAGTCGCGCATTTGCTATTGAATCCATAGAACTTGAGAGCAGCAACTAGAAGCTAAAATATACTCAGCCTAACATGTTGATGTAGCTACACAAGTCTGCTTTTTGCATTGCCACGTGACTAGGCGATTTCCCAAGAACTGACATCCTGCTGTTGTTGACTTTGCATCGATTTTGCAGCCGCCATGATCAGAATCACTGAATGCTTATCATCCTTAGGGTACCATAGACCAGTGTCCGGACGACCCTTTAGATAACGAAAGATCCTTTTCACAGCCATCAAGTGAGAAACTTTCGGACTAGACTGATAGCGCGCCAGAAGGCATGTTGGGTACATTATGTCTGGTCTTGAGGCAGTAAGATACATGAGAGATCCGATCGTTGCACGATAGAGAGATGGTCCTACATGTTCACCCATTCCGTCTGGAGTAGTCCCATGATTTTGAGCTAATGGAGTTCCCAAAGGCTTTGAGTCGTCCATCTGAAATCGTTTGAGAATATCTCCGACGTACTTGGTTTGATGGATAAAAATCCCTTCCTTTGATTGCTGAACCTACAAACCTAAAAAGAAAGTCATTTCTCCCATAGCACTCATCTCGAACTTCTCCTGCATAACCTGTTTGAATTCTTTGCACATTCGAGTGTTAGTAGACCCAAATATAATATCATCAACATTAACCTGTACTAGCAGCAAGTCCTCATCTTGTTCCTTGATGAAGAGAGTACAGTCGATTAGGCCTCATCGAAAACCATTCTTCAACAGATAGGTAGACAACGTTTCATACCAAGCCCTCGGAGCTTGATGAAGACCATATAACGCCTTGTTGAAATGCCAAACCTTGTCAGGATGGAGAGGATCTTCAAAACCTGGCGGTTGCTCAACATATACTTCCTCTTCTACCACACCATGAAGAAATGCACTCTTCACATCCATCTGATAAACGGTGAACTTCTTGAAGGACGCATAAGCCAAAAAGGTTCTTATGGCCTCAAGTCGTGCAACCGGTGCATAAACTTCACTGTAATCGATCCCTTCAACCTGATTAAACCCTTGATCAACCAATCGCGCTTTGTTTCTCAAAACAACACCTCGATCATCTGTCTTGCACTTGTACACCCATCGTGTACCGATCTTCTTGTAGTTTTCAGGCCTGTCAACCAATTTCCAGACGCCTAACTTCTGAAACTGCTGAAGTTCTTCCTGCATGGCTTCAACCCAAGAGTCTTCTTTCATTGCCTCTTTCCAAGATTTTGGTTCAACTTGGCACACATAGCAGGCAAAAGACCAATCATTCAGACTACCAGATTCCCTGATTTCCGAATACAATCCAACATTCTGATTGTTTCGAAGCTGATTACGAGTCTGCACACCACTCTGGACATCTCCAATAATATTCTGCTGAGGATGGATATTATGAATTCGAGTTTCTAGCACATCAGGAACTCGAGAATTTATACCAAAATTGTTGATATTCAGATCAACAGTTAAATCGAGAGCTGGATTTGATGACGTTGTAGATGCATGACCTTCTGTCATTCCTTGAGGTTAAATATTTGACGTACCATCTGAAATTCCAGGAACCGCACCAGAGGCAGCTTCATTTTCATCATGAAACTCATCATCTTCGGATGAAACATTATAATCTGCAGCGTCTTCGAATTCCTCATTTTGAACAAGATTGTTAACCGAAGTCGACACTTGAGGGTTAACAATAATTGGTCGAACTAGTGATGAATCTACCACAGTATCACTTTCCAAAAGCATGTGAGCAGCAGCTGTTGCATCATCAAAAGTTGGCAGATTAAAGGAGTTAAACAGCCCATCATAGTCGAACCTCCAAGGAGCACCCAGAGCTCTTACCGCTTCTGTATATCTCTGAACCTTGACTTCACCCCATTCTTCAATCTTCTTCGAAGACAAATTCCACACCCAAGAATTAAGAGTAGCATATCCAAGAAAGAAACCTTTGATAGCCTTGGGACCAAACTTTCCATGTGGGTCGATCATAGTGCATGGAACTCCAAAAGGTTCTAAGAAAGAAATATTCGGTTTCCTTTTATGTAACAACTCAAAGCATGTCTTTCCATGTCTCTTCACCGTCAGAACTCTATTCATCGTATAGCATGCAGTAGCAACAGCTTCTCCCCAAAATTGAACGGGAAGTTCTGATTCTACTAACATGGTTCTTGCAGTTTCAATAAGAGTTCTATTCTTCCTCTCAGCGATGCCATTTTGTTGTGAAGTGTAGCGAGAACTGTACTCATGCAGAATACCCTTTGATGAATAGTACTCATCCATAACTTGATTCTTGAATTCCGTGCCATTGTCGCTTCTGATTCTCCTTACTTTCAGATTGTACAAATTCTCTAACCGAGTCAGGAGATTCTTGAGGATAGTAGGAACTTCACTCTTGTGCGCCAACATGTTTACCCATGAGAATCTGGAATAGTCATCAGTAACTACCAGACAATAAGAATCACCAAAGGTTGTCTTGTGTTTCATAGGTCCAAAAAGGTCCATATGAAGACGTTCCAGTGGCATATTTACTATGTTGATCTTCTTCACGGGATGTGACTTTCTTGCTTGCTTCCCTTTCTGGCATGATACACAAACGCCTTGAAGATGAAAATTCTTCACTGGTACACCATTCACTAGATTGTTCTTCACTAAATAGTTCATTTTCCTCAGGTGAATGTGTCCCATACGTCTGTGCCAGGAGATTGATTCCTTCTCGGTGGCTTTAGAGACAAAACATGTGACTTATGCAGATGTTGTAATAGCTTGGCTCATATCAAGAATATACAAATCATTAATTCTTTGAGCCGATAGGAGAATCCATTCCTTGGGGATCTTGAATCCAGGCTTCAGCATATAACATCCGGCATCATCAAAATGTACAGTGAATTTCTTGTCGCAGATTTGAGAAACGCTAAGAAGATTGTGATCAATTTTCCGCACATTATTGATCTTGTCGAAGCTCACAATACCATTGGAGACCATTCCTTCTCCAGTGATGTATCCACCTTTGTCACCAGCAAAAGCAACATAACCACCCCTTATGCTTTTCACATCATATAGGAGCCGCAAGTTGTCCGTCATGTGCCTTGATGCTCCACTGTCAACAATCCAATGACTGCTTACAGTTCCTCCTGGAACACCCTGCACATTGCACAAACAAGATTAGTTTAAGATGGGACCCAAGCCTTAGTGGTCTTGGGTCATCCCTTATCATCGAGAAATGTAATCTCAATTTCATGATGATTAACAAACTGACAAACTCCTTTGAACCATTCCATGTCTTCTATTTCCAAGATCCTTGTTTATTACCAGATTTACTATTATTTACAGTTTTAACAGTGTCTGGTTTTATTGACTTTGAAGATCTTTGATCCTTTTTCAAAGAAACTGATTTTAAAGCTTTCTCAACTGCCTTTTCTTGTTTACGTTTTTGTTTCTCTTTTGGATCCTTAATGATTCGTTTATCTTGAGTCGGAGAAACATATTTACGTTTGCAAGTTGGTTCATGAGGGGTTTTCTCTATACATCTTGATTTGGCTAGATTTTGACAATCCTTTATAATGTGGCCAAATTCTCCACATTTGAAACATGTTCTCCTTTCAACAAAACTAGGAGATCGTGTTTCTTGGCTTGATGTTGAACTTGTTGATCCTGAGGTACTAGGTTCATTTTCATTACATCCATCAGTGCGTTGGGTGTAATTGTTTTGACTATTTCTTTTAAAAATCTTAACTTTCTTTACAAAATCAACATTAGATTTTCCTTGAAAAGTTTCGACTTTATCTGTACTTTTAGAACTCACAAATTTAACAGTTTTAGCCTTTTTCTGGTAATGAGAGCCTTTTGCTTCAACCTTCGGTTGAGAAACTGTAGGCTTTTCAACTCCCTTCCATTGTTTTTCTTTTAAAGTGGATAATGGTTGTGTTTTGGTGGCTTTTTCTTCTCTAAAGGTTTGGTTGTTGACTTTTCAAAAACCTGATCTATAGAGATTGGATTACGTTTTTAGTTGGAAAATCTTTGTTTGAATAGATTTTCTTATCTCCAACCAAAGTCTACACCATATTATCTACTTCTTGTGTAGACACACTTGTCTTCACAGATTTCTTAGGAACGGTCTCTTGATTCTCAACAGATTGAGTACTAGGAGTAGTAGAAGATTCTACTCTTTTCCTCTCATCAAGAGGCTGATCCTGATCATCATTTCTTGATTCATCATCTGATGTATCATCCTCTTCTTCATCAGACGGAGAATTTTCTGGCTTTCTTGGTTCTTGAGAAGAATTGCCTATTTTGAACCCTAACCTTGCTGCGAATTCCTCAGGATTCAAAGGTACAGAGGGTTCAAAACGAGGCATCTCCTCTTCATCAGGCATTTTGGTGTAATTGTGTTTCATTGGGGGTGGACACGACTTATACCCTATGCATTGAGCATCTCCCTTTAGTTTTTGAACTTCAATGATATGATCAAGCACATATTGGGAGTTAGAATAACTTTCCAATTTGCGTTTGATCGAATCATATTCGCATTTGGCAATGGCTAACTCTTTCTTTGTTTCTTCTAGGAGATTAATGTAGTTATTAATTCTTGTCTGTTTATTCAAAACTGTTTTTGTCAATTCAGAAATACTTTTCTTAAGGGTTTCTATTACAGATTTGAATTCTTTTTCATTTCTGGTTAGCGCCAAGTTCGCCTCCTTGCATTTTGATAGTTCAAGAACTAAATTTTGATTATGACTGTTGACAGTTTCATATTTTATTTTCAACTCAACACAGTTATTGCAAACAGTAGGAGGTTCAGAATTTACTGTTTTGAAGAACCTTCAACATTTGCCATAAAGGCAGTATGATGAGGAAAAGCTGCACCATCTGTAGGGAGTGTCTCTGTCTCTTTCACTCTAGCTTCTCCATTCCTCGTCATACCTACCTTTTCAGATTTCAACATCTCAGCTTCACTCAGCAACTTTTCAACCTCAGCTTCACTTCCTTTCTTCACATCAGAATCAGATTCATAACCATCTGAACTTGAACATTCTTTATCAGAACTACCAGCATCCCCAGATGTATCATCATTATTTGGAGTATTGATGCTGTGATCATGCTTGATTTGATCCATGATCCTTGCATAGCATGCAGTTCTTCCATTGTTCTCAGTTCCCAACTGTACTGACCAATCGCATCCTTCATCATATTGAACTACCAAAGCTCTATGCGTGTTTGAAGGTCCTGATTGATTGTTGTTGTTAGAGTTGCCAATAGCTACTATTCTTCTTTCATTGTTGTACTGTGCTGTGTTGGATGGTTGAGACTGACTACAAAAGTGGTTGTGTATTCCTTCCTTGCTGGGTCTTGTGCATTCCCACTTGAAGTGACCTCTTTCTCCACAGTTGAAGCAAGTAACGGCGGTTTTGTCAAAGCCGTATTTTGTATCTTTCTTGCTTTCCAAATTGGTTCTACCCGTTCTTCTCATATAATCCTTTGCTCTTCTCATAGAGCTTGCAAATGCCCACTTGATGTCCATCAACTCCATTTCATCTCGGTCAATTTGTTCATAGTCTTCGTTTGTCAAATTGATGTTCCTAATTTGACCTGCAACTAAACAACAATATGCACTGACCATGGTATTTAGAAGTTCTGCATGTTCCTGTGCAACTTCTAGTTGATTTTGGAGAGATTTGACGTGTCAAGTGTGACAGTGTTGGGATTTGTAGACTGACTGTTGCTTCCATAGAAAGCTTGTTGAGGAGCTTGCTGTGGAGCTTTATGCGCTAAATCCCTTTGCTGTGGAAGGAATGCTTTCGGATCAAAAGCCTGCCATAGGTTTGATTGCTCGAACCTGTAGACTGACTTGTTTGAACTGGTTAGGGTAGAAAAGGGTTCACGTTTGACACAAACGCGGTCTGCAGCTTCGGTTGCTGACTTGAGCTTGTACATGCATTTATACCTCCAAAATACATTTCAGGGTTCTGTGGAGTAGAGACTCGTTGTGCCTTCCGGAGTTCTTCTTCATTCTTGTTCTCCAGTTTCTACACAAATTCATAAATACTTGGTGGTAAAGCATCAGCAAATCGCATCATAATTTCTTATGGTGCTGCTAACACTTTATACGAGTACATTTCGCTGAGAAGATGATAAAACCGAGTGGTCATATCATTCAAGGTTTTGTTCTCCATGAACATGAAACCTTCAAACTCTTTCTTGAGCAGATCATGCCGAATCTTCCTGGTAGCAACGTTACCTTCACCTCTTGCTTCCAAAGTGTCCCACAAATTTTTCGTTGTAGTACAATACACAAACTGATGATAAATGTCTTTATACAGAGCTTGTGTGAGGATAGCAAATGCCTTTTTTCTCTAGATCATAAGCTTTCTTGTCACTTTCGACTAAATTGGCCAAAGTGGTTGGATTTGATCCAGCTTCTTCAAGTGCTTCATTGTAGGGGGTAGTGAAACACGTCCACAATTCCGTGTTTTGACCGAGAACATACGTATGAAAATGAATTTTCCATGAAGGATAATCGTTCATGTGATTTAACTTCGGAAGTCGGTTGTTACTCACTGTTTCACTTTTGCTCATCAGCAGAGTTTGTATGCTTTGATTTTGATTCGCAACACACGCCCATTGATTCACGGATATCATTGCTGTATGTTGAGGCCTCAAAGATTTTACCCATGATGTTGTGGAGCTTTGCGAAGACTCCTGATTTGAGCTTGAACAACTCTAATCCCAAGGGTTAGACCTCATTATATTTTCTTGTTTTATGAAAATTTAAAGGTTTTAAAGTTTCATGATTATAATTTCCTTTTTAAAAAAAATCACAGATCTGAAAATATGATAAATTCTTAAAATCACAAAGCTTTGAAAAACACAACAAAGAAATAGATGTTGTTTCGTGCCTGACACTTGTTTCGTGCCAAATAGTTGTTAAGTACTGATTAAATGTTTCGTGTGAATCAGATGATTCATGCGAAACAGATGTTTCGTGCGGATCAGATGAATCGCACTAATCTCTTCAGTCGCAACAAATGTTTTGTTCAGCGTTTTTCAGAGGAATCTTTTCAGAAATGGTTTTGGTGAGAAATTTCCTTTCTTGTTTAGACCTGCTTTTTTGAAAATACATGTTTTCTTACCCACTTTTAGTTAAAAGACAGATTTTTAACAGTCAACAGTCCAAGTCCAGATCCAAGTCAGAAAATGTCAACCCTACCAAACTAAACAGATTAAAATTTTTGCAGATTTCTTCTTGAAGGGTGTTCTTCAGAAAAATTTTACCATAAAATTTCCTGCATGCAGTAGATTTTAACCAAGTTTTAAGTTAGTTAACTATCCAAAATTATGTTTTCTGCTGGAGGCTCAAGAACACTTCAGAAATCTTCAAACTAGCTCAGACACAACTAAGCCCGATTTTGAACAAGGAAAGAGCCAAAGCTCTGATACCACTTGTAGGTCCACCTGCGGATGGTGTTAAACCAGTTCCTTGTTCAAATGACACACACACAAGTGTGGAATCCAAGTGTGCATGCAACCAAAGCAAAGTAAAGAACACGGGGTAACCAAAGATTCACTATCTTGATTAATGATTGAGAACAAGTACAAACATATACACACAATGCTCGTATGACTCAAACAAACTTGCTGTGTTTTTGTGTCTTCGTCTTCACCAGAAATGCTAACTTAGATATCCCACACAAATGATCAGTTTGTAGCTCGTTCTTTTAACTTCTGGACAAAAGGCTGAAGGCTAACCCTCACTGAGAGGTGCATGTCTGCTTATATAGTGTCTTTCTAGATTTCGTACGAAACACGACTCTAGACATACGGAACACACTATTTCACACGGGTCACATCTCTAGAATTGGTACGAGTCAACTGTTTCATATGAAATGTTTGTTTCGTATGAAACTACTCAATGATTCGTACGAATCATCTGATTCGTACGAAATCTCTGACTCGCACAGAACTCTTCTTCTTGGAGAACGTGTGTAGACATGACGTTTACAAGACTTATCAGTATGCACACATGCAACTGATTAACACAGACAAGCTAAGATGTCATACTAGATCAAGATAGAAGGATATCTCGATCTATTTGACACGACCAAACCTATACAGACACTTGAGCAAAGACCGTACAATTACAACTGTAATTAAGAACAAGCGACAGACACAAAACTGTATCAACATAATCGTCTTTGTTTGAACTAGCTCCCTAATATCCCAGTACGGAAAGGTTTTGATGTCGCGTAGATATTGGAAATATTGAATACCAAACTCCCTCTTTATCGCGTAGACATTTAGCTCTTCGATCCATCCCTAGCTTAAAATATCCCCTAACGAGAAAAGAATGATAGGGATCTTTTAAATTTACGCTCAGCTGGAACATTACGAAACCATTTCTTCTTCTGCTCTACTATTTCAGCACTTGACATTTGTTGTCGAATAGTTCCGTCTTTAACAGCTTCAGAAACTTTTCTTTTCAACATTTCGAAACATTCTGCTTCGAATAAATCTGCAAAAGTTGGGGAATCATCTGTACTCTGATCAGCTTGATTAGCATCGTCATCAGAATCATCTTCCACGACAACTCTATCATACACGTTTGCATCCTCAATTTCTTCAAATACATACGAGTTTGGTTTAAACACATCTATCTCATTCAATTCTTCTTCAAAATTAAACTCAAAGTTTCCTTCATTTATTCCCAACATCTCTGCAATCTCCTCTTTGTATAACTATGCACAAATTCTCCCTCCTCAGCGTCATGCTCAAGATACAGTACTTTGGGCTTTGGCACGACAGGAACAAATAATATTTCTATTTCTGGGAAGATTCTCGCCTGCTGAGCATCAATAGATTCGTCACCTCAATCATTCCTTCCCTCTTCAACGGTCTGATTAGCTGAGTCATCAAGATACATAGAAACATCCACGTCTTCATTCATATTTGACCCTGTTACACGAATTCCAGTACCACCTACATTATCATCATTAATATTGGATCTATTAGGATCATTAACATCTATATCAGCATCCTCTAACTCTACATCCTTTTCAACATCTTCAGCAGCATCATCAATCTCTTTCTCAATCTTCTTCTTCAACAACCAATCGCGATGTCTCTGAGAAATATCAAGCGAATCAATATCAACATCCGTTGGTCGTCCAATAAGAATAAACTTTCTTGGCTCCACATATACAACTATATCCAAACAAGTTACTCGCACAAATTCAGCTTTTGGGCTCAGTATGAACAATGATAGGATCCTCCACAACTTTAGCCTTTCCCTTTCCTTGAGCATCAGATTGTTGCTTTGCAAGTCTTTCTCTTTCCGCAACTCGCTCTCGGGCTTCAGATTGCTCAATCTCATCAATTTCTGCGGCAATATTCATGTCTAGCTTCTTTACTAAAATCTTTTCAAACAAATTCATTCGCCTATCACTTTGCAATCTTTCCTCTTCATAATCTGTCATTCGTAGTCTCAACCTCTCGTTTTCCAAAACAATGCTAGATAACATAGCTTCCATCTGTTGCTTTCTTCAGTTAAACCTTCAATTTGTTAAACCATTTCTTGTTTCTCAGCTGTCAACACATTGATTTGCTCCTGAAGTTCGACAATCTTCATGTGTTAAGCAAAACCTGCTTCTGCAGCTCGTCCACCCGCGGATCATTAAATGTAAAATAATCACCCTCTAGAAGGTCACCAAAATCAAAATTAAGATCAAACTGGGACGGTGATGTTTATGAAGTATGCGGTGGTTGTTGCGGAGTCTGCTTTTGTGGTTGAGGTGTTCGTTGTTGAGGTTATTGCTGAGGAACTTGTTGTTGTGATGGCGTTGGTTGCTGCTGTGGTTGCGGTGGAGAATGTGGAGCTTGTCGTGGTGGTGTTGAAGGTGTTTGCTATGAAGGTTCGACCACGACTTCTTCAACAGTAGGTTCAGAAGTAGTCTCTTTGGATCTGATCGTTGGAGATTCAGAACTTCAAGCAGCAGATCGTTTCATCCTCCTTTGCCTTTTGATTGGTGTGCTAAAAATAGCTTCAGAATCAGATTCAGATGGTACATATGTTGTATCATCCTCTCCTATAGCTTTACGTTTTCGCTCTTCAGCCTTACGCTTAAGTTCAGCCTGACGCTTTTTCTCTATCTTTTGTGCACTCTTTCTTTCTCCCGACACTTAAAACAAGTAACTTTGAATTTATCAAATCCAAGTTTCCCATCCAAACCTCCCAAGTTTTCTTTACCGGTAATCTCCATAAATCTCTGTGCGCGACGACTAATTGAAGCCATACACCATTTCATATCTATCAACTCCATCTCAACTGGATCTATTTGATCATAATCTTCACGTGTCATTTTAGAATTTCCGATCTTCCCAACAACTAGACTGTCATAAGACTCAAGAACCGAAGCTAGTAGAGACATGTGTTGCTTCGCGGTCTTCTCATCGAAATTTTGTGCATTCTGAAAATCGATGGCTATGTTGCATTGCAAAACTCTTTGATTAGAATGAGATGATGAAGTAGTCTAGTTGTTCTGGGGTTGACTTGATCCGTAAGATGACTGTTGGCTTGACGGCGTGTTCGGATTAACTGTTGGAAATGATTGAAAGCCACTAGTCTGATTTTGTGGTGTGCTTGGTGAGCTGTAAGCACTGAAAGCAGTCTAGATCTTTGTCGCCTGAATTTGAGCAGCAGGACTGTTCTTGAAGTAAATATTAACATCTTGTTGAACTTGAACAGTCTTGTTCTTTGCCATTTTTTGCATTTCCAGTTCATGACCCTCCAGTCTTTCTATGAAACGAGGTAGCGAGAAATTGCTATACTCAGTTCCATTCTTCAGTATGGTTAAATAAGTGGACTATTCGCCTTGCGGTAGAGAATCAGCCAATTTGTCAACTAGTTCTTCATTGGTTTTATGATTCCCATTCGTTTCATTTAAACCACTAAATGACAGTATCTCTCAATTAGCTGTTTCACAGTTTCACCAATCATGAGTGTGAAAATATCAAACTCTTTGCTCAGTAACGACCTTTTACTCTTTCTAAGTTGAGCACTTCCTTAGAACTTCAGTCAGAGAGCATTCCACAATGATTGAGCATCATCGTCGCCTTGAAGTAAAGCCAAAATATCTTCTTTAATCGACTGTTGCAGAATGTTCATCATTTTCTTTTCATTGATAAACCTTTCACGTTCGACATCTGAGAATTGAGCAAGGGTCTTCTCAAGGCCATTCTCACCAACTGGCGCTATATATTTTGCTTTAATTGCAAACCAGCAAGTAAAGTGATTAGCCTGCACCCAGTTCATGAAACATTCACTCCAGCTATCAAAATCTTCTAAGTTCATGAGCTTTGGTGGTTTCGTCACAGTGCCCATCTCGTTCTCAAGATTGATATTCTGAGCCGCTATGGTTGTGACTACTGATGTGGCGGATGCGTTATAAAATTCTTCAGACATTTTCCTGTGACAATTTAACAAGCACAATTTCAAAATAAACTGGTTAGTGCGAAAAAAATCTTTCTTGCGGATGACGGGTACTTCGTGCGAATTAAACTCGTTCGTACGAATCACAAGTTCAAAACAATATGAAATTCTCACAACAAAAACTTGTGCGAACAAGTTTTTCGTGCGAGCAAGATGCTCGTACGATTGTCAAGTTCGTAAGAAATACTTGGTAAATTCTGAAAATTTGTAGAATTTTATTGAACTTTTTAGAATTCGTTCGTACGAAATATCAATTCATACGGATCGGTTAAGTCTCCAAACAGATGTTTTTACCGATTTCAACATGATTTAGTTTGATTTTAGGTCTGAATTTGTGAAGGATTGATTAGAATGTAGATTAACGTGAATTTCTAGAATCCTCATCCATTTCGTCCACAAATTCGTCCAAAATCCAGTTCAGTTCAGGAAAGTGATGAAAATGAAAGTGAATCCAAGTCTGAAATAGTTGATAGCCTGCAACTACTTGTTGTTTGTCAGTACATCAGATCTCAAAGCTCTGATACCACTTGTGAACGGGGATCGTGCTCCCGAAATGAGCAACCGACCTGATCTCGCTCAACTAGCAGAGGCGGAATTCATTTCTAGAGAGGTAGACAAAACGAACAAGATAGTACTTACTGTTTAACTGCTTCTGTTGTATTAAAAGACGTTCAAGTACAGACGTGAGTAAACAAACTGACAGAGCTTTGCTGTACCAACTGACCAATCACTATAAGCTCTAACACAACACTCCTCTATTTATAGGTCGACATGACTCGTACTGGAGTGCGTGTTGTAACAGTGACTATGCTTCGTACGAGTATGTGCTTCGTACGAGTGAGACACTCGTACGAACCACTTAGTTTTGCTCGTACGAACCAACCTAACAAAACATATAAAATTTACATTTTCACATATAAACATTGACATGAAAGCTCTAAATACATTGCAGACACATCCTAGACATAGGCAATAGACATTATGCACCAACACTTCATATGATTGGGCCTACCCCATGTAATTTATGTCATTAGGTCTAGCCCATGTCTTTAGGTGATTGTACCTAGCCCTTGTAATTTATGTCGTTGGGCCTAGCCCATGTCTTTATGTGATTGGGCCTAGCCCATGTAATTTATGTCATTGGGCCTAGCCCATGTCTTTAGGTGATTGGGCCTAGCCCATGTAATTTATGTGATTGGGCCTAGCCCATGTCTTTATGTGATTGGACCTAGCCCATGTAATTTTTGTCATTGTGTAGTTGGGCCTTGCCCATGTCTTTTATATAATGGGCCTAGCCCAATTTATTTTCAAGGATCCAAATATTTATAAGTCTTACACTTATAAATTTTTACTAAGTATTGACTTTAAGTATATTCATATACTTTTATAAAACCGCTTAGTAATTCTTATACATTTTAACTTTCTAGATTTTGATATCGTTAACATACGTATACCTTAGGTGTCTAAAATATATAATTTTAGACATAACGTCGTTTTCGTTTAATAAATACTTTCTCGTGTCGAAAATCGCCCAACATCGTAGTAACTCTTCAAGTTGGAGATTTATTCGTTGGTCGACGACGCGACGGTGTATCGTGTACAATCGTCCATCGTCCGCATTACTCCGTTCGTCCGATCATTGTTTCGACATATTGTAAAAGTGTATGTGCTTTATGTTATCTACACTTGGTAATCCTTCAAGTGTTTGAAGTATTTGTATAAGTTGGGTATTTTATGGTATATACCCTAAATTTCTAGATCCATACACATACATACACATGTATTCACACATAACTTTTGGTGACAAAATATGCATTTATATATATATATATATATATATATAAGAATGACTTATTTTTAACTTGTAAAATATATATATATACACACTTGTTAAACTCTTGGATGGTTAGGGTTTAGCCCTTGTCATTAAAACCTCCTTAATGACGGTTTAGGTTACTAATCACGTTTAGACCCATTAATCACCTCGTTAATCATACTTCAATCGTGATTAGATTTTTAGAAAATTTTGTCATAGTTTCCCCTAAACTATGGCGTTTTTCTCTTTTTAAAAACGTATATAAACCATGTTTAAACCCATAATCAAGATCAATTATCAACTCAAGATTACATACCACTTTGTTTACAACTTATGCACCTCATTTTCCATGATCTTTGTAAATATATTCTTACTACTTTTCTCAAAAACAATGAGATTTTTATATATTTATTAGAACCTTTAAGTCACCATTTTTAGTTACACCTTCAAATCATTATTTCCACTTAAATCTCCTTGTTCACTACATCTTTTTTAGATGATTATAACTTAAATCGTAGTGTTTACTTCTCATAAAGATCACACATGTGTAATAAATCATTTTTAAGTTGTAGTAATCTTCATGGATCATGAGGTTGATGATCTTGTTTAGATTTAAACATCACCATGTTTAAATCATCATTTATACTGTTATACATACAAGATCATCTACTTAAACACCTTACTTTATCATAATCAACAAAATCATGCTAACTAGTTAACACTAAAGCACATAATAAACACATAATAAGCTTTGTATAGTGTTATTATTAAGGTGAGGTTTAGGGTTTTTAAATTGTATTTTCTTTATTTTCAAGATGATCAACTTGTACTTTCTTAAACTAGACATTATAAGAAGCTTAAATATGAAGAAACATTATCTTACAAAGTTGCACAAGATTAGTGAAGATTTAGAAGAAGATGAAGCTCCAAGAAAGCCCTAATGATCCTCCATCCTTGCAAGCACTTTGGATGATCTTGTAGTGGCCTAACTAAGCTTGATTTTGGTTATATAAAGTTGAAGAAAAGGATGATGATGGTGGTGGTGTTGAGCCGTTGGATGAGGGAGGAGTTGGGATAGTTTCTTATGTTTTTTTTTCTAAAATTATATAAAGAAACATGATGATGATTTATATAAATAATCAAGTCAAAATCATACCCTTCCACCATACTTAGATCTTTTATTTTTCAACATAAATCAAGTGGTGGGGGCCCACTTGAAATCACCTACATGAGGGGGGGGGGGGGTTAAGTAAATATTATTTATAACATGTGTTGAAAAATAGATATTAGGTGTTTAGGTTAAGTATGGTGATTAGGGGTTGATCTTGTATCATTAGCAAGTAATTAGGGTTTAGGGTGTTAATCCATGTTAATTAGTCCTCTTGACTAACAGGTATTAGTTTCTAATAACGAAAACGTCACTAGTTCACTCATCGGTACAATATCGGCTAATATACGAATTTTATTATTTCGTACTGGGAGTTTTGGTTTTCGACCACCATAAGTGCCATGGCATTTATTTAGAGCACTTCCGACATAGGAATATGATTAATGAGTTCACTAGTCGAGCATATGTTGAGTTTATATGGCCGAAACGCTTCCCGTTGAATTATTCTCTCAAGATCGGCACTTATATATTTGCCGTCAAACATTCCTGGGAGTTGTGTTTCCGTGACCTCAAGATAGTTTTAGGGATTTCGGATCCCAAATGAAGCTTAACTAGCTCTCTAGATTAATGTATGAGGCTATCGACTACTGAAATCTTTGTCGGTTCGACAATCGGTCGCTTTCCGGTCAAGTTGTGCACTGTCTGTCGTACAACCAGAAACGATGTCTTTTATGTATTTCTGATATTCTCATATTGTTTTAGGGTGTTTATCATTGTTCTGTTATAATTCTGGAATCCGGAAAATCCCAAATTAGTGGTGCAGACGAATTGAAATTGTCACCTTTTTAGTCGAAACGGACAATTTTGTAATTTAGGCGTTGTACCGGAACATTATGTATAATTGCAAGATGTGTTCCCACATTAGTGTTTTCATGTGTATATATGGACTCATTTATGAGATTAGCATGCCATTTTTCATTTTTCGGTTTCGTTTAGCAGTTTTGCTGACATGAATAGTGCAACCGCGAATAGTGCGCCTAACACTTTTAGGGTATACTTTGATTTGTTTCGCATCGTAACGGAAACCAATACATGTTATGGCATGATTCAGTTGTCCTACGCTTATGATATGACGTACAACTCAGTTACATAATCAAATTACGATATAATGCATGAGGTTATGTACTAAAAGTAGTGATTAGATTGTACGGAATTACTGGTTATTTGCCATTTGTCACATACTACCCCTGTTAAAAAGAATTTCGTCCCGAAATTACCTTGAGGCATCCTCTAAAAGAGTCTCCTTGAACATGTGGGGGTACTTTATCTTGATTTGATCTTCACGTTCCCACGTATACTCGGGTCCGTGACGTGAGTTCCAGCGAACTTTGATAGTTTAATTCGACTTCTCCTTTTCCTTTGAACTTTCCAGTCCATAACCTCAACGGGTTCCTTGGTAAATTGGAGCTTGTCATCAACATAAATTTCATCCAATGGGATGATAACCGTGTCATTATTCGGGCTTTTCTTTAGATTAGACACATAAAATGTGTCGTGCACATTGTTCAGTTCTTCGGGTAGTTTTAGCTTGTAAGCCACTGTACCAACCTTTGCCAGAATTTAAAAAGGCCCAATGTATCTCGGGTATATTTTCCACACCTCCCAAATCTAGCTACGCCCTTCCAAGGCGAGACTTTTAGTAACACTTTGTCCTCAACCTCTAAGGATAATGGTTTGCGTCTCCGATCTGCGTAGCTCTTTTGTCTATCCCGGGCCGCTTTGATGCGCTCACGGATCTTGAATATTTTTTATGTGGTCTCTTGGACTAGTTCGGGACCAATGAGCTGTTTATCACCGACTTCCGCCCAACATAGCGGAGATCGACACTTTCGTCCGTACAGTGCTTCGAATGGCGCGGCCTTGATACTGGTGTGATAACTGTTATTGTAGAAAAACTCTACCAATTGTAAATGAATATCCCAGTTTCCACCCAAATCCATCACACAGGCCCGAAGCATGTCTTCCAATGTTTGGATACTTCTCTCGCTTTGACCATCGGTCTGCGGGTTAACTTGTTTAGTTCCGGGTAGCCTATGCACATTCGGTAGGTTCCATCATTCTTCTCGACAAAAGGCACCGAAGCTCCCCATGGTGAGGAACTCATTCTAATGAATCCTTTGGCTAACAACTTTTGAAGTTGTGTAGATAGTCTTTGCATTTATGACAGAGCTAATCGGTATGGAGGATTCACTACTGGTGCTACTCCTGGCACCAAATCAATGCGAAAGTTGGTGTCTCATTACGGAGGTAATCCATACAAGTTTGATGGAAAGACTTCGAGGGAATTCCTTCACAACAGTTATTTCCTCCAATTTCAGCTCCTCAGTTTCCTTGTCGACTATGTGAGTTAGAAAGGCTATGTAACCTATCTTTAGGCACTTCTGGCCTTCATGTAATTAATGATTCGTAAGGGTGTCTCGTGCTTCTCTCCATGTACTACAAGTGTTTCTTCGTCTGGCAGGGGAAGGCAGATAGTTTTCTCAGGACAACTACTTCCGCTCGGTTATACGTCAACTAGTCTATGCCAAAAGCTACGTCGTAACAACCCAGATAACCGTGTAAAAGATCGATATTAAATTCTAGCTCTCCAAGTCTAAAGTGCATCCTTTTATAACTTCCCCTGACTTGACTAATTTACCGTTGGCAAATCCTATAGAGTGAGGGAACGTGTATCTTACTTGACTCTAGATCAAGTATATTTTGAATTCTATGGAGATGAACCAAAATCGGCACATGTATCAAACAAGATGGATGCGAGATGTTGGTTGATAGGAAACGCGTCGGTGACCTTTTAATGATTCCTCATGGCTCAGGGATCAAAACAGTGCATCTCGGATCTTTGGTATTGATTTCGGACCATCTCGGATTACTGTTCTGAATTTCATCTCGGATACCTCATTTCGAATTACATCTCGGATGCCTTATTTCAGACGGATTCCCATCTCGGGTCAACATCTCGGATAGCAATTCGGATTACCATCTCGAATCACCATCTCAGATAGCAATTTGGATTACCATCTCGGACTATTGTTTCGAATTGGGTACTGTTTCGACTTGAACTAAAAAAGGTGAAAGTTAACCAGTTGAGTAACAAACGTTTTGGTACACAGAAATTGATCCGTAAACAATTTTACAAACTGATTACACGGTTAGAATCGTGTAATTTTAAGGAAAACGTTTTTTGGACTTTATATATCATTGGATTTGTATTGACGAAACGAGTCTAACGCTAATTCTCTATTAGCTAACTTGATAACGTGTCTAATTGACAAGACTCTAATTCGAGTATAAGCTTAACACCTAAAGATACTAGCTAAGCTCGGTGTTGGTATCAAAAGAATTGACACGTAATGAATGTAGCGTAGAACGTACGCATTACGACATCAGGATCTTATGGGGCATCCATAGTTTCTGCTCACTCACACGTTAATTCACTTGCCTGATTCATTCTTGAGACGTTCATGCTTGAAGTGGCCTTCATGCCACACTTAACATCCTTGTTCTTGGTCGAGTCTTACAAACTTATTGGTTTCTGTTTTGTGTCTTGATTCACCAACTTCTACTCTTGGCACTTTTGCAAGTGCCCTCATGTGGAAATTTTCAGTTATCACATTTAAGATTTCAGTATGTTATCAGCATGTTTCTTGGTGCTAGCATCAATTATGGATGCAATTGCCTTCGTTTCTATCATCACGTGAGTTCCCTTTCGTTTGTTACTAACTCTCAGTCCTACCTTAAGGGGTGTGTATTTTCGCTTTCCATCACTAGTAGATTCCACATGCGTTTCCTTCCTTTCTGCACCTTTCTTTGGTAATTTCCCATTCTCACTACATCCTTGGTGAGACTAATTGCGAGAGTTATTGTTTGAGTGATGAAGGTAGGGTGGGATGATGTGGTAATGTTTTGGTTCTTAGAGGCTAAACCCCAAATGTAGCGCTCAATGCGTTTGATTTCAAGTGTTCCCCAGTATGGAACAATCCCTGAGAGATCGTGAAAGCATCGAGTGTAACCAACAACTTTGGCTGCAATCGTGATCAAGTTCTAGGATTCCGTTTATACCCTTGGAATTCCAGTCAGTGATCAATACTCTTCTCACATAAGATTTTTGAGTTCTTCCCATGATAACCTCTTCGTAGTATCACTCCTTAAAGTGTCTACTTGAGAATTTACCAAGTTAATGCTACATTCAGAAGGAGACTCTTTGTTTACCTAATCGTTTACTCGGAGTGCATTTACTAGCACTGCTAACCAACTCCATCATCTTTATTTAGCGGACATAATCTACTGCACCTCTCTTACCAATGAGGTCTCGAGGCTTTCAGTCCGGGAAAGCCATAGAATTCATAACCTTGTATGATCGCATCTTCAGGTGTAGCGCTGCCACTCGTTCCCAATCTATTGGTATCCAAACCATTTGAATTACCGATACCACCAGTTTCGTCACTAGTGTCGACTAAGTTACCCTCGTGTGGTGAGATTTTTGCAACTGTATGTCCTTTCATAAGAACTCTAGTTTGGCTTACCCAGTAAGTCATGGATTAACTAACCCCTTTTGGGTGTAGACCTTCCTTTTGGCGCCATGTTTCTTCTTAATACCCTAGATTAAAAGAAGCTAGACATATATTTGGATAAATATAGTCTACCATGTGCCTAAGAATAAAGAATGCCATCGGTCATGGAAACCTCAAGATTGCATCATTCATGCATGTTTGAAACAATGAAAACGTGAATAACAACAATCCGAAATTCGTAGTACCTTTTGCGTGTATCGGCCATACGTCTAAGTGGAAAGGAGATAACTCGTTGAGGAGGAGAAACCAAACGGTCGTCTCTAACCTTATAGCATGTATTCCATACTTCGTGGACCTCGATCGTCCAAAGTAGGAAAAATCCTTTGCCACACAAACCCATGTGACGAATACGTTGATATCCCTTGAGCTCCACGAGCTCCAGCTAGATTTTTATGATTCCATAGATATCAAATGGAATGCAATAAGGGTGTTAAAGCATGGCTCGTGCCATACCATCCCTTGGAATAAGACAAATGTCAAATGGTGGAGTTTAATGTAATCTCTTTCCAATATATAAGATGAGGTGCCATAGACACACTAGAGAACCAACCCATGTACAAGAACTCTAGACCGTTGAGGAAATATCCTCCCTGGGTCGGCAACCAGTTTTGTGTTGTTTAGATGACTAGTCTCAATCGACTCGTGATATAGATCGAATGTTAGATGCGAACAAATACGTGTGGTGTTTCTGTATCGTAGGGTGTTATACCAATCACCCGGGTTAGTGTCCCACTAGATAGAAACTCGAACAACTTAACAATTTCGAATGGGTAGTGATCATTAGCTTGACCCACAGAGCCCACCAAGATTCTCATCCAGTGCAAGTTATTATTACGTGGGACCTCGTAATAATAAATTGCCTTACATGGTCACCCTAGTGTTCTACCGTTCAAAGACGACGATCAGTCAGAGAGAGGACTCTATTGTCTACATACCTTCAACATAAAGGGACCTTCGTGATGGTCCACGTGCTACCGTCCGTTGACATTACTCCCAAAAGGGCACGTCGTTAGACAAACTTAGAAATAGAGAGAATTTGCAACAATAACAACTGGAGTGGCAACTTCAAGAGGAGTACTTCACCTTCCTTGTCTGGACAAGAGTGTTGTAATTAATGATTAATATGGGTTATAGGGACCTCGTCCCGCTAATAGCGTTGTCGTCCAAGGCTACCACCTCCGCCTCTTCGTCGCTACGAAGCCAGGCATCTTCGCATCCACGGGAAAAGCAACCACCTTACGTGGAATCGATCGTAAGGTCTCACTTAAGAACCACGTCCGCCATAAGCTCCGCAATAGACGCGAGGTCGATATTCTCATTGTGCGAGTCAAGGATAATAATAATATCCGTAGTCGAAGGTATTTCGTTCTTGGCAAAATATTCCGTACAACACATATATAAATAAATAAATAAATATATATATATATATATATATATATAAAATCACATAAAATCCCATCTAGCCAGGATTTCTAGCTTTTGTAATGTGTTCATGACACATAGTCTTATAACGTAATGTGTCTATTTCGCATGGACTAATCATGTATTTATCCTTTTCTATTACTTATGGCTGAGCTCGTGTGATAGATCCTCGTGTTATCGTGACACAATGAAAACCTTTTGTCATTTTTGTCATAATTCCGAAAACATTTATGTGTCGTTATAAACTTTATTTTCATGTGAGAGCCCTTGTGATTGTAGACCAAACTTTAATAAAAAAATTTTCCCGGTTCACTACAATCGAAGCTCTGATACCAATCTATCACACCCTTGTCATAGCGGAAGCGCAAACGTGTAACTATGAGGTAATCATTGCATCCAATCATGTAAACAACTATAAACAAACAACGATTCCATGCTTATATTAATTTGCAACCAATGTTTAGAAGTTTCCAAAAGTGAAATCATGAGTATCCAAACAGTTTCACATTGTCATAAAAAAGGTGGTTTGAAATACATTACAACATAATACAAGATTGTTTTCATCGTAAAAGCATGTTGAGGTGTTGACTCCTATATACCCATACGAGGTTGGGATATAAGAGACAATTCCTCCAAAAGGTGGCATTCGTTTTCATGTCATTCCCATTTCCCGAAGTGTTCATCGACTCAAGTCTTGCGTCCTGAAATACATGTTATTTTAAAAAGTCAACATAAAGTTGGTGAGTTCATGTAGTTATTGTTTTCGTATGAGATGTCTTGTTTGTAATCCAGTAATGAAATCTTAGTATGTTATTAGCATTTATGGAGTTTAAGGATCTATCAGTGTGTAGCTAGCACCCTTACATATGTGCCATAAGTAAGTAACCAAACCCAGACAACCCTTGACATCAATTGGGATCACAAAAGCACTTGTAACATTTGCATAATCGGGTTTCGAAAAGCCCGCCCTAAATTATCAATCAAAGTGTATTTATTCTTGTCGTTCGGTTATTTTTATTATTGTAATAATATTTAATGTTAAAATAATCTTAATGAAATAATATAATCAATTAAATAATAAATATATATTCTTAATAGATAATTAAAAAAACATAATAAAAATAATTAAGAAGAATACGTGAACTGGGAATCGAACCCGGGTCTCCCGGGTAAACACACACACAGAGCACCACTGCACCACACATACCATATGTTCTAGAAACTAAAACTCAATGCATATATCTTCATGCTGAGATGAAGCCTGCGACTGCAACCAATCTCCTCACCGGAGATCTCGCAATCAACGCGGTTTTGGTCGAAATTGACAACTGGTTCAAACGGCTATTTTTGGCAAACTCAAATCAAGATGCGCCGACCTTAATATGAGTCGGTAATTGAAATCGCGACTCTCCTATAAATACCACACTGCTGGGCATTGCAAACTCGCTCCTTTCCTTTGAAACCTTTGCTCACACTCTTAAATCCCTCCGTTGCCGGAAACTCGAGTCACCGGAACTATGCAGGTCGCTGGAAAACCGCCTTCCCCGCCGGCTCTGTTCATACGGTAGACCACTTCTACTATTCTTTTTAAATTTCACCTAATTAACATCATATACGGTCGATCATCAGCAAAAATCAGAATGAATAAGATAAATAAAAAAAAACTATTCAGGTGGGTATAAGTTCTGGTTTAATTTTAAAATGAAGAAGACGAAGTGGGTTAAGTGTTTTTATGTAATTAAAACGGTTGTTTCAAAAGGGTTAGACACACAGTCCAGTGGTGGACTGTGTGCAAGCACAATATACACGTCCCCGGTTTGAATCTGGTTCCCTACCGTATCGCTGTTATATAAACAGTTTTTGTTTTTGATAAATTATATCTAGCCGTAGTATGTATATAAAAATAATAAGAAAACAAGTTTCATCGGGTTAGACACCCAGCCCAGTTGGTTGGGCTGGGTGCATCACACCATCAAGGTCTCCGGTTCGAGCACTTTGGCACGCACAAGTCGGATTACTGAAACCTTTTTGTAAATTTAATTAAATTAAAAATAATCTAAAGTGTGTATAAATATAATTAAAATCCAGAATATGTCGGGTTAGACACGTAGCTCAGTTGGAAGAGCTGCGTGCACGTGAACGTGAGGTCCCTGGTTCGACTCTATACACGCGCATACCAACGCCCCAGCGACCCGGTCTGACAGTCAGCCTGTAAGACTGACAAATATTTTTTTATTATTTTATTTAATTATTTATTTATTTTATAGTTATATTAAAAAAAAGCTTATAAAAAATACCTAAAATACAAAGGTTTAAAATATTAATAAAAATCACAAAAAATAAACTTAAAAATCTAAACAAAGGTTTTTAATCAAAAAGTTAGTTATTTATTTATCAAGTTATCGCGTTGTTATTTTAGGTTAGTATTCTTTCGTCGGTCAAATTCTCAACTCGTGCGCACTCATCATCAACCAAGACTACGCACCCACTGTGAGTGAATCTCTACAAATTCCCCGTTTTAATCACGTTTTGGGGTGTATCATGTGTCGTAACATTTCTTTATTTTATTCAAACACTTGTGCTTATATCATTTCATGATCAAATGTGAATTGCTTGTTGTGTGGTTTATATGTGGATTCAATTTATCATTTCAGTGCACTCATTTCATTAGGCCCATCAGTTCCTCGTGGGATACGGGTTGAGCATCATGTGCCTCATTAGATCGGCTCCGTTTGATTGAGCCTTGATCTCAGATATCTCATCATTCATGTCATATATTCATTCAATGTGGTTTATGATTGGTTACATATGTATATTTGCTCACATGTGATTTATGCATAATTTTCTTTAATAAACAAAATAAGCAATTATTTAAAATGTTTTATCAAGGTTCACTCGCCAACTTTTGTTGACCCAAAATCTCCTCTGTTTTACACATGATACAGGTGAGGAAGTTGAGGAAAGAAACACTTAGGATGGCCTAGAAGAATAAACAAGTTATTGCGTTGGAACAAACATTTAGATTTTTATTGTATTTGTATGAATTTTGTTTGTTGGATATTTAAATTGTAATTCGAATTTAATAAATATGAAACTTCTTAGTAAATATCATGAGCTTTGGTGATAACTCAATCATGCCCCGTCTTTCATTCCGCTGCGGGTCGGGGTGTGACAGATTAGTATCAGAGCTTGTGACTATAGGGATATAGGATAGGTTATTAGACCCTTAGAGCCTATACTATAGTTGATTAGATTTTAATTGTTTATGTGTTACATGCAAAATTCATGATGTTTATATGTTTCATGTTTATTATCACACCCAATATTATGCAAGCACTCTCACATGTACATGTTAATATGAAATGCTCATCATAGTTCATATCCTCATAACATGTCATATCTATAAAAGCACACACCTCACGATTTTACAATTTCCATGATTTCTTTTCAAAGATTTTTGCAATGTTTTCGTGTTTTTCAAATCACATCAAAGTGAGTTTTCATAACGGGCATGTAGTAACTGGAAGGGTACGAGTACCGGTAGTCGGAACGTCCTGTCTAGGCTTGGCATTCGTATAAATCCAAAATAAAGGACCAGTTTGCCTACCTGGGGACTAACGATGAGAGTACGAAGGACCTATTAGGCCAAAGCATGCTATACCAAACGTCGTGTGAACTAACCCCACTTTGAGTTGTCATTGTGTCTACACCTGGACACCCTCCGACCATACATCTCGCAATCATGTTTTACAATTTTCATTCGGGTGGTGCGATTGTTAACCCTCCGACACCAATGTGAATCCTACCAAGCCCAATAGTCATGGGGGCCCACATAACTACACAGGCAATGGTATGGGGGACATTTGGAGGACCAAACATGAGCAAACCCAAGACATCCTATGGATGTAGTTAAATTATTTCAGTTATGTTATTTTCATTCTTTTTACCACACATGACACCTAGGAAATTCTTGAACTCCCAATCTTCCTACATATGTTCATGGATGTCGGCTAGACAATTACGTGGAGGTAGAAGGTCAGGAAAGTCAAACGAACGCTTGGCCACGCAAATTGCTAAACAAATGGCTGCAGTGCTTCCTGACATCGTGCTACAAGTTCAGCAAGCTCTCACCACTAATCCCATCAACCCTCCCAACCAAGAAGACCAAAGCGTCGCCAACCCTCCTCCCAAAACCCCCAAATGCACCTACAAACACTTCAAGTCCTGCGATCCCCCAAAATATGAAGGGACTGAAGGTGTCACCGCTCTCCTTCACTGGTTTGAGGAGATGGAAAACACCTTTCTCAATTGCGACTGTCCCGAAGACTATAAGGTACGCTACACGACAGGAAGATTGTTTGGGGTAGCCCTTACCTGGTGGAACACGGAAAAGGGTAAGCAAGGTGTTGAAGATGCCATGGCCTTAACATGGGAAGAGTTAAGGGAAATCATGACGAGGCGCTTCTGCCCAAGCGAAATCAAAAAGCTAGAAGACGAGTTTCACGCATTGAAATAAAAGGAAGGAGACCACACATCATACAATAAGAGATTTCTCGAGTTGAACCAGATGGTCCCCAATCTGTTCACCCCAATGTACCGCCTAGTCGAACACTACATTCGAGGCCTCCCCTCGAAAATTCAAGATTCGGTCTTAAGCACTTCGCCTGCAACACTTGAAGCCGCAATGGAGTTAGCTACGGAACTCACTGAAAATCGCATTCGAAACGGAAAATTCAAAGATGATAAGAAGAAGACACCCACTGAGACCCCAACTCCAAACCACCCAGGTTCATCCTCGAAGTTTGCTGGTAAGAGGAAGCAAAATGGCAAGAACTTTGCTGTCACCCAAACCAACCCTCCCATCACTGTGCTCCAATCACCCAAGTTGCCCCTTCAGCCGCACCATTCAAAAGGCCATACACTGGCCCACACCCCAAGTGTAACCGTTGTCAATACCATCACCCTCCTGAAAACCCTGCCAACATTGCACAAGTTGTGGCCATGCGGGTCACACCATCCAAACCTGCCATACCCTTCAACGATTGAACCGCAGTCAACCTCCAACCCAAACCCAAAATCAAATGGTGGGCCAAGCCCAACAACCCTTACTTCTACCGCCTGCACAACTCGCAGCCCAACCTTACTACCAACCCAACTACCCCATGATGCAACCCATGCGAGCCTGTTTCAATTATGGGGACCCAAACCACTTCAGGAACACTTGCCCACGCCTAGTGAACATCATCCATGCCTAGGCTCAAGCGAACCCGGTAAATCAAGCTAACCAAGCTCCTCCACCTGCTAGAGGGATAGCTTTCAATATCAACGCCAACCAAGCCAGGGCTGACAACAATGTGGTCAACGGTACGTTTCCCATAAATGGTAGTTATGCATCCATATTATTCGATACCGGTGCGGATAAGAGCTTTGTGTCTTTAGAATTCGAATCTATCCTCGACCAACCTCGTGATAATCTCGTTGAATCTCTGACGGTGGAAGTTGCTGACGGAAAACCCACTTCATTAAATTCTATTATACGCGTTGTACTCTCACCCTAAATGATCACGATTTCCCAATTGATCTCATTCCTATGAAATTGGGAAGTTTCGATGTTATCATCGGCATGGACTGGCTCAGCCAGCATCACGCTGAAGTGGTGTGCCACGAAAAATTCATTCGTATTCCTCTCGCCGATGGTCAGACACTACGTATGTTTGGGGAAACCCTTCAAAAGGACTCAAATTGATGTCCTGCCTTCAAGCCCGAAGTTATCTTCGCAAGAACTACGTCACATTTCTAGCTCACGTCGTCAAGAAGGGAGGCAAGGAGAGGAAGCTCGAAGATATTCCAATTGTGAAAGAATTCCCTCAAGTTTTTCCCGATGACGTTTCAGGACTTTCTCCTATGAGAGAAGTTGAATTTCAAATCGATCTTGTGCCTGGCGCTACACCTCGCAAAATCTCCTTATAGGTTAGCCCCATCTGAGATGCAAGAGTTTGCCAGTCAACTGCAAGAGTTGACTGACAAAGGATTCATACGTCCTAGCTCATCGCCTTGGGGTGCGCCTGTTCTTTTTGTGAAGAAGAAAGATGGAACATTTCGCATGTGCATTGATTATAGAAAACTCAACAAGTTGACGGTTAAGAATCGCTATCCACTGCCTCGTATTGATGACCTTCTAGACCAACTTCAAGGCGCCACCTGTTTTTCCAAAATTGACCTTCGTTCTGGTTATCATCAGCTTAGAGTGCACGAAGAAGATATCCCAAAAACCACCTTCCGAACTCGCTATGGTCATTACGAGTTCATGGTTATGCCCTTCGGTTTAACCAACGCCCCCGCGGTCTTCATGGATTTAATGAATAGGGTATGCAAACCCTACCTCGACCGTTTCGTCATAGTCTTCATCGACGACATTCTTATCTACTCCAAGTCAAAATCCGATCATGAGCGACACCTTCGACTCATTCTTACACTCTTAAGGATTGAAAAGCTTTACGCTAAGTTCTCAAAATGCGAATTCTAGTTAGGAGAAGTACAATTCCTTGGTCATGTCCTCAATGACAAAGGGATTCATGTCGATCCTTCAAAAATCAAGGCAGTACAAGAATGGCAAGCGCCACGTACCCCTACCTAAGTTAGGTCATTTCTTGGCTTGGCTGGTTACTACCGACGCTTCATTGCCAATTTTTCCCGTATCGCCATTCCGCTCACGGCCTTGACTCATAAAGGAAAACCCTTCATTTGGGGACCTAAGCAAGAGGAGGCCTTCCAAACTTTAAAGCAAAGACTTTGTGACACACCTATCCTTACACTCCCTGAGGGTTGCGATGACTTTGTGGTTTATTGCGACGCATCAGGGCAAGGACTAGGCTGTGTATTGATGCAAAGAGGAAAAGTGATAGCCTATGCCTCTAGGCAACTCAAAGTTCATGAGAAGAATTACACCACCCACGACCTGGAACTTGGAGCCGTCGTGTTCGCTCTCAAGATATGGAGACATTACCTCTACGGTACCAAGTGTGAAATATACACTGACCACAAGAGTCTCCAACATATCTTCAACCAGAAAGAGTTGAATATGAGGCAACGAAGATGGGTTGAACTTCTCAATGATTACGACTGTGAAATTCGGTACCATCCTGGCAAGGCAAACGTGGTGGCCGATGCGCTCAGTCGAAAGGGATATGCGAACTCTATTCATCTTCTATGTTCGCAAATCATAACCGATATCAAGGATCGAATCCGGGCAGCTCAACATATCTCTGTAACGGAAAATGACGTACGCGATGAGCTGCCATGTGGAGCTGAACTCAAAATTGAAACCAAATCCGGCGGTATTCTATATTATTTAAACCGCATATGGATTCCCGATCGCGACAACCTTCGTGATATCCTCATGAATGAGGCACACAAAACACGATACTCTGTACACCCAGGAGCCGATAAGATGTATCACGACCTACGATACACCTACTGGTGGCCTGGCGTGAAAAAGGATATCGCTGTTTTTGTTTCCAAGTGCCTTACATGTTCCAAAGTGAAAGTTGAACATCAAAGACCTTCGGGACTTCTAGTCCAACCTGAAATACCTGCATGGAAGTGGGAAAACATAACCATGGACTTCATTACCGGGTTACCTCGCACCTCCAGTGGGTATGACACCATATGGGTGATAATCGATCGTCTTATAAAATCATCTCACTTCATTCCGATTCGCGAAGACTTCAAGAACGAGAAGTTAGCTCGTATCTACATCAGCGAGATCGTAAGCCATCATGGTGTACCGTTAAGCATCATTTCGGACCGCGATGGTCGTTTCACTTCACGAACATGGCGAGCCGTACAAACCGCTTTGGGTGCACGGCTAGATCTCAGTACCGCCTTTCACCTTCAAACTGATGGTCAATCTGAACGCACCATCCAAACCCTTGAAGACATGCTTCGAGCATGTGTCATAGACTTCAAAGGGAACTGGGACACTCATCTACCTTTAGTCGAGTTTTCGTACAACAATAGCTATCATTCAAGTATCGGCATGGCTCCTTTCGAGGCTTATAAGGTCGTAAATGCCGATCTCTAGTATGTTGGCACAAAATTGGTGAAGCGCAAATCACCGGACCTGAATTGATTCAAGAAACAACCAAAAATCATTCAAATACGAAACAATCTTCTAGCGGCTCAAAGTCGTCAAAAGAGTTATGCTTACAAACGACGAAAGCCCTTGGAGTTTGATATTGGTGATCAAGTACTTTTAAAAGTATCACCGTGGAAAGGAGTGGTTCGTTTTGGCCAAAAGGGCAAGCTAGCACCACGCTACGTAGGACCTTTCAAGATACTCGAAAGGGTAAGTCCTGTAGCATACAAGCTTGACCTACCAGAAGAGCTAAACATAATTCATCCCACGTTCCACGTATCAAATTTGAAAAAGTTCCACGCCGACGAAAACCTCCATATTCCTCTAGAAGACATTCAAGTCGATGAATCGATGCACTTCGTTGAAAGACCAGTGGAAATCATGGATTTCGGGGAGAAGCGTTTAAGGCGAAGTCGTATTCCAATCGTTAGGGTACGTTGGGAGTCAAAACGAGGACCTGAGTTTACTTGGGAATGTGAAGACTCAATGCACGAGAAATACCCGCATCTTTTTCCGGTTACAACTACTACTTAAATTTCGGGATGAAATTTCTAAAAGTAGGGGATACTGTAACATTTGCATAAATCGTGTTTCGAAAGCCCGCCCCAAATTATCAATCAAAGTGTATTTATTCTTGTCG
Source organism: Scalesia atractyloides (assembly GCA_947069175.1). NCBI lineage: Eukaryota > Viridiplantae > Streptophyta > Magnoliopsida > Asterales > Asteraceae > Scalesia > Scalesia atractyloides. The sequence goes on from CAMTDV010000008.1 coordinate 63,155,681, forward strand.
TTCAGTTATTTTTATTATTGTAATAATATTTAATGTTAAAATAATCTTAATGAAATAATATAATCAGTTAAATAATAAATATATATTCTTAATAGATAATTAAAAAACATAATAAAAATAATTAAGAAGAATACGTGAACCGGGAATCGAACCCGGGTCTCCTGGGTAAACACACACACACACAGCACCACTGCACCACACATACCATATGTGCTAGAAACCAAAACTCAATGCATATATCTTCATGCTGAGATGAAGCCGGCGACTGCAACCAATCTCCTCACCGGAGATCTCGCAATCAACGCGGTTTTGGTCGAAATTGACAACTGGTTCAAACGGCTATTTTTGGCAAACTCAAATCAAGACGCGCCGACCTTAATCTTAGTCGGTAATTGAAATCGCGACTCTCCTATAAATACCCCACTGCTGGGCATTGCAAACTCGCTCCTTTCCTTTGAAACCTTTGCTCTCACTCTTAAATCCTTTCGTCGCCGGAAGCTCGACTCGCCGGAACTCAACAGGTCCCTGGAAAACCGCCTTCCCCGCCGGCTCTGTTCATACGGTAGACCTCTTCTACTATTCTTTTTAAATTTACCTAATTAACATCATATACGGTCGATCATCAGCAAAAATCAGAATGAATAAGAATAAAAAAAACTATTCAGGCGGGTATAAGTTCTGGTTTAATTTTAAAATGAAGAAGACGAAGTGGGTTAAGTGTTTTTATGTAATTAAAACGGTTGTTTCAAACGGGTTAGACACACAGTCCAGTGGTGGACTTTGTGCAAGCACAATATACACGTCCCCGGTTCGAATCTGGTTCCCTACCGTATCGCTGTTATATAAACAGTTTTTATTTTTGATAAATTATATCTAGCCGTAGTATGTATATAAAAATAATAAGAAAACAAGTTTCATCGGGTTAGACACCCAGCCCAGTTGGTTGGGCTGGGTGCATCATGTAACATTTGTCAAAAACGGGTTTCCAAAATCCGCTCCGTGTTGTAATCGAATATCAAGTTATAAATGTCACGTTACACATCACACCGTCAAGGTCTCGGGTTCGAGCACTTTGGCACGCACCGGTCGGATTATTGAAACCTTTTTGTAAATTTAATTAAATTAGAAATAATCTAAAGTGTGTATAAATATAATTAGAATCCAGAATATGTCGGGTTAGACACGTAGCTCAGTTGGAAGAGCAACGTGCACGTGAACGTGAGGTCCCGGGTTCGACTATATACACGCATACCAACCCCCCCAGCGACCCGGTCTGACAGTCAGCCTGTCAGACTGACAAATATTTTTTTATTATTTTATTTAATTATTTATTTATTTTATAGTTATATTAAAAAAAGTTTATAAAAATACCTAAAATACAAAGGTTTAAAATATTAATAAAAATCACAAAAAATAAACTTAAAAATCTAAACAAAGGTTTTTAATCAAAAAGTTAGTTATTTATTTATCAAGTTATCGCGTTGTTATTTTATGTTAGTATTCTTTCGTCGGTCAAATTCTCAACTCGCGCGCACTCATCATCAACCAAGACTACGCACCCACTATGAGTGAATCTCTACTAATTCCCCGTTTTAATCAAGTTTTGGGGTGAATCATGTGTCGTAACATTTCTTTATTTTATTTAAACACTTGTGCTTATATCATTTCATGATCAAATGTGAATTGCTTGTTGTGTGGTTTATATGTGGATTCAATTTATCATTTCAGTGCACTCATTTTATTAGGCCCATCAGTTCCTCATGGGATACGGGTTGAGCATCAGGTGCTCATTAGATCGGCCCTGTTTGATTGAGCCTTGATCTCAGATACATCATCATTCATGTCATATATTCATTCAATGTGGTTTGTGATTGGTTACATATGTATATTTGCTCACATGTGATTTATGCACAATTTTCTTTAATAAACAAAATAAGCAATTATTTAAAATGTTTTATCAAGGTTCACTCGCCAACTTTTGTTGACCCAAAATCTCCTCTGTTTTACACATGATACAGGTGATCAAGTTGAGGAAAGAAACACTTAGATGTCCTAGAAGAATAAACAAGTTATTGCGTTGGAACAAACATTTAGATTTTTTTTGTATTTGTATGAATTTTGTTTGTTGGATATTTAAATTGTAATTTGAATTTAATAAATATGAAACTTCTTAGTAAATATCATGAGCCTTTGGTGATAACCCAATCATGCCCCGTCTTTCATTCCGCTGCGGGTCAGGGTGTGACAGCACTCCGAAAGGGTTAACAAACCAGGAGTGGAGCGCGTCTCAAACTCGATCGATCTATACCTTTTGCACCTTGGTCACTAAGTGATTAATGGTTACTCTTGTTATCATCCTACTTACACACATTGATGGTGTTCTCATCTAACTCCATAGCTAACATACCGTTTGTTATGACATGTATTTCCCATCGATAGTTTTAAAACAAAACTTTGAAATAATTGAAAGGAGGGACATGAACTCACAACTTTGCGTTTCGTATGCCGTACTTATCAAAGTTCGGTGTCCGTACATGTGTGTAACCTACATGTGTATTAACTTCATTAGACACCTAGGTCTCGTTGGACCTCGTACTAGTTGTTCATCTTGAATTCTTGTTGTGTATATATTTATCACATTAGAACAACTTTTAATGTTATCATAGTGTTGGTAGTTCGTTTGCTCCATATATGTAAGAATGACTTTTTTTAACTTGTAATATATACACTTGTTAAACTCTTGGATGGTTAGGGTTTAGCCCTTGTCATTAAAACCTCCTTAATGACAGTTTAGGTTACTAATCGCGTTTAGTCCTGTTAATCACCCCATTAATCATACTTTAATTGCGATTTGTTGGTGCATATTTGTGACAATAGCTTAGATTTGGTCTTTGGATATCTTGTAATTAGTAAAACGATAAATAGTTAGTGGGTTTAGTATTGTAGTAGTTGATTAGAAGTGATTGGGCTAAACCAGACACATTATGAGGAGTGGTAGGCGAATTGGACCTAGACCAATTTGCAGCCCATGTGGTGAAACCCTAGCCCAGTTGCAAACCTGTCTCTATATAAAGAGAGTTTTGTATTAGGGTTAAGGTGACTCAGTTAATCACTTTAGAGAGAGTTGAGAGAGAATTCTTGTGGTCTAGATTGATTGTAATCATTGTAATAGATAATCAATAAAGATCGGGTTTATAGTGATTGTTGTTCTTGTTTGTTTTCTGTGAAATCTGATCTAGGGGATTCCGCACTCTAGGTTAGATAGACGATTATGTGAAGATCCATACGGATTAGGGGATCTACACGATTAGATTTTTTAGAAAATTTCGCCATAGTTTGCCCTAAACTATGGCGTTTTCCACATTTTAAAACGTATTTAAGCCATGTTTAAACCCGTAATCAAGATCAATTATCAACTAAAGATTACATACCACTTTGTTTACAACTTATGCACCTCATTTTCCATGATCTTTGTAAATATATTCTTACTACTTTTCTTTAAAACAATAAGATTTTTATATATTTATTTGAACCTTTAAGTCACCATTTTAAGTTACACTTTCAAATCATTATTTCCACTTTAATCTCCTTTGTTTACTACACCTTTTTTTTAGATGATTATAACTTAAATCATGGTGTTTACTTCTCACAAAGATCACACATGTGTAATAAATCATTTTTAAGTTGTAGTAATCTTCATGGATCATGAGGTTGATGATCTTGGTTAGATTTAAACATCACCATGTTTAAATCATCATTTATATTGTTATACATACAAGATCATCTACTTTAAACACCTTACTTTATCATAATCAACAAAATCATGCTAACTAGTTAACACTAAAGCACATAATAAACACATAATAAGCTTTGTATAGTGTTATTATTAAGGTGAGGTTTAGGGTTTTTAAGCTGTATTTTCTTTACTTTGAAGATGATAAACTTGTAATTTCTTAAACTAGACATTATAAGAAGCTTAAATATGAAGAAACATTATCTTACAAAGTTGCACAAGATTAGTGAAGATTTAGAAGAAGATAAAACTCCAAGAAAGCCCTAATGATCCTCCATCCTTGCAAGCACTTTGGATGATCTTGTAGTGGCCTAACTAAGCTTGATTTTAGTGATATAAAGTTGAAGAAAAGGATGATGATGATGGTGGTGTTGAGACCGTGGGATGAGGGAGGAGTTGGGATAGTTTCTTATGTTTTTTTTTTGTAAAATGATATAAAGAAACATGATGATGATTTATATAAATCATCAAGTCAAAATCATACCCTTCCACCATACTTAGATCTTTTATTTTTCAACATGAATCAAGTGGTGGGGGCCCACTTGAAATCACCTACATGAGGGGGGGGGTTACGTGTAAATATTATTTATAACATGTGTTGAAAAATAGATATTAGGTGTTTTGGTTAAGTATGGTGATTAGGGGTTGATCTTGTATCATTAGCAAGTAATTAGGGTTTAGGGTGTTAATCCATGTTAATTAGTCCTCTTGACTAATTGGTATTAGTTTCGGATAACGAAAATGTCACTAGTTCACTCATCGGTACAATATGGGCTAACATGCAAATTTTATTATTTCGTACCGGGAGTTTTGGTTTTCGACCACCATAAGTGCCATGGTATTTATTTAGAGCACTTACGACATAGAAATATTATTAACGAGTTCACTAGTCAAGTATATGTTGAGTTTGGATGGCCGAAACGCATCCCGTTGAATTATTCACTCAACATCGACACTTATATATTTTGTCGTCGAACATTCCCGGGAGTTGTGCTTCCGTGACCTCAAGATATTTTTAGGGATTTTGGATCCCAAATGAAGCTTAAATAGCTTTCTAGATTAATGTATGAGGCTATCGGCTATTGAAATTTTTGTCGGTTCGACAATCGGTCGCTTTCCGGTCAAGTTGTGTACTGCTTGTCGTACGACCGGAAACAATGTCCTTTATGTATTTATGATATTCTCATATTGTTTTAGGGTGTTTATATTGTTCTGTTATAATTCTGGAATCCGGAAAATCCCGAATTAATGGCGCGGACGGAATTGAAATTGTCACCTTTTTAGGCATTGTACCGAAAGTTATGTATAATTGCAAGATGTGTTCCAACATTAGTGTTTTCATGTATATATATGGACCCATTTATGACATTAGCATGCCATTATTCATTGTTCTATTTCGTTTTTGCGTTTTTGCTGACATGAATAATGCATCACGAATAGTGCGCCCAACACTTTCTACCAACACTTTTAGGAGATAGTTTGATTTGTTTCGTGACGTAAAGAAAACCAATATATGTCATGGCATGATTCACTTGTCCTACACTTATTATATGATGTACAACCCAGTTACGTAATCAAATACGATATAATGCATGGGGTTATGTACTAAAAGTAGTGATTAGATTGTACGGAATTACTGGTTATTTGCCATTTATCACACGTGCCCTGCGGGCACAGGGCCATGGAAGGGCCTATTCACAGCTATAAATAGGGGTGCTTGGTTCCATTCCAACTCATCCGTTGGCAAACCACTTCTCTCACACCTGCCACCACTCCACCATCACAATACCACCATCATCCAGCATCTATCTTAGAGTGTGTAGTAGTCTCGGGATACAAGATTGATCATAAGAGTTATTTGTCAAACAAAGGCCATACTTGGCTATTTCTTACATCACTTGGTGAAGACAAGTTATTTATGTATTACTTTTAATTTTCTAGATTTGGTTAACTTTTTAACTGGGTGTGGATTAGTGACTATAATAACTAGTTTTTTATATTGAAAGTGAACTTTATTCTATCAATTTCATGTTTCATTGATTCACTCATTCGTGTCTTTACGGTCTATATAAAGCACGTTAACTACCTGGAAGGGGGTTAGAAGGGTGGTATGGGTAAAGTTCTTGCCTCGTCAAGTGTATAGATCATGCGAGGACTTGATTCAAGCTTATTAGGGCTTCCTTTGAGGTAGATAGCATCAAATCGGGGGAAGTAAGAATGGGTTGAATCCCTTATGAATAAACTAGTATTAAAACTTTAATCCGGTCTTGTGGGCCTGTATCCCTACTGAATCAGACCAATATGGCCGAGGGCAGTGTTGCCTCCAAAAGAAGGACATGCCACATTTTGCATTAATAACTTACTTAAATATCTTTCAATATTTTGGCCTTGCGGGACTGTATCCCTGCTGACTCAGACCAATATGGCTGAGGGTAGCGTTGCCTCCAAAAGAGGGACATGCCACTTTAATCAAGATAATCTATTAAAAAAAACCCAAAGCGTAGAAATCATCAAATACGTAAAAAATGAGTCAGAACCAAGTGATTCTATCTTGTTTATTTATTTCTTATATCACTTAGTTTATTTCTTTATGTTTACTTATTAAAAACCTTTTCTCAAAGTTTTGATTAAGATTAGACGTTGACGATATTCCGGTATTAAAAGATCTTGTGTCCTAGGACGACCTCGGTAAAATGCCATCACTATACTACACCAATGATGGGTGCACTTGCCCTAGCGTGTTGTAGAGAGTGATAGTTACATATCATGTTTTTATAAATTTAAAGCTTGAATAAACGGGTGAAAAGTACTTCAAATATATTTAAAAATTATACTCACACTCAATCACGTCCAAGTTTTTGGCGCCGTTTCCGGGGACACAAGTATTTTAAGAAAGTTTAAAATCTGCGGCTAATCATTTTTTCTTTCATAGTTTTTCTTTTTAGGTTTTTCTTCTTTTTCAAAAATTTTTCTTCTCTCTGTAGAGACAAAATGGGGCCGTGTATGATCGACATTAGGCCGTGTTAGTTTATCAGTACTTCCAAACTGTTTTCTACCAGGTAGAAGTTGTAGCACGGGGCCGTGCCCCAGTTGCAGTTTCTAAAACACAGTACTGTCGGATCCCGACGGTTAAAATCCGATCTTGCGATCATGGATGATAATAATTGTTTTTAACCCTGCCACTCTTACGGTGAATGGTGTCAATTATGTGGTGGGAATCATTAAGATTTAGAATGTCCCACTCTAAACTTCATTCCCCACTATTTAGAGCCATCGTTTTCATGTAACGATCACCTTAAGATTGACGGGAGTAAAAACAATAACTACCATCCTCCTCCTGAGTTCTGTCGAAACTCTTCCATAAGTGACGTAAGTTCGGAAGAACTATGTCAAGAAAAGAGGATTTTCGAAAACTCAAGGAATTGAATCCATGATGAAGGCGTGATATTCATCACGGAACAAAAGCATAAAGGAATCGATGGAATCACATTCAGGAGTAAACAACACCGAGGCTAACAAATCTATCCTAGTTCCATGCGAGAACAACAATGATAATCATCCCTGTATCGACCCCCGTAATGAAGGACTCCTTAAAAGCTTGTGATCTTCACACCGACAGTTCAGACTAGAGCGAGCCGACTCATACCCTTTTTAACATGAGCCCAGATAACGTAAATAAAGGACGGTTTCACCCTCTTATCCTTAGTTTAGAATTCTACCTTTCCGACAACCTCTTGCGTTTTCATACCACTCGTCAGATTCTAAGGTACATTAAACACTTAGGTGTTATTCCAACAAGTAAGGAACCACCCGATAAAACACGGTTCCTTAAAAACACCGACAAAACTTCTTAATACCCTACAAACACGGGGCCGTGCCACTTGGCCACGGGGCAGTGCCCCATCTATCCTCCAAACATGAGGGCATGTTAAGAAGACACGTGGCCATGCCAACCGAACTTATTAACACGGGGTTGTGTCTACTTCGACATGGCCCGTGTCTCACTAACAGACAACGTTCTCTGACTCATGCAGACAACACAGGGGCGTGCCTCCTAGACACGGGCCGTGTCAACGTGCTGTCACTTTCTATAAAGTCAGCCATAAGAAGAATGTTTGGACCCATTCTGAAAAGACCAAGATCCTACCTGATCTCCCACACATACCTAAAAAGGTAGTTTGTTAAAAAGGTTTCCTTAAACCTTCTTATCTTTACAACTTTTAGTCAATTCTCCTTCTTCAACCTTCAAACCTCCATTAAAGCTTGAAGCTTTAAAAACTTTAAAAGCTCTAATTGATAGGTTAAGAACATGGTTTCTAGCCAAAATTTTGCAAAACTACTATTATACAACAATGTTTTAAGTTTCTTATGATCAGAAAAGTAAAAATCAAACAATTTTAAACTTAAATAAAGGTTCTTTGGGCTAAAAAACCAGAACTGTTGATGCAGCATGGGGCCGTGTCCCACATTTGTAAATCCAAAACTCCAGCGTTTTGCATGTTCAACTAGCATGTCGAGTCAGCAGAGTGGCATGTCCTCAACAATTCAAGGAACAACCGAAGAGGGAGGAGGCTCTCGCTTGAAGCCACTCTCGTCCGCTATGTTTGTACTTTGCGAGAATCCATCGAAGAAATGACAACAGTGGAGGAGGTCCTCGTGGATAGGGTGAACTACCTCACTATCACCTTGGAGGATAGCTTTAAGGAAATCAACCTTCTTCACCAAAGGTTGAACATCTTGGTGATGCCCCCGATGGAGCCAATCTTGCCTCAAGACAATTGGAACATTGCCAATGAGGTTATTAACCCCACCAGGTGAGACGAGATACCCCCGGAACCTCCCATCAATGTATACTTTGAGGTTCCAATAAATCCCACTCATCCTCCATAAGAAGAGGTCGATGACGAACCCTTTATCTTCCTCCCGAGGGATATTGAGGAAATGCTCAATGACCTCTAAAGGGGCATCCTCGGGGAATAGCTTAAAAGCCCTTATTTTTCGAAGGCTATTTTTGGTTTTTGCTAATCTTTCATAGATTTATCTAGGGAGAGCTATTCCGGTCTTGTAATCTTGTTGGGAATCCACCTATCTATCTTAGGACTATTTGTTAGGATCTGAGTTTGATATTGATGTGATTATTTTAGATGAAATCAATGAATGAAGATAACAATTAATGAAACAGTGTAGCGGAAATGTGTAAAACTTTGTAATCACAACAATAGAAAGATTGTTTTCGTTGACATGTTTTTGTAATATTATCACGTATGCCTGCATATTACAACTCTCCCTCAGCCTAAGATCACTCTAATTTGTTCGTACAGAATGTGTAGAAGAACTGATAGATAGAACAATACAGGCATTGTTCTATTTATAAGACATTACAAACCACTGAGCATCTTTGGTCTATGAAATGACATTTAACAAACTAAACAAACTCTAAACACTGTTACATTAAAATACAATATGAACTTTGAAAATAACAACTGTTGAGATATCCTCTGTTGGGCTTTATCCTTTGTTAGTCTTCAGCAGACTTTACTTCAACAGACTTTAACTTCATTAGAGGTTTTCATCAGCAGACCTTTGCCATAAAAGTTTTTTGGTTCTTTATCAGAGTTTGTCTCTAACAGACCTTGCTTCTAGCAGAGCTTTATCCTAGTAGATCTTGTAAACAGTTCTTTATTCCTAGCAGAGTTTAGAACAGTAGATCTTTATTATAAAGGATCAGATGTTAGAGATTTTTTGGCTTTTCAATCATCTGTTCTTTTGTAGGGTTCAATAGATCCAACAATACCCCTAGAACAGATGATGACAAAGGCCTTCTTTAGTGCTGATCTTTATTTCTCAACTGTAATACCCTGATTTGCCCTTTATACTGTAGTTCAAAGTTCATGGAGAACATGTCTTCAAATTCCCTTTGCAATTCAAGGTTCAATAGATCTTGGGGTCATCTACATTCAGACCATATGCATCCTCCATTTTTAGCTTCTTGATTGAACCATCTGATATGAGCAGAGTCAATTCATGGGTGTTTGAGGATGACTTCCACTTTAGATTTTTTGGATAAGACTTATTATTGAGCTTGGTGGAAGAGATTTGCTTATAAGGTTAGAGATTGTTTCTTTTAATTTATCACTTGCAGCATCAGTGTGATAGAGTAGTTGATTTTTGATTCCCTCTTTTCTATACTCTTCAAACATCTGTTCATCATCCTCTTCCATTTGCTTTTGACTTTTTATTTGATGTCAGGCAATTGTGGGTAAGATAGAGGTTAAGGGCTGCTTTTTAAAGCTTTTGGTCTGATGAGGGACAACATCTGTTGAGTAGTCTAGCCTTCTTGGAACCATAGGATCTTTCTTTCTAAGCTCTTCTAGTTTTCTGTAAGTATCTACAACCCTGGACTTAGACCATCTAGAAACTGACCTTGCACTACCATAATTTGCAACAACCAGCTATTGGTTCATTCTTTTAAGCTTTAAAGCTCTATTCTGATCCACCATCCTGTTTTTCTTCCAATTAGGTGGTGTTGGCTTGTGTAGAGGATCTTTTAGCATTGCTTGTATTCTGTCAATTTCTTCTTTAAGATCATTTGTTGATCAACCTTTGAACAATGCTTTGGTAGCTTTATAAGGTTTGTGTTGCATAATGTGGTCAAGATAATCCTGTTTCAGTTCTTCATCAAGCTTAGCATTTACAGGCTTTTCTAAAATAGACTTACTCATCTCTTTGTCAAAGTCTTCAATCTTTCTTACTTTGCTCAGTTCATAAGACAAAATGCCTTGAGTAGTCCTTTCATCTTTCCCTTTGCTCTTCTCTTTGGCAATATTCTCAGTCTGTCTGGCCTTCAACTTTAGATATTCATCTAAATTACTTGGCTTTCTGTAACCAAAGAGAGATGGAAAGTCAAGTTTTGTATTATCCTCAGCTGTGAAGAATGATTCAATTTCTCAAAGCTATCAGTTCCTAAGGATGTTTGGCAGCAAAAGGTATGATGGATGGTGATCGATAAATGGTTAGAAGTGAAGTAGTTTTAGGTGAAGATGATAAGGATGGTGATGAAGTGATAGGTTTTGATGACAAAGGAACTGGTGATGGAATCCCTTCATCATCATCTTCAACAGTAGAAGGTTTTCTTTTGCGTTGGAATTTGATTTGTGGTGAAGGTGGTCGTAATGGAATTCTTGGTGGTGTGGATAATGGTTGGGTTAAAGTGGGAAATGTGATTATGGTAGAGGTTGAGGTAACATCTGTTGATACATTTGATGTAACAACATTTGTTGGTTGGTTTGATGGTGGAGGTGTAACATCTGTTGGTACATTTGTTTTACCACCATCTGTTGGTAGTGTAGATGATTTCTTAGGTGAAAGTTTTTGTTTCTTTTGAGGTGGTGGTGTTGGTTTTGTTGGAGCAGAGGATACACTTGTTGTAGGCATGGTAGTGGCTTTAGAAGAGGTGGTTATTGGATGTCTGACATTTCTTGCTGACTTTCTTATTTCTGAAGTGCCAATGTCTTCTTTCTCCATCTTCTTGGCCTTTTCTTCTTCAATTAGTTTAGAAGCTTTAGCTTCCAGTGTATCTTGCCTTTTCTGCTTTTCTGTGGCAATTCCTTCTGCTAGTTTGTTTAGGGTCTCACATCAATCCCTTTTTAAACACCAGAATTTGATGACACAGTAGAAGTTTGATTTGTAGCAGTGGTTGTAACAGACCTTGACTTTTGTTGCACCTTTGAGTTTGGCCGCAACTTTCTCAGTTTATCACTCTCCCCCTTTTTGGCATCATCCTCTAATTCTTCATGAAGGACTGTTGTAGGGGCAGAGCCAATGGTCTTTACCAAGTGTTCTTTAATGGCCTTGATGTTAGCTTGAGTATCTTTGTATCTGGCCTCAACCATGTTTCTGATAAGCTTCATGTGAGTTTCATGGTGAATGTCAGCTAAATTCCTTTGAGCTACAATGATTGGTTGCACAGTTTTCCATAGCTCATTGGTAATTTGCTGTGTTGATGGTTGGCTTTGAGAATTTTGTAACATCTGCTTTATCATATCTTTCATTTCAGTGATTGAAGACTCCATTAATGTCATTCTCTCCGTCAATTCTTTGTATCTCAATTCGTCAGCTAATTTAATAGGATCATATGAATTTCTACCATAGGTAGTTGTATTGGGATCATCAACAGGAGGAATCTCCATGTTATCAGAACCAAATGCCCCTTTGTCTTGGTACTGGGGACTTCCAACTGGAGTAGAGGTTAAAATTGTAGCCTCAACAGTTGTTGTCATTAAGGAAGTCTGATGGATGTAACCACTGTCCAACTGAAACACTGTTGTGTCATCAGTTTTAGTGGCTGCGTCACTTAAATTACCACCAAAAGTTACTTGTAACTCATGGGGTGTAACCTCCTCAGCTGTTTCTGGGTTAGCAAAGAGATTTAACTCACTTAGTCACATGTGGTGGTGAACTCTCATGAACAGGTGATTGAGAGGAACTGATTTGTGTCTGAGTTATATCAATTGCACGAAATAGAGGTATGATAGTAGGTGGAATTGTGGGTTATGGTTGTGGAGTAGAAAGAGAATTTTCCCTAGGACAGGGGCTTAGAAACAAAGATTCAATTGAACATCTTCTTCATAATGTGAGATCCATGTAGTTACAACTTGTTCCTTTTGTGAGGAAGCAAGAGGAGTTTGGGTTTTAGGTGGTGATCTTTCCAACTGTTGTGAGGAAGTAACAACAGTGGTTTCAAGTAGCTTTTGTGCTATCACAAGGTTATCCTCTAGGATCTCATCTTCCTAAGGTGCCTTTTTGGATTTGGATGGTTTCTTTTTGGGTTTTTCTTGTGTGGGTTTCACAAAACCAGAAATGGTGTCATGATTACTAGGAGCAGTAGGCTCAACAACAGAGGTTTAAGCTTGTGGATGTGGACTCATCCAAAATTTTCTCATCCCCTTTTCTTTTGTTTTAGAAACCTTTGACTCCATATTTTTTATTCTAGTAAAAGTTTCAGTTGTAAGATTCGTCGTCTAAAAAACGCCTTGTTTAAAATATTTTCTGAAAGTTGTTTTTGTAGATAATAGCTCAAAAGTCTAGGTTACAAGAAAAGCTTTATTTTTTTGATACTTTATTATAGTTTGCCACTAAGTCAATAAACAACACCTTGGATAGATTGAAATCAGATTTTGTCAAAATAGCATATCCCATAAATTGAATATTTTGTGGAATATCATTAAATGAGGTGATCTTTGTTGAAAGACATGTACGCAGAGTATGGAAAAAATATCTCATTTCAGCAGGATAGTTTGGTTTAAAAATGGTAACACCAGATAACTGACCCTTATACCCACATTCTATGAACTCAGCATGTAATTCCTGCTTGCCAAAGGAAGTTTTACCTTGTAGGTCATTTAGACCAAAAGTTGTTGAAATTGACGATGGGAAAAATTGGACAAGGATTTTTCTGACCTTGGAAGTGATAGCATATGGCTTTTTCTTTTGAGATTCAACTTTAGCATTTACCAAGAATTATCGGAGTGTATCCACATAAATTAGTGTGTTCTCAACCATGATGTCTTTGTATTTTGAAGATGTGAGAACATCAATTATTGAATGGAATGAAGTATTGGTGTCGGTTTTCTCGAAAGTGGAGAGGTACTTGTGTGGGAGTTTGATGTTGAGAGCCATGAACGGAGATGGAAGTGAGGAGTAATTAAAAGATGAGAGTAATGAAAACCGCTTTAGAGAATTTTGAATTCGAGACAGCAAGTAAAAACTCTGTTTGGATTAACAGTGATATATGAAGGGAAAAAGTGAATGCTGACGTGGCAGCAGTTTCAAAGATCTGATGGCTAATCATCTGTCCACGTGTAACCTCTAATTGATAATGGATGACAGTTGTTAGGGAAATTTCTGCTGAGAACCAGCAGTGGTTGAGAATAGTGGTCATGAACAGTGGTGATTTTACTCTATCAGAGGATAGATATCAGTAGATTAGGCAAAACAGTGGTTTAGCCCAAACAGTGGATGGGAACAGTGGACAGCATAACAGAGCTTACATTTAGTAGTGGATAGATACTTAAGCCAAACAGAGGTTTAGAAACAGTGTTTTAAAACAGACTTTTAGGATTATTGAAAATTTCAATTTTAGCTATTTTTAAGGATGGATATTTGATTTTCTGAAAGACATTTTAATGCTTTTTATTCATGGAAAACAAAAATTTTGCTTTTAATCCATGTTAAGCAAGCTAATTCTGGAGATCAAGCTTTCAAAAGTAGATGTATCTAAAGCCTTTATTAGAGCATCTGCTAGCTGATCCTTAGTTGGAACACGATGTAGATGTCACACCCTGGTCGTAGCAAAAGCGCAATCGTGTGACTATGAGGTAATTATTGCAACTAATTGGGTAAACAAAAATAAATCAACAACGATGCCATCTATGTTAAGTTGCAACCGAAGTTTACAATTTCCCAAAAACAAGTTACAAGGTCAGACAAGTTCACAATGTTATCCAAAGTATAGTTTTTGGGTTACATTACACTTTAAACCAAAAGCTTGTTTTCATCATAAAAGCATGTTGACGTTTTGACCCCTTTATACCGATACAAGGTTGGGATATAAGAGATAAATCCTCCAAAATGGCATTCGTTGGCAGGTTGATTCCCACTTCCCGTAGGCTCTCACTGGCTCAAGTTTTGCGTCCTGAAATACATGTAAGTTTGAAAAGTCAACATAAAGTTGGCGAGTTCATGTAGTTATTGTTTTCGTATGAGATGTCTTGTTGCAATCCAATAATGAAATCTTAAGATGTTATTAGCATTCATGGAGTTTAATGATCTATCAGTGTGTAGCTAGCACCCTGACATGTGTGCCATAAGTAAGTAACCAAACCCAGACAACTCTTGCCATCAATTGTGATAACAAAAGCACTCCTAAAGGGTTAACAAATCAGGAGTGGAGCGTGTCTCAAACTCGATAAATCTATAGCTTTTGCACCTTGGTCAGTAAGTGATTAATGGTTACTCTTGTCATCATCCTCTTACGCACATTGATTGTGTTATCATCTAACCCAAAAGCAAACATACCATTTGTTATATCATGTATTTCCCCTCGATAGTTTTAAAACAAAACTTTGAAATAATTGAAATGAGGGACATGCACTCATAGTTTTGTGTTCCGTAAGTCGTACTTATTGGAATTCGAGTGCCCGTACACGTGTGTAACCTACATGTGTGTTCACTTCATTAGACACCTAGGTCTCGTTGGACCTCGTACAAGTTGTTCATCTTGAATTATTGTTGTGTAGTTATTTATCACATTAGAACAACTTAAATTTTATTATAGTGTTGGTAGTTCGTTTGTTTGATTATTATTTATATACATATATTTCACAAATATGTGTGTGTGTGTGTATATTGTCATTCGATCATGTGTGAACGGGCCTCGCCCTTCACATATCCTCGTGCCTTGCACGCGTGTCATTGGGCCTAGCCCATGTCATGTATGTCATTGGGCCTCGCCCATGTCTTCGTACGATTGAGCCTAGCCCATGTCTTCATATGATTGGGCCTAGCCCATGTAATTTATGTCATTGGGCCTAGCCCATATATTTATGTGATCGGGCGTAGCCATGTAATTTATGTCATTGGGCCTAGCCCATGTCTTTATGTGATTGGGCCTATCCCATGTTATTTATGTGTTTGGGCCTAGCCCATGAATTTATGTGACTAGGCCTAGCCCATGAGATTCTATGTTTGGGCCTAGCCCATGAAGTTATATGTTTGGGCCTAGCCCATGTATTTAATGCCTTTGGGCTTAGCCCATGTTATTATATGTTTTGTGTATTTAGGCCTTGCCCATGTCTTTTGTATAATGGGCCTAGCCCAAGTTAATTTTTCATGAGTCCAAAATGTTTATAATCTTACACTTGGTAATTTTTAATCAATATAGACTTTTAAGTTTGTTTATATATACTTTTATAAAATCACTTAGTAATTTATATACATCTTAACTTTCCGGATTTTGTTATCGTTAATATATATATTCGTTAACTGTCTAATATAAATAATTTTAGACACATCGTCGTTGTCGTTTACTATATATATTATCGCGTCGAAATATCTCAAGTGTCGTAGTGGCTCTTTATATTAGTGATTTGTTCATTGATCGAAGGCGCAACAGTGTCTTGTGTAAATTCGACCATTGTCTGCATTACTCCGTTCATCCGATTATTGTTTCAAGAATTGTGTAAAAGTGCATGTGTTCATGTTATTTACACTTGATAATTCTTCAAGTGTTTGAGGTGTTGTATAAGTTGGGTATTTTGTGTTGTATACCCTAGACTTTCTAGATGCATACACATATAGTTTTACACATTACTTTTGGTGACAAAATATATGTATATATTTTTATTCCCAAAAGTATATATGTAACAAATACTCATTTTAACTTGTAAATATATATATATATATATATATATATATTATGTTAAATCTGAGAAGGTTAGGGTTTAACCCTTGTTATTACCCTTCCTTAATGACGATTTAGATCACTAATCGCGTTTAGTCCCGTTAATCACCCCGTTAATTACACTTTAATCGAGATTAGATTTTTAGAAAATTCCGCCATAGTTTCCCCTAGCCTATGGTGTTTTCCACGTTTGAGACATGTATTTAAATCATGTTTAAACCCATAATCATAATCAATCATCAACTCAAGTTTACATACCACTTTTGTATGCTTCATTTATACACTTCTTCATCCTCATTTCCATGATCTTTTGTAAATATATATTTTAGCTACTTTACTTAAAAATAATGAGATCTCACATATTTATAAAAACATTTAAGACACCATTTTTCTTATATCTTCAAATCAAGATTTCCACTTTAAACCACTTTGTTTAGTACACTTTTTAAGATGATCATAACTTAAATCATGGCGCTTATTCTTTATAAAAGTCACACATATGTAGTAAATCATTTTTAAGTTGTAAACTTCATGGATCATGAGGTTGATGATCTTGTTTAGATTTAAATCACCATGTTTAATCATCATTTATATTATTATTCACACAAGATCATCCACTTTAAACAACTTAATTTAACATAATCCACATAATCATGCTAACTAGTTAACACTAATAGACATAATCAACACATAATAAACTACATTTAGTAGATTATAAAGGTGGGGTTAGGGTTTTTAAGTTGGATTTTTCTTTATTTTTAAGATGATCAACAAGTAATTTCATAAACCATATATCATAAGAAGCTTAAATATGGTGAAAGATTAGCTTACAAGTTTGCACAAGATTAAGTGAAAATTAAGAAGAAGATGAAGCTCCAAATAAAGCTCTAATGCTCCCCCATGCTTGCAAACTCCGTAGATGATCTTGTGAGGGCTTGAAAGGGAATAAAATATGGTGTTTAATGGTGGAAAAACGGTGGTTTATGGTGGTGTAGGTGAGCCGAAATGGGAAGGAGTTAGGAGGTGTTTGTGTAATTTTTTTTTGTGAAAATAATAATGATGAAACGTGATGATGGTTATAATCTTCTAATCAAGACCAAATCTCCTTACATACTTATATCTTCATTTTTCAACATAAATCAAGTGGATGAGGGCCCACATGGGGGGGTTTAAGCGTAAATTATTTTATAACATTTGATAATTTATTAGATATTTAGGTGTTTAAACTAAGCGTGATAATTAGGGATTTGGTCTTGCATTATTAGTGAGTAATTAGGTTAGGGTGTTAATCAATATTAATTAGTCCCCTTAACTAATTGGTATTAATTTTGGATGGTAAAAATACCACTAGTTAACTCATCGGTGCGATACCGGTTGATCTACGAAAGTTATTGTTTCGTACCAGAAGCTTTGGTTTTCGTTTACCATAAGTGCCATGTCGTGTATTTTGGGCACTTTCGACATAGAAGTATGGTTAACTAGTTCACTAGTCGAGTAGACGTTGAGTTTGGGTGGCTGAAAGGCTTTCGGTTTTATTATTCACTCAATATTGACACATATATAATTTGTCGTCGAACATTTCCGGGAGTTTTGTTTCTGTGACCTCAAGATAGTTGAAGGGATTTCGGATCCTAAATGAAGCTTACCTTGCTCTCTAGATTAATGTATGAGGCTATCGGCCATTGAAATCTTTGTCGATTCGACAATTGGTCGCTTTCCGGTCAAGTTGGGCACTGCTTGACGTACGACCGGAAACGATGTCTTTTATGTATTTCTGGTATTCTCATATTGTTTTAGGGTGTTTATCATTGTTCAGTTATAGTTGTGGAATCCATAAAATACCAAATTAATGTCGCGGATGAATTGAAATTGTCGCCTTTTTAGTCGAAACGGACAATTTTGTAATTTAGGCGTTGTACCGGAAAGTTATGTATTATTGCAAGATGTGTTCCCACATTATTGTTTTTCATGTATATATGGACTCGGCTTTGGCATTAGCATGCCGTTATTCATGGTTCTGTTTCGTTTCAGCGGTTTTGATGACATGAGTAGTGTAACCGCGAATAGTGTGCCCAACACTTTCTACCAACACTTTTAGGGCATAGTTTGATTTGTTTTGCTTCGTAACGGAAACCAATATATGTGATGGCATGGTTCATTTTCCCTACGCTTATGACATGACGTACGACTCAGTTACGTAATCAAATTACGATGTAATGCATGAGATTATGTACTAAAAATAGTGATTAGTTTGTACGGAATTGCCGATTATTTGCCATTTGTCACAACTGCCCCTAGTAAAAAGAATTTCGACCCGAAATTCACCTTGAGGCATCCTCTGAAGGAGTCTCCTTAAATAGGTGGGGGTACTTTGTCTTGATTTGATCTTCACGTTCCCACGTATACTCGGCTCCGTGATATGAGTTTCAGTGAACTTTGACTAGTTTGATTCGACTTCTCCTTGTCTTTTGAACTTTCAAGTCCATAACCTCAACGGGTTCCTCGTAAACTTGAGCTTGTCATCAATACGAATTTCATCCGCTGGGATGATAACCGTGTCATTAGTCGGGCTTTTCTTTAGATTATACACATGAAATGTGTCGTGTACGTTGTTGAGTTCTTCTGGTAGTTTTACCTTGTAAGCCACTGTACCAACCTTTGCTAGAATTTCAAAAGGCCCAAAGTATCTCGGGTTTAGCTTTCCTTACTTCCTGAATCTATCTACGCCCTTCCAAGGCGAGACTTTTAGTAACACTTTGTCTCCGACCTCGAAGGGTAACGGTTTGCGTCTTCAATCTACGTAGCTTTTTTGTCTATCCCGGGCCGTTTTGATATGCTCGCGGATTTTGAATATTTTGTCTGTGGTCACTTGGACTAGTTCGGGACCATTGAGCTGTTTGTCACCAACTTTCGCGCAACATAGCGGAGATCAACACTTTCGTCCATAAAGTGCTTCGAACGGCGCGGCCTTGATACTTGTGTGATAACTGTTATTGTAGGAAAACTCTACCAATAGTAAAGGAGTATCCCAGTTTCCGCCCAAATCCATCACACGGGCACGAAGCATGTCTTCCAACGTTTGGATGGTTCGTTCGCTTTGACCATTGGTCTGCGGATGAAAAGCCATGCTTAAATCTAAGCGAGAACCAAACGAAGCTTGAAATGATTGCCAAAACTGTGACACAAAGCTACTATCTCTATCTGAGATTATCGAGACTGGCACTCCATGACGTGCCATGATTTCCTTAAGATAGAGTTCAGCTAACTTCTTGGTATTGTCTTTCTCACCGATTGGTAAGAAGTGAGCTAACTTGGTTAGCCGATCAATGATAACCAAATCATGTCTTGACCTTGAGAGGTTCACGGTAGTTTTGTAATAAAATCCATTGAGATTTGTTCCCATCTCCAAACAGGGATCTCAGGTCGTTGTAATAGACCAGATGGCTTTTGGTATTCGACCTTGACCTTTGTGCAAGTTAGGCATTTCCCAACATAGGTCACAATATCTCCCTTGAGATTAGGCCACCAATAATACTTCTTTAAATCTTGATACATTTTATCGAATCTTAGGTGTATCGAGTATTTTGACTTCTGTGCTTCGTCCAGCACCAAGTCTCGTAGATTGCCAAAATAGGAAATCTAGATCCTTCCCATAAAATATAAAGTTTCATCCATGTTTGGTTCCATTTGTTTTTCCATTCCTCATAATGACTCCGCTTAAATGTTTTCTGGCTTTAGAGCTTCTTGTTGTGTATCGTGCACTTGAGTTGTAAAGTTCGTCTAAATAGTCATTTCTAAAGCTCGAACGCGTAAAGTTTTCACTCGTTCCTTCCAGCTCAAAGCATCTGCCACTACATTTGCTCTGCCCGGGTGATACTTGATCTCACAGTCATAATCATTCAACACTTCTACCCAACGTCATTGGCGCATATTTAGTTCCTTTTAAGTGAATATGTGTTGAAGACTTTTATGATCTGTGAATATGGTACACTTAGTGCCATATAAATAATGACGCCATATTTTTAAAGCAAATACCATTGCACCTAGTTTTAGGTCATGAGTGGTATAGTTCTTTTCGTGAAGTTTTAACTGACGTGACGCGTACGCGATGACTTTTTCACATTGCATCAGCACGCAACCTAAGCCTTGAGGCGAAGCATTACAATGCACCACAAAGTCATTGGTACCGTCCGGGAGTGATAATATCGGCGCCTTGCATAGTTTATCCTTTAATAATTGAAATTCCGATTCTTGTGTTTCTCCCCAATCGAACTTTTTATCCTTTTGTGTAAGCAAGGTTAGCGGCTGAGAAACCTTCAAGAAGTTCTCAATAGATCTCTCGTAATATCCCGCTAAACCTAGAAATTGTCGTACTTTCGTGGGCATCCTTGGAGCATTCCAGTTCTTTATGGCTTCTATCTTTGATGGGTCGATGTGTATCCCATTCTCGTTCACTGCACGACCGAGAAATTGTACCTCGCGAATCCAAAATTCGCATTTTGAGAATTTCGAATACAGTTTATCCTTCGTTGATAGCCCCAATATAGTTCTCAAATGTTATTCATGTTCTTCCTTGGTTTGTGAGTATTTTAATATGTCATCAATAAATACTATTACGAACTTGTCGGGGTAAGGTTTACATACCCGATTCATCAAATCCATAAATACTACGGGAGTGTTTGTTAGACCAAAAGGCATAACAAGGAACTCATAATGACCGTAGCGAGTCCTAAATGTCGTCTTAGTAATATTTTCCTCTTAGATTCTTAACTGATGATACCTGGATCTTAAATCAATCTTTGATTAAAAACTCGACCCTTGTAATTGATCGAACAAATCATCAATCCTCGGTAATGGGTACCGGTACTTGATGGTTAACTTTTTTAGTTCCCAGTATGCACATTCCGAATATTCCATCCTTCTTCTTAACAAAAGGCACTGGAGCTCCCCATGGCGAGGAACTCGTTCTAATGAATCCTTTTTCTAACAACTTTTGAAGTTGTGTAGATAGTCTTTGCATTTATGACGGAACTAATCGGTATGGAGGCTTCGCTACTGGTGCGGCTACCGGCACCAAATCAATGCGAAAGTTAATGTGTTGTTGCGGAGGTAATCCAGACAAGACTGATGGAAAGACTTTGAGGGAATTCCTTCACAACGGTTATTTCCTCCAATTTGGCTCCTCATTTTCCTTGTCGACTACGTGAGCTAGAAAGGCTATGCAGCCTTTCTGTAGGCACTTATGGCCTTCATGCACTTAATGATTTGTAAGGGCGTCTCGTGCTTCTCTTCGTGCACTACAAGTGTTTCTTTGTCTAGCATGGGGATGCTGATAGTTTTCTCAGGACAATCAACTTCCGCAAGGTTATACGTCATCAGTTCTATGCAAAAAGCTACGTCGTTACAACCTAGATAAATGGGTAAAAGATCAACATTAAATTCTCATTCTCCAAGTTCCAAAGTGCATCCTTTTATAACTTCCCCTGACTTGACTTATTTACCATTGGCAAATCCTATAGAATGAGGGAATGTCTATCTTACTTGACTCTAGGTCAAGTATATTTTGAATTCTATGGAGATGAACTAAAATCAGCATAGGTATCAAACAAGATGGATGTGAGATGTTGGTTGATAGGAAACGTGTCGGTGACCTTTAATGATTCCTCATGACTCAGCTAATTCCCCATTAGCTAACTTGATAACGTGTCTAATTTACATGACTTTAATTCGAGTATATACTTAACACCTAAAGACACTAGCTAAGCTTGGTGTTGGTATCAAAAGAATTGACACGTAATGATTGTAGAGTAGAACGTACGCATGACGACATCAGGATCTTGTGGGGTATCCATAGTTTCTGCTCACTCACACTTTAATTCACTTGTCTTATTCATTCTTAAGACGTTCATACTTGAAGTGGCCTTCATGCCACACTTAACATCCTTGTTCTTGGTTGAGTCTTACTAACTTATTGGTTTCTGTAGTGTCTTGATTCACCACACTTCTACTCTTGGCACTTTTGCAAGTGCCCTCATGAGGAAATTTTCACTTATTAAATTTGGGATTTCAGTAAGTTATCAGCATATTTCTTGGTGCTAGCATCAATTATGGCAGCAATTGCCTTCGTTTCTATCATCACGGGAGTTCCCTTTAGTTTGTTACTCACTCTCGATCCTACCTTAAGGGGTGAGTATTTTCCCTTCCCGTCGCTAGTAGATTCCACATGCGTTTCCTTCCTTTCCGCACCTTTCTTTGATAATTTCCCATTCTCACCGCATCCTTGGTGAGACTAACTGCGGGAGTTAATGTTTGAGTGATGAAGGTAGGGTGGGGTGATATGGTCATGTTTTGGTTCTTAGAGGCTAAACCCCAAATGTAGCGCTCAATGCGTTTGATTTCAGGTGTTCCCCAGTATGGAACAACCCTTGAGAGATTGTGAAAGCGTCGAGTGTAACCAACAATGTTGGCTGCAATCATGATCGAGTTCTTGAATCCCGTTTCTACCCTTTGAATTCTAGTCAGCGAACAATACTCTTCTCGCATAATATTTCTGAGTTCTTCCCATGATAACCTCTTCGTCTTATCACTCCTTAAAGTTTCTACTTGAGGATTTCACCAAGTTAATGCTGCATTCCGCATGAGACTCTTTGTTTACCTAATTGTTTATTCAGGAGTGCATTTATTAGCATTGCTAACCGACCCTGTTGTCCTTATTTAGCGGATCTAACCTACCGCACCTCTCGCACCAATCAGGTCTTGCGCCTTACAGTCCGGGAAAGCCTTAGAATTTAAAACCTTGTATGATCGCATCTTCAGGTGTAGTGCTACCAAACGATCGTCTCTAGCCTTATAGTATGTATTCCATACTTCGATCGTCCAAAGTAGGAAAAAATTCCTTCGCCACACCAACTCGTGTGACGAATACGTTGATATCACATGAGCTCCACGAGCTCCATCTAGATTGTTATAATTTCTATAGATATCGATTAGAATGCAATGAGGGTGTTGAAGCCTGGCTCGTGCCATGCCATTCCTTGGAATAAGACAAATGCCAAACGACGATGTTTAACGTAATCTCTTTCCAATAAATAAAATGAGGTGCCATAGACACCATGGAACCAACCCATGTACAAGAAATCTAGATCATTGAGGAACTATCCTCCTTGGATGGCCAACCAGTTTTTTTGTTTGTTTAGATGACTAGTCTCAATCGGCTTGTGATATAGATCGAATTTTAGATGCGAACAAATACGTGTGGTGTTTCTGTACGTAGGGTGTTATAGCAACCACCCCGGTTAGTGTCCCACTAGATAGAAACTCGAACAACTTAATGATTTCGAATAAGTAGTGATCATTAACTTGACCGGCAGAGCCCACCAGGATTCTCTTTCACTAAAAGTTATTCTTACGTGGGCACCCGTAATAATAAATTGCCTTGCATGGTCATCCTAGTGTTCTACCGTTCAAAGACGACGATCAGTCAGAGAGAGGACGCTATTGTCTACATACCTTCAACATAGAAGGGACCTTCGTGATGGTCCACGTGCTATCATCCGTTGACATTACTCGTGAAAGGGCACGTCGTTAGACAAATTTAGAAATAGAGAAAATTTGCAACCATAACAACTGGAGGGACACCTTCAAGATGAGTACTTCACCTTCCTTGTCTGGACAAGAGTGTCATTATTAATGATTAATATGGGTCACGGGGACTTCGTCCCACTAATAGAGTTTTCGTCCAAGGCTACCACCTCCGCCTCTTTGTCACTACCGAAGCTAAGCATCTTTGCATCCGTGGGAAAAGCAACCACCTTATGTGGAATCGATCCTAAGGTCTCACTTAGGAACCACGTTCACCATAAGCTCCGGAATAGACGCGAGGTCGATATTCTCATTGTGCGAGTCAGGGATAATAATAATATCCGTAGTCGAAGGTATTTCGTTCTTGGCAAAATAAACATATATAAATAAATTATATATATAAAATCATATAAAATCCCATCTAGCCCGGATTTCTATCCTTTTTAACGTGTCCATGACACATAGTCTTATAACGTAATGTGTCTATTTCTCATCGACTAATCATGTATTGATCCTTTTTCGTTACTTAGGCCTGAGCTTGTGTGATAGATCCTTGGGTTATCGTGTCACAAAGAAAACCTTTTGTCATTTTTGTCATATTTCCGAAAATATTTATGTGATGTTATAAACTTTTTTTCATGTGAGAGACCTTAGTGATTGTAGACCAAACTTTAAGAAATGTTTTTCCCAG
This sequence comes from Scalesia atractyloides, assembly GCA_947069175.1. Taxonomy (NCBI): domain Eukaryota; kingdom Viridiplantae; phylum Streptophyta; class Magnoliopsida; order Asterales; family Asteraceae; genus Scalesia; species Scalesia atractyloides. The sequence goes on from CAMTDV010000008.1 coordinate 63,180,206, forward strand.
TTCACTACAATCGAAGCTTTGATGCCAATCTGTCACACCCTGGTCGTAGCGGAAGCGCAATCATATGACTATGAGGTAATCATTGCAACCAATTGTGTGAACAAAAATAAATAAAAAATGATGCCATCTATGTTAAGTTGCAACCAAAGTTTACAAGTTCCCAAAAACAAGTTACAAGGTTCAGACAAGTTCACAATGTTATCCAAAGTATAGTTTTTGGGTTACATTACACTTTAAACCAAAAGATTGTTTTCATCATAAAAATATGTTGAGGTTTTGACCCCTTTTACCCATACGAGGTTGGGATATAAGAGATAAATCCTCCAAATGACATTCGTTGTTAGGTTCATTCCTACTTCCCATAGTCTCTCATCGGCTCAAGTTTTGCGTCCTGATATACATGTAAGTTTGAAAACTAAACATAAAGTTGGCGAGCTCATGTAGTTATTGTTTTCGTATGAGATGTCTTGTTTGTAATCCAGTAATGAAATCTTAGTATATTATTAGCATTCATGGAGTTTAAGGATCTATCAGTGTGTAGCTAGCACCCTGACATATGTGCCATAAGTAAGTAACCGAACCGAGACAACTCTTGACATCAATTCGGATCACAAAAGCACTTCTAAAGGGTTAACAAACCAGGAGTGGAGCGTGTCTCAAACTTGATATATCTATACCTTTTGCACCTTGGTCACTAAGTGGTTAATGGTTACTCTTGTCATCATCCTAGTTATGCACATTGATCGTGTTATCATCTAACCCCATAGCTAACATACAGTTTGTTATGACAGGTATTTCCCCTCGATAGTTTTAAATAAAAACTTTGAAATAATTGAAATGAGGGACATGAACTCACATTGCGTTCCGTAAGTCGTACTTATTGGAATTCGAGTGTCCGTACACGTGTGTAACCTACATGTGTATTCACTTGATAGACACCTAGGTCTTGTTGGACCTAGTACAAGTTGTTCATCTTGAGTTCTTGTTGTGTAATTATTTATCTCATTATAACAAGTTAAATTTTATTATAGCGTTGGTAGTTCGTTTGTTCGATTATTATTTATATACTTATATTTCACTTATATATATATATATATATATATAAATATTGTCATTATTCGATCGTGTGTGAACGAACCTCGCCCTCCACATGTCCTCGTGCCTTGCACGCGTGTCATTGGGCCTAGCCCATGTAATGTATGTCATTGGGCCTAGCCCATGTCTTTATGTCATTGGGCCTAGCCCATGTTAATTATGTGACTGGGCCTAGCCCATGAAATTATATGTTGGGGCCTAGCCCATGTATTTTATGCCTTTGGGCTTAGCCCATGTTATTATATGTTTTGTGTATTTGGGCCTTGCCCATGTCTTTTATATAATGGGCTTAGCCCAAGTTAATTTTTCATGAGTCCAAAATGTTTATAATCTTACACTTGGTAATTTTTACTTAGTATAGAATTTTAAGTATGTTTATATATACTTTTATAAAATCACTTAGTAATTTTTATACATCTTAACTTTCCGGATTTTGTTATCGTTAGTATATATATTCGTTAAGTGTCTAAAATATATTATTTTTAGACATGTCGTCGTTGTCATTTAATATATATATTTCAGCGTCGAAAATCGCTCAAGTGTCGTAGTGGCTATTTATATTAGCGATTTGTTCGTTGATCAAAGGCGCGACGGTGTCTTATGTAAATTTGACCATTGTCCGCATTACTCCGTTCGTCCGATTATTGATTCAGAATTGTGTAAAAGTGTAGGTGTTCATGTTATTTACTCTTGGAATTCTTCAAGTGTTTGAGGTGTTGTATAAGTTGGGTATTTTGTGTTGTATACCCTAGACTTTCTAGATACATACACATATAGTTTTACACATTACTTTTGGTGACAAAATATATGTATATATTTTTATTCCCTAAAGTATATATATGTAACAAATACTCATTTTTAACTTGTAAATATAAATATATATATTTATATGTATATATATGTATGTTAAATTCTTAGAAGGTTAGGGTATAACCCTTGTTATTAACCTTCCTTAATGACGATTTAGGTCACTAATGGTGTTTAGTCCCGTTAATTATAATTTAATTGTGATTAGATATTTAGAAAATTTCGACATAGATTCCCCTAATCTATGGCGTTTTCCATGTTTCAAAAACATACTTAAATCATGTTTAAACCCATAATCATAATCAATCATCAACTCAAGTTTACATACCACTTTTGTATGCTTTATTTATACACTTTTTCATCCTCCTTTCCATGATCTTTTGTAAATATATATTTTAACTACTTTACTTCAAAAATAATTAGATCTCACATATTTATTAAAACATTTAAGACCCCGTTTTTGTTATATCTTCAAATCAAGATTTCCACTTTAAACAACTTTGTTTACTACACTTTTTAAGATGATCATAACTTAAATCATGGTGTTTATTATTTATAAAAGTTACACATATGTAGTAAATCATTTTTAAGTTGAAACTTCATGGATCATGAGGTTGATGATCTTATTTAGATTTAAACATCACCATGTTTAAATCATCATTTATATTCTTATTCATACAAGATAATCCACTTTAATCAACTTACTTTAACATAATCCACATAATCAGGCTAACTAGTTAACACTAATACATATAACAACGCATAATAAACTATATTTAGTAGATTATTAAGGTGAGGTTAGGGTTTTAAGTTGGATTTTTTTCTTTATTTTTAAGATGATCAACAAGTACTTTCATAAACCATATATCATAAGGAGCTTAAATATGGTGAAAGATTATCTTACAAGTTTGCACAAGATTATGTGAAGATTAAGAAGAAGATGAAGCTCCAAAGAAAGCTCTAATGCTCCCCATGCTTGCAAACTCCGTAGATGATCTTGTGAGGGCTTGAAAGGGAATAAAATGTGGTGCTTAATGGTGGAAAAATGGTGGTGTAGGTGAGCCGAAAATGGGTAGGAGTTGGGAGGTGTTTGTGTGATTTTTTGTGTGAAAATAATAATGTTGAAGTGTGATGATGGTTATAATCTTCTAGTCAAGACCACATCTCCTTACCATACTTAAATCTTCATTATTCAACATAAATCAAGTGGATGGAGGCCCACATGGGGGGGTTAAGTGTAAATTCTTTTAAAACATGTGATAATTTATTAGATATTTAGGTGTTTAAACTAAGTATGATAATTAGGGATTTAGTCTTGCATCATTAGTAGTAATCAGGGTTTTGGGTTTTAATCAATATTAATTAGTCCCCTAAACTAATTGGTATTAGTTTTTGATGGTAAAAATACCACTAGTTTGCTCATGGTGAGATACCGGTTGATCTACGAAAGTTATTGTTTCGTACTAGAAGCTTTGATTTTCGTTTACCATAAGGGCCATGGCATTTATTTGGGGCACTTCCGACATAGAAGTATTGTTAACTAGTTCACTAGTCGAGTAGATGTTGAGTTTGGGTGGCTGAAAGGCTTTCCGTTTCATTATTCGCTCAATATTGACACTAGTATATTTTGCCGTCGAACATTTCTAGGAGTTCTGTTTCCGTGACCTCAAGATAGTTGAAGGGATTTCGGATCCCAAATGAAGCTTAACTGGCTCTCTAGATTAATGTATGAGGCTATCGGCCATTGAAATCTTTGTCGTTTCGACAATTGGTCGATTTTCGGTCAAGTTTTGCGCTGCTTGTCGTACGACCGGAAACGATGTCGTTTATATATTTCTGATATTCTCATATTGTTTTAGGGTGTTTATCATTGTTCTGTTATAGTTCTGGAATCTGGAAAATACCGAATTAATGTCGCAGACGAATTGAAATTGTCGCCTTTTTAGTCGAAAAGGACAATTTTGTAATTTAGGCGTTGTCCCGGAAAGTTATGTATTATTGAAAGATGTGTTCCCACATTAGTGTTTTCTTGTATATATGGACTCTGTTATAGCATTAGTTTGCCATTATTCATGGTTCTGTTTCATTTCAACGGTTTTGCTGACATGGATAGTGCAACCGCGAATAGTGGCCCCAACACTTTTAGGGCATAGTTTGATTTGTTTCACGTTGTAACGGAAACCAATATATGTTATGGCATGATTCACTTGTCTTACACTTATGATATGACACACAACTCAGTTACATAATCAAATTTCGTTGTAATGCATCAGATTATGTACTAAAAATAGTGATTAGTTTGTACGGACCTGCCAATTATTTGCCATTTGTCACAGCAGAGAAATAAAACCTTTTTCATAGCAATCCCTCACAAATTGATGATGATGTCAATGTGTTTGGTTGTGGAATGTGAAACTGGATTTTTAATGATGTTTTCAGCTGCTTGACTATCGAACATGAGATGAATCTTTAGAGCAGTACACCAAAATCCAACAATTGATTTTGAAGGCATAGGAGTTGAGTAGTGCAACTTGCTACAGCAATATACTCAGCCTCAGCTATGGATGTTGAAACTGCAGCTTGCTTTTTGCTTTGCCAAGAACTAAGCAATTGCCTAGAAATTGACAACCTCCTGAAGTTGACTTCCTTGTGGCATGGCTTCCAACAAAGTCACTATCTGAGTAACCTGAAAGCTCAATATTCCCATTAGTAGGTTACAAGATACTGAATATCCTTTTCACATCAATACAATTTTGACTTCCTAGGTGCTGACTGGGATCTTGCACTGACACATGTAGCAACATGATATCTGGCCTAGATGCAGTTAGGTACAATAAAGACCCAATCATGCTTCTATAAAGAGTTTGATCAACTAAGTCATATGGGTGTTCTACATGGTTTATAATCATTCATATCAAATTTGGTAAGTAGTTCTTTGACATACTTACTTTGATGAATGAAAGTACCATTTTGCAATTGCTTAACTTGAAGACCAAGAAAGCATTGGAGTTCAAAAATAGCACTCATTTTAAAATCTTCTTTCATGAGTTCTCTAAGCTCTTCACACATACCATTGCATGTGGATCCAAAAATGATGTCATCCACATAATTTTGGACAAGCCTCAAATCCTTTCCTCTCCATTTTAAAAACAAAGTTTCATCAATTTTATCTCTTGTAAAGCCTTTGGATAAGAGAAAGGTGGAATGAGTTTCATACGAGGCTCTAGGTGCTTGTTTCAAATCATATAAAGCTTTGTTTAGCTTGTAAACATGATCTAGATAAAAGTATCTTCAAAACCAGGGGGTTGGCATACAGATACCTCTTCCTTGATCTTTCCATAAAAGAATGCACACTTGATATCCATTTGATACACCTTGATGTTGTGGTTTGAAACAAAGGCTAAAAACACAGTCTTGCAACAGTAGAAAAAGTTTCATCATCATCAATGCCTTCTTCTTGTCTATAGCCTTGAACCACAAGCCTAAATTTATTTTTGACAACAATGCCCCTTTCATTTGTTTTGTTCTTGAAGACCCATTTTGTGCTCATGGGACATACATCCCGAGGCAATGGTAAAAGTTCTCATACTTGTTGTCTTTTGAAATGTAGGAGCTCTTCTTACATGGCCTCGACCAAACTGTTGTCTTTAGTGCCTCTTGGTACTTGACAGGTTGTGTGAGTGATAGAAAACCAGCAAAAAAGACAAATGCTTTGGGATTGACTTCTTGTGAGAACCCCTTCATTGATATTGCTAATGATTTGGTCAGATGGATGGTTCTTAAGGTTGATTAGATCTCCCTTGTATGAAATGATGGCATTTTGAGGTGAAGGTTGAAGATGAGAATCATCTAAGCTAACATCTATTGGCAATTTTGAAGACCCAACATCTGTTTAGAATGGAGGTGGAGATATAGGTGGAATGGGGTAAAGTAGGTTGACTTTTGTTCACAGAAAATGGACTTTTGTCAATAGAGGTTTGATTAGATGAGCTGGCAGAGTTTTGGGAATCAACAATTAATGATCTAGCAGTGGAAGAGTTTTCACAGTTGTTAGTAACATCTGTTTCTCTGGTAAATGAAATAACTTTGTATTGTGGAATCACAATGTCATATCCATAATCTTGATGTGAAGACTGTGGCGTACCTGCATTTTTAGTCTAGATTGACACATCTTCAAATGTAAATTTATATAAATCAAACAATTTAGCAGGATTTGCTAGGATATTTAATGAAGAAAGTTCATTGAACTTTGCATTCAAGGTCTCTTCCACACACCTAGTCCTTGAATTAAAGACTTTGTAGGCTTTAGTAATGGTTGAGTATCCTAGAAAATAACCACAATCTACTTTGGCTGCAAATTTTGAAATTGAATCTTTTAAGTTTAAAATGAAACATGGGCAACAAAATTTTTAAAATATGAGATCAGAGGTTTAGTTTGTATAGAATTTCATAGGCAGTCTTTTGATGCCTGGGTTAATTAAACTCTGTTTTGTACATAGCAAGCAGTGTTTACAGCCTCTCCCCAAAAAGACAAGGGTAAACCTAAGTCTGCAAGCATTGTTCTAGCAGCTTCAATCAAAGTTCTATTTTTCCTTTCAACCACCCTATTTTGTTTTGGTGTCCTTGGGATGCTCTATTGCCTAACAATCCCTTTTGACACATAGAAATCACCTAACTCCTTATTTTTAACTCTGTCCCATTGTCACTCCTAAAGACTTTTACTAGCAGGTCAAATTGTTTTTCAACTTGTTTTACAAAATTTTGCAAAATACCTGCAGTCTCATCTTTGAAGTGCATGAAGTAGGTCCTAGTAAACCTTGAAAAAGCATCAACTATGATAAGAAAGTATCACTTCTTTTTAAGACTCATGATTTTTATAGGGCCAAACAAGTCCATATGTAGCAATTGTAGACACTGACTTGTTTTGGACTCTTCAATTGATTTATATGAACTTTTATGTTGTTTACCTTTTAAACAGGAAACACAATGTTCATCACAAGTGAATTGTATTGATGAAGACCTCTTATAAGACCTTGTTTGGAGAGTGTAGTGATAGTTTTAAGATTTGTGTGACCAAGTTTTCTGTGCCATAATTCTGCCTCTTTGTTAGAAGCAATTGAAAACAGACATGCATTGGACATTGGATTATCTTTCAACATATAAACTACATACACATTGCCACTCCTTTGAGAAACAAGTTGTGCTTTGCTCTCAGCTATGATTTGATCAATCTTTTTAACCACTTCTGGCCCAACAATCTAACAAGTTTTCTTAGTGAAGAATGACCCATAGCCTTTATCACTTATTTGAGATACACTAAGAAGATTAAATTTCAGATTTTTAATGAGATTGACATATTCAAACTTGAGTTTTCCAGCCTGGACTGTCAATGACCTTAACACCTTCCCTTTTGTCACACATGTTCATAGACGGAAGCGCGTGGTGTGAACTTGATTAGTTTTCATCGCATAAGACATAAGTAAACAACTATATGAAATAAAAGCATGCACGATGTTCAATTATTCACCACATATAAACATTACAAGCCACAAGTTGTTTGGAAATAAAAGACATCATAAGTGATTTACAGTTTACAAAAAGGCTTGTTCAAAATAACTTTTAAAACATTAAGGCTTTGCATCCTATATTCACGTCGAAGACGGAATATATAGACCAAACCCTCCAAAATAAGGATGACATCGACTACTAGTAACCTTGAAAACTTCGTAAATGACTGCGCCAAGATCCACTTCAATTTCCTGAAATACATGTAAGTTTAAAAACATCAACAAAAGTTGGCAAGTTCATGCGTTTTGTGTGCGCGCCAAATGAGTCTTAAAAACATTTGAGAGTTCATATATGAAAATATGTGGTATGTAAAGTGTTAATGAATTTGATGATCATTAACGTTTTGCAAGGACATTAATATGTGTGCCAACATAGGAAGTACTCCACCCTAGACGATTTCTTCCGGTCCACCCGGCTGGGACAACAAAAGCACTACATGTGGCCACATAAGGACCCATGAGTGGGGCTCGCTACACCCGATAGCTCTACCACTCTTGTTCCTCGGACTTATAAAAGATTAATGGCACTTAAGAGAGACCTATTCGCACATGATCTAATATTTCATTCCATAGCTGAACCATACCATCGAAAACATGTATTTCCCCCGAGAGTTATAAACCGAAAACATTTAAGAGAAAAAGGGGACATGAACTCACTGATTTGCATCGTGAATATATGCTAGCAATTCTGGTGTCCCAAAGAGGGTATCAACCTACAAGTGCTCTAACTCATTAGACACTTGAGTTATGGCTAAATGTGTACACGTTGTTCATCTTGAACGTTATCGTTTAAGTTAAGTATTTGGATCCCTTGCGTATTTTAAATATGTTGGCATTTGTTTCATATTTTTGTTTTAAAATATATATACATTTCTTTTATATATATATATATATATTTCGTATCCATCAAGTGTACAAACGGGCTTGCCCTTCGTGAGTCTTCGTGCCTCACACGAGTATAAGTGGGCCTAGCCCATAAGAGTCTTTGTGCCTCGCACAAATGAGAATGGGCCTATCCCATTTGAGTCTCCGTGATTCACACGGTATGAGTGGGCCTAGCCCATGAGAGTCTTCGTGATCCACACGATATGAGTGGGCCTAGCCCATGAAAGTCTCCATGTCGCGCATAGTATAAGTTTGTTACGTGTTTTGTACATTCTTCCAATACATATTTTAAACATACCAAACCTCGTTCACATGTATAGTATAAGTTCCTTTTGTTACACCCTGGTCGTAGCGGAAGCACAAACGTGTGACTATGAGGTAATCATTGCATCCAATCATGTAAACAACTGTAAATCAACATTGATGCCATGTTTATAATAACTTGCAACCAATGTTTACAAGTTTCCAAAAGTGAAATCATGAGTTTCCAAATAGTTTCACATTGTCATAAAAAATGTGGTCTGAAATACATTTGAGCATAATAAAAGATTGTTTTCATCGTAAAAGCATGTTGAGGTTTTGACTCCTATATACCCATACAAGGTTGGGATAAAAGAGAAAAATCCTCCAAAATGGCATTCGTTGTCATGTCATTTCCCATATCCCGAAGTATATCACCAGCTCAAGTCTTGTGTCCTGAAATACATGTAATTTTAAAAAGTCAACATAAAGTTGGCGAATTCATGTAGTTATTGTTTTCTCATAAAATGTCATGCTCGTAATCTAGTAATGAAATCTGAGTATGTTATTTGCATTCATAGAGTTTAAGGATCTATCAGTGTGTAGCTAGCACCCTGATATATGTGCCATAAGTAAGTAACCAAACCGAGACAGCTCTTGACATCATTTGGGATCACAAAAGCATTCCGAAGGGTATACCAACCAGGAGTGGAGCGTGCCTCAAACTCTATAGATCTATACCTTTTGCACCTTGGTCACTAAGTGACTAATGGTTACTCTTGTTATCATCCTACTTACGTACATTGATCGTGTTATCAACTAACCCCATAGTTAACATACCGTTTGTTATGACATGTATTTCCACTCGATAGTTTTAAAACAAAACTTTGAAATAATTGAAAGGAGGGACATGAACTCACAGGTTTGGTACCGTACGTCGTACTTATCAAAGTTCGGTGTCCGTACACGTGTGTAACCTACATGTGTATTAACTTCATTAGACACCTTGGTCTCGTTGGACCTCATACTAGTTGTTCATCTTGAATTCTTGTTCAGTATATATTTATCACATTAGAACAACTTTTAATGTTATCATAGTGTTGGTAGTTCGTTTGTTCGATTAAGATTTTTATACATATATTTCTCAAATATACATATATATATATATATATATTTATTTATTCTTAGATCGTGTGTGAATTGGGCCTTGCCCTTCACATGTCCTCGTGCCTTGCAGCGTGTCATTAGGCCTTGCCCATGTCATTTATGTCCTTGGGCCTAGCCCATGTTTTCATGTCATTGGGCCTAGCCCATGTAATTTATGTCCTTAAGCCTAGCCCATGTTTTCTTGTCATTAGGCCTAGCCCATGTTTCCATGTCATTGGGCCTAGTCCATGTAATTTATGTCATTGGGCCTAGTCCATGTTTTCTTGTCATTGGGCCTAGCCCATGTAATTTATGCAATTGGGCCTTGCCCATATATTTTATGCAATTGGGTCTTGCCCATGTCTTTTATAAAATGGGCTAAGCCTAACTTCATTTTCAAGAGCCCATATTTTATAAGTCTTATACTTATTATTTTACAAAGTATGGATTTGTAAGTATACTTATTTTGTATACTTTTATAAATTCACTTAGTAAATTCTTTATGTTTTAACTTTCCGGGTTTTGATATCGATAGCATATATATATATATGTTATGTGTCTAAATATATATGTTAGACTTGTCATCGTCGTCATTTAATACATGCTTTTTCCCGTCGACAATCGCTCGTCGTCGTAATGACTCTTCGTGTCGCCGATTTACTCGTTGGTCGACAACGCGACAGTGTATTTGTGTACATTCACCCACCGTCCGCATTGCTTCGTTTGTCCGATTATTGTTTCGACGTATTGTAAAAATGTATTTGTTTGTGTCACCAACACTTGGTAATATTTTCAAGTGTTTGTAGTATTTTGTGTATAGTTGGGTATTTTTATGGTGAATACCCTAAGCTTCTAAATACATACACATACAATACACATGTATTTACACATAATTCTTGGTGACAAAATATGTATATGTATACTTTTATTTCCATTGGTATCCATATATATATAAGGATCGTTTATTTTTAACTTGTAAAAATATATATTTATATACTTGCTAAACACCTGGGGTGTATAGGGTTTAACCCTTGTCATTAGAACTTACCTAATGACAGTTTAAGTTACTAATCGCGTCTAGTCCTGCTAATCACCCGTTAATCATACCTTAATCGCGATTAGATTTTTAGAAAATTTTGCCATAGTTTCCCCTAAACTATGGCGTTTTCCACGTTTTTAAAACGTATTTAAACCATGTTTAAACTCATAATCAAGATCAACAAATAATTTAAAGATTCCATATTATTTGTTTACAATTTATGTACTTCATTATCCATAGCATCTTGATAGTCAAAATCTTACTAAAAATGTAATGTGATTTCAACATTTATTAGCATTTTTAAACCATCATATTTGTTACGTCACTAGATCAAGTCATTCATTTTAAACGCCTTTGATTACTACACTTTTTAAGATGGTTACATCTTAAATCATGGTGTTTATTCTTTATAAAAATTATTCATGTGTAATAAATCACTTTTAAGTTGTAGTAATCTTCATGGACGATGAAGTTGATGATCTTGTTTAGATTGTTTAAATCATCATTTTCATATTTATCCATACAAGACAATCTAACTTATACACTTACTTTAACATAAACAACATCATCATGCTAACTAGTTAACATATAAGTACATAATCAATACATAATAACTATATTTAGTGTTATTATTCTTGTGAGGTTTAGGGTTTTTGGGTTATATTTTCTTCACCTTCAAGATGATCAACTTATACTTCCTTAAACCAGACATTGTAAGAAGCTAAAATATGAAGGAATTTATCTTACAATGGTTGCACAAGATTAGTGAAGATTTAGGAAGAAGATGAAGCTCCAAGAAAGCCCTAATGATCATCCATCCTTGCTAGCACCTTGGATGATCTTGTAGTGGCTTTAAAGTTAGTGAAATGAGGTGGTTAATGGTGGTCTTATGGTGACTTAGCGGTGGTGGTAGACGTGTAAAGAGAGAGAGATGGAAGGTGGTTTCATTTTTTTGAAGTGAAAAAAAAATATGAAGATCATGTGTAGGTTATGTTATATATTTTAGCCATCATTCCATGTGTCACAACATAATCACCACCATGCCCATAATCTTCATTTTTCGACATAATCAAGTGGGTGGGGTTCCACATGGGGGGGTTAAGTGTAAATATTATTTATAACATGTGTTTATTTATTAGATATTTTGGTAATTAATTTAAGTATGGTGATTAGGGGTTCATCTTGTATCATTAGCAAGTAATTAGGGTTTAGGGTGTTAATCCATGTTAATTAGTCCTCTTGACTAATTGGTATAAGTTTCGGATAACGAAAATGTCACTAGTTCGCTTTTCGACACATTAATCGCTAATAAAGGAACCTTATTATTTCATACCGGAAGCTTTGGTTTTTGACAACCGCAAGTGTCATGGCATTTATTTAGTGCACTTCTGATCTAGAAATATGCTTAACTAGTTCGCTAGATGAATACATGTTGAGTTAGGATGGCCGAAATGCCTTTCGTTCGATCGTTCGCTCTATATCGGCACTTATATATTCTGCCGTCGAACTTTTCCAGAAGTTGTGTTTCCGTGACCTCAGATTCCGAGTCCCAAATGAGGCTTAACTAGTTCTCTAGATGTATGAACGAGGCTATCAGCCACTAAAATGTTCGTCGGTTTGACAAACGGTCGCTTTCCGGTCAAGTTGTGCACTGTTTGTCGCATGACCGGAAACGAGGTCTTTTATGCATTTTTGCTATTCTCATATTGTTTTAGGATGTTCAACATTATTTTATTATTATTCTGACATCCGGAATCCACCGAATTAGTATAGCAGACAAACTGACATTCATCGTGTTTTTGGCCGAAACGGACAATTTTGCAAGTTGGGCATTGTACCGGAAAGTTATGTAGTTTTGTAATGGGTGTTCTCATATCAATGTTTTCATTTATATATGGACTCAGTCATGGCATTCGCATGCTGCTATTCGCTGTTCTGTTTCGTTTTAGCGGTTTTGCCGACACAAAAAGTGCCACCGCAAATAGTGCGCCTAACACTTTCTACCAACACTTTTAGGACATTGTTTGGTTGTTCCACGTCGTAACGGAAACCAGTACATGTTATGATCTGATTTACTTGCTCTAATACTTAGGATATGACGTACGACTCAGTTACACAATTAAATTACAGTTATATGCATGAGATTATAAAATAAAAAGAGTGATTAGATTGTATGGAATTACTGGTTATTTGTCATTTGTAACACCTTTGTATATGCAAATTGATCTTTTGTACGTCCTCGTTTCATGGTATATGCAAATATTTCATCGTATATGCAAATTGTTCTGTTTATGCATTTGCACCATTATATATGCAAATTATTTTGTTGTATGCATTTGTTCCATGGTATATGCAAATATTGCATTGTATATGCAAATTGTTTGTTGTATGCATTTGTTTGGTGGTAAATGCAAATATTGCATTGTATATACAAATTGTTTTGTTGTATGCACCATTATGTTGTGCATGTACACTACGTGTAATTCTTGTGTGTCACTAAGGGTTTTGGTATAAGTATTTATAAATACCGCATTATTTGGTATTCATAATGTATTCATACGTATTTGTATACCGTATTATTTGGTATTTATACATATTTGTATACCGGGTTATTATTTGGTATTTATACTATATTCATACGTATTTGTATACCATATTATTTGGTATTTATAGTGTATTCATACATATTTGTATACCATATTATTTGGTATTTATACTGTATTTATACGTGTTGGTATACCGTATCTAGTGATTGTTTGTGTAGTGTATTTGTATTATAGTTAGTATTCTTCCTAACTTCTAATACATACACATCATTGTACAAGTATTTATACTATTTAAACATGTATATATTTTTATTTAAGAATATATTTATACTTAAAATTTCTATTTCACCTTTTTTTATAACTCTTTCTAACTTATAATTATGTATAAGTGTTCATAAAAGTTCTTGTAAGATTAGGGCTTAACCCTTTTTATTAAACTTTCTTAATTACTGATTAAGGTCACTAATCGTGTTTAGTCCCATTAATCACCCCGTTAATCGTACTTTAATCGCGATTAGATTTTAGAAAAATTTCTCCATAGTTTCCCCTAAACTATGGCATTTCCACGTTTTTAAAACGTATTTTAAATATATTTAAATTCCTTAATCTCAATCAATTTCCAAACAAGTTTCAAAAACTAAATTTTTATGCGCAACAATTCTCACATTAATTATCCACATAATCCTTGAACTTTATGTATATTTAACCACATTTTTAATTATAATATCATAACATTTTTAAATATTTTGACAAGATTACTTACACCATCATATTTAATACACTTTAAAGTCATTTATCTTTCATATAACAACATTGATTAACACACTTTTGAAACCATCTTAGTGTAAATCATGATTTTTAGTTTGCATGAAAGTTATAAAATGTTAAAAGTCACTTTTATTTTTGTAGTAAAGTTCATGTATCATGTGGATGATGATCTTGTCAAAATTTAAACATCAAGTTGTTTAAATCACCATTTTAAATCTGGTTTCATGCAAGATCATCAAGCTAAACAACTTACTTTAACATAATCATTAAGAATATATAAGCTCACTAGCACTAGGCAACATGATCAACACAAAATATATCACATTAGTAGACTTTTTATGTTATGATTAGGGTTTTAAGCTTTGGTTTTCTTGGAGTTCAAGATGATCAAGTTGTACTTTGGTATTCTACATAACATATAAAGCTTGAAAATGGTGAGAAATGATCTTACAACTTTGCTATGGTTATCATGAAGATTAAGAAGAGATTAAGCTCCAAATGAAGCTCTAAAAGTCCTTCATGCTTGCACCTTCTTGAGGAGTCTTGAAATGGTTTAATCTAGGGTGTTTAGTGGTGGAGAAATGGTGGTGTATGGTGAGGTTGATGGTGGCGTGGGAGCAGGAAGAAGGAAGGAGTGTTGTTTTTTTTATGAATGATAATGAAGGTAAATGGTCATATCTTTATAATCATGATCATCATCAACAAAATCTATATCACCATACTCACCTTCTTGAAATCTTTCATTTTTCAACAAAGAAACAAGTGGGTGGGACCCACTTGTTGACCGATTTCTTGAAGGGGGTAATGTGTAAATTTTTATTCAACATGTGGTAAAATGGTGGATATTTAGGTAATTTAGTTAAGTGTATTGATTAGTGATTGGTCTTGCATTATTAGGGAGTAGTTAGGTGTTTTAGATGTTAATTGGTATAAATTAATCCCCTTAACTAGTTGGTGTTAGTTTCGGGTGGTAAAAATATTATTCGATCGGCCGTCGGGTCACTTTCGGGCAATATATGGAAAGTGTGTTTTAGTACCGGAAACGTCATCTCGGCTTATTACATGGCACCATCAATGTTGTTTCGGACATGAAATACTCTTAACTAGTTCACTGAGTGATTCGTTTAGGTGTTTGGATGGTAAGGATGCTTCCTACTAGTTCGTCGGATCGATATCAGGCAAGTTGTGCCCGCTAATGCTTTCGTGCCGTTCATTGCTCATTCCGACACTTTTCAGAAACTTGGTGGCATGAATAGTGTGTTCCGGTGAATAGTGTTTTCAGCATTATGCCAACATATCTGGGCATATTTTGTTGTTTTCTCGCAACGTGAAGAATGTAACGATGTTGTTTGGCATAATTAACCATGTCCTATGATTTCTAGACTTTACGCGACCTAATCATGCATTAATTTAGTTGTAACGAACGCAATAAATTGTATAATCAAGTTGTTAAGTTGTGCGGAATTTACCATTATTTTGTCGGTAGTCACATTCTCCCCTGTTAAAAGAATTCCGTCCCGAAATTCAAGCCTTGCTATTATTTGTAGGGAGCCTTGGAACAAATGCGGGTACTTGGACTTGATTTGATCTTCACATTCCCACGTATATTCAGACCCATGACGTGAGTTCCAACGAACTTTAATCAGTTTAATTCGACTTCTCCGTGTCTTGTGGACCTTCCAGTCCGTAACCTCAACGGGTTCTTCAGTAATATGGAGTTTGTCATTGATGTGTATCTCATCCGCTGGAATGATAACCGTTTCTTGAGTAGGACTTTTCTTTAAATTTAACACATGGAATGTGTCGTGTACGCTACTGAGCTCATCCGGTAACTTTAACTTATAAGCTATGGTTCCAATCTTTTCCAAGATTTCGAAGGGTCCAATGTAGCATGGGTTCAACACTCCTAGTTTACCAAATCTTGCTACGCCTTTCCAAGGAGAGACTTTCAATAATACTTAGTCTCCGACTTCAAAAAGTAGTGGTTTTCGTCGCTTGTCGGCATTGCTCTTTTGTCGGTAATGAGCCGCCTTGATACGTCTCGTATTTGAAGATTTTGTCCGTAGTCTCCTGGACTAATTCTGCCGCCCAACATAGTGGTGACCAACACTTTCGTCCATATAAAGCTTCAAACGGGACGTCGTGTATGCTAGTGTGATATCTGTTATTATATGAGAACTCCACTAAGGGTGGGTATCCCAGTTTCCACCCATCACACAAGCAGGTAACATATCCTCCAAAGTTTGAATCGTCCGTTCACTTTAGCCGTCCGTTTGAGGGTGAAAGGCCGTGCTAAGATCTAGTCGCGATCCAAAGGCCTTTTGGAATGATCTCCAAATCCTTGACACGAATCGACCATCTCGATCCAATGTGATAGAAATAGGCACTCAATGTCGTGCTACAATTACTTTGAGGTATAATTCCGCCAGTTTCTCTGTGTTATCCTTCTCACAGATAGGTAAGAAGTGTGCAGACTTCATAAGTCGATCAACGATAACCCAAATCATGTCATGACCTCTCGAGGTCCTGGGTAACTTAGTAACATTGAAATATGTTCCCATTTCCATACGGGAATTTCAGGTTGTTGCAGTAGTCCTGAAGGCTTTTGATATTCCGCCTTAACCATGGCGCAAGTATGGCATTTTCCGACATAATTAGCAATGTGGCCCTTAAGGTTAGGCCACTAATAGAATTCCTCTAAATCCTGATACATCTTATTTGATCCGGGATGTATGAGTAGTTGGACTTGTGTGCTTCATCTAGAATAATTACCCGTAGATCACCAAAGTATGGAACCCAAATTCATACTATAAAGTATAATGTTCCATTCTCCTTTGGTATTAACTGCTTTTCCATTTCGCACAATGATTCGGCTGGTATGTTCTTAGGTTTAAGTGCTTCTTGTTGCGCATCACGAATTTGAGAAGTAAGGTTATTTTGTATGGTCATTTCTAAGGCTCAAACCCTTAAAGGTTTTACTCGTTCTTTGCGACTCAAGGCGTCCGCCACTACGTTCGCCTTGCCTGGGTGATATTTAATTTCGCAGTCGTAATCGTTCAATAACTCAACCCATCGTCTTTGCCGCATATTTAATTCCTTCTGATTAAATATGTGTTGCAGACTCTTGTGATCGGTAAAGATTGCACAACGAGGACCATATAAGTGATCACCCCAGATATTTTAACGCGAATACCACCGCACCTAGTTCGAGGTCATGTGTGGCATAGTTTTTCTCGTGCACCTTAAGTTGTCGAGATGCATATGCAATGACTTTGTCTCGTTGCATCAGCACACAACCGAGCCTTTGATGTGATGCATCGCAATGTACGACAAAGTCGTCGGTACCGTCTGGTAGAGATAAGATTGGCGCATCACAGAGTTTGTCCTTTAACAGTTGGAATGCAACTTCTTGTTTGTTGCCCCAATCAAACTTTTTTTCCTTTTGAGTCAGGGATGTTAGTGGTTGGGCAATCTTTGAAAAACTTTCTATAAATCGTCGGTAATAACTCGCTAATCCCAAAAATTGTTGCACTTCCGTCGGCGTCTTATGCGCTTCCCACTTCTTTATTGCCTCAATCTTGGAAGGATCGACATGAATTCCTTTCTCGTTCACCACGTGTAGTAGCATTTAGAAAACTTTGCATAAAGTTGTTCATTCTTCAAAAGTTCCAAGATAGTTAGTAAATGTCGCTCATGTTCGTCCTTCGATCGTGAATATATTGATATGTCATCAATAAATATGATCACGAACTTATCCAAATACGGCTTGCACACGCGGTTCATGAGATCCATGAACACCGCCGGCGCATTTGTCAAGCCGAACGGCATCACAAGGAACTCGTAGTGACCGTAACGAGTTCGAAAAGCCGTTTTAGGTATGCTTTCTTCTTGAATCCTCAACTGATGGTAGCACGATCGCAGATTGATCTTGGAATAAAAGCTTGAGCCATGTAACTGAACGAACAAGTCATCAATTCTCGGTAAGGGGTATCGGTTCTTGATAGGAGTTTGTCTAACTCCCGATAGTCTATGCACATACCTAAGCTCCCGTCCTTCTTTTTAACACATAATACCAGAGCTCCCCAAGGTGAGAAACTCGATCTAATAAATCCTTTATCCAACAACTCCTTAAGTTGAGTGGATAGCTACTACATCTTGGACTGAGCTAGTCGCTAAGGAGACTTCACCACTGGTGCCGCTCCTGGTACCAACTCAATGCGGAACTCCACTTGGCTTGTGGGGGCAGTCCCAGCAAGTGTTCTGGAAAGACTTCTGGGACTCCTTCATGACCGGAATGTCTTATAACTTCTGCTCCTTAGTTTCTTTGTCTACTACATGGGCGAGGAAGGCTATACAAGCTTTTCGTAGACACTTTTACGCCTTCATGCAATTAATAATTCGTAAGGACGTCTCGCATTTTTCTCCATGAACGACGAGTGTTTCTTCATCTGGTAAAGGAATGCATATGGTTTTCTCATGGCAAACCAATTCCGCCTGGTTTTCAGACAAACAATCCATTCCGACAACTATGTCAAAACTCCCCAAGTCGACGGGTAAAAGATCGATAGAGAATTTTCACGCTCCAAGTCGAGTATGCAACCTCTAATAATTTCTCCCATTTCGACAAGTTTTCCGTTTGCTAATTCTATAGAATATGGAATGTCTAGTTTACTCGACTCTAGGCCAAATATATTTTTAAACTCTATAGATATAAAACTAAAGTCAGCGCCTGTATCAAATAGAACGGATGCAAAGTGTTGGTTTATAGGAAACGTACCCGTAACCACGTTCGGGTCTTGGCGTGCAGCCTTCGCTCCTATCACAAAAGCTCTTCCTCGAGCCTGGTTTTCTTTTGGGCAATCCTTCTGATAATGCCCTTGTTTCTCCATATCCGTAGCATACTTGACCTTTGCCATTCCTGTTTCCACCCTGATTGTTATTTCCGTTAACACCTTGGTTTCTATTTCCACGTCCAGCACCCACCCAACAAGTCTCTTTGCTGAGCCCGGTCTTACCGCATTTGTCACACTTGGTATTTCTGCAAGGGCCCAAGTGGTGATACCTACACTTATCACGTTTCGGTAAGAAGCCCGTATAACCTCTACCACCACTTGCATTAGAAACTACAAAGGACTTAGCTTCCCTAGGTGCGTTCATTTCCCTTCGCTTGTTGGGTTGGTTGTTGTTGTTTGCTCGGGTGCCTTTCTTAAAGTTGGTGAACTTTCGTTTTCCCTCACTTGTGGACTCCACATGAGTTTACTTTTTGTTAGAACCAACTCTTGATAACTTTCCTAAACGAACAACCTCCTTAGTGAGACTAACAACCAATTCGATTGCCTCATTGATATTAGCAGGCTTAGAGGAAGTAACCATGCTCAAGATCTCAGGAGCATGTCCCCAAATGTATCGCTCGATTCTCTTGAACTCTGGTTACACTAGATATGGAACAACCCTTGACAAGTTATGGAAACATTGCATATACCTAACAACATCAGCTCCGAGCATCTTTAAATTCCATAACTCGGTCTCTAGTTTTTAAATTTTAGCCCTTGAACTGTGACAACCGGCGTTTTCCGGTTGAAATTAAGCGTTTAATAAACAATAATATCATCATAAACAACGTAATTAGACGTAAATTAACCCGATCAGGCCTTAGGAAAGCCTAGGAACATCTACTTGCTTCACGTTACGCGATTTGGCAAAAATCGAAAACACCAAACGCGAAATTAAACGTTAAGCGAACTCATACCGAACAAATACTGACAACGCCTAAAAATATGAATTTTGTACTTGTATTTGTCATACAGTTATAATTATGCGATAAATTTGGATCATTGAACATCGCAAAGCACAACGCGGAAGTTACGCGGAAAACCGGAACGCACAGACAACAAGACGAAAGCAACGGACTCGAGTTACGCCTCGATATTAATATATTATGATATATTTAGCTTCGTAATCGAATTTTATTATTTGTAGTCGAAAACGGATTGAAAAACAGACAAGAAACGACAACCGGAGCATTTTACGCATTTTAACGAAACCGACGAACGCACGGTATTAATATCGAACGCCGACCCTGTTTTTACACATTTATTTTTTATCTTAAAATAATATTATACGATGTTCCATGGAGTTCGGGTTAGAAAACGGGCTTCGGAAATGCTATCGGGCCGCTCAAAACACAAGAAATGGGTCTTGGGCCAGTTCACATAAAAGCTCAAGCCCACAAAACACACCTATATAAACCAAAATACACACACACCCCTCATTCTTCACCTACACACTATCTCTCTAACTCTAAAATCTTTCTCCAGCTTTCCCTCTCTAGATTTTCCGATGGCCAGACTCCGGCCGGCGAGGCTAAATCAGGGTGTGACAGATTGGTATCAGAGCTATAGGTTTCAGCGAATTAGGTATGAAACCTGGCTCTAATAGCAGATAATTAGGTTTCTGTGGAGATACCTAGGCTTTAACCTCACGTTCCGTTGGGGACATTAGATCAATAAGACTTGAATACATATAGAACGCCTAGCACTCAAATATGGGTTCCAACCGTGGCCGAAAACATTAAGTCAACATTATGATTTTAATCATACACTAGTGTTGTGTTTGATACACGGTACACGAAAACATTACATACCGTAGGAGAAACTTGAGAGTTTTGACAACATGCATTTAGGACCTTTGGAAAACTTATCACAATATTCATTAAAGGTTATTACGCAGGAACCATGATTATTAACTCGGGCAAACACATTACATATATTGTCGATGTTATTTTAATTACTGAGCAGGTAGCCTACGTAAAACGAAACACTAGTGCGCAAATATACGTGCAAGTTAACCGATACGACAACAGATGTTGAAGTACAACACAAACGACTTTCAAGGCGCGGCCTTGAGAAAGCACGACATTACGACAACGATGCTAATCCCGTCAATGAGAGAACTACCGACCAGAATGCGGTAATTGGTCACGTGGTCCTGTAAGCGACATAAAACACGTTGACGTACGTCCAAATGAGAATTCATAACAGTCGGTACTTATTACAATGGTAATCACAACAATTGGCGCTGCAAAAGAAGTCACACGTCCTCGCATTCCCTCTACTTCATTAATGACGACTATGCCATATACGACATTCGGTGGTAATGTCACGAAACAATAAGTCATCACAGGAAATACCAGGTAAAGTCCTCGAGTTTCTTTTGTTGGAATTTCAACTTTGCATTTAATGAGTAGGTTTGCATACCTCTACTCCTCATAACGGTCATTGTATCACGGAAATTTCTTCCTTGTTAGCGAACACCTAGTTGCGTCATTTCTTGACAGATTTATACGATACGCATGCTTTGTTGCTATGCATGTGGTTAACTTGATACGTGGAGGCCATCAGGGTCTTCACTTCAAATGGTCATTTCATAAAAAAATCAAGGTTGGTTCGCTATACTAAAAATTTTGCTTTGTGATCTAGATGACCTGCATTATTGTGAGTATTGACTCCTTGATATCGAGTCAACGAATTCTTGAAATTCCCTTTTCTTTCCAAGATTGCATACATGGGTTTTTGTAGTAATCATATCAAAACTTGTTCGAATCATGTATTTATTGTTGGATTGTGTCAAACCAAGCTCAATTGTTTGAACTTGCTCACTGTATACAAATTCAATTCAAGGATTTCATATGATGGATTGAGGCCATCATATTCAAAGTAATATCAACAAGCAATTCATTTGTTTCGAATCATAGTAGACTGGTTCAGTCTACATCCTTCATTAAATCATTGGTTGGCTACGACACCTTGTGGTGGCGTTACACCAGTTGAAGCTTGCGCTGACATCGCTTTCACAACTCATGTACGAATTTAATTACTTGATTATTTATTCATTTTTAAATCCCCCTTGTTGGATCATTTTCTTAAAACGTTCCTAATACAATCGTGTATTAAGAAGATGGTACGCAAATCATCGTCCATTTTAGTGTACCTCGTAACGGCTCTTTCATCATCGGTCGAAAATTTTGGGATAGTTATTGTTCTTCCACTAGTGACCGAAAAATTTATATTTATTTGTTCTTTCAATTTCAGTTGAAAATCCTATGAGATTTATTTGGAACAAATATTCAGACTTACATGATTTAACCTGTCATTGTAAACATGGTGAATTTGTTCGGTCACCGCTATTATTGAATTATTTCGATCACTATGACGCCTTGTGACGTCGGTATAAACTTGTAGCTTGGGCTAATCATCGAAAGTGGTTAAATGCAACTATGTATTAAGAAAATGATACACTAACATCGGTTGTATTTTGGTGTATCCTTGCAATTCAATAGTGTTAACTTATGGTACGAAAAGTTAACAAATCACCTTCATGTTTCCAATTCAGTTGAGCTTGTTGATTCTAAGTTTCATCAATCCAACCACCAACGCTAGTTTTCGTTGGTAGAAACTTCTATTGTTTATGAAATTCATTACAGATTGTGAACGCCTTGGAAATTTATTGCAAAGATTCTCATTTGTATGACCCATGTAAACTCAGTCACATTGGTGATTATGTCATTTACGTCTCGTTCAATGGCATCGATTCTGAAAATAGATTCAGTTGAACCAGTGGGTTCATGTTGTTGTAGTAAGTCATTGTATTCATATAATCCAGACAAGTCTCGATGCGATTACATGGTCATTTACCTGGGTAGTATTGATACTTATCTACTACGCATGACAAGAATCTAAGGAGATAACATAGCTTAAATTTCAAGGACAAAATTTTTATAACAAGGGGAGAATGTGACAACCGGCGTTTTCCGGTTGTAATTAAGCGCATAATAAACAATAATATCATCATAAACAACGTAATTAGACATAATTAACTCGATCAGGCCTTCGAAAAGCCTAGGAACGTCTACTTGCTTCATGTTACGCGATTTGGCGATAATCGAAAACACTAAACGTGAAATTAAACATTAAGCGAACTGATACCAAACAAATACTGACAACGCCTAAAAAATACGAATTTTGTACTTGTATTTGTCATACAGTTATAATTATGCGATATTGTTGAACGTCGCAAAGCACAACCAGGAAGTTACGCGGAAAACCGTAACGCACCGACAACAAGACGAAAGCAACGGACTCGAGTTACGCCTCAATATTAATATATTATGATATATTTAGCTTCGTAATTGAATTTTATTATTCGTAGTCGAAAACGGATCGAAAAACGGACAAGAAACGACAACCGGAGCATTTTACGCATTTTAACGAAACCGACCAACGCACGCTATTAATATCGATCGCCAACCCTGTTTTTACACATTTATTTTTATCTTAAAACAATATTATACGACGTTCCATGGAGTTCGGGTGAGAAAACAGGCTTCAGAAATGCTATCGGGCCGCTCAAAACACAAGAAATGGGTCTTGGGCCCACTCCACATAAAAGCCTAAGCCCACAAAACACACCTATATAAACAAAAATACACTCACACACCCTTATTCTTCACCTACACACTATCTCTCTAACTCTAAAATTCTCTCTCCAGCTTTCCCTCTCTAGATTTTCCGGTGGCCGGACTCCGGGCAGCGAGGCCGGCGGAGCTGGCGACGACGCGGCGGCGGCGCTCCGGCGACCGTTTTCCGGCCAAGAGTACACTTTTTCGATTATCTTCGACGTTCCGGATCATGTGGTGATGTTGGTTTTAGCAGATTCGAAGCCGTTTAGTCTCGGGAGCAACTCCGGTGGAATTCCGGCCAAACTCCGGCGAACCCGTTTTGGGCTTTTCACTTCATGGATGTTTAGATCGAGTGGTTAGAGACTTTTCTACAAGTTTTTGTGAAATTTTATTCTCCGACGAAATTCCGACTTCTGGCATGGTCCTGGCGAGGTTCCGGACATCCGTTTTCAACGAAAAATATATTTTGGGGCTCCTAGTAACCTGTAGAGTCTATACGAAACACTTTCGTCTCGGGTGAAAAATAAAATTCGAGACACTCTTGGGCTCGGGTCAACTCGGTCAACAGGTCAAACACGGGTCAAGGGACAGTTTTGGGTCATTTTTGGTGCCTCGGTTCAGTTTTGGGTTCGGTCAAACCCGGTCAACCGTGGTCAACTGGTCAACTATTGGTCAACTGGTCAACTACTGGTCAATGCAGTCAACATGGTCAACTGTGGTCAAACTCAGTCCACGGGTCGACACGAGTTTCGGTAAAACATTTACGACACGAAAATTTATTTATATTAGTTTATAAACGTTAATATTATATATCGCGAAACCGAGCTCAAAACCGACTCGTTAACGATTACTTATCACCAAAAAGTTAAAAATATATATAGTCGAATCAAGTGCAATATTCGCATAAAAATTACTAATTAAGACCGAATCAACGCGACGTTATGATATATATAAATAATATAAAATCGGAAATTATAAGTGGCAAAAATTATATTTGAAATACGACCAGAAGTTATGTGTATCATTATTGGTATATTGAATATTGCGTTTTGATAAATAAATCGACAACTATTATTGTCGGGATCGTCTGAAACAGAGGAAAGTCTGCCCGATTTTCGTAAAATACGCAATGCGAAACGTGTTATATTTCAAAGACAAAAACGTCCGGTTCAAAGCGGTTATTATAAAATAAATATAAAAGATATATTTATTATGTCGATGCTATCAAAACTCGAGCCGACAACATAACAATGGAGCGCGATTACAAGATAAGAAGATTCGATAATCGACTACAAAATAAATAATATTTATTTATGATTAATTCAAAGTCGAAACTCGGAAGCTAGATTTCAAACCTCGATAAATTATTCGAACGATGTTGTAAAAATAAGTATATTGTTTATATTTATTTCGAACGTCAAGATTTCCGAGTCTTTTTACAAGATAAGTACAATGTGCGCATTATTTCAAACGAACGAATTCAGAAATTGTATAACACAAATATAATTAAATATATATACGAATGGCGAGACATCAGATACTTTTATAGAATAAATATAGTTATATTTATTTCCAACGTCGACGATTCGGGAACTTCAAATGCTATCTGTTATATTCGATTCCAATGCCAAACGAAGTGCGACACGATACCGCAAGACTATCGCGCGAATACGAAATGTATTATCTATACGGATATATTTTCGAATATATTATATATATACATTATATCTTATGAAAACTACATAGAGTCGTACTATTATCCGTCGACGTATATGACGACTAACTACGATTTCATGAAATATAGTTATGTTTATATGTAAACATATATTTCAAGTCACTTGTAAAATAGAATCATTTCTAAGTAAACCGTAGGTTGGTTAACCGAGTTAAGACAATGAAAATTTCATAGAATCATATGAGTAACGATTCGGTAGAGCTCGGTATCACGTAGTATAGCAACGTCATTCTTAGAAACTTACAAGTTATTTCATTTTAGGAATACACTAGATTGCATGCTAGTAAGTCAAGTTGTGGAGACAACACTATGGAAATCACATTAAGCTAGCTTTGCACAAGGAAATCAAGGTGAGTTCATAACCCCCACTTTTTACAGTTTTACATTTTTATGAATGTCTTCGGGGTGGAAAAGACATGCAAGTTTTGCAAAAGTACACAAAATTTCGATGACGAGAAGTCGTATTTCTAAACCATGTCGCGAATGGATTTCAATAAACTCAAATGGTTTACGAAAGGTTTATGCTCAATATACCAGTTTTACAAAACACACGTGCATTGTCAAAACGTTCATTGGTTTCATGACTAGGGACGAGATTGTCCTAATTACAACGAGACTGGGTGTCCTATATACAGATAAGAGGATTGGTTGGTCCTGCTTTTAGACTCAAACGGGCTAGGCCCATTCTCACTTGTGCGAGCACAAAGACTCTGTGAGTTCATGTCCCCTTTTTCTTTTAAATGTTTTCGGTTTATAACTCTCGGGGGGAAATACATGTTTTTGATGGTATAGGTTAGCTATGGAATGGAATGTTAGATCATGTGCGACCAGGCTTTCTCTTAAGTGCCATTAATCTTTTATAAGACCGAGGAACAAGGGTGGTAGATCTATCGGGTGTTGAGAGCCCCACTCATGGGTCCTTGTGTGGCCGCATGTAGTGCTTTTGTTGTCCCAGCCGGGTGGACCGGAAGAAATCGTCTAGGGTTGAGTACTTCCTATGTCGTCACACCTATTAATGTCCTTGCAAAACATTAATGATCATCAAGTTCATTAACGCTTTACATACCACCTAATTTTATATACGAACTCTCAAATGTTAACGCGACGCGAACGTTGGCAGTTATACAAATTTTACATATACAAAGTTTTCAGTTAATCATGCCAATGAAAATAGTTTTATTACGTTTTCTCAAAAATATTTAAAACGGTTATCAAAAAGATTTATTTTAAATCTTTTCAAACAAACTATGAACTCGCCAACTTTATGTTGATTTTTCGCATGTTTCTTTCTCAGGTTATATTTTCAAACTATAGCACAGTTGGAATAGGAGAACCCATGGGTATTCGAGTACTTAGCGGGCGTTCACCTTTTAGAAGTCTTAGCATTTTCAAACACTTCCGTTGTGCAATGAAGATACCAGTCAGATCACACCCGACTCTGATGGCTAAATCAGGGTGTGACATGAACAATATTTCTTTCTCATCAACTCTTTGAGTTCTTCCCACGTCATAGCATAAGCAGCTTCTTCCCCTTTGGTTTGGACTTGGAGATTCAACCATGACAGTGCTCCATCTACGAATAACCTCGAAACATATGTGACCCTTAGGTCAGGAGGACACTTGCTCATTCTTATGACCGAATTAGTCTTTTCCGTCCAACGAACAAATACCACAGCACCTCAGTGCCATCGAAGTTTAGAGGTTTGCAGCCTAGAAATGGCTTGTATGAACAACTTGAAACATTTGCATAGACATATCAGGAATGAGCAATGTCAAAAGCACAAATAGAATAAACGAGAGTATTGGATGGTGTCACGGAAACGCTCCAACTCCCAGACCTTACAGGACAGGAGTTGGATCTACAACTGTAGGGACTAAACGAGATCGTCCCTGGTGTAGGTAGGGTGGTGACTGGGGTGGTAAGGGTCTGATGTGGAAATATGAGGAGGTGACTGAAATGGCTGGCGTGAAGATCCCTCTCCAGGACATGGTGCTGGAATCTCGTGAGTGAAAATGATAGATGTAGTGGTATGAGGGAGGGGTCTCAATGAATAAAGGCTGCTGGGCAGTGGGGTGTCGACAAGAGGAGCAGGTATGTCCGTGGTATGAGGAGGGGAAGGGATATCAGAAGTGTGTCGTGATGTAGGAGCAGCTGGTGAGGTAGTAGTGGAAATAGGGATCGGTGTGGAAACAGGTGTGGCAATGGGAATTATATCAAAACTACTATCCGTCGCATTCGCCAGCAGTCCCGCGCGGCGTATAGCAGAGGAGGATGCGTTGTCATGCGCATCAGATGAGGAGATGACTACAATAGAAACAACGGGTGAGGAAACCTCCAGGATAGCAATGTCAATGACCTCGCCATTGCCGATATCGTCGTCAGGTGGTCTACATGAAAGACGGGGACCTCATCCTCGTCGTCGAACAAAATAAACAAAGGCGGAATGGCAGCAATGGGTATGACATCTAGCGGAATGTAGTCGATGATATGTGCACCGTCGGGATGTCCCACAATCACAAAGTCATTTAGCTGTGGCCCCACAGCTAACACGTCGTCCACAACCGGAGCATCCTCTATCATAGCATGGTGGAAGGCATAGTCGGGGTCCTTCTCGGGGTCTGACTCATCTGAAGAAGATATGATCTCAATAACAGGTGGGTAATGGTCGTCTAGTGCGTCATCATAGATGTCGCTACTGGCCGAAGATGCCATGGTACCCGGGCAAAATATTCCATACAACATATATATATATATATATATATATATATATATATATATATATATATATCAATACATAATATCAGCACTTGTTAATTATATAAGCATGTAATTTTATAAAGTGAAATCACATTGGTTTGTGCGAGTTAATCTAGTTCTGCAAGTCTATCCCGTATAGACTATGCCCCAAATAATATCCTTGCATTATTTATTTGAAAAGAGTTTTATTAGTGGATCTTACCTTTTTGTATATGCAATGAAAACCGTTTTCAAAATCTAAATGTTTTCATGAGAAGGATCCTAATGATTGTAGACTAGACTCGAGAAAGAATCCTGGTTCACTACAATCGAAGCTCTGATACCAATCTGTCACACCCGTTCATAGGCGGAAGCGCGCGGTGTGAACTTGATTACTTTTCATCGCATACAACATAAGTAGACAACTATATGAAATAAAAGCATGCACGATGTTCATCCATTCACCACATATAAACACTACAAGCCACAAGTTGTTTAAAAATAAAAGACATCATAAGTGATTTACAGTTTACAAAAGGCTTGTTTAAATAACTTTTAAAACATTAAAGCTTTGCATCCTATATTCCGGTCAAAGACGGAATATATAGACCAAACCCTCCAAAATACGAATGACATCGACTACTAGTAACCTTGAAAACTTCGTAAATGACTACGCCAAGATCCACTTCAATTTCCTGAAATACATGTAACTTTAAAAACATCAACAAAAGTTGGCAAGTTCATGCGTTTTGTGTGCGCGCCAAATGAATCTTAAAAACATTTGAGAGTTCATATATGAAAATATTTGGTATGTAAAGTGTCAATGAATTTGATAATCATTAATGTTTTGCAAGGACATTAATATGTGTGCCGACATAGGAAGTACTCCACCCTAGACTATTTCTTCCGGTCCACCCGGCTGGGACAACAAAAGCACTACATGTGGCCACACAAGGACCCATGAGTGGGCTCGCTACACCCGATAGATCTACCACTCTTGCTCCTCGGTCTTATATGTGTGCCGACATAGGAAGTACTCCACCCTAGACTATTCGCACATGATCTAATATTTCATTCCATAGCTGAACCTTACCATCGGAAACATGTATTTCCCCCGGAGAGTTATAAACCGAAAACATTTAAGAGAAAAGGTGAACATGAACTCACTGATTTGCGTCCGTGAATATATGATAGCAATTTGGGTATCCCAAAGAGCGTATCAACCTACAAGTGCCCTAGCTCATTAGACACTTAAGTTATGGTTAAATGTGTACACGTTGTTCATCTTGAATGTTATTGTTTAAGTTAAGTATTTGGATCCCTTTGCGTATTTTATGTTGGCATTTGTTTCGTATTTTTGTTTTAATATATATATACACTTCTTTTATATATATATTCCGTATCCATCAAGTGTACGAACGGGTCTTGCCCTTCGTGAGTCTTCATGCCTCGTATGAGTATAAGTGGGCCTAGCCCATAAGAGTCTTTGTGCCTCATACAAGTGAGAATGAGCCTATCCCATTTGAGTCTCTTTGATTCACACGGTATGAGTGGGCCTAGCCCATGAGAGTCTCCGTGCCGCGCACAGTATAAGTTCGTTACGTGTTTTGTACATTCTTCCAATACATATTTTAAGCATACGAACCTCGTTCACATGTATAGCATACGTTCCTTTGTATATGCAAATTGTTCTTTTGTACGTCCTCGTTTCATGGTAATGCAAATATTACGTTGTAAATGCAAATTGTTCTATTGTATGCATTTGCACCATTATATATGCAACTGTTACTTTGTATATGCAAATTATTTTGTTGTATGCATTTGTTCCATGGTATATGCAAATATTGCATTGTATATGCAAATTGTTTGTTGTATGCATTTGTTCGGTGGTATATGCAAATACTGCATTGTATATGCAAATTGTTTTGTTGTATGCATTTGCACCATTATGTTGTGCATGTACACTACTTGTAATTCTTGTGTGTCACTAAGGGTTTTGGCATAAGTATTTATAAGTATTTTTATACCGTATTATTTGGTATTTATACGGCATTCATACAAATTGGTTTACCGTATTATTTGGTATTTATACTGTATTTATAAATATTTGTATACCATATTATTTGGTATTTATATTGTATTCATACATATTTGTATACTGTATTATTTCGTATTTATACGTGTTGGTATACCGTATTTGGAGATTGTTTGTGTAGTGTATTTGTATTTTAGTTAGTACTCTTCCTAACTTCTAATACATACACATAATTGTACAAGCATTTATACACATAAGTTGGTATATTTAAACATGTATATATTTTTATTTAAGAATATTTTTATACTTAAAATTTCTATTTCACCTTTTTTATAACTCTTTTTAACTTAAAATTATGTATAAGTGTTCATAAAAGTTCTTGTAAGATTAGGGCTTAACCCTTTTTATTAAACTTTCTTAATTACTAATTAAGGTCACTAATCGCGTTTAGTCCCATTAATCACCCCGTTAATTGTACTTTAATCGCGATTAGATTTTAGAAAAATTTCACCATAGTTTCCCCTAAACTATGGTTTCTCCTAAACTACGACATTTCCACGTTTTTAAAACGTATTTTAAATATATTTAAATTCCTTAATCTCAATCAATTTCCAATCAAGTTTCAAAAACTAAATTTTATGCGCAACAATTCTCACATAATTATCCACATAATCCTTGAACTTTATGTATATTTTTAACCACATTTTTAATTATAATATCATAACATTTTTAAATCTTTTGACAAGATTACTCACACCATCATATTAACACACTTGAAAGTCTTTATCTTTCATATAAGAACATTGATTAACATACTTTTGAAACCATCTTAGTGTAAATCATGATTTTTAGTTTGCATGAAAGTTATAAAATGTTAAAAGTCACTTTTATTTTTGTAGTAAAGTTCATGTATCATGTGGATGATGATCTTGTTAAAATTTAAACATCAAGTTGTTTAAATCACCATTTTAAATCAGGTTCCATACAAGATCATCAAGCTAAACAACTTACTTTAACATAATCATCAAGAATATATAAGCTCACTAGCACTAAGCAACATGATCAACACAAAATACATCACATTAGTAGACTTTTTATGTTATGATTAGGGTTTTAAGCTTTGGTTTTCTTGGAGTTCAAGATGATCAAGTTGTACTTTGGTATTCTACATAACATATAAAGCTTGAAAATGGTGAGAAATGATCTTACAACTTTGCTATGGTTATGATGAAGATTA
This sequence comes from Scalesia atractyloides, assembly GCA_947069175.1. Lineage (NCBI taxonomy): Eukaryota > Viridiplantae > Streptophyta > Magnoliopsida > Asterales > Asteraceae > Scalesia > Scalesia atractyloides. The sequence continues at coordinate 63,211,500 of CAMTDV010000008.1, forward strand.
AGAAGAGATTAAGCTCCAAATGAAGCTATAAAAGTCCTCCATGCTTGCACCTTCTTGAGGAGTCTTGAAATGGTTTAATCTAGGGTGTTTAGTGGTGGATAAATGGTGGTGTATGGTAAGGTTGATGGTGGCATCGGAGCAGGAAGAAGGAAGGAGTGTTGTTTTTTTATGAATGATAATGAAGGTAAATGGTCATCTCTTTATACTCTTGATCATCATCAACAAAATCTATATCACCATACTAACCTTCTTGAAATCTTTCATTTTTCAACAAAGAAACAAGTGGATGGGACCACTTGTTGACCGATTTCTTGAAGGGGGGTAATGTGTAGATTTTTATTCAACATGTGGTAAAATGGTGGATATTTAGGTAATTTAGTTAAGTGTATTTATTAGTGATTGGTCTCACAACATTAGGGAGTAGTTAGGTGTTTTAGATGTTAATTGGTATAAATAATCCCCTTGACTAGTTGTTAGTTTCGGGTGCTAAAAATATTATTTGATCGGTCGTCGGTTCACTTTCAGGCAATATATGGAAAGTGTGATTTATTGCCGGAAACGTCATCTCGGCTTATTATATGGCACCACCAATGTTGTTTCGGACATGAAATACTCTTAACTAGTTCACTGAGTGATTCGTTTAGGTGTTAGGATGGTAAGGATGCTTCCTACTAGTTCGTCGGATCGGTATCGGACATGTGTGCCCGCTATGGTGTATTGTCAGAAGCTTATGTTTAGGATATTCCATTGATATCCCAAAACTTATTTAGGGTGTATAGAATTATATACAAGCCGTATATCCTTTAAAGTATTGAGTTTTGGCATTTCGGACAATTTACTTTGTTATATTCTAATGCGATTCTGATGAATTTTAATGTCACGTGTTTTCCGGAAGGTTAAAGTGATTTTGTATTTAATGTCCCTAATTAGGGATTTTTGTTTGTATTTCCACCATAAAATGCTTTCGTGCCGTTCATTGCTCATTCCGACACTTTTCAGAAACTTGGTAGCATGAATAGTGTGTTCCGGTGAATAGTGTTTTCAACATTTTGCCAACATATTTGGACTTAGTTTGTTGTTTTCTCGCAACGTGAAGAATGTAACGATGTTGTTTGGCATAATTAACCATGTCCTATGATTTCTAGACTTTACACGACCTAATCATGCATTAATTTAGTTGTAACGGAATTTACCATTATTTTGCCGGTTGTCACACCTTTTGAATTGTTACCAAAGGATATATCAACCCCTCCATGTGCCATGAAATCTTTGGGTATGGCTCTACATCCTGCCATGTGCCTGGAGCCTGCACTATCTACATACTATAAACTATCAAAGCAAGTAGAAGCTCCCTGCACATTAGTAAACAATTAGTTTAGGTGAGTTTCCAAAGCCAGGATGGCTTTGGATGGGGTCATAGACATTCCAGCCTCAAGTTAAGGAATATGGTTAGTGTTTTGAACAGATTTTGATACCATATGTTGTGGACCATTTCCTATCAACTAATCATAACCACAAGGATACCTATTAACTCTTGGCTTAGATGGTCTTTTATAGACCTCATAGCCAAGCGGTACACTCTTGTAAGCAGGTTAGCCATATCCTATTGGAAATTTATTAGCTAGTGGTGCATCTGTTATCAGAACCTTGCTGGGAGCAGAGGTTATATTCAATTGTTTGGTAACAGATGTTTGGAAAGGGGCAAAAGTCTATCTGGTCTTTTCATTTCTTGAACTCTCAAGTGTTTTAAATTTATACTCATTTCTTTTCACATCAAAATTTTTGAGATAAACACACTCTTGAGTTTTGTGGTTTGATCTGCCACAAATGTTGCAATTTGGTGAATCAATGATCATACTTGTTTTGTTTATATCATAAGCTTTTAGTGACATGATTCTTCTTTTCACAAAAATCACAAAACAAGTTTTATAGTTTCTCTATTTTCTTCCCTTTTTCAGTCTTTTTGTCAGCAAATGCTGTAACAATTTCCTCAAAAGTTGAGGATCTTACTGGTCTTTCTAAAATGATTTTCTTACCATTTGGTTCAGTGACTTTAATTTCTTGACCAACCAAGTTTGTTGGAATAATTCAACCAACTCACAATCATTTACGACAGTGTTTTGAGAAACTTGGTCATGTTTCTAAAACCTACCCCAAATTTTTCATTGCTTTTGATTTGTGATTCTAACATGAGCTCATAACCTTTGTAGGATTCTACCCACTTTTCACAAGTAATTTGGGTATATTCAAGCTCCTTTTTACAACTTTGATATATTTCTATCATGGTTTGGAGTTGATCCTTGGTTATGCTAGGCTCATGTTTGAGGCTACCGATTTCACTCTTTTTCAAATAGTTTTGTTTTTAACTCTCTTGCAAGTTTTTCAAACTGAATTTCATCATCCAAAATTTTGTTTCTAAGATTTTCATTCACCTCTTTTATTTTAGCAAAAGCAATAATGCATTTATCATAACATAAGTCTTTAAGGACCTGAGAGATACCTTAGCAGCAGCTATCATGGCACAATCACATTCACCATCACAAACACTGGTTTCCCATGGGTCTGACACTGAGATCACAGTTTCTTCACCAACTTTCTCTTCTGAAACATCTGCCACAACATTTTCACAAACATCATTAGAATTTAACACTACCTCCTCAAACTCATCCGCTTCAAGTATTGTGTCCAGTGGCATAAAACAAAAATCATCATATTTCTTTTCAGTATTAGCAACTAGAGAAAAATTTTCATCAGTAAGTTCCTCAGTTAAGCTACTCCAATAAACAAAACCTTGTGTAAAGAAGATCTGTTGACTGGTCTCTACAGAAGTAGAGGTTTATGTAACTTGTGGTGCAGGTTGCACTTGAACCTAAGGACTTGGGGCTTGAACATACTGTATTTGAGGAATAGTGGTTTGGACATACTGAACTAGAACAGTGGTTATAGGGTGTGCAAAGTGAGCAGTGTTTTGCATATGAAGAGCAGGGGTATATTGGGAATAATGGACAATGTTTTGTGTGTTATGAGGTCTAGGACTTGGGTGTGTGATAATTGGACCATTTCTTTGACTCCTATAGTCCCTAGAAAAATGACCTAACCTGTTACACTTGTAGCATTTAATCTTTGACTTATCCAACCTAACTTTTAACCCTCCATGCAACCCTACTAGTTCTTTTATAGAACTTGTTAGTCCTAACGCTCAGCAATGCCAGTTGGTGTAATATGTCCATTTCTTCTAAATCAGTTGGATCAAAATGTTGAAGATCATTAAGTTCAAAGGATAAGTTGTCAGAAACTTGGTCTTCCCCATTCGCTGCAAAAGCAAAGTTGGGTGAGCAAGAATCAGAGTTGAAATTCCCACCAGATGTTATGTCAATAAAATGATAATAACTCTGTTCCTTGCTACTACTAGAGCTTTCTACTTGACCAAAAACTACTATACTACCAAAAGAATAATCATCAGCCACTTTTCCTGACTCTTGTAGCTTCTTTTTTTAGTTAAGCTCTCTCTCATAAGTGAGAAGCCTACCATGAAGCCGAGTGAAACTCATCTCTTTGAACCCAACAGCGGTTCTAGTTACAAAGGCAATAGTGTCCAATTTTTCTGGTAGAGATCTTAGAAATCGACTATTCAAAGTGTAATTTGGATATTTGACTTTTACTAGTTATAACTCACTAATGAGACAACTAAACCTTTCAAATTGTTGAGTTAATTATTCTTCTTTCATATGACAAAATGTTTCATACTTTTGGTTCAAAACTTCTCTGTTATTTTCAATAAACTCTTCACTGCCACCAAATTGTTCTTTCAGAGCATCCCATAACTCCTTTGCATTGTTGAAGTGCAACAGGCCATCATAGATATCATTAGGCAAAGCAGATGCCACGATACTAAATGCCTTTTCATCTAGCTCAATTTTCTGAAAATCTTGCTCAGAGCAATGTTCAGGACTCTTTGGAACTTGAACTTTTGTGTCTTCGGCACTCGGTACCATCGAAACATGTGGTCCGAAAATAACCAATTTCCAGCAACCCGTATTCTCTTGTGCAAGTATGTGACCCATCTGAGGTTGCCAAATATTGTACTCTGATCTAACAAGTATCGGAGGTTTGTACATGGTGCCAGTGTTGCGTGGATCTTGTGGATTTTGAGACATTTTGATTGTTTACAAACATGTTTTGTTTAAAAACTTTGAACGTTAATGAACTTTTACTTTGTTTTCAATACAAATGAACAGAAGAATTAGCAGTGAGAGCTGACCAGTTTATATCAAATTGATGATTAAATCAAATTTGAACGACCAAGCTCTGATACCAATTGTTGGGATCTGAGTTTGATATTGATGTGATTGTTTTAGATGAAATCAATGAAATAAGATACTAATCAACGAAATAGTGTAGCGGAAATGTGTAAAACTTTGTAATCACACCAATAGAAAGATTGTTTTCATTGACATGTTTTTGTAATATTAATCATTTATGCATGCAAATTACAACTCTCCCTCAGCCTAAGATCTCTCTAATTTGTTCGTACAGAATGTGTAGAAGAACTGCTAGATAGAACAATACAGGCACTTTTCTATTTATAGTACATTACAAACCACTGAGCATCTTTGGCTGACCTCACTATGAAATGACATTTAACAAACTAAACAAACTCTAAACACTGCTAGACCTAAACACGGTTACATTAAAATACAATATGAACTTTCATAATAACAACTGTTGAGATATCCTCTATTGGGCTTTATCCTTTGTTAGTCTTCAACAGACTTTAACTTCATTAGAGGTTCTCATCACCAGACCTTTGCCATAAAAGTTTTTGGTTCTTTATCAGAGTTTGTCTCTAACAAACCTTTGCTTCTAGCAGAGCTTTATCCTAGCAGATCTTATAAACAGTTCTTTATTCCAGCAGAGTTTAGAATGGTAGATCTTTATTATAAAGGATAAGATGTTAGAGATTGTTTTGGCTTTTCAATCATCTGTTCTTTTATAGGGTTCAATAGATCCAACACTATCTATCTTAGGACTCTTATCTTATTTTAATTTTTTCTACTTTGACGTAATGAAGGATGGATGTTATGAAATGTGGTATATTGGAAATAAAAGTGTACGGAAATCTGAAAAATGGCCCAAGGGACGTTGAAACAACACCACATGCATGTAAACAGACACTCCTCGAAGCAAAATCTTCAAAATAGTAAGTGCAGCACGGGTCGTGTAAGGTAAGGATGCCCCCATGGCCTCAAGTCTATCGAAAATTCTTTAATATGGAACACTGACACGGGGCCGAGTCCCATAGACATGCACCCGTGCCTAACTTATGGAAAATTTTCGTTACTTGCACTTTATACGGGGCCGTGTCCCCCAAACACGCCCCCGCGTCTGCCTTCTGGAAAATTTTATGTTATTGGCACTTGTGACATGGGTCGTGTCCCCCTAACACGCCCCCGTGTCCAGCGCCTGGTTTTAAAAAAAAAGTTGTTGTTTTTAACCCATATTTACATGTTTAGTCAATTTTAACCAACTTTGAACACATTGAGGACAATGTGTAATTTAAGTGTGGGGGGGGGGGGGTTGTAAGCTTAAACTAGAAATTGTTTGTCCTAAAAACAAGCTCTACACAAAACTCTACTTGGAAACGCTAAAACACACCAAATCTTTTTCGAAAACATTTTTATTTTTTTTATCTTCTTTATAGTTTAACTTAAAACCAAGATCTAAAAATTTTATGTTTTTATAAAGTTTACAACTGATAGCGCCGTGGTAAAAAGAACCATACAAGAAAAAATTATAAAAATATGGCACGACAATTCTTTATAAAATTTGTTTTAAAAGTTGTTGTTTTAACCCATATTTACGCGTTTAATCAATTTTAACCAACTTTGAACACATTGAGGACAATGTGTAATTTAAGTGTGTGGGGGGTGTAAGCTTAAACTAGAAAATGTTTGTCCTAAAAACAAGCTCTACACAAACCTCTACTTGGAAACGCTAAAACACACCAAATCTTTTTCTAAAACAGTTTTTAGTTTGTTTTGTCTTCTTTATAGTTTAAGTTAAAACCAAGATCTAAAATTTTTTATGTTTTTATAAAGTTTACAACCGATAGCGCCGTGGTAAAAAGAACCATACAAGAAAAATTATAAAATATGGCATGACAATTCTTTATAAAATTTGTTTTAAAAAAATTGTTGTTTTACCCCATATTTACGCGTTTAATCAATTTTAACCAACTTTGAACACATTGAGGACAATGTGTAATTTAAGTGTGTGGGGGTGTAAGCTTAAACTAGAAATTGTTTGTCCTAAAAACAAGCTCTACACAAAACTCTACTTGGAAACGCTAAAATACACCAAATCTTTTTCCAAAACATTTTTTAGTTTGTTTTGTCTTCTTTATAGTTTAAGTTAAAACCAAGATCTAATTTTTTTTTTGTTTTTATAAAGTTTACAACCGATAGCGCCGTGGTAAAAAGAACCATACAAGAAAAAATTATAAAAATATGGCTTGACAATTCTTTATAAAATTTGATTGTATATATAATTTCACACTTATACCCTTCTCCCACAAAAATGAGAGTTTTTGAGCTTTTACCGAGCATTTAAATTCATAACTTTACTAAATGCTCATTTTTAGTTTCTTGTGTGAATAGCCGTATGGTTCTTAAGAATCTAGAACTTGACGAGACAATACATTCCCGGTCCTTACCAACAAATCCAAGTAAGTACATGATGGAGGCATTAGGATGTTATCTTCAACTTTATTTTTTTTTATCTCCCCATCAAAAACAAAAATACTCCCCTAGTTAAAACCCCTTTGAGTCTAAGCCTTTCGTTGCAAAACCCGCAAAATACCATTTTGCACAAACCACCTATCACCCAAAAACCAATCCTTATTTTTACACCGCATTTATTTAGTAAAATGCGGTTCTTTTGAAAATTATATAAAAAGAGGTGACTTATTTATTAAAAAAACCCTCTAATTACTTGAAATAAATAAGCAATAATATTGTTTACATAGTTTATAACTGAGTCACAAATAAATATATTTTAAAAAATAAAACTGACATTTTATGATTTTAGCCACCTTTCAAATAAACTCTCCTACCCCTAGCCAAAACCTACCCTTATAAAAAAAAGTCCTCTTGATATTTACAAAGATTTTTGTTAAAAGGAGTAGCTTTGATTACTTGTCAAGCATATGGTAGGAATAAGTCCCATACTGGTATCGGGCGTTTCACTTATACATTTTCGGTCGAGTGTTGAGTGATCACTTGTGAGGTGAATGAATTTGTATATAGCTAAATGAAATTTTATAAAGGCATGTTATGTCCAAAAATATTTAATTTTCTTAACAAAGTGTTCTAAATATATCATGTCGAATAGCATTGTAAGTAATATAAAAACAAGAATAAAAAAAACTTGGATTCCTAACACTCTACAACCAAGACCCAAAAACTTCTCTTCTACCCATTCCATTAGGTGTGTAAGCATATATTAAAGAGTTTTGATTGAGGACAAGCAAATATTCAAGTGTGAGGGTATCTGATATGCGTCAAATAAAACATATAAATTGTATCAAATACAGTATAAAACCAACCTTTTTAAATAATAGTATTGGAAAAAGTATGGTTCTTTGTGTACTTTTGATTTTCAGGATTAAAAAAGCTTAAATGTGCAAAAGAAACAAATTAACGGCAAAATCCAGCAAAAGTACAGAAGAAGGGAAGGCAACACACTATACCAACCCTCCGGGCTTCACCCCAAGATCAAAACAACGAATCAGAAGTTTGGCAAGGGGTCGTGTCCCCTTGGTCACGGGTCGTGGTCAACTTCAAGATTTGCATATCTGGGATAGTATAACAAATACATTGGCCACGGGGTCGTGCCTTTGACGCACGGGGCCATGTAGCAGGCTGATCTAACATACGATTTAAATGGATGAAGAGAAGAAGGAAGACAAGGGGCCGTACCCTGCGGGCACGGGGCCGTGTGAAGGGTCCGATCACAGCTATAAATATGGGTGCTTGGTTCCGTTCCCACTCATACCTTGGCAAACCACTTCTCTCACACCTACCACCACTCCACCACCACAATACCACCATCATCCACCACATTCATCCAGCATCCGTCTTAGAGTGTGTAGTAGTCTCGGGATACAAGATTGATCATAAGAGTTTTTGTCAAACAAAGGCCATACTTGACTAATTTCTTACATCACTTGGTGAAGACAAGTTATTTATGTATTACTTTTAATTTCCTAGCTTTGGTTACCTTTATAATTAGGTGTGTATTAATGACTATAATAACTAGTTTTTTATATCGAGATCTAGCAATATTTTTAGGTTTCCAAATCTTTAATTCTTTGTTGTTTGAAAAGACTTTAGATGATGTTGCGTTTAATTTCTTGGGTTGATTTATGAAACCATTTGCATTTGAATGCTTTTGATTGGTTTTCTTTGCTAGATTCCAGTCTCCATCAGAGGGCTTTTGATGTCCATGATGCCGATGGTGTGAAGCAAGTTTCTAGCTATGTGCCCAGAATTCCACAATTGAAGCAAGTTAGTCTTTTCGAGAAAAAGACTTGTAATTCCGCTTGTGTTATTCTGGGGAGCTGATTAGGTCTCTTCTTTTGACTAAGTGCTGATTTCTTGTGTGCATATTTACTCTTGGATGAAACCTGCTCACAATCATCAGCACAAAAGTGAGTATCGATAGTTTTACCCTTCAACTTTGGTTCAGTTGGTTTTTGAGTTGGGTTTTTCTTTTGATTTACAGCACTTGAGGAGGCTTCCTCTTGAATTTTCATTTTGTGTTGTTTTCTAGTTCTTCGAAATCTTCTTTTCTTTGCATGAGTGGATTCTGCGGGGTTAGTTTCATTTGAAACCTTTTCTTCAGAAACTGAGTTTTCTGAGACAACTGTATCAGTTTCTTTGGAAGCAGTTTTATTTAACACTAAACTTTCAGAATCAATGGATTCTTGGTTACCAGATGATGAGCAAGTTTTGTCAATATTTTGACTGTCACAACCATCTTGGTCATTATCCGATGAGTTAGAGTCCTTAGTCTGATTCCCAGAAATATCAGACGTCTCCTGTTCACAAGCAATTCACACAATCCGACACAACAATATTTTCAGTTTCAAAAATATATGAGGAATCCGTTGAGGTTTCTGGAACAATTTTCTAAATCACTCGAAACTGATGCCTTAGACTCCTCTGGGTAACCAGTTAAATCATAGTCTGAATCAAAAACCACATCATTCAAAGTTTTAGTTTCAACAACACTAGAAAAACCCTGAGTCGCAAAAACCAAAGACTGAGCAAAATTCCAAACATAGTCATCATGTTTATCACATAAAGAAACATCTGAGTCATTAGCAACAACTGGATGAGGTTCATCATCCACTTTTGATCGCTCCTCATCTATCACAGGCTCTGCACATACACTAAAATAGCTAATAGTTTTTACAGAATAGAGGTAGAAGTCGTTTCCTATGGTTCTTCGGCTAGAGATTTTGTCGACTCCTTTTCCCTTTTTAAATTTTCAATTGATTCATTCAAGCACTCTTGATTTATAATTTTTACAAAACTTATAGGCTTTTGAAAATCAGTTGGTTGGGTATTCTTAGGCTTGAAAGGTTCCCAATGTAGTCACTTAGTTTGCTATACATTATTTTATCATAATTTTCCAATTCTTGCTCAGTGAAAGGCATTCTTGAATAATTATGATTATATAGTGAGGAACTTGTGAATAACCCAACCCTTTTCCCTTGTTTTCTTTGTATGCCATTTGTACATTGCAAAGATTATGAACATTGTCACTGGAAGTATCATATTTTTTTTAATATTCAACTCATTTTGTTGAAACTTTCTAGTAAGAAGTCCTAGCTCAACTCTTACCAAGTCGCATTCCAAGGTTTTTGAATGTAGTCTGGTTTTATAATCATGGACCCAACATTTTTTTGGCTTACATCCAAGTGGAATTGAGCTATGTCCTTCTTTAGTGCATCAATTATTTCATAAAGAATTCTATTGTTCTCTGGAAGACCGATGCACTTCGACATGGCACTGTTGTAATCACTGTTGAGATTTAAATTATGTGCTCTTATCTGTGCCATTTTATTTCTATTTTTTCGGAGCATAAAAGAGAGTTTACTATTTCAGTTAGAGATTTGGGCTCCTTAGTCTATGCCATCAAGAAATGGAGATGATTTTCGGCAACTTCCACAATCTTCAGAGATTCCACTTGAGCTGCAACATCAACCCAGTTAAAACCATGCTGCTCTTGCACCATCAGTGCCTTTTCCGCACCAGATCATCCATGGCCTGATGAGGTTGAAGTTGATATAGACGTTTGAGCCAGAGTGACTGGAACCATGGACCTCTGAGTTCCTAGAAGCAGCAGTAGCAGTTGCTTCATAACCCGCGGGTGTCTTTCTGCAGTCTTGGGCGAATTGTCTAGGTTCATGGCATTTGTAGCCCCTCAATTTATCTTTGATAAACCTAGTGCGAATATTTGACATGGGGTGTTTGTATCTCTTTGGAAACTTTTCTGCTTGAAACGCAGCCATAGCAAGATTCCATGAAGCATCATCCAGTTCTTCAATATCTTCTTCAACAACTTGATTCATCTTTGTAGCAAACACTAAAGGAGGCAAGAGATCACCTGCAAGAAAAGCATTCAAACTGTTGAGCATGGATGCTTCTAGAGCCAACTTATCTTCTTTCTGCTTGGTCAAGAATGCGAGATTTTCAGTGAAGGGTATAGATTGAACATTTTGAGAGGCTTAGGGATTAACAGGACTGTAGACCACGTTTGCGTGTTGTGGTAATTGCTGAGTAGTAACAGTAGTTGGAGCAGCCGAGTTGTTTGGAAGAGACATGCCATAAATGTAGTTTGTCCTCTGAGCTTGAAGTTGTGCTTAAGTCAACGGACTAAAAACAACATTTGGATTATTGTAGGTCACGGGGCTGAAGATAAGGTTAGGATGACTTTGAGACATCAATGCAGTGTTAGAGTCGGTCACCCCTGCAGCCATCATGGAGTTCTTGTGGTTTAGCTCTCTTTGCTGGCTGTAGATTTCACATGATTTGATGGTGGCGATCAGTTTGGTGAGAGCAACTTCATTTAGATTTGTAGTATGTTTGATCATTAAAACATCGGCATCCTAAGACTTTGGCATTGAATTCAACAGTTGGCGATTCATCCCACTGTTAGTGATCGGAATTCCAGCACTGATCATCTGTAAGATTAATTTGACGAATCTCCTGATTTGGTTCTCCACAGTATCCCCGTAGATATGATTAAACAAACTGAACTACTTGTTCAACATGTTTACCCTGCTAGCCTTCATGTCAGTGTTTCCTTAGGACAAATTTTTAGCACATCCTAGATTTCTTTTGCATTTGTGCAAGTTCTCACAACAATGGAGATGTCAGGACCGAGAGCCATAGTAAGATTTGCCATTGCCTTATCTACTTCGTCCTTGATTTTTCGATCTTCGTCAGACCACAAACTTTCTAGGTTTGGAATCTGAGTGTCTGGATCATCTTCAGTTGCGCACATGATAGTGTGGGGACCATCACTAATACACCTCCATATATCGGGTTCCTTGGATTTGCCATACTGCTCAAAATGCAAGGTCCAGTCAAAGTACTCATCTCTATACAGCAACCTTGGAATCTTGGTAGACGTTCCAATACTCTGATCCAATTCTTGATGCATTGCAGAAGTATGAGACTGGATGGCTGTCAAGGTAGCGTTGGTGAGATCTGCAGCAGTCAAAATACCGTTTGTGTTCATTATTTTTAATTTTTTACCGAATATTAGTTACATTAAATTTTTAATGAAAGTGACAAGTTCAATTTGAAATGGTTAAACAATCAACTCGAAACAGGATCCGAAATGAGTCAATTCGGAACAGTGATTTGAATAGCAACTTAAGTCGAAACTGTAACTTCGCATAGTATCTGGAACTCGGAACAGTATTTTATCCGAGATGGAATTCGAATTGGCAGATGATGATCCGAGATGCAACAGTAATAATCCGAGAGGCAATAGTATTGTTTCAAGATGGAATTTGAGATACAAGTAATGATTCGAGATGGAATTCGAGATGCAAGCAATGATCCGAGATGGTATTCGAGATGATTCGAGTCTTCAATAGATGATCCGAGATATTCAAGCAGATGATCTGAGTTCGTCCGAGATGATATGAAATGCAACAAAACAACAGCAGAAACTCCGTAACAATGGTAGGTACAATCCAAAACAGTGTGATATCAAATCTGAGCCTGGAAACAGGTTCAAACAGGCTCTGATACCAATTGTAAGTCCCGATAACTGGATCTTACAATATCACACGTAGCTTGAATGGTGGCGGAATCACACAAACAAGCTAAGAATCGGAATAAAAGAAATAAGATGAAATAGAAAGTTCAACTTGCATACAAATCTTGAATTTATCTAATACAAGTTGAGAGAAAAGCCACTAACCCTAATACATCATTATCTATTTATACTAGAGGGTTAGTGCTCCATTATCCTAAAGCCCTTAGGCCCAAAAGCTGCCCCCAAGCCCATACATAAGATATGCCCAAAGTAATAAAATAACTAATGCATAAACCTAACAGGACCTAACAGTCAAGGTGGTAACAGTAGTGTCAATGCAACGGTTTGCCACCTGTACGTACGGGGTTAATACAACTTTAAAGACGGAGACAATGAAAAATCTAATCACTTATGTGCATGATGTTGCGTTGATACAACCAAAGAGACTTCTTAATCAACGGCTCCACCATATTCTAGGCCTGGACACATGCGTCTTGTGCAGCAACTAAGGATGATTGGGCGGTATGTCTTGCTTCTTCAGTAGCATCAGCACACGCTTTTTCAGCTCCCATGTCCAGCTCTAACGACTCACATTTATCCTGACTCTTAACTAAACGACGCTTAAGCTTGTCAATCTCCCAATTCTTTAAAGATAAATCGTTATCCTATTAATCCAAGCGGTTCATGACTTCCTCCTGCTCAAACAAGTCAGCGGTTAACTTTATAATTTATGTATCTTTTCGTAAAGAAGCAGCTTTAGCTTCAACCTGCCATTGCTCCGCATGCTCGCGGTGCGACCGAGCTTCATCAGGTAGCGCCTGTAACTCCTCATTCTGCTTCTCAAGTTCTTCATTTTGAACCTTGAGGTTTTCTTGATGCACACCCCATGCAGGATATTGTTATCCATTCTACAAATGTCGGACTAGCGCTTGTTGACGTGGTGCGACATGGTATAATTTTTAGTATATTTGTAGCACTTTTACTCATTTATCAAGCTTTAAATTTATAAAACACGTTCACTCTCTAAAACATCTTAGGGTAAGTGCACCCATCATTAGTGTAGTATAATGATGGTTAGATACCGAGGTCGTCCAAGGACACCAGAGCTTTTAGTAACTGAATATCGTCAACATCTAATCTAACCAATTTTTTTTAGAAAAGATGTTTAGTAAATAATTAGAAAGAAATTAAAATATTAAAAAGAAACAATTGGCAAGATAGAATCAGTTGGTTCCGACTCCTCTTTTACGTACCCTTTGATGATTTCTGTGCTTTGGGTTTTTTAAGAGATTATCTTAGTTATAGTGGCAGGTCCCTCTTTTGGAGGCAACGCTAACCTCGGCCATATTGGTCCAAATTAGCAGGGATACAGTCCCACAAGGCTAGAATATTGAAAAATAATTAAGTAAGTTATTAATGCAACATGTGACATATCGCTCTTTTGGATGCAATGCTACACTCGGCCATATTGGTCTGAGTCAGCAGGGATACAATCCCGCAAGGCCGGTTTAAAGTTTTATAAGTAATTTATTTATAAGGGATTCAAACCATTCTTACTTCCCCCGATTTGATGCTATCTGCCTCAAGAGAAGTCCTAATAAGCTTGAATCAAATCCTCACATGATCTATACACTGAATGAGGCAAGAACTTTACCCAAACCACTCTTCTAACCCCCTTCCAGGCAGTTAACATGCTTTATATAGACCGTAAAGACACGAATGGGTGAATCAACGAAACATGAATACATGATAGAATAAAGTTCACTTTCATTATAAAAAACCCAAATAAAAAGTTAACCGAAGCTTAGAAATCAAAAGTAATCTATAAAAGATTTGTCTTCACCAAGTGATGTAAGAGATTAGCCAAGCATGGACTTTGTTTGACAAAAACTCTTACGATCAACCTTTGATCACAAGACTACTACACACACTCTAAAGATGGATGATGGAGGAATGTGGCGGATCATGGTGGTGGAGTGGTGGCAGGTGTGCGAGAAGTGGTTTGCCAAGGGATGATTTGCAAATGAACAAGCACCCCTATTTATAGCTAGAAACAGTTCTTTCACATGACCCCGTGTCCTCTTCTTCTTTGTCTTCATTTAATGAGTTGTGTCACTCTTTATGCACACACGGCCGGTGTCAAAGGGCACATCCTCATGGTATTGTACTTTTTGTACTTTGGGAGGCTTTGCATATATGGGAGTTGACCACGGCCCCGTGTCTCTTGTCTGCCTATGTTTTTCTTTTTCTTCATGGACTCTAGAATGGGGAACGACCCCATGACTTGGTGGCACGACCTCGTGCTTGACTTGTAGGTCCGTGCTCGGATCCGATTAGCTCAGGTCTAATCTAGTTAACCTAGCCTTAAATGTGCGGAATCCGTTTTAGATTAGGCGACATGTTTAACAAGATTATATTTGGTCAAGTTATCTGTTTTCATTAATAGTTCAACGTTTACAAGATCCTGAAAACACTCGGATAGAGTTCCTCCGTCCAGTCTACCAAAACAGTTACAGACTCAAGACCCTAGCACACTATTTATAGACTTCTCACTTCATGCGAGGTGAGTCAATTTACTTCGAACGAAGCGAATCAACTTCGTATGAAGTGACAAGCTATCTTCGTACGAAGTGACAAGCTATCTTTGTATGAAGTGACATTCCACCTTCGTACGAAGTGGACATACAAACCATGAAATTATACATTGTGCTCATATTACAGACTCGATACGATTTGATGACGTAGACAACAGCATATGCATCAACAATCTCCTCCTTGGATGTTGTCGTAGTCTCAAAGTCATAGTCTTGAACAATTCTTCATAACTTTAATATCTTTGACTTATTTAGCATAAAAAATTCTATTACAATCTCTCCTTTATTTCGAGCTTGTATTGTAAACATTAATCATCAACTTGCTCCCCCTATCTTTGAGCTTCTTATATCTTACATCAACATTTCATTCCTGCTCCCCCTAACTTTGAACTATCTATTCAAACACATTATCATTCAAATAAACATTTCAAATTCAAACTTTAAAATTTTCAAAAACTTAAACATTCATAAAATTTCAAATTTTAAACATCTTAGCAGTTTTAGAAACCCTCTCCGTTAACCAAGTCCAAGTTAATGACCGTTGTTACCTGATTTATCTAACAAGTTCAAATGAATGACCTTGGTTGTTCACTTTGTGAACAAACTGATGTTTTCTATCATATTTAAGTTTCAAATTAATGAACTTTTAATCATTCCAGCACTGTTTATTATTTCAGATTTAGTTCAGCAGTCTTAGCTTTGAAAATCAGCTTTTCATCATCGGCAGTCAAAAATAAAATGAACATCAAATCTTTTTGAATTTTTCTTAAATGAAATAGCTATGTACAAACATATTTACATACATTTTTTGTGAGTTTGTAATCATATCAGTTTTTAAGACATATCACTAGTATCGGTGATCTTAATTAAACTTTAACTTCTAAACAGATTCACTTAGATTTTCAGTATACTTGTCCACTTAAACCTCTAAACATTTCTTAATTGTTCCGAGATACATTAATTAGATATCGTAGAAAATGACATAACATTGTTTCCCACCTCAGAATATACTCTCGTATCAAGATTCCCTAAATTTCTTCTTACAGGTGAATATATCTAACTAATATCTGTATCTGGGTTGTGCGAGGTCTTGAGAGCTTAGGTTAGTACCACCGTACAGACATATGAGGTTTGACTTAAAAGTGATGTTCCACAATTTGGAATCTTTTGAACTGCAATTGTTAGATCTTTCGATACTTTCAATTCGCTGCAATTTTAGGTTTTAAAAGTAAAAGTATTCTACAAGTTCTAGGCCATTGCTGACGCAAAATCAGAAGAACTTGTATAATATCACAAATATTAATTATTTATAAAGACCTAGTATCTCAGAATCCGGCAATCTCTCAAACGAAATTACGGTGTATTAAGACCATATATCCGAGAGATGTTAACCTACTAATTAAGAAGTTTTTTTTATGTTTATATCTTAGAAACAATTTCCTGAATGTGCGAAGCCTATTGGAACATCATCATTGAGACATGTTTAAGACTTTTTACTACATTTCTTTAGCATACTGTTATAGTCCACTGATATACTATTATTTCCTCTTTTATACACAAAACACCTTTTTTATCTTTTTCATATTTTTGTACTTTTTGAATTTATATGTTTTTGTATTTTCTCAAATTTTTTATCCTCCTAAAATCAAAAACATATTTTCGTATTTTTGTTTTTAAACAAAGAAACATTAACCGATCGATGAGAATCACTTCAATTCGCCATCTATTACTGCTTCACATTTTCTTTTAAACTTTCTCCCCCTCATGATGACAAAACATTGACACCTTTGATTTTAAAAACATTTACAAATTTTGTCTTTTCAACTAGTTTTGTTTGTTCAACAGTGAGGGTTCTGTGAAAATTTTCAATCTTTTTTTCAAAAGAATAAACATTTTAATAAACCCGTCATGGCCATTTCTGAAAATATTTCATATTATTCAGGCCAAACTCTTCTTCATGTGCCAAGAACTTCGATCTTCATGATGTACTTTGATCTCATAAATTCCTGCACATAAACATGCACAATTAGTTTTGTTAGGATCTAAGTTTGAAACTCTTTATGAAAGTTCTAAAAATGATAAATGAAAGATAATAAATCTGATGTAAATGCAGCAAATTATGAACTTTAATTCATAACAGCTGATAGATTGTTTTTATTGTCATGCTTTCGTAATTATAATTAGTTGCATATAACTCACTATCTCCCCTCAGCCTAAGATCACCGATTTGTTCGTACAGAATTTAAGAAAGAAGGATAGATTGATAATTGATGAAAGTGATCGAACAAAACAGTACAAGCACTGTTCTATTTACACTACAATCCTAACCACTGAGCATCTAATGATGATGTCAGCATGAAAGTGACACTTAACAAAAATAACAAACTAACAACATTTGCTAAGCTAACCACTGCTATATCTAAACAATACAAAGACTGACAGAAAACACTGATGAGACATCCTCTATTGGTCTTCAGCAGCGCTTTGCGTTGGCAGACCTTTAGTTTTAGACTTCAGTAGAGCTTTGCCTTGGTAGACCTTTAGCTTTAGATTGAGCTTTTTCTTCAACAGAGTTTTGCTCTGATAGACCTTTGACATTTTGTCTTCAGCAGAGCTTGACTTGGTCAGATGTTATAATTAGTAGGATCAGAGGTTGTAGTATATTTTGGCTTTCTATCATCTGTTCTTTTGTAGGGTTCAATTCCAACAATCTCCCCCTAGAACAGATGATGCCAAAACAAAAAATTTATTATTGATCTTTATTCCTAATCAATGATTCCCTTATTTAGCCTTTGAACTGAAGTTCAAAGTCCAGGGCAATCATGTCATCTACATCCCTTTAAAGTTCAAGATTCAGCAAGTCTTGGAGATCAGTTGCATCCAGACCATATGCATCCTCCATCTTTGTCTTTTGAACTCTACCATCTGACCTAAGCAATGTTAATCATGGTTGTCTTTGGAAGACTTCCATTTTAGAATTTTTGAGTGAGATGGTTTTCTTGGGAGTAGGGTTATTTGTGATGAGTTGGGTGAAGTAGGTTTGCGTCAAGTGTAGAAATTGAGGCTCTAAGCTTGTCACTTACAGCATCTGTGTGATAAAAATCTGATTTTTTTATTCCCACCTTACTTAATCTTTCATGCATCCTTTGATCTTCTTTTTCCATCTGCTTTTGTCTCTTTGTTTGATTTAAGGCAATGGTGGATAAGCCAGAGGTTGAAGTTGATCTATTAGGAGCAAGGGTCTGTTTAAGGGCAGTGGTTGATTGAGCATATATTGGATTTCTTGGGATAGGAGGATCTTTCTTCCTTAGTTTATCCAACCTTCTGTGGGTATCTACCACTTTTGATTATGGCCATCTAGCAATCTGCCTTATTGTTCCATATAAAGCATCACAAGTTCAGTTTTCATTCTTTTAATTTTTAGAGCACGGTCTTGGCTTCAATTTTGGCCTTTTTCCAAGTAGGAGGAGTAGGCTTCTTTGAAGGATCATTAAGAATAGTCTTTAAATTGTGCCCTTGTTGCTTTGTAAGGCTTGTGTTTCATGACGTGATCAAGATAATCTTCTTCTTTCAATTTAGGATCATTTTTGGTTGGTTGTTCAGACATAGACTTACTCAGCTCCTTAGCAAATTCTTCAATGCTTCTCACTTTGCTCAGTTAATATTGCAAGGAGATTTGTAAAGCTTTGTTATCTTTATCTTTTGATGGGTCTTTTGCAATGTGCTCAGCCTGTCTAGCCTTTAACTTAAAATATTCATCAAGGTTCTTAGGCTTTCGATACCCCAGCAAGGATGGAAATTCTCTTTGTTTCGGATCCTCTATCTTCTAGAAAGCTTCAATCTCTCATTTAATGGTAAAAAATTCTAAAGGGTATAGTGTACCCATAGGAAGAAATGAAGATGATAAGTGCATGATTGGAAATGGGGGAAGTGGGGTTTCAGAATGTGGCAGTGATGAAGATGGTTGTGAAGTGGAATGTGATGAAGCAGGGAGTGGTGATTGGCTCTCTTCATCATCATCAACAACAAAAGTTTTTCTTTTGCGTTGGAATTTAATTTTTGGAGAAGGTGGATGTGTAGGAATTCGAGATGGTGTGGGTAATGGTTCGGTTAATGTCGGAAATGTGATTAGGGTACTGGTTTGAGCAACATCTGTTGGAACATCTGTTGTTCCAGCATCAACTGTCCTAACATCTGTTGGGGTTATGGTGACAAATATACACTAATAGTAGCTGCAGTAGTGGTTGTAGAAGAGATGGGAGTTGGTTGTCTTGCTTTTCTTGTAGACCTTCTTTGCCTTGAAATACCAACATCTTCTTTTTCCAATGGCTTAGCTTTTTCTTCTAATATGAGTCTCAAAGCTTTTTCTTTGAGTATATCTTGTCTTTGCTGCTTTTCATTAGCAATCCTTCCAGCTTCTTTGTTTCATCAATTTTTTTCCCTAAGTAGCTTCGGATACTGCATAAGTAGTTGTAGTGGTTGCTGGCTGTTATTGCACCTGTGATTTGACTAATGAATCAGGCTAAAAGTTTCTCATGTAATCTTTCTCCTCCTTTTAGCACCATCTTCTTTGTCATCTTGAAGAATGATAGCCGGGGCAGAGCTACTAGTTTTGAGCAAGTGGTCTTTAATGGCTTTAATATCAGCTTAGGTATCTTTATATCGAGCCTCAGCCATATTGTGGATCAGCTTCATATGAGTTTCGTACTGAATATCGGCTAATTGTCTCTGAGCTAGGATGTACCTTCCATAGCTCTTCAACATTTTGTGTTGGAAATGGTTGAGGTTGGGAGTTTTGTAGGACTTGTTTCATCATGGTTTTGAGGTCATCAATTGATGATTCCATGGAAGACAACCTCTCCGTCAATTCTTTGTATCTTAATTCATCACCTAATTTAATAGGATCACCTAAATTCCTACCAGTGGTAGTTGTATTTGAATCTTCTACAGGAGTAAACTCCATAGTATCGGAAGCAAATGCCCCTTGTTCTTGGTTCTGGGGACTTCCGACTGGCTCAGAGGATACAATTGTAGTTGTTGCCTTCAAGGAAGTCTTGTATATGTAACCATTGTCCAACTAAGCCACTGTTTGTAGCAGCAGTTGTAGTAGTTGATTCACTTGAACTACCACCAACAGTTACATAAAACTCTTGGGGTGTAACATCCTCAAATACTTGTGGGCTAGCAGATAGAGTTTTCTCAAACTCAGTCAAATGTGGAAGTTGACTTTCTTTAATAGGTGAGTGAGAGGGACTGTTGACTATTTGAGTTTTCTCTATTGCCTCATTCAAAGGTATAAATGTGGGTAGTATTGGAGAAGTGGGTAAGGAAGTAGAAAGAGACATAGCCCTGGGAGAGTGGCTTGAGAACAAACGTTCAATTGAATCATTGATGTATTGAATAATACATCTATTATCGTGTACAGTATGTATTAATTGAGTTAATATTCATTTCGGTTTTACAAGAATATATCTACTTTAATCCAAATACGTTTCGCAGGTCTTGGTTCTTGAAGGTAGCTAAAAAGATGAGAAAATGAGTTGAAATGGTGAAAGAAACTGAGCCGGATCGTAGTTGGAAGCATAGAGAGGAAACGAATCAAGAAATGGGTAAAACTATCTTCTGGCGGCCCGCGACCGCCCTAGCCAAAGCCTCTCGCGGCCAGCGAGAGGGTGATATTCACCCGGAGACACAAGACCCGGTCGCGGGGCGTGACCAGAAGCTGTATCCCTCTCGTGGGTGGAGAGGGTTATTTGGTCAGAAAATTCGTAAATTGATCAGATTGGTGAAAGATATGTATATTAATTAGAGTTTAACTCTAATTACAATAGAATTTGACGAACTTTGGAGTTGGAGAGCAATAATTCTGGAGATTTGGAGCTTGTGTTTGAAGTTCAAGTTGTTGGGAATCATCAGGTTGAAGCAAGAAGCTTAGAGATCAAAGCAATCATGGGTTATATTGCTAAATTTCTCAACTTCTAGTTTACTTGTTCTTGAACTTGATGAATTCAGTTTTAACCTTGTTTTAATCATGTTTAAGACCATGTTACTTGGCTAAATTAATATGCTACCTAGGATTTGATTAATTTATTATGAAAGTTTGGATCTTTATTTTGATTTGATATTGTTTTATTGGGATTTTTAATAAAGTAATGCACTTTGATTACTTGATTTGGTGTATGTATATGTTTTAAGTTAATTGTTGATTAATTGATTGTTTTACATGAATCTAGTTGGATGTCTTCCATACCTGAGAAAAGTTCAAATTTGAGTTGGTTAAAATAGCATAACCCAGGTATTGAATATTTAAAGGTATTTTGTTAAAAGCGGTTGTTTTGGCTGACAAGCATAGTAAAAGGGTGTGGAAAAAGAATTTCATGTCAACGGGAAATTCAGGTTTGAAGATGGTAATACCTAATAACTGACCTTCATATCCTCGGTTGATGAATTTGGCGTGTAAATCTTTCTTTGAGAAAGAAGTGGGGTCATCAAGGTCGTTAAGACCGAAGGTGGTGGATATAGTAGATGGAGAGATCTGAACAACTGAATGTCTAATCTTTAAAGTGATGGCGAAGGGCTTTTTGTTTTGAACCTGAAGTTCAGCATTTGCCTAAAATTGGCGAAGGGTGCCGATATAAATTGGAGCTTTGGCTAGTAACACATCTTTGTATGATGATGTTTGTACATCAATCATGGAGTGAAACGCAATTTTATTATTGGTTTTTTCGAATATTGGAAGGTAGTTGTGGGGAGTTTTGATGATGAGATTCATGGTGAAAGAGTGATTATTTAGGGTTTGGAAGACGATGAGAATAATGGAGATTTTGATGAAGAATTTTGTGTTTTTGAAAGTGAAATGGCAAGTAGAAACTCTGTTTGGATGAAACGGAGTTTATAAAGGAGAAAAGTGAATGCTGACGTGGCAGTGGTTTCTAAAAGACCCGATGGCTATCATCTGCGCATGTGTAAAATCTGTTGGACAATGGATGAAAGTTGTTTGGAAACCTATGCTGGATACGAGTAGTGGTTCTGAACAGGGGAATGATCAGTGGTGATTTTACACTATTAGAGGATAGATTATCAATGGATTGGGAAAAAAAATGGTTTCACCAACAGTGGGAGTAGAACAGAGGTTACACTTTTAGCAACAAATAGATTTTCATGCCAAGCAGAGGTTTTGAGAAACAACGGTGTGAACAACTTTAGAGATTTATTGAAAATTTTCAATTTTAGCTATTTTTAAGGATGGAATTTTGATTTTCTGAAAACATTTTAATGCTATTTACACATGGAAACCAAAAATTTGTTTTTATTCCATGTTTAGCATACTAATCCAAGAGATCGGACTTTCAAAGGTATGCTTTTGTTAGAACATCTGCTAGTTGATATTTAGTTTGAACATGATGCAAAGAAATCAAACCTTTTTCAAAGCAATATTACAAAGTGATGTTTGATGTCAATGCGCTTTGTGGTAGAATGAGATACTGGATTTTTTAGTGATGTTTTCAGCTGCTTGACTATCTAACATGAGAGGAGTCTTTAAAGTAGTTACACTAAAATCCAATAGTTGATTTTGAAGCCACAGTAGTTGAGTAGTGCAGCTCGCAGCAGCAATATACTCAGCCTCTGATGTGGATGTTGATACTGCAGCTTGCTTTTTGCTTTGCCAAGATACTAAGCAATTGCCTAGGAATTGACATCCTCCTGAGGTTGACTTCCTTATAGTGTGACATCCAGCAAAATCACTGTCTGAAAAACCTGAAAGCTCAATATTTCCATTAGCTGGATACCAGAAACCAAATGTGGGAGCACCTTTTATGTATCTGAATATCCTTTTTACAGCAATGAGATTTGACTTCCTAGGTGCTGACTGGGATCTGGAACAAACACATGTTGCAAACATGATGTCTGGCCTTAATGCAGTTAGTTACAATAAAGAACCTATCATGCTTCTATAAATAGTTTGATCAACCAAGTCATCTTTGTCATCAGCAGTGACTAGCTGTGTAGTTGCCATAGGTGTGCTACATTGTTTACAATCATTCATATCAATTTTTAAGTAGTTCTTTGACATACTTACTTTGGTGAATGAATGTACCATTTTGCAATTGTTTTACTTGGAGACCAAGAAAACATTGGAGCTCACCCCTTTGCACTCATTTCAAACTCTGCTGCCATCAGTTGTCTGAACTCTTCACACATGGTAGTGCATGTGGATCCAAAAATGATGTCATCCACATAAATTTGGACAAGCATCAAATCCTTTCCTCTCCATTTCATAAATAATGTTTTGTCAATTTTACCCCTTTTAAAACAAATGGATAAGAGAAAGGTGGAAAGAGTTTCATACCAGGCTCTTGGTGTTTGTTAAGCCATACAAAGCTTTGTTAAGCTTGTAGACATGATTAGGATAAAATGCATCTTCAAAGCCAGGAGGTTGACACACATATACCTCTTCTTTGATCTTACCATACAAGAATGCACTTTTTATATCCATTTGAAACACCTTGATGTTGTGGTTGGCAACAAAGGCTAAGAATAGTCTGATGGCTTCTAATCTTACCACAGGAGCAAAGGTTTCATCATAATCAATGCCTTCTTCTTGTCTGTAACCTTGAACCACAAGCCTAGCTTTATTCTTGAGAACAATACCCCTTTCATCAGTTTTGTTTTTGAAGACCCATTTTGTGCGAATTGGACATACATCCTTTGGCAATGGTACAAGTTCCTATACTTGTTGTCTTTTAAACTGAAGGAGCTCTTCTTGCATGGCTTCTACCCAACTATTGTCTTTCAATGCCTCTTGGTACTTGACAGGTTGTGTGAGAGATATGAAACCAGGAAAAAAACAAATGTTTAGGATTGACTTCTGGTGCCCCTTCATTGATGTTGCCAATGATGAGATCAGGTGGATGGTTTTTAAGGTAGATTAGATCTCCCTTATATGGAATAATGGTAGGTGAAGACTGCAGATGGGATCATCTAAGCTAATATTTGTTGGCAATTTTGAAGAACCAACATCTGTTTGAAATGGAGGTGGAGGTATTGGTGAGAGATGTGACATTTGTGCCTTTTCAATCATTGCACAATTACAAACAATTTTGTATTCAATGAAACCCTGTGTTTTATTTCCAAATATTTTTTTATTCAATAAAACTTGTATTTTATTGACGAGGATGCAAAAATGTCAATCGTTGCACAATTTCGATCATTTTCGTGTTCGTTAAAGCGTTTTACGCATTTTTGCGAAACGCGTAACCATACCACCGAACGAACCGACTTCCACGACATTTTCGGGCATAATCCAAGTTACACATGTCTTAACACCTTTATATAACCTAAATATTAGGTTAAAGAGGTTAAAACTGGCAAACAAGTGAACATACAAGTCCAAGGGCCAAAAATGTCAAAAAATAATAAATATTTTTGCTTCTTCACCAAGTTTGCCACCTATCTCCAATTTTTGACACCTAGCACTCACTTTGCCACACTTAATATGGTGTTGACACATGTTTGGACACTAATCCACACTTGAGGACACTTGTCATCACTTCCTTAATCCAAAAATACTATAAATACCCCATGATTCTTCCATTTTTTCACACCACTTCAAAACATTTCAGAGCAAAGTGTGAAGTTCTTCTTTCTATCCTTCTTGGAGCTGGTTTCCAACCTTTGGAAGCCTCCTATCTTGAGTTCCGAAAGTTTTCTTCAACACGAGTAAGTACTCTTCCTAGTTCTTTCATTATTTTAGCTAGTTTGAGCTAAAAGTCGAACAATTTGGCTTCCTGATTGACTTTTGATTCTGACCATATTTTCAAGTCAAAGTTCGACTGGACTATGCAACGGGTTCGTAATCATGAAGGTTATAGTCCCTAGCGAGTTCACCTTCTGATTACCACGTTTACTAGTCGAAGTGACGAGTCAAAGTTTCGGTCAAAATGCACATGATGTGCATTTTACGACAAAACTCTTTTCGGGTATCAAAACACCAAGTTTTGATACCAAATAAGTTTTATAAACTTAGTTAGACATATTTGTACATGTCTAACTCGTCACTTCTAGTTTAGTGCTTATTTAGGGTCGTAAGTCGAGAGGTCTTGACCACCGCTTTTACTTTGGAATCTGACCCGTTTGGTCGATCTTAGGATCCGACTAAACACATATTTGTGACCATAGTTGTATAGGGAATAACCTACTGAGGTTATACCTTATGGTCACATCGTTTGGTTAGTGTTATGATAAGTTACTTCTATGTTCTTAAAAAATGACCAAAATGCCCTTTTGCGCATAAATCCATTTTAAACACATATAACCAAATTTTTGACATATAAACTGATGTTATAACATTTTCAAACATGTTTGGGCTTTTAAAACTTGTCATAGGACATGTTTAACCATCCGATCACGCGTTTACGCTAATGACCCGTTAAAGTAGCGTAAACTACCTTAACGAGTCAGAATGGGTCAAAAGCACTTAGGATCCTTTCCAAATTGGAATATTAAGTTTGTTAAATCATATCACATGAGTTCCAACACTCGTTTGGTTTATAAGACTTCATTCTATCCGATCTCCCGTCTATAGTCATGACATGCTAACATATTCATCTGACACATTAGGACACGTTTGAGCTTTGTTTATTCCGTTGATCAAGAACACTTTTGCAACCCCAAGTGAGTACATAAGCCCCCCTCTTTTACATTTTCTAAATGTTTTGGGGTGATTTATATGTGCCTATAATTATTTTCAAGATTTCAAAACAATATACATGTTTTATATATACAAAATGATTTTCAAAGTGAGTACATGGTTCCCCTCTTTTACGTTTAATGTTTTGGGGTGACTCATATGTGCTAAATCATTTTCAATTTTTCAAAAACAATGTCTATGGTTTATATATAAAACAATACGATTTCAATAATGTGAACAACTTGTTGATGCATTATCAATAACACGAATGATATTCATTAGCTTTGGCCGAGCCGACCAGTAGTATGTTATGGTACCATAGGACTAACCATCCCATTATCGGACTGTTCACTGGATTTGGTGGAAGTTTGGGTAATGGCAGAAATTGTTTCTGATTAACAAATCATTTGTTGGTTTGTTAGTATAGTTAAAGAGACCCTTTGGTGGTCTATTAATATAGTCAACACAGGTTTGAATGTGTTCATTAAAGAACGATCAAAAGTTTTCACAATTAAAAACACGGATGATTTGTTTATGACATGGACAATTGGTTTATGACACGGACGCTTGATCTATAACACAAACAAATGGTTTATAACACGGACAAATGGTTTTGAACAATGTCACGCAATGGTTTTCACTTAAAGATATAAACCATACGAAGTTTTCTTTTGAATCAATCTATTACATGGTTTTTACAAAAGAAACGTTTTGGTCAAGATTCATGGCTATAAGGTTTTCACAACTCTAACCAACTTGTTTTAGTTGATAAATTGTATTGCAATATCAAACACTGCTGATACGAGGTTTTCACTTAACGACTCTTGTAGTCGAATGAGGTGTTGCCATATCTATACAAAGCCACGATTTGACACACTCACAAAACCTATGTACTCGCTGGCATTTTTATGCTGACTCTCTTTTCACATATATTTCAGGAGTCAATCCTTGATAATATGATGCATGCTTCACGTAGGAATGGACGCGGGCCTTAGTGACTTAAAACATGAAAGACAATTTATTTATGTGTTGTTTTTGTTTATCCCAAGACAATGTAAACGTTTAACTCAATAAAATAAAATTTTAAATTCCATGAGTTGTGAAACAATAGTTCTATGACATGACTCCCCGACGTTTCCGCCGTGGTTTGTTGTTTTACACGGTCGGGGTGTTACAAGAGAGGTGTGAGAACATGATGATTTTTATCCACAATAGTTGGACTTTTATCAACAAAGGTTATAATTGAGGAGATGCCAGAGGATTGAGGATCAGCAGTGGTTGATCCAACAGTGGCAGAGTTTTCACAGTTGTTGATAACATATGTTCCTCTGATGGTGGATGTGGCTTTATACTGTGGAATCACAATGCCATATCCATAGTCTTGTTGTGGAGACTGTGGTGTACCTGCAGGGTCAGTCTTAATAGACACAGATTCAAATGTGAATTTATCTAAGTGAAAAAGTTCAGCAGGATTTGCTGGGATTTTTAATGAAGAAAGTTCATTGAACTTTACATTCAAGGTCTTTTCCACACACCTAGTCCTTGAATTAAAGACTCTGTAGGCTTTAGCAGTGGTTGAGTATCCCAGAAAATAACCATAGTCTACTTTGGCTGCAAATTTTGAAATAGAATCTTTTAGATTTAAAATGAAACATGGGCAACCAAAGATTTTAAGATATGAGATCAGTGGTTTGATCTTAAACAGAGTTTCATAAGAAGTGGATTGATGCCTGGGGTTAATAAAACTTCATTTTGAACATAGGAAGCAGTGTATACAGCCTCTGCCCAAAAGGACAAGGGTAAGCCAGAATCTGCAAACATGGTTCTAACAGCTTCAATTAAAGTCCTGTTTTTCCTTTGAACCACCTCATTTTGTTCTAGTATTCTTAGAATGCGGTACTACCTTTCAATTCCTTTTGACACACAAAACTCATCCAATTCCTTATTTTTAAGGAGACTTTTACTGGCTGGTCAAATTGCTTTTCAACTTGTTTCACAAATCCTTACAAGATACCTGTAGTCTCATCCTTGGAGTGCAAAAGGTAAGTCCATGTAAACCTTGAAAAATCATTAACAATGACAAGACAATATCTCTTTTTACTTAGACTCATGATTTTTATAGGGCCACACAAGTCCATGTGTAACAATTGTAAACACTGACTTGTTTTGGACTCATTAATTGGTTTGTAAGAACTTTTATGTTGGTTTCCTTTTAAACAGAAAACACAATGTTCTTCTTTTGTGAAAATTTTTGTGGTAAGCCTCTTACAAGGCCTTGTTAACAGAGTGTGGTGATAGTTGTCAGTTTGTGTGTCCAAGTCTTCTCTGCCATAGTTTTGTCTCTTTGTTAGAGGCAGCTGAGAACAGACATCCATCAGTCATCGGATTATCCTCAACATATTACCACACACACATTGCCACTCCTATGAGCAACAAATTGTGCATTGCTCTTGGCTATGATTTGATCAATCTTTTTAACCACTTCTGGCCCAACAATCTGACAAGTTTCTTAGTGAAGAATAACCCATAGCCCTTGTCACTCATTTGTGAAACACTAAGAAGATTAAATTTCAGATTGTCAATAAGATTAACATTTTCAAATTTGAATTTCCCAGCCTGAACTGTTCATGACCCAAGCACCTTCCCTTTTGAATTATTACCAACGGATATATCACCCGCTCCATGAGCCATAAAATCTTTGAGATGGGCTCTATATCTTGTCATATGCCTGGAGCCTCCACTATCTACATACCATAAACTATCAAGGCAAGTAGAAGCTCTCTGTACAATGGTAAATAATTAGTTTAGGCGGGTTTCCAAAGCCAAAATGGCTTTGGAAGGGGTCACAAACTTGTCAGTCTCAAATTTGGAAGAATGAGCTGAGGTTTGAACAGATCTTTGTAACATCTGTTGAGGCCCATCTCCTACTAGGTGTTAGTAACCATGAGGATACCTATTCATTCTTGGTTTTGAGGGCTTTTTGTAACCCTCATAACTAAGAGGTACCTTTTGGTAAATTGGTTGGTCATATCCTCTTGGGTACTTGTTGGCAGGTGGAGCATCTGTTACCTGCACCTCTCTAGGAGCAAAGGTTTTATGCAGTGCTTTGGTAACGATTGTTTCAACAGGCACAAAGGTCTGTTTAGACTTTTCTTTTGTAGTACTTGTCTTTGAACTCTCCAGTGTTTTGGATTTATATTCATTCTTTTTCACATTAAAGTTTTTGAGATAAACACACTCTTGAGTTTTATGATTTGTTTTATTACAAATTTTGCAATTAGTAGAATCAGTGATCTCACTTGTTTTGTTAATGTCATAAGCTTTTAGAAGAAAACTGTTGGTAACATGATTATTCTTTTCACAAAAATCAGAAAACAAGTTTTTGATCTTTTCTTTCTTTTTCCCTTTTTTATGCTTTTTGTCAGCATATGTTGTAACATCTGCTGGTAAGTCTATTATGGGAATGATTCTTACCTTTGGTGCTTAGACACGTTCAATGGTTCAAAAGTCCATTGGCTTGAAATTTTCAAGAATGTCACATTCATCAGACCATGTGGGTTTAAATTGATATTTCTCAATCTCCTCAAAAGTTGAGGATCCCTCATGTCTTTCTAAAACAATTTTATTTCCAATTTTATCAGTGACTTTGATTTCTTGACCAACCAAGTTTGTTGGAACAATTTCAACCATACCAGAATCATTTTCAGTAACATTTTCAGAAACTTATTCATTTTTCTTGAATTTTATGCCAAATTTTATGTTACTTTTGACCTGGTTTTCTAGCAAAATCTCATAACCTTTACAGGATTCCACACATTTTTCATAAGTGATTTGGGTGGATGCCAACTCCTTTCAGATTCTTTTTCAAGCAATTTTGATTTTGACTCTTTTGAATGCTTTTCAAATTGCAAGTCATCATCCAAAATCTTATTCCTAAGGTTTTCATTCACCTCTTTTATGTTAGCAAAAGTTATTATGCATTTATCTGAACATAGCTCTTGTAAGACCTGAGGAGATACCTTAGTAGTAGCCATCATGGCATAATCACATTCACCTTCACAAACACTAGCATCCCAGGGTCAGACAGAGGTTTCACATCTTCATCAACATTTTTTTTGTGACCGCTATTTCATCGTGAACATTAGACTCAAGAGATTTAGACCCCACCTCCTCAAATTCAACACACTCAACTATAGACTCTAATGCCATAAAGCAAAATTCATTTTGTTTCTTTTTAGTGTCAACAATTAGAGAAAAGTTTTCATCAGTCAGATCCTCAGGTAAGCTACTCTAATCAACAAAGCCCTTAGTAAAGAAGCTCTGTTGATTAACCTCTGCCTGAGCAGTGGTTTGAGTAACTTGTTGTGTAGGTTGCATTTCAACCTGAGGAGATGGTACTTGAACATATTGAATTTGAGGAACAGTGGTTTGAACATATTGCACAATAGTGGTAGCAGGGTGTGCAAAATAAGTAGTGTTTTGCATATGAGGAGCTGGGGTATATTGGGAATAATGGATAGTGTGTTGAGGTCTAGGGCTAGGATGTGTGACAATTGGTCCAGTTGATTGAGACCTACATTCTATAGAAAATTGTCCTATCCTATTACATTTTTTAACACTTAATTTTTTACTTATCTAGCCCAACTTTTGCCCCCCATGCAACCCTTGAAACTTTCTACCAGAGCTCTTGTAATATTTGTTAGCTTTGACACTTAACAGAGCCAACTAGTGCAAAATGTCCATCTCTTCCACATCAGAAGGATCAAAATGTTGAAGGTCACTTAACTCAAAGCATAAGTTGTCAGAAGTTTAGTTTTCCCCATTAGCAGCAAATGCATAATTAGGTGTGTTAGGGTCAGAGTTAAAACCAGAAGTTATATCAAGGAAATGATAATAACTCTGATCCTTTCTACTGCAAGTGACTTCTTCTTAGCCAAAGAGAGCTAAACTATCGAATGCATAGTCATCAGCCACTTTGCCAGACTCTTGTAGCTTATTTTTCTAGTTCAGCTCTCTCTTCATAAGTGAGGAGCCTACAATGAAGCTTAGTAAGACTCGTTTCTCTGAACCCGATTGAATTTCTAGTTACAAAAGCTATAGTGTCCCACTTGTCTGGTAATGATCTAAGAAAATGACTATTTAAAGTTGAATTTCTAAGTGTACCATTTACCAGTTTAAGTTCACTAATGAGACAGCTAAATCTTTCGAACTATTGGGTTAGTGACTCTCCTTTTACATGACAAAAAGTTTCATATTGTTGATTTAGAACTTCTCTGTTTTTTCAATCACTTCTTCAGTCCCACCCAATTGCTCTTTCAAAGCATCCCATAATTCCTTTTGTCACACCCTGGTCGTAGTGGAAGCGCAAGTGTGTGACTATTAGGTAATCATTGCATCCAATCTAGTATACAATATAATTTAACAACGTTGCCATGCCATTAATAAGTTTTGTTCCATAATTACAACCATCCAAAAGTGATATCATATTGTTATCTAGTTTCAACTTGTCATCATAAAACATGATTCAAATACATCATTTCCAAAATAAGACATTGTTTTCATTATAACTGCATAATGAGGTTTTGACTCCTATATACCTAGACGAAGTTGAGATATAAAAGGCAAACCCTCCCCAAAAGATGGTACATCGTTGTCTTGACTTTTTCCCATACCCGAATCATATCACCAGCTCATGCCTTGCGTCTTGAAATACATGTAATTTTAAAAAGTCAACATAAAGTTGGCGAGTTCATGTAGTTAATGTTTTCGTATAAAAATGTCATTCTTGAAATCAAGTAATGAAATCCGAGTATGTTATTAGCATCAATGGCGTGTTAAGAATCTATCAGTGTGTCGCGAGCACCCTGACATATATGTGCCATAAGTAAGTAACCAAACCGAGACAACTTTGACTATTGGGATCACAAAAGCACTCCGAAGGGTATACCAACCAGGAGTGGAGCGGGTCTCAAACTCAATAGATCTACTTCTTTTACACCTTGGTCACTATGTGATTAATTGTTACTATTGCCATCATCCTACTTACGCACAAATGATCGTGTTATCAACTAAACCCATAGCTAACATATTGTTTGTTATGACATATATTTCCCCTCGATAGTTTAGAACAAAACTTTGAAATAATTTGAAAGGAGGGACATGAACTCACTATTTTGCTTTACGTAAGTCGTACTAGTAACGGTCAGTGTCCGTCTACGCATGTAACCTACATGCGTATTAAGTTTATTAGATACCTAGGCCCTAATGGACTTTGTACTCGTTGTTCATCTTGAATTCTTGTTATGTATTTCCTTGTTATGATAGAACAACTTTTATAGTTATTGTAGTGTTGGTAGTTTTGCTTGTTCGATTAATATTGTTATATATTTCTCAAATATATATATATATATATATATATTATATATAATTGTTGTCATTCTTTGATCATGTGTATCTGGTCATTGGGCCTAACCCATGTTTTCTTGTCATTGGGTCTAGCCCATGTAATTTATGTCTTTGGGCCTAGCCCATATTATTTATATCTTTTTGGGTTTTGTCCATATATATTATTCATTTTGGGCCTTGTCCGTAAGTACTATGGAATTGGGCCTAGCCAATGCTTTTATAAATTGGGCCTAGCCCAAATTTATTTACAAGAGCCCATTTTTAATAAGTTTACACTTATATCATTTTTAACTTTCTGGACTTTTGGTTTCGATAACATATATATATGTTATCCGTCTAAATATATATTTTAGACACGTCGTCGGCGTCATTTATTATGCTTTTTCTTGTCGACAATCGCCCGTCGTCGTAGTGACTTTTCGTGTCGGCGATTCACTCGCTGGTCGTCGACGCGCCGATGTATTCATGAACGTTCGCCCATTGTCTGTATTGCTTCGTTTGTCCGATTATTGTTTTGACGCTTTCTAAGAATATATTTGTTTATGTCACCAACACTTGGTATTATTTTCAAGTGTTTGTATTTTTGTATATGACTGGGTATTTTATTGTGAAAACCCTAAGCTTCTAAAAACATACATATACAATACACGTATGTATTTGTACAAAATTCTTGGTGACAAAATATGTATACATATTTTTATTTCCCAAGTAACTATATATATTTATAAAAGTTACTTATTTTTACTTGAAAGAATATATATATATGTACTTGTTAAATACTTGGGTATTTAGGGTTTAACCCTTGTCATTAGAACTTACTTAATGACGATTTAAGTTACTAATCGCGTTTAGTCCCGCTAATCACCCCATTAATCATGTCTTAATCGCGATTAGGTTTTTAGAAAATTTCGCCATAGTTTCCCCTAAACTATGGCGTTTTCAACGTTTCAAAAACATATTTAAAACCTGTTTAAGCTCATAATCAAGATCAACAATCCATCACAAACCTTCCTATTATTTATTTACAACTTTAATATTTCATCATCCGTGGATTTTTAGTGGTAAAAATCTTATTAAATCATGATGACATTTCCAATGTTTATTAGCATTTTTACATCACCATTTTTGTCATATCATTTAATCAAGTTCATCACTTTACACCTCTTGATTTCTATACTTTTTAAGATGGTTACAACTTAAATAATAATGTTTATTTCTTATAAAAATCCTTCATATGTAGTAATGTTATCTTTAAGTTGTAATAATCTTCATGGATGATGTAGTTGATGATCTTGTTTAGATTTAAACATTATCATGTTTAAATCCTCATTTGTACCCTTGTTCATACAAGATCATCCAACTTTTATACTTTACTTAAACATAAATAACACTATCATGTTAACTAACTACCATATAAACACATAATCAACTCAAAATAAAGAATATTTAGTGTTATTATTATGGTGTGAGTTAGGGTTTTTGGTTTATCTTTTCTTAATTTTCAAGATGATCAACTTGTACATCACTAATCTAGACATAAAAATAAGCTAGATTATGAAAGAATTTGTCTTACAATGGGTGCACAAGTTAGATGGTGATTTAAGAAGAAAATGAAGCTCCAAAATGCCTCCAATAATCCTCCACCCTTTCTAGCTTCTTGAATGGCCTTGATAGGGTTTTAAAGTGGAAGTGGTGTTCTAGGGTGGCTAAATGGTGGTTGTATGGTGGATGATGGTAGCCCTGAGTTTTAGTGAGAGAGAGAGAGAGAGAGGGGAAAATGGTTGCAAATTCTAAGTGAAAATTATAAAGAAAAAATGTAGGTTAAGATATATAATCATCATCTATCAAGTCACAACACATCTCTATACACACCATACTTCCTATCCACCAGTTTTAACAAAATCAAGTGGGTGTGGGACCCACTTGAAACTGTCAATGAGAGGGGGGTAAGGTGTAATATATTTTTTTACACATGTTAATTTGGAAGATAATTTGGCCATTAAGCTAAGTATTTGTGATTAGGGGTTTAATCTTGCATTCTTTGTATAAAATTAGGATTTAGGGTGTTATTACAGGGTAATTAATCCACTTGATCCTCCAATATAAGTTTCGGATGACGGAAATGTCGTTAGATCGTTCATCAACGCAATAATCGCTAAAAAACGAACTTAATTATTTAGTACCGGAAGCTTTCGTTTTCGATCACCATAGTTGTCATGGTGTCTACTTAGAGCATTTCCGACCTAAAAATATGCATAACTAATTCGCTAGACGAATATTCGACGAGTTAGGATGGCCGAAATGGCTTTCGTTCGATCGTTCGCTCGATATCGCACTTTTATATTCCGCTATTGAACTTTTCTGAAAGTTGTGTTTATGTGGCCTCATGTTAGTTGAATGGATTCCGAGCTCCAAATGAGGCTTAACTAGTTTGCTAGGTGCGTGAATGAGGCTATCGGCCACTCGAATGTTCGTCGTTTCTACAAACGGTCGCTTACCGGTCGAATTGTGCACTATTTCCCGATTGACCGGAAATGATGTCTTTTGTGCATTCTTGCTATTCTCACATTGTTTTAGGATGATTAACATTGTTTTATTATTATTCTAACATCCGGAATCCTCCGAATTAGTATTGCGGACAAACCGACATTTTTCGCCTTTTTGGTCGAAACGAACAATTTTGCAATTTAGGCGTTGTACCGGAAAGTTATGTATTATTGTAATGGTTGATCTCAAATAAGTGTTTTCATTTATATATGGACTCAGGTGTGGGATTAACATGTCGTTGTTCCTTGTTCTGATTCGTTTTAGCGGATTTACCGACACAGATAGTGTCACCGCAATTAGTGCGCCCAATACTTTCTACCAACACTTTTTGGGCATTGTTTTGGTTTATTCCGCGTTGTAACGGAAACCAGTATATGTTATGATCAGATTTACTTGCCCAAATTCTTAGTATACGACGTACGAGTCAGTTATGAAATAAACTACGATAATATGCATGAGATTATGGAATAAAATTAGTGATTAAATTGTACGGAATTACCGGTTATTTGCCATTGTCACACCTTTGCACTATTGCAATGCAACAGGCCAGCATAGATAACGTTTGGCAATGTACAGGCCATGATGCTAAATGCCTTTGCATCTAGCTCGATTTTTTGGAAATCTTGCTCGGAATAATTTTCAGGATTCTTTGTTACTTGGACTTTAGGGTCCTCTATACTTGGAATCATTAGAACATGAGGTCCAAAGATGACCGACTTCCAGCAACCAGTGTTTTGCTGAGCATGGACATGACCCATCCATCTTTGCCAGATATTATACTCAGATCAGACAAGGATCGGTGCTTTAAACATAGTGTCGGTGTTATGAGGATCTTGTGAAGTGTGTGATGTTCTGATTGTTTACAAACAGTTTTTGTTTAAAAACTTTAGAATGCAATTAAACTCTGTTTTTCAATAAAACCAAACAAACCGAATTAGCAGTGAGAGCTGATCTATTCTAATCAAATTGATTGTTAAATAAAATTCGATTGACCTGGCTCTGATACCAATTGTTAGGATCTGAGTTTGAAACTGTTTATGAAAGTTCTAAAAATGATGAATCAGATGTAAATGCAGCCTCATGATGAACTTTAATTCAAAACAGCCGAGAGATTGTTTTCATTGTCATGCTTTCGTAATTATAATTACTTGCATATAACTCACAATCTCCCCCTCAGCCTAAGATCATTGATTTGTTCGTACAGAATGTAAGGAAGAAAGATAGATGGATAATTGATGAAAGTTATCGAACAAAACAGTACAAGCATTGTTCTATTTACACTACAATCCTAACCACTGAGCATCTTATGATGATGTCAGCATGAAAGTGACACTTGACAAAAAATAACAAACTAACAACATCTGTTAAGCTAACGACTGCAATATCTAAACAATACAAAGACTGATAGAAAACACTAGACATCCTCTATTGGTATTTAGCAGAGCTTTCCCTTGGCAGACCTTTAGTTTTAGACTTCAACAGAGCTTTGCCTTGGTAGACCTTTAGCTTTAGATTGAGCTTTGTCTTCAACAGAGCTTTGCCTTGGTAGACCTTTAGGTTTAGATTGAGCTTTGTCTTCAACAGAGTTTTCCTATGACAGACCTTTGACATTTAGTCTTTAGCAGAGCTTGACTTAGGCAAATGTTATATTATTAGTAGGATTATAGGTTGCAGTATATTTTGGCTTTCTATCATGTGTTCTTTTGTAGGGTTCAATTCCAATTGAATAGAGACAACCAAGTCTTTTCAATCTTAGGTGGATTTTCTTCAACTTCAACTTTAATTTCCTTTACACAATCAGATGTATTTGTAACTTTCCCAAGTTTAGCAAAGTCCTCTAAACTTTCAGTTGACATCGATTATTTAACTTCTTCAACAACTATTTTTTCTTTCATCACCCATGTTTGTCTTTTCATTAAAACTTTCTTGAAATACTAAGTAGAATCATTTTATTTTTTAATGTTTGAAGATTCACCAGTTTAATATTAACTGGTTTCACTTTGTTTTTAGATTCTTCACTTCGTTTCCAAACCTGAATTGGTACAAACATCGGTGATTTTTATTTCAAATCCTTAGAATTTTTCTTAACATTATGAACAGGTTTAGGATTTTACTCTGGACATTTCCTAGCAATGTGTCCAGTTTTGTTGCATTTAAAACACATCCTCCTGTCAGTTATAACAGAGGATCCCTCAACCTGTTCACATTGTTTTTGTTGAACAAAAGATTCTTCATTATATTGTTTAAAAATTTGACGTTCTTTTGTATTATCAGAACTTTTGCTAGGAACAGAGTTCACTTTCTTCAAAAAATTTGACTTTCCAAGCTTGTTGTAATTTCTCTTACCATTTCCCTAACCCATTCCAAACATTATAATTCTTTTGATGGTTACTTGAATAAGAACATTTAGGTTTGGATTAGTAAGATTTTTCTCTTTTAACACTCGAAACTTCTTTTTCATTTATCAAAGTTTCAATTTCAGAAGTTTTGATTTTGACAAGTTTGAAAACCTTTTCAACTCTTTCCAAGTTCACATTCTGAATTGGAATTCATAATAAGAATATAGTTGATCAGATCCACACATCTTGTACATCCCAAAATTTGGATCATCATTTGAACTATGTTCTGATTTTCTAAGATAAGCATTATGAAAGTTTTCGTCACTTCCAGGTTGTGAACTTGAACTATCTTTTTCAACTTTTGATTGAGTGTTTTCAAAATCAGTTTTATCATTTCCTTCTCCTAAAACATTCTCAACCATATTTATAACCACATCTGATCAATCATTTGCATCAGATTTTGAATAGGTCACATCGATGTTGTCAGGAAACTGATCTTTCTGTTCTGTTTTTACAGTTTTCAATTTCAAGTTCAGTGCCTTTTCTTCCCCGTCAGGATTTTTCCTAGAGTAATTGTTCCACATTGGGGGTGGACATCTATTATAACCTAGACCTCTATCCTAATAACCATAAACATCTTCCCAATTCTTATCTTTTCCAGTAGGTTTCGGGAGAATTTGATCTAGAACATATGAAGCATTTGAATAACTGATTAACTTTTTATCAACTCTTTCGGTTTCTATCTTCATTGCTTCTAGATCATGCTTCAATTTGGTAATTATGTCAATATGAATGTTAATGGACATCTGTTTGTCCATGACTGTTGTCTTTAATGTTGAAATTGTAGAGCTATCTTTCCTACTTGCATCGCGATGTATATTAATTGTGTACCTTAGCTTATCATAAGCCTCTTTCTCTCTTCTTTGACTTCTTCGTCAGGAATTTCTGATTAACTCTAAAAGTTTCATCTTCCTCATTTAACTGATCCATTATTACTTTCATAGCAATCATTTCTTCTTCGCATTGTGTATTCTGATGATCTCTCTATTCACTGAAAAAGCATTATAAACGTCAGGAGTCACAAATCCTTGAAAGGCATTATGCTAATAACAATGATTAGATTCTTCTGGAACTTCATCGTAAACAATCTCAGCACAATTTTCTTCCATTTCTTGTTCTGGTTCTTTAACAATTTCCGCCAACCGTGCATGACCTACGGTTTTTGAAAGATATTATCCAAGTTAAAACCTTCATCTTCTTGTGTAGCGACCAACGCTTTATTTTTTGATCTTGCCGAATCCTCATCTAACTGGAAAAGTGTTAATTGATTTTAAGGTTGTTGAGAAGTTCTGTGATATATTGCCTTATAATAATCATCAAAGGGATTTGATAACTTCCATGAACTTCTCTATTCAGACATTCTCTTTTGAATTGGCCCTTTTCCCTACACTTGAAGCAAGTTACTCTAGATTTATCAAATCCCAGTTTTGTGTCAAAACCAACGAGACATTTTCTCCCAGTAGTTTCCAAAACTTTTCGCACTCTTCGAATTATACTAACTAAACACTATTTTATATCGATTAGCTCCAACTCCTCTGAATCAATTTGATCATAATCCTCTGTTGTCATTTCAGGATTCCCGATCTTTCCTGCTACTAAACACTCATAAGATTCCAATACTTAAGCAAGTAAATCCCATGTGTTGTTTAGCCGTGTGTTTAGTGAAATCTTGAGCATTCTGAAGATTTAATGCAATGTTGCACTGCAAGATATGAGGATTAGAAATATTCTATTTGTTGTAGGAATTTGAGCTTTGAGAGAATTTGACTCAAACTTGAATAAAATGAAAAACCAGTACGACTGTTAGAAGTAACTATTGAATAACATGATGAACTTTCTGCACTATAAGCTGTTTGAATCTTTGGGCCTTGAATATTGGCTAGTAGACTTCCTTTGTAGTAAAGATTAATGTGTTGTTGAGAATTTATACTTTTTGATTTAGCCATTTTACGCATTTTAAGCTTATGCCCTTCAAGTTTTTCAATGAACTGACTCAGACTCAAAGTATTATATTCTGAACTATGTTTTTAATATTGTTAGACAAGTCGACCATTCTCCCTGTGGCAATGTGTTGGCCAACTTGTCAACCCATTCTTCATCTTCTTTTCATATATACCCAAACGTTTCATTTCCACGACCAGATGACAATATCTTTCAATAACTTGTTTCATCGTTTCTCCTCTAAAAGTTGTGAAGATGTCGAACTCTTTCTTGAGTAGCGCTGCTTTACTTTTTAACATTTGTGTGCTACCCTGAAATTTTACTTTTAATGCATTCCAAAACTGACTGAGCATCTCCATCGTGCTATAGCAAAGTAAATATATCTTCTTTTACGGCCTGTAGCAAGATATTCATCATCTTCTTTTCTCTTGAGAATTTATCTTTCTTTGTTGTAGTAAGTTGTGTCAACATTTTTTTAAGCCCATTATCACTAGTAGGTGCAACATACTTTTCCTCAATGGCGTACTAAAATCAAAATAATTTGCTTATACCCAGTTCACAAACCGTTCCTGCCAACATCCATAATCTTCTAGATTCATCAAGTTTGGCAGTTTTTGCATCGTCCCTATTAGATTATCTAAATTTAGACTTTGAGTAAGTTCCATGGAAGCTGATGTTGACGTTGTAGCGAAGGACTTGAAAAACTCGTTCTCCATTTTGTCATGAAATTTTGTCGAAAAACATCTTGGTGCGAAGGTACGAAGCTAACACAAAATGAGTAAAATTCTAGTTCGTATGAAGTTAATGTGACAAATGGAAAATAACTGGTAATTCCGTACAATTTAATCACTAACTTTACGTTATAATCTCATGCATATTTATCGTAATTTAATTGCATAACTGAGTCGTACGTCATTAGGGCAAGTAAATCTGATCATAACATATACTGGTTTCCGTTACGACGCGAAACAAACTAAAACAATGCCCTAAAAGTGTTGGGCGCACTAAATGCGATGACACTAACCGTGTTGGTAAATCCACTAAAATGAATCAGAACAAGGAATAACGGCATGTAAATGCCATACCTGAGTCCATATATAAATGAAAACACTTAATTGAGATCAACCATTACAACAATACATAACTTTCCGGTGCAACGCCTAAATTTCAAAATTGTCCGTTTCAACCAAATGGTGACAAATGTTGATTTGTCCGCAAGGCTAATTCGAAGAATTCTGGATGCAAGTATAAGAATAAAACAATGTGAGAATAGCAAGAATGCACAAAAGACATCGTTTCCGGTCATTCGACAAATAGTGCACAATTCGACCGGAAGGCAACCGATTGGCGAAACGACGAGTATTTTGGTAGCCGATAGCCTCATCCGGGCATCTAGCGAACTAGTTAAGCCTCATTTGGAACTCGGAATCCATTCAACTAACATGAGGTCACGGGAACACAACTTTCGGAGAAGTTTTATGGCGGAACATAAAAGTGCCGATATCGATCG
Source organism: Scalesia atractyloides (assembly GCA_947069175.1). Lineage (NCBI taxonomy): Eukaryota > Viridiplantae > Streptophyta > Magnoliopsida > Asterales > Asteraceae > Scalesia > Scalesia atractyloides. Next base: position 63,251,922 of record CAMTDV010000008.1, read on the forward strand.
AACCAAAGACATTTCAGCCATCCTAGCTCATCGTATATTCGTCTAGCGAACTAGTTATACATATTTTTAGATCGGAAATGCACTAAGTAGACACCATATCAATTGTGGTGGTCGAAAACAAAAGCTTCCGGTACGAAATAAATAGTTTCGTTTATTAGCGATTATTGTGACGATGAGCGATCAAACGACATTCCGTCATCCGGAACTTATAGCGGAGGACTAAGTGGATAAATTAGTATGTAATAACACTAAATACTAATCTTATGCTAAGGATACTAGATCATAAACCCTAATCACTGTACTTAAATAATGACTAAAATATCTACATTTTAAAATGTGTTAAAAATAATTTACAATTTACCCCCCCCACCCCATATGCACGGTTCAAGTGGGCCCCATGCCCACTTGATTTTGTTGAAAATCAAAGATTAGAAGTATGGTGCCATGAATTGTGAAAGATTTGAAAAGTTGGCCTAATATATATCCTAATCTATACTTGAGAACTTATCATTTTCTTCACAAAAGTTGCAACCATCTTACCCTCACTCTCTCTCTACATCTGACGGCCACCACCACCACATTTACACCACCACTTTTCCATCTTGAAACACCACATTTTATACACTTTAAAGGCTAATCAAGATCACTAAAGAAGCTAGCAAGGATGGAGGATCATTAGGGCTTCTTAAAGAGCTTCATACTTCTTCAAAAATCATCAAGAACTTGTGCACCCTTTGTAAGCTAAACTCATCCATAATCTAGCTTATTTTTATGCTTAGATTACTAATGTACAAGTTGATCATCTTGAAAATCAATAAAAGATAAACCAAAAACCCTAACTCACACCATAATAACACTAAATATTGGGTTATTTGTGTTGATTATGTGTTTATATGGTAGTTAGTTAGCATGTTGAAGTTATTTATGTTAAAGTATGATATAAAAGTTGGATGATCTGGCATGGTTAAGTATAAAAATGAAGATTTAAACATGATGTGGTTTAAATCTAAACAAGATCATCAACTACATCATCCATGAAAAATACTACAACTTAAAAATAATTTTTATACATATGAATGATTTTTTATAAAAGTAAACATTTGTATTTAAGTTTTAATCATCTTAAAAATGTGTAGTAGTCAAGGGGTTAAATGTATGAACATGATTAAATGACAAGATAAAAGTAATAATTTGAAAGTGTTAATAACTACTGAAAACCCTCTTGATTTAATAGGATTTTTAACAATAAAAAATCATGGATGATGATGTTTTGATAATGCAAAATAAATATTAGATGGATTGTTGATGTTGATTATAGGCTTAAACAGGTTTTAAATACGTTTTGAAACATGGAAAACGCCATAGTTTAGGGGAAACTATGGCGAAATTTTCTAAAAATCTAATCGGGATTAAGACATGATTAGTGGGGTGATTAGTGGGACTAAACGCGATTAATAACTTAAGTCGTCATTAAGTAGGCTCTAATGACAAGTGTTAAACTCTAAATGCCAAATGTTTAACAAAGTTATATATATATATATATATATATATATATATATATATATATATATATATATAAGTAAAAATGAATACTTTTTACAAATATATATATTTTTACTTAGGAAATAATTCAAGTATAAACATTTGTACCAATGAACTTGTATGAATACATATGTGTATTGTATGTGTATGTATTAGAAACTTAGGATATTCACAATAAAATACCCAATCATATACAAAAATACAAACACATGATGCTAATACAAAGCATGGGTGGCATAACTAATATTTTCTTGAAATGCATCGAAACAATAATCGGACAAACGAAACAAGGCGAACATTCAAGATTACACCGTCGCGTCGACAACAACGGGTGAATCACCGACACGAAAGGTCACTACGACAACGGGCGATTCTCGATGGAAACAAACACGTAATAAATGACGCCGACGACGAGTCTAAATATAGACGTTTAGCATATATATATATATATGTTATCGAAATTAAAATCCGGAAAGTTAAAAATAAAAAATCTTATAATTATAAGCCTTATAAAATGGGCTTTAATAAAATAAGGGTGGGCTAAATTATAAAGATCATGGGCAAGGCCCAATTCCATAATATTTATGGACAAGGCCCACAACGAATAAAAGCCCAAAAATATATAGAACCATAGGCTAAGCCCAAAAATATAAACTACATGGGCTAGCCCCAAAAATATAAATTACATGGGCTAGCCCCAAAAACATAAAAACATGGGCTAGGCCCAAAGACATAAATTACATGGGCTACGCCCAATGACATAAAAACATGGGCTAGGCCCAATGACAAGAAAACATGTGCTAGGCCCAAAGACATAGATGACATTGGCTAGGCCCAATGACAAGAAAACATGGGCTAGGCCCAATTACATGGATAACATGGGAAAGGCCCAATAACACGAGTGCGAGGCACGAGGACATGTGAAGGGCAAGGCCCGGTTCACACACAATCTGAAAACGATAATATATATATATATATATATGTTTAAGAAATATATATACCAATATGAATCGAACAAACAAACTACCAACACTATGATATTTTTTAAACGTTGTTCTATCAATACAAAGAAACACATAACAAGAATTCAAGATGTACAAGGTCCTTTGAGGCCTAGGTGTCTAATAAACTCCATACACATGTAGGTTACATACGTATGCAGGCACTGATCGAAATAGTACGACTTAATGGAACGCAAAGACTGTGAGTTTATGTCCCTCCTTTCAATTATTTCAAGTTTTGTTTTAAACTATCGAGGGGAAAGAAATGTCATATCAAAATAGTATGTTAGCTATGGGTTAGTTGATAACACGATCATTTATGCTTAAGTAGGATGATCACAATAGTAACCATTAGTCACTTAGTGACCAAGGTGCAAAAGAAGTAGATCTATTGAGTTTGAGACCCGCTCCACTCCTGGTTGGTATACCCTTCGAAGTGCTTTGTGATCCCAATGATGTCAAAGTTGTCTCGGTTGGGTTATTTACTTATGGCACATATATGTCAGGGTGCTCGCGACACAGTGATAGATCCTTAATAACTCATTGATGCTAATAACATACTCGGATTTCAATACAGGATTTCAAGGATGACATTTTGATACGAAAACATTTAACTACATGAACTCGCCAACTTTATGTTGACCTTTTAAAATTACATGTATTTCAGGACGCAAGGCATGAGCTGGTGATAGGATTCGGGTTTAGGAATTTTTCAAGACAACGATGTACCACCTTTTGGAGGGTTTGCCTTTTATATCCCAACTTCGTATGGGTATATAGGGGTCAAAGCCTCAATATGAATTTGTGATGAAAACAATGTCTTATTTTGGAACAATATGTTTTAAACTATGTTTGTAATGGTAATATGAAACAGATAACAACGTGATCACTTTTGATGGTTGTAAATGTGAAACGAAACTTATTAATGCCATGACATCGTTATTATTTAATAATGTTTACTAAATTGGATGCAATGATTACCTAATAGTCACACACTTGCGCTTCCGCTACGACCAGGGTGTGACAGGTTGGTATCAGAGCTCCGATTGTAGTGAACCGGGGAAAAACTTTTTATTAAAAGTTTGGTCTACAATCACCAGGGGCTCACACATGAAAACAAGGTTTAAAACATGATAGAAATGTTTTGGAATTATAACAAGATAGCAAAAAGGTTTTCATTGTGTCACGATAACACAAGGATCTATCACACGAGCTCAACTATAAGTAATGAGCAGAGTTAATACATGATTAGTCAATAATGGATGGACACAAAACAGTAAGATTACATGGAAAACAGAAGAGAACAAGCTGTCCATGAAAATTGGTGATTAATATAAAATATATCATAAATTACTAACATGTATATATATGCATTGTATGGATTATTTGCCAGGATTATGTCTTCCTCATCGAGTTAAGAGGACCTCGGGGAGTATGTATCTGATGAAGGATACGACCCTGATGCTGAGGTTGTACCCCTTGGGGATGGAGCCGACCATGGAGGCTTTGATGACCTTCAGCCGCTTGCCCTGATTAATCCTATGGAGGAGGATGCACCACCGGCAGACGACTTGCTAGCCGTTCTGCAGCCCCCGCACGATGTTATCGTTTATGGCCATCTAGAGGGCGAGCATACGATTGTACATTTGGTTGTGCCTCTTGCTATAGTTCCTCCAGTTATTGATCTGGACGACGATGATGATGACATACCAGTGTTCCATGTTGAGCATATGGAGGATGACCTTGGTGACGGCGAGGTCTTTGATGATATAGCTATACTGGAGATCCCACCCCTGATATACCAGTTGCTGACATCTCGTCATCCACGGATGCTGCTCAGAGTGAGCATATGGCAGACGATGCCTCATCTGCCACCCCCGATACACCTGTATCTATGTATTGACCCCCTGCAGCCTCACTGGCTCGTGTTAGCTCATTTCTAGTCAGTACCCCGACCTATGGACCCGTTCCATACGCTGGATCCGCTCACTACTCTGGACCCGCCCGATACTATTCACTGAGCAGTACTCCACGTGCCCCAGAGTAGCCACCACCATCTATCTCTGGGAGGTCCACTTACCACCCAGTCTTCAACCCATCTATAGCTGGACCTTCCCATATGGCAGGACCTTCTTTCTCTTTTGGATCACCCCCCATGTATGCCCCACGTCCCACACCACCTCCAGCAGGTATGTTTACTCCGACACCCCCACCGGGCATTAGCCCTTCTGACCCTTATCATCCCTCACACTTCCCTCTGATTCCTGCGGAGGAGAGAGTGACTTCGCATGACCTACAACTCTCTTTAATCTTCCGAAGGATCTGGGAGTTAGAGACTCAGCGTAGCGCTACACCACTGCCAGAGCCACACCCCCACCACCGCCATCACTGATACCACCCCCACCATCATACCCACCACCATCGCCACCATCACTACCCCTATCACCACCACCGACCCCACCTTTTTACTGCCCATTTCACCACTCGTCATGCCCATCCGAGGCATGAGTGGAGGAGTTAGAGCAGTTTCAGATTGATGCTACTAGGTGCATTTCTAGCCTCGAGGAGGAGATGGCCTACCATCATAGTTTGTTTCCCCGATCACCATTTCCACCACCCCCTCCACCCTAGTAGCATGTTTGTGATTATCTTTTGGAGATCAGATGTACTTTTGATGTTTTGTCTCATGAAGACGTAACCTTGAAGATCCCAGCTTTTGGAAGACAAGTTGATGATGTGAAGAAGCAATGTAGAAGAAAATTGTACTTTTGTAATGTAAATTGTATTGGCTAGGGTTATGTATCCCTAAGTCCTTTTTGGCTCTTCACGAACCAATTGTAACAAGTTGTCATTGTATAAAAGTGTATTTTCTTTATGTTATATTGTATTTCTTTTATGTTATGGTTGATTATGTCATGATGAGGTGATATTATGATTGATGCATTGTGTCGTGGTGATATTATGATTTATATCTTATGATGCGGCGACTATGTATGTGATGAGCTATGTGTATGATAACGATGGGTGTGCGTATGGCGTATACATATATTCATTTATTTATTTATCATGTACCGATGTGCTATTACATATATTTTTTTTAAAAAATAAATAAATAAATAGTAATAATAACATGAAATTATTATTCGGCTAATTGTGAGCGACATATTGTATTAGAAGACGATGCCGCCCCGCAGAAGAAGTTCAAACAATAACACCCTACCAACAACACAAGAGGAGCTGAATGAACACATATCCCAAGCCATTGCATAGTACGAGGCTAACCGCTCTGAGCATAGCGGTGGTACCAGAGGTTCAACAGGAGTAAATCCTCCAACTGATAATACACGGTTACTCATAAAACCACAACACACTCTCATCCATTTTATTCATGCTATTTGGTTACTCATGCTTAAATGGTGTATCCAATGATTTTAGGTTGCACTTATAAGCAGTTTCTTTTACTACAAACCTCTGAACTTCAATGGTACCGGAGGCGCTGTAGCCTTCGTACATTGGACTGAGAAGACAGATTCAGTCATCCGAATGAGTAAGTGCCCGGCTGAACTAAGAGTCACCTATGTTACTGGACTCTTTATGGATGGAGCTCTATCTTGGTGGAACCTTCAGGTCCAAACCAAAGGCGATGATGCTGCATACGCCCTGACCTGGGAGGAACTTAAAGAGATGATGAGAAAGAAGTATTGCTCAAGATCGGAAATTCAAAAGTTCGAGACAGAATTCTGGAATCTAAACATGATTGATTCAGACATTGTTGAGTACACGCAACGATTCCATGACATATCCCGAGTGGTGCCATATTTAGTGGAGCCTGAATTTAAGCGAATTGAGAGGTACATTTGGGGACTTGCCCCCGAAATTCTGAGCCTGGTTACCACTTCAAAACCCACTGAGATTGGTGAAGCCATTGATCTAGCTGTCAGCCTGATTGAGGAGGATGTACGTCAAGGGAGGTTGCCTAAGTATAGTGGGAACAAGAAAGAATCTGCTGAGGAGACTACTGATTCCAACAAAAAAGAAATTTTCTCATTTCAAGAAAGGCTCTCGAGGTAACAACAACAGTAAGAAGAAACAAGCCGCGAGAGAGGTCAGAGAAACTAAGGCATATGTTACCACTACCACAAACACTGATGTTAAGAAATCCAATATTGGGGACGCACCGAAATGCCCCAAATGTCCTTTCCATCACTATGGGGAATGTTGAGGATCTAAGTGTGGAAAATGTGGTAAATTTAGACATCACACCGATGTTTGCCGGGGAACCAACACTAGGGAACAAGGTTGTTTTACATGCGGAGATAAAGGGCACTTCAAGAAAGATTGCCCTAAAGTGAATCAAGCACGAGGAAGAGCGTTTGTAATTGGAGCTAAGGATGATCGCTAGAATCCAAACATGGTCACCAGTACATTCCCTATCAATGATCACTTTGCATCATTCTTTTTGATACCGGGGCAGATTTCAGTTTTATTTCTAAAGAGTTTAGAGATATACTTGGGGTAGTGTCGAGTAAATTAGATGTTCCCTACTCCATTGAGCTAGCTAACGGGATATTAGTAGAGTCGAAAGAACTAATAAAGAAAGATACGTTAGAATTGGGAGTACAAAAGTTTGATATAGATCTATTACCAGATAAACTGGGTAGTTTCAATGTCGTTTTTGGGATGGATTGGCTATCCAATAATCGAGCCAAAGTTATATGTCATGAGAAAATCATTCACATCCCCTTATCCGATGGAGAAAACTTGATAATTCACGGTGAGAAGCATGACACACCTCTACGAATCATAAACTGCATCAAGGCTCAGAAATGTTTGAGGAAGGGATGCATCGCTTTTATTGCCCATGTGGTGGATAAGAAGGCCGAGGAGTGCACGATTGAAGACATACCAATAGTTAGGGAATATCCTGAGGTCTTTCCAGAAGACTTGCCAGGGCTACCTCCACAGCAAGAAGTTGAATTCCGTATTGATTTAGTGCTAGAAGCTACACCTGTGGCAAAAGCTCCATATCAGATAGTGCCCTCAGAGATTCAGGAATTATCTACACAGTTGCAAGAGCTGCTCAACAAAGGTTTCATAAGACCCAGTTTCTCGCCTTGGGGAGCTCTGGTGCTATTCGTGAAAAAGAAGGACGAAATCTTTCGCATGTGCATTGACTACCAGGAACTAAACAAGTTAACTATCAAGAACCGGTACCCATTACCAAGAATCGGTGATCTATTCGATCAGTTGCAAGGGTCGAGTTTTTACTCGAAAATTGATTTAAGATCCAGTTATCATCAATTGAGAATCCAAGAGGAAATCATTCCTAAGACAACGTTTCGGACTCGCTACGGTCATTACGAGTTCCTTGTTATGCCCTTTGGCCTAACGAACGCCCCTGCAGTATTCATGGATTTGATGAACCGGGTATGTAAGCCATAGCTAGCCAAGTTCATGATTGTTTTTATAGATGACATACTCATATACTCACGAACCGAGAAAGAACACGGATAACACCTGAGAACCATTTTGGAGTTGCTAAAGAAGGAGCAATTATATGCTAAGTTCTCGAATTGCGAATTTTGGGTTCGCGAGGTACAATTTCTTGGCCATGTGGTGAACGAGAACTGAATACATGTTGACCCTTCAAAGATCAAGGCTATAAAGAACTAGACCACGCCAAGAACCCCCACGGAAATACAACAATTCCTAGGATTATCGGGGTATTACAGGAGATTTATTGAGGATCTCTCCAAGGTTGCTCAGCCACTAACCTCGCTTACCCAGAAGGACATAAAGTTTGATTGCGGAGAAAAGCAAGAATCGGCGTTCCAAGTATTGAAAGAGAAACTATGCAAAGCACCAATATTATCCCTCCCGGATGGTAGCGATGACTTTGTGGTGTTCTGTGATGCATCACATCAAGGCTTGGGCTGCGTGTTAATGCAACGTGAAAAAGTCATCGCGTACGCGTCACGACAGTTAAAAGTTCATGAAAGGAATTATACCACGCATGACCTGGAGCTAGGTGCCGTGGTATTTGCTTTGAAGATCTAGCGTCTTATCTATATGGCACTAAGTGTACCATATTCACGGATCATAAAAGTCTTCAACACATATTCAACCAAAAAGAATTAAATATGCGTCAGCGACGTTGGGTGGAACTGTTAAATGATTATGACTGTGAGATCAAGTACCACCCGGGCAAAGCAAATGTCGTAGCCGATGCTTTGAGCAGAAAAGAACGAGTCAAAACATTACGAGTGCGAGCTTTAGAAATAACGATCCAGACGAACTTCACAACTCGAATGCACGGAGCACAACAAGAAGCATTGAAACCAAAAAACATTCCAGCGGAATCCTTATGGGGAATCGAAAAAAATTGAAACCTAACAAGGATGGAACTTTATATTTCATGGGAAGGATCTGGATTCCCTATTATGGTGAGTTGCGAGACTTGGTGCTGGATGAAGCACACCAGTATCAAGGCCGTGCCATTCGAAGCACTATATGGACGAAAGTGCCGATCGCGAAAATCGGTGACAGACAACTCATTGGTCCCGAACTAGTACAAGAGACCACAAACAAGATATTTAAGATACGTGAGCGTATCAAAGCGGACTGAGATAGACAAAAGAGCATGCAAACCATTATCCTTCGAGGTCGGAGACATAGTATTGTTAAAGGTCTCATCTTGGAATGGCATAGCTAGATTCGGGAAGCGCGGAAAGCTCAACCCAAGATATATTGGAGGTTTTGAAATTCTGGCAAAGATTGGTATAGTGGCTTACATGTTAAAACTGCTAGAGGAACTCAATAATGTACGCGACACATTTCATGTGTCTAATCTGAATAAAAGTCCGACTAATGACACAATTATCATTCCAGCAGATAAGATTCATGTTGATGACAAGTTACACTTCACCGAAGAACCAGTTGAAGTCATGGGCTCAAAGGTCCAAAAGACAAGAAGAAGCCAAATCAAACTGGTGAAGGTTCGCTGGAATTCGCGTCACAGTCCCGAGTATACGTGGGAGTGTGAAGATCAAATCAAGTCAAAATACCCCCACCTGTTCGAGAAGACTCCTTCAGTGGATGCCTCAAGCTGAATTTCAGGACGAAATTCTTTTTATCAGGGGGAGTATGTGACATGGCAATTAATCGGTAATTCCGTACAATTTAATCACTAGGTTTACGTTATAATCTCATGCATGTTTATCATAATTTAATTGCATAACTGATTCGTACGTTATTAGGGCAAGTAAATCTTATCGTAACATATATTGGTTTTCGTTACGACGCGAAACAAACTAAAACAATGCCCTAAAAGTGTTGGTAGAAAGTGTTGGGCGCACTAAATGCGGTGACACTAACATTTTGTTGAAAAATCCGCTAAAACAAATCAGAACAAGGAATAACGGCATGTAAATGCCATACCTGAGTCCATATATAAATGAAAACACTTAATTGAGATCAACCATTACAATAATACATAACTTTCCGGTGCAACGCCTAAATTTCAAAATTGTCCGTTTCGACCAAAAGGCGACAAATGTCGATTTGTCCGCAAGGCTAATTCGGAGGATTCTGGATGCAAGAATAAGAATAAAACAATATGAGAATAGCAAGAATGCACAAAAGACATCGTTTCCGGTCATTCGAAGAAAAGTGCTCAATTCGACTTGAAGGCGACCGATTAGCGAAACGACGAGTATTTTGTTGGCAGATAGCCTCATCCGGGCATCTAGCAAACTAGTTAAGCCTCATTTGGAACTCGGAATCCATTCAACTAACATGAGGTCACGGGAACACAACTTTCAGAGAAGTTCGACGACGGAACATAAAAGTGCCGATATCGATCGAACGAAAGACATTTCGGCCGTCCTAGCTCATCATATATTCATCTAGCAAACTAGTTATACATATTTTTAGATCGGAAATGCACTAAGTATACACCATATCAATTGTGGTGGTCGAAAACAAAAGCTTCCGGTACGAAATAAATAGTTTCGTTTATTAGCGATTATTGCGATGATGAGCGATCAAACGAAATTTTCGTCATCCGAAACTTATAGCGGAGGACTTAGTGGATAAATTAGCATGTAATAACAAACTAAACCCTAATCTTATGCTAAGGATGCTAGATCATAAACCCTAATCACTGTACTTAATATAATGACTAAAATGTGTTAAAAAATAATTTACAATTTACCCCCCACCCCATATGGACGGTTCAAGTGGGCCCCGTGCCCCCTTGATTTTGTTGAAAATTAAAGATTAGAAGTATGGTGCCATGAATTGTGAAAGATTTGAAAAGATGGCCTAATATATATCCTAATCTATACTTGAGAACTTATCATTTTCTTAACAAAAGTTGCAACCAGCTTACCCTCACTCTCTCTCTACATCTCATGGCCACCACCACCACATTTACACCACCACTTTTCCACCTTGAAACCCCACATTTTATACACTTTAAAGCCTAATCAAGATCACTAAAGAAGCTAGCAAGGATGGAGGATCATTAGGGCTTCTTAAAGAGCTTCATACTTCTTCAAAAATCATCAAGAACTTGTCCACCCTTTGTAAGCTAAACTCATCCATAATCTAGCTTATTTTTATGCTTAGATTACTAATGTACAAGTTGATCATCTTGAAAATCAATAAAAGATAAACCAAAAACCCTAAATCACACCATAATAATAACACTAAATATTGGGTTATTTGTGTTGATTATGTGTTTATATGGTAGTTATTAGCATGTTGAAGTTATTTATGTTAGAGTATGATATAAAAGTTAGATGATCTTGCATGGTTAAGTATAAAAATGAAGATTTAAACATGTGTAGACTTGACGTTTCCAAGACTTATCAGTAAGCACACATGCAACTGATTAACAAAGACAAGCTAAGATGTCATACTAGATCAAGATAGAAGGATATCTCGATCTATTCGACACGACCAAACCTATACAGACACTTGAGCAAAGACCATACTATTACAACTGTAATTAAGAACAAGCGACAGACACAAAACTGTATCAACATGAGGTTTAAATCTAAACAAAATCATCAACTACATAATCCATTAAAAATACTACAACTTAAAGATAATTTTTATACATATGAATGATTTTTTATAAGAAGTAAACATTTGTATTTAAGTTGTAATCATCTTAAAAGTGTAGTAGTCAAGGGGTTAAATGTATGAACTTGATTAAATGACATGATAAAAGTAATGATTTGAAAGTGTTAATAAATATTGAAAACCCTCTTGATTTAATAGGATTTTTAACAATAAAAAGTCATGGATGATGATGTTTTGATAATGCAAAATAAATATTAGATGGATTGTTGATGTTGATTATGGGCTTAAACAGGTTTTAAATACGTTTTTGAAACACGGAAAACGCCATAGTTTAGGGGAAACTATGGCGAAATTTTCTAAAAATCTAATCGCGATTAAGACATGATTAGTGGGACTAAACACGATTAGTAACTTAAGTCGTCATTAAGTAGGCTCTAATGTCAAGGGTTAAACCCTAAATACCCAAGTGTTTAACAGAGTTATATATATATATATATATATATATATATATAAGTAAAAATGAATACTTTTTACAAATATATATATTTTTGTAACATGGGCAAGGCCCAATGACACGAGTGCAGGCATGAGGACATGTGAAGGGTAAGGCCCGGTTCACACACGATCTGAAAACAATAATATATATATATATATAAGAAATATATATAACAATAATAATCGAACAAACAAACTACCAACACTATCATAACATTTAAACGTTGTTCTATCAATACAAAAAATACATAACAAGAATTCAAGATGTACAAGGTCCTTTGAGGCCTAGGTGTCTAATGAACTCCATACACATGTAGGTTACATACGTATGCAGGCACCGATCGAATAGTACGACTTAACGGAACGCAAGGACTGTGAGTTTATGTCCCTCCTTTCAATTATTTCAAGTTTTGTTTTAAACTATCGAGGGGAAATACATGTCATATCAAAACAATATGTTAGCTATGGGTTAGTTGATAACACGATCATTTATGCTTAAGTAGGATGATCACAATAGTAACCATTAGTCACTTAGTGACCAAGGTGCAAAAGAAGTAGATTTATTGAGTTTGAGACCCGCTCCACTCCTGGTTGGTATACCCTTCGGAGTGCTTTGTGATCCCAATGATGTCAAAGTTGTCTCGGTTTGGTTATTTACTTATGGCACATATATGTCAGGGTGCCCGCGACACACTGATAGATCCTTAATAACATTGATGCTAATAACATACTCGGATTTCAATACAGGATTTCAAGGATGACATTTTGATACGAAAACATTTAACTACATGAACTCGCCAACTTTATGTTGACCTTTTAAAATTACATGTATTTCAGGACGCAAGGCATGAGCTGGTGATAGGATTCGGGTTTGGGAATTTTTCAAGACAACGATGTACCACCTTTTGGAGGGTTTGCCTTTTATATCCCAACTTCGTATGGGTATATAGGGGTCAAAGCCTCAATATGAATTTGTGATGAAAACAATGTCTTATTTTGGAACAATGTGTTTTAAACTATGTTTGTAATGGTAATCTGAAACAGATAACAACGTGATCACTTTTGATGGTTGTAAATGTGAAACGAAACTTATTAATGGCATGACATCGTTGTTATTTAATAATGTTTACTAAATTGGATGCAATGATTACCTAATAGTCACACACTTGCGCTTCCGCTACGACCAGGGTGTGACAGTTAAAGATACCAATTTTAGATCTGTCTTCGTGCGAAGATAAAATACAAAATTTTCTAGAATTTACTTCGTATGGAGGTAGATTTCACTTCATATAAAGTAAGAGTTTTACTTGACAGAAGTTCACTTCGTACAAAGATAATTTTCTCTTCGTGCGAAGTGAGAGTTTAGATCGTGCGAAGTGAGTTTCAAAATTTCAAGTTTTTTGCCAATTTGATCATGATTTCAGTTGATTTTACGTCCAATTCTTTCAAGGGTTTGTTAGAACATGATTTTACTTATTACTTAAGAAAATCAGGCCAAACCTCTGGAAGATTAATAAAAAATGGGAAAAATGTGTAGAAGAGAAGTAGAATTTAGATCTCTGTCTCAAATCAGACCACGAGGCTATTATACCACTTACAGGTCCGTGCTCGGATACGATTAGCTATTGTCTGATCTAGTTAACCTCGTCTTAAACGTGTGTAATCCATTTAGATTAGGCCACATATTAACCAGATTATATTTGCTCAATTTATCTGTTTTTATTAATAGTTCAACGTTTACAAGATCATAAAAACACTCGGACAGAGCTCCGCAGTCCAGTCTACCAAAACAGTAATAGACTCAAAACCCTAGCACACTATTTATAGACTTCTCACTTCGTGCGAGGTGAGCCAGTTTACTTTGTACGAAGTGAATCAACTTCGTACGAAGTGACAAGCTATCTTCGTACGAAGTGACATTCCACCTTCAAATGAAGAGGACATACAAACTATGAAATTATACATTATGCTCCCTATTACAGACGCAATACTACTTGATGATATAGGCAACAGACATATGCATCAACATGACTTTTGATTTGTTGTTTTGGTCTTCGGTTGAAGCTTAGAGGGTAGGCATGGCATGTCAACTTCTTTTTTTGTATTTATGTTGGTTTTTGCCGTTAATTTGTTTCTTTTCTACATTTAAGCTCTTTTAATCTTGAAAATCAAAAGTATACAAAGAAACACACTTTTTCCAAGATTAGTACATAAAAGGGTTAATTTTTATACCTTATTTGACATAATTTATATGTTGCATTTTACGCATATCACTTGCTCTCTTCAGTAAGCTCATTCTCTAAGGCTTCAACCTTTTTCTTAGCCCTAAGGAGGCCCCATTCCTTTGATTTTTTGTCAGCTTTAAATTTAGCTTGAGCTTCACCAAGCTGAGTTTTTGTAGAAGAAAACAATTTATGCTAAGTAGCCAAGCAAGACCGGTTCTCTTTGAAAGTTGCTTTCTCTCGATACATAGTGCGCCACTCGCTCACAGTCATATTACTGGTTGAAGAAGAATTGGTTTGAGCAAACAGGTGCGCATGGTAAATGTTGTCATGAGATCTGTTCTTCTTCTGATGGTTAACCTTAGCGGGCGGGAAAGCTCCTTTGAACCATTCACGGAAACTGCCCATGATGCGGAAAGTGTCACCCTATTTTAATTTTCAAACAGGGGCATGATCGGTTTCGGCATGACTTTCCTTGTAGCTGCAACAATAAGAATCACCTAGGGTCTTGTCAGGAAGAATAGGTGGCAAATTTCATGGCTCAGCATTTAAACCACCATGTAGCAGCACCAACATTAACTCCACTACCACCCGCGCCCGGGGCAGCAGTAACAGCAGCGTCAGCATCCGATGCCTTGTGAGAGGTGCCCCTAACCAGGGAAACATCCCCTTTTTCCTCTTAATAGGGGAGGGGGTGGAATAGATACTTCATTGCCAGCAGAAGTATAATGCGAAGACTTCTAGAAAGTTGAACACCCGTTAAGGTACTCGACCCTATTCCAAATGAGCCGTAGTTCAAATGTAAAACCTGAGAAAGAACATACTAAAAAGTCAACATAAAGCTGGTGATTCATAGTCTGATTGTAAAAGACTTGAGTTAAATATTTTTGAGAACTGGTTTAGATATTATTGAGAAAACGTAATAAACCGTTTTCTTTGGCATGTTATTTGAAAACACTGTAGATATACGCTCGTGTAACCATCATTGCCCATGTAAGATAAGACAACATGCCCGCATGAGCCTATAACCAACCTCGAGCTAGTGAGTGCCTCGCCATATCGTGTACTCAAGATGATAAACTGGCAGTCGGTTATAGTTCTGAAATGTAGCGAGGACTTCACTATACAGTTGTGTCATTTTGTAAGGACTCTACAACCCTTATTGTTGAGTAGAGGACAATCCCGTCCCTATGTTTATATGTAGGACAATCCAGTCTCTATGTTTGTAAGTAGGACAACCTAATCCCTATGTTTATGTGTAGGACACTCCAGTCCCTTTGTTTGTATGTAGGACAATCTAGTCCCTAATTGTAACTAGGAAAATCCCACGCTAGTCTGTAACCCATGCCTGTTTCATAAAATATGTATGTTTTTGTAAAACCGGTATGTTTTGGCATAAACCTTTCATAAACCATTTGTGTTAGTTGAAACATGTTTGTAACATGGTTCAGAAATATGTAATTTTCGTTCATCAAAAACCTTGTATGCTTTTGCAAACCTTGCATGCCCCCCCCCCTTTGAAAACGTATATAAAAATGTAAAATTGTAAAAAAAGTGGGGGTTATGAACTCACCTTGATTTACTTGTGTAAGAACTAACTTAAATCATAAGCTCGCTATGTGTATGCAATACTAAGGCACTACGAGTCTCCTGTTTGACCATATAGCTATCTCGGTACGCGCGTGTTCCTGTTTTGACCGTTGACCCGTGTTTGACCAGTTTCACCATGATGACCCGAACACTAAAACTGACCGGTTGACCTGTGTTGACCAATTGACCACCGTTCTCCTGAACCCGTAACACCAATTCTGACTGGTTGACTCATGTTGACCTATTGACCATAGTTGACCATAGTAGACCCGAACCTGGAACACCAATTCTGAATGATTGATTCATGTCGACCGGTTGACCACAGTTGACCTAAAACCAAAACAAATAATCTAACCGCTTGGCTCGTGTTGACCGGTTGACCACGGTGGACCCGAGCCTTTCATGCCCCGGTTTCCTCGAAACACACTAAAACAGAACCGAACCAAACCCAAAACGAAACGCATAATATCACCACCACCACTACCTCCACCTAGCCAAGAGTCGACGGCTGTGGTGTCAATGCCGTTCCCACGTCACACCCCACCTCCCATTGGTTATTGCTATAAGAATCAAAAGCCTGCTACGCCGTCGTATCCCGTCTCCACCTGTGACAACAACGTTTAGCCATCTCTACAAAGACGAGTTCAACGGGAACTGAGTAGATTTACAGATCGGCGAGAATGGGAAGGTTTGTTGTACTTATCATAGTGTAACCCTTGAACCACAGCTTCCGGATCTCAAAAACACTACCACCGCTGCTCAAACAGAAAATCCAATGTCGGAATCGTATTTAGGGTGCTTGATTTATGGGGCTACGCATCAGAAAATGGTTGTTGGACCACCGCTGTCGACGGTGGCACCACCCTGTCACCACGGGTAGTCTCCGTGAAACCAGCCATTCTAGAGAGAGAGGAGAGGAGAGTGTTAGGAGAAGAGAGAGACATGTGTGTGTGTGTTTGTGGTGGAAATGTGTGTGTGTGTGTTAGGTTTAAATAGTTATGGTTTTGGGTGGGTTGGGCTTAGGCCCATTACTGTGAGTGCATATTGCGTGTGTCCGCCACTGTGCGAATAGGCTAGATAGAGCGTGTCTTGAACATTGTATAGATGAGATATGAACACATGACTTAAGAGCGAACGAGAGAGGTGTGTATATGTTATTTCGTATGAAGTAGTCACTTCCTACGAAGGTAACTACTTCGTATGAAGGTAAAATACTCAGTTCGCATGAGGGTAGACTATCTATATACATGCTTTCATAGTTTGATAAGTTTTGGAGTTCCCAGAGGGGAAATGCTAGAGAAATTGAACAGCTTGTAAAGATGTATACTCTTTCGGTATGAATGAAATCATTCGACTTCTACTTCTACTCTGTTCTTAATAACATTCTACCGAAACAGCCTTATCCCGTCCAAACTTCAGTCTAAACTCGCTGTCTCTTGGAGTATCGGGTGGTATCAGAGCTACGACACTAATTTAATTGATCTAACAGTTGATTATCGGGTGGTATCAGAGCTACGATACTAATTTAATTGATCTAACAGTTGATTAAATCACCTACGCTCATGAATTATGGACTTTTGAGTGGTTTTATACGTCATCAAATAAACGGACAATCCATGGACAAAAATCAAAATTGAAACCATAGGATTGTTTAGAATTGAATTTCGATCATGTCTATGAAAGAATCATCATGAAATTCATAGAAATAAAGATTTTGGATCAAAAAATATAATTAGATTCGTTCGAACGAAGGTACTACGTTCGCATGAAGGTACCACGTTCGTACGAAGTAACACCTTCTCACGAAGGTAGTTACCTTCACATGAAGGTAAGTTACCCTCGTATGAAGATAACCAAAATTCCTAAAAAAAATTGGTACTTGAAAATTTTTTCGAGATTTTCACAACAAATACGGGTTGTTCGGGGACACCGTCGAGGGCTTTGGAGAATAGATTTGATGATACGATCAGAGAGGTGAAGATAATGGGGTAGTGACTATGAATGGGCCTAAACGAAAAATCTGCATTGATAAAAAACTGAATTTTGTGGACCAAAATGACAAATTTTCTGCATAGTAAAGTTTTTCAGAGAATAGAGAGGACTATGAATTTTCCAAGTTTGAGGGGTGAATTCAGTGATATGTTTTAGAGAGGTCAGAATTTGCAAAAATGAGGGGAAATAAAAATTTCAGAGAATATATTGAAATTCCGGCATTTTTGAAATTCGTGACGAGCAATAGTATTCAGGTGGTTTCGACTTCTGATTGTCCAGGGGATGCATAAGATCTGGATTTGTTAGTTTGTGGTCATAGGAAGTTCAGAGTCCTCGAATCGTGATACAAATTGATGTCTTAGGGTTTGAGTCCCAGGTTTTCGTCAAGCTGGTTAGCAGGATGATTGTCGATACTTTAAAGATATCAAAGGGTGTTCAAGATATTAGATACACGAATGCTCGATGATAGTCTAAAAGTGTCATAATGTTTAATCTTCGAGCAGAGGAATTGTTTTTCGGACTAACCGTGCGGGAATGATGATGTTCGTTGATTAAGTTGCTACCAGGACTAACGGAATAGACTATATATCTGTTATTATGACTGAAGAGGAAGAATGTGATTTTGATCGTGAAAGAATGTGTTACCAGATGATTTGTTAACCGATGAATATTTCTTGATTGAAGAGATTACAGTTTTGCTAATCAATCATTTAGGAGTGTGCTTAAAAAAGATTACGGAAAATAGGATTCAGATTTTCACGGGTATTCACAGACTTGAAGTATATCAATGTGATGTTCAAAGTTTTTGTCAATTGTAGGTTAGGTTTGTGAAGATTAGAGGATCGAGCAGTGGAGTGCGATAAAACCGAGCGCGGATGTGGTTAATGTAGAAACAGAGATGCCACATCGATCAGTTTGTAAGTTGGTGATTATTCGTGAAGATTAAAGTTAAGCAAATCAGAGGAGGTTGGGAACCGTACAAAAAAAGACCTGAAGATTCATTCTAGGGGGAATTTGTGCATAATGAAGATAATGCAAGCCCGAATCATCAATCAAGGGGAAATCAATTGAAGATTTCAAGATGCCTGATTGAAGTTGCAGAATATTCAAACACGGCTCTTATATATCAAGATCACGATTCGAAATTGACGTACAAGGGGGAAATTGTTAGTGCATATTCTGTGACCCCACCAATGTGCAGATAGGCTAGATAGAGTGTGTGATGGTATTGTATAGATGAGATACGAACACATGACTTAAGAGTGAACAAGAGAAGTGTGTATATGTTACTTCGTATGAAGTAGTCACTCCGTATGAAGGTAGTTACTTGGTACGAAGGTAAAATGCTTAGTTCGCACAAGGGTAGACTTCCTATATACAGTGCCGTGTGTTCATAGTTTGATAAATTTTGGAGTTCCCAGAGAGGAAATGTTGAATTTCTACAGCTTGTAAAGATGTAAACTCTTTCAGTATGAATGAAATCATTTGACTTCTACTTCTACTCTGTTCTTATTAACATTCTATCGAATTAGCATGTCTAAACCCACCGGACATGTCTAATCCTTTCGTTCAGTCCAAACGGGTTTTCTGAGGTTCGTTTTCACACCCGAACTTCGTGGAAAGTCGCAAGATGTTTTAATAAAGTCGAAATTATGTAAAATTATGCGGGAAGTCAATATTTGACGTGTACGTTCATCAGTTGCGTAAAAATCCGTATAACGTTTCGGTTGTCATTTCTAATTCATTTTTCGATCCAATTTCAACCAAGAATATTAAAATTCGATTACCAAGCTAAATAAACATAATATATCGGTTTTCAAGATAATTAATGTGTTCGATGCTCCCTATTCGATGTTAGTGCGTTCTTATTGT
The DNA here is from genome assembly GCA_947069175.1 of Scalesia atractyloides. Taxonomy (NCBI): domain Eukaryota; kingdom Viridiplantae; phylum Streptophyta; class Magnoliopsida; order Asterales; family Asteraceae; genus Scalesia; species Scalesia atractyloides. Next base: position 63,271,723 of record CAMTDV010000008.1, read on the forward strand.
CGCATTCTTTGTTCACGTCTACTTCTGTTGCATTCAGAAGAAGAATAAATTTGCATCTAAATTAATGTGTAAAAAATATATGTGTACTAACTTGTATTTTTCGGGGTTGTCAATATTTCATCCGATGCTAGTTCGTTAAAGTTCAAACGTTCAATAGATCTCTTGCAAATCACCATTCGTGTACCGTGAAGTTGAATAGACGTTCATAGGCTTTTCAAAGGCCTAATTAGATTTATGTTGAGTCTAAAACATCACTTATTGTTGTCTTAATGTTTGTTATGTGCGTAATTATAAAAAAAAATTGTTGGTTGTTACATTCTTCCCCTGTTAAAGAAATTTCAAACTCGAAATTTAGACTATGACGTCATCTTAGAGTTATGTCATGCGTTGGTCAATGCGAATAGTATCAAAATAAGTGACAATGTATTTCAAACGTATTCAAACTATATGGATATGAGCACATATTACAACAGTAACAACTCAACGGTTCAATTAAATTAGTTCCAGATTTCATTGTCAAGTGAATGAGGTATAAGGGTATAATCACCAATGTGACTACGTTTATACGGATCAAACAAAAGAGGGATTATGACCAATAGGTGTTGAAGAAACATTGGATTAACAAGGAAAATATCCGGGGATATCTTTGTTACAGCTCAATATTTCGGCATGAAAGGTTATCTCTCGTTCGCTCTTCTAGGTGATCTCACTTCAAGCTATCTGCAAAACTAGCAACGCCGCTAGCCTCGTCACGAGAGAAAGGGGAGGCTTTTCTCCGTGACCACACTCAGGCATGAGAACAAGTATTTGGAATTGCAAGGTAATAAGCAATTAGCAAGTAATAAGTGAGTAAGCTCGTATGTAGATGATTTTACCTTGAGGTATGACCCTTATTTTATAGCCGAAGATAGGTGAGTGGAGATGGGCTTATGGGCCTTGGGCCCGGCCCAGATGACCAGGGATATCCGTTTTGTCTCTTCTGCATCGATCATTAATGATCTCTGGTAGGAGGTGCGCTTTGTCGCATGTTAAATGCAGTCATGTGTCATGGCAGTTGCCCCTTGTGTCAGCTGTCATCAGTCGAAAGTGGAGATCGTGTGACAGTCGCTGGCATGAGTTTGGTTGGTGTGCAGTGTGCCCTCGGCATTACTGTTCATGTGACGCAGTCTGACACAACCTGCCGAGCGGCCATTGGGTCACAGCTCTACCACTTTGTACCCTTGTATTGGTCAACACCTCTTTGCGCTTCTCCCTTCCGCGTGGCTTTATCAGTGCTTTCTGACCCGCGCGGAGTTGTAGAGATTAATTCTTTTTTCTCAAGACTATGAGTTGCTCTCATGTTGGTCTTAGCCTTGTGCAAGGTTTTAGGACTTCGCGGCTAGAGGGTTGTTTGATCCGCGCAGGGTCAAGGGTCATGCACTTCTAGGTCTAACTTGTCGTTTCGAAGTGTACGCAAGGTTCGTTGTGTGACCTGCTGGTGTCACTCTAACTTGTCATTGCGCAGTGTGCGCAAGGTTCATTGTATGACCTGCATTTCTAGGTCTAACTTGTCGTTGCGTAGTGTGCGCAAGGTTCGTTGTGTGACCTGCTAGTATCAAGGTTGCAATACCATTGCACATTGTGCGCAAGGTTGTTAGGCAACTTGCTTGTTTCAAGAAATGGCGTACCATAGCACATTGTGCTTAAGGTCATTCTTGTAGTATGTTGTCATTGAGGGTATGGTTCCTTGCATAGGCGTAGGGTTTTTGGGACCATACCCTTCAAAGTCCCCCAGTCCAGTGGTTTTCCTATGCGATGTTGGCAAGTAGGTGGAGTGTTGGACTATAAGAATTCTTGTATGCGCGCTTATTTCAACGGCAAAAATTCAATAAGGGATGGAGAAAACCTTTGTGTGAGGGAAACCCTTGCTCATGATGAGGTCTATGAAATTTGAATCTTCGTCATGCTGATGTTGTAGGCGAGTTGGTGAAAAAAAAAGGGTGCCCTGGAGGTGACTTTTGACAGTTGTGGCATGCTGTCAACAGTGCAGCCTCTCTTTCATTAATGAATTGGCAGATAAAGTACCAGTTATGCTTGTGGTGGCGACCGTCAGTTGCCACTTGCCCTCCACGCGTCATGCGCGGATTGGCTTTTGATTATGCGCGTGTGTCACATTTCTCCACCGCATTAAATGCGATGGGTATAAATAAGGGAACTGTCTAGGGTTCCCATTCATGCTTTCAAACTTTCTTTGGTTTCTTCCTTTGAAATCTTCTGAGTTCTTGTTCTCTTTAATCTTCTTTTCTTTTCTCCGACGATCAACATGGCAACCAGGGGTCCGGAAAACGTTTCTGCCAGTGAGGCTTCAACATTGCTGCGGTGTTGAATTGGTCTTCTGCGAGTTTCCACCATTTGGTCTCCGGCTTCCGGTTCCCTACGGACTGGGATCCCGGTTTCCGGCTGAGGGAGAGACCCTGCCGATGCTCCGGCTGGCTATATAACTTTATTCTTTGATTTTTCGCCGACGGTAACTCCCGGTTACCGGCTACCAAATTTTTTCTTGAAATTCTTGAATATTACCGATTCCACATCTCCCAAGTCAATCCAATGGGGATGTTGAGAATAAAACATTTTGAGTTTTTGTGTCGTTCTATGGGCATTATCCCAACAGGTATCGGGTTTAGGGTTTTTTTATCAATTAGTGTGACATCCCGGTTTTTCAGGTATCTTAAACGCACTACTTCACGGTTATTCATTCCTGCTCTAATTTGATTCGGAGAATTTAAATTACACGCTCGCAATAACTACGCTAACTTTGTGAACTCATCGAGTGAATTACGTGCTATGTGATCAGACGTTTATAAGTTTTGTGAATTATTATATCATGTTTTGATTTCGCGATATATTAAATAAATAGCCGAACCGAACCGAGCCGCGAAACGTGTCGACCTCACTTCCTTGCGGCCCAAGGAACTAACTTAAACTTGAGGCCCAAGTTAATGACCCAAACCCCCCCTCTTTGCGGCCGCAAGCCCACCCCCACCCCCTTTCTTTTCTTTCCCTTGTTTTATATAAATAGGAATGCTTGTGTTATGTTTCAAAAAAAAAACAAAAAAAACAAGAAACCCTAAGTTCTAAGAAGCCGACGGCAGCCCCCCCCCCCTCTCTCGATCGCACAAGCCTTCAACCCGGATTGATTCCAATCTCGTTCCCGGTTCACTAATCTTCATCGTATCAAGGTTAGGATTTTAATTGTTTTGCAAAGCACATTAGGGTTTATGAAATCTTGATCATGATTGTGTGTATTGTTTGAACCATTGTTATGAAAAGTGTTATGATTTATGTTTAGTTCGGTTAATTGTGCGAGTTTTTGCGATTGTGATGTTTGGATGAATACAAGAATCATAGGCTGCGTTTTGTGATAAAAATCATATTAAATGATTAGGGTTTGCATGAGTATTGATGTACATGATGATATGTGACTAATAAACCTGTTCTTGATCATTATTACTTAGCGTCTCGATTGTTTAAGCGTGTTCTATTGCGATGAAAGTCGAAAACAGGTTGCTGAATGGTATTTACAGCCAACTTCAATTGGCTGTAACCTGGTCATTATTTATCGAAAAGTGAATTTTCTGAAGCCTAAAACGTGTATTTTTGAAAAACGCTTCTAATGGCGCTGGATTCATATTTTTCTGAGGTCGTTTGATATTTTTAAGTGGTCATTTAAGTGCAGTAACTGAAGCTGTGTAAATTCTGAAAATTTGTTAGTTGTTTATCGAGTCGGATCTCACAATCTATAGAGGGTTGGGGCACGAAATTTGTACAGCAACTGGAGACGGCGGGAAACTCCCACTGTAGTTTTGTTAATTGGATGAACGATGATTTTTAAATAATTTCTCCCATGGACTGCAGTCAGAAAGCAACGAATCTGACTGCAGCCTAGTATATAAATGTTTATGAATAATTGGTAAAGTGTTAGGACTTGAAAAATTTACATAAAATTCTGCAGTTTAGTTGACACCTTCTGTAAAAAAATTGGAATTTTTAGAACATTGGAACTATTTTATAAAAATCCTCGAAAAAGCCTAGTTATGAGCGTACAAGCTGAAACTTGATAACTTGCGAATGTGTGTACCAAAGTGTTGTATAAGTTGATTTGCGTTTATGACAAGTTGGTTTGATCACTATTTTGGTATGATAATACTTTACATGCATGATTGTGTTTTCGAATTTGTTATTATGTGTGCCGCATTGTGTGTTAGTTATGCGTAGGGTTTGTATTTGTGATCACACACTAACTTTAAATCGATTGACATGTTAGGACGCAATTAGCGGTCCCATTATTTGCTACTTCTGTGTTACACTAACCGAGCAATTAAAGGTGAGTTCACGGCCCCTATTTTATCCGGTTTTAAACAACAGGGGGAGAAACATGTATACATTCTATAACTCTATCTTTTTACGTTATGCGAAATTAACATCGTTAAACTACTCGGTAACTAAGTTAATGCTAATGTACGTTATGGTCACTAAGCAGCTATATCACGGAAGTCCTCGACAAACTCTCAGATCGTTATAATTGGGTTAGATAGCGGGGAAATTATAAGTAGTACTACTGGGCCCGACAAGCCCCACCCGAGCTAGTCGCGCTAGCCGACCGGGTATGGTCAACGAGTGAATAATTTGGCCTAACTTTCGCCATGGTCAGTGATAGGCCTGGCAACACGGAGGCACAACAGTCAGCTTCGATCGCGAACACTTATGTGACATAACTTTAGGCTCGCTACCTACATGTTAACATTGAACTTAATTACGAACCAACAATATTATTCCGGGTTAGGAATAATGGAACCAACATCATTATTATTCCGGGTTAGGAATAATGGAACTATATCGTTATCCCGGGTTAGGGATAACGGGGGAAACAAACTTTTAACCGAACTAATGAATTTATAAAAACCTGTGAACTCACTCTTCTTTAATGTTGACACTTGTTTCTTTACATGTTTCTCAGGACGCTAGGAGCTCTAGGTGCACTCACTTGCATTGATCAAGACATCTTTTTATCGAGTCTCATTTACGAATATTGTTTGGGTTTTTCTTTAGTTTTGGCGTTTGTGTTGGCGCCCGTTACTTTACTTTACTTTAATGCTTCCGCTCAACTTTAAAACTAATGCTTCCGATAAACTTTGAAACCAAACTAAGACAATTTGAAAATAACTATGAATGGTTAAACAAATGATTGTGGAAAACGTATAAACGAATCATATAGAGTCGTTTGATGTTACTAGTGTCTCAGATTCTGGTTTGTTCACACGCCTCGCGGTAAAACTCCGCAAGTGGAAATTGAGGGTGTGACAGATTGGTATCAGAGCCTCTAGCTATAGAGAACCAGGTTTGCATTAATAGTAGACCTAAACTATAGCTGATTACACGACACTAGACTTAGTTGGCACCGAACTGTGATATCTTGTTATGTGTTGTACTACAACTGTGTTATGTAAGATATAAATGTATATTGTGATGAACGCAACTCGTAACTAACTACACAACCCAACAGGCAATGTCATCATCATCATCCGACAAACCTTTACAACCAAGGGCGCCGGGGAAGGCACCCATGGTCGAACCCTCGCCACCTCAGGGCGTGGAGACACGCTCAGCTGCTAGGAAAAGACTCGCTCTAGGAGAGGAGTCGTCCTCACGTCCGACCACCGCTATGCCGGTCGAACCGGTCAATTCGTTAGAGGTAGGGGACGACCTACTTAGGGATATGATAAGGAAATAACAGGAACAACTAGAGAGAATGCAGGAAACTATCAAAGCTCAGGGATGGATGATACGTCAACTAACGGGTAAGACTGGAGAGCTCGAGGAAGAGCAATATGAGAATAAGATAGCTCGTAACATTTTAGCTAAAGATCTTCGTGCTGAGCAGCTGAGGGCTGACTGGCTAGAAGACAGAGTTCTTGAGTCCAGTTGGAGGATTCAAGAACTAGAGCAGAATCAGGCACCTGTACCAGTACCCGCACCAGCACCGGTCCCTCCAGGGCCAGTAGAGGAAGAAGAGGAGGACCCGGAGGAAGATCCGGAGGAGGATCCGGAGGAAGAGGAGCCGGAACAAGACCCGGCTGTTGAAGCTGAAAACGCTGCAGAGGATGACGGCAACGATAGCGACTTGGGAGATGGAGACGTTGAAGACTGACTCGTCTCGTCAATCCCCCCTTTGTTTCCTTTAGTCTATTTATTTTCTACTTATGTTCGAACTTGAAATTTTATAATTAAACTGATATGTTTGGTTGGCATTTTGTGAGACGTTGCAATTTATTTAATCGAATGTTCCTTTTGATTGTTTAATTTATTGGGTTGACATAACTTGAGGGATGATTTAAGTGTGGAGTATGATAACTATATTGGATATATATGCTTATCGGTGTGTGTTTATGTTGTCTTGCGAAGATCTAAAATGGCAACTGGACGTCGCGGAAACCTCAACATGACGCCTGAAGAATTAGCCGCAATGATCCAAGAACACGTGAATGCTGCTCGGGCAGGTGTTCAAAACCCACCAGCAGGTAACCATTATTAAATTTTCATGGGAAAATCTAATAGTTGGGCTAGTAGACTTTCTCGCTGACTACCTATCCTCTGTCAGAAGGAGGGGGTCTTAACCCCTACAAGATGTTCCTCGATGCGAAACCGAGCAAATTCACGGGTGCAGAAGGACCCATAGGACTGGTCCGTTGGATTGAAAAGTCTGAATCAGTGTTCGAGATGTGCAATTGCCTTGAGGCTAATAAGGTCAAGTATACTGCCTCAACGCTGGAAGATGGGGCATTAACCTGGTGGAACGCGCAAGTCCAAACGCGTGGACTTATTACTGCAAACGCAATGGCCTGGGCCGAGTTTAAGGCCCTAATCAAAGAGGAGTACTGTCCGCGGGACAGAGTTCAGCAGTTGGAGCAAGCTTTATGGAACCACAAGATGGTAGGATCTGAAATTGAAGCATACACAGCGAAACATCATGATCGGGTGTTCCTATGTCCCGATCTGGCTAACACCGTTGAAAAACGACTTGAGTTTTATCTTGGGGGTCTGGTCCCTGAGATCCAGGGCATGGTGATGTCTAGTAACCCTGCGACAGAACATCAAGCGATCAGGTTGGCGCACAAACTCACCGATAAGGCGGTGGAACAAAGGAAGTTGCCATCTCGGGGTGCAACTGAAGTTGTCCCTGATAATAAAAGAAAATTTGAAGACTCGCCTGCTCGACAGTCTTCGTCAACCCAGCCACAACAAGGAAACCAAACGGTTCAACAATTTCAACAGCAATCGGGGTCACAATAATCAGTCCGCCAACAACACCCAGAACACCAGCGGCTATGTGGGTCGAAAGCCGCAATGTAATCGTTGTAACCTCCATCATCACGGCCCTTGTGCCGGACATCACTGCCAACGATGTGGCAAAACGGGACATGCGGCAAGGGACTGTCGCGGGGAAATCGTGTCTCGACAAAATCAAAATCAGCACCAGATTCAACAGCAAGGTATTAACCGGGGGTGCTATCAGTGCGGTAGCACTACCCATTTCAAGCGAGACTGCCCGCGACTTCGCAACAACAACAACAATGGCGGGAACAACAACAACCACAACCACAACAACCACAACAACAACAATAACAACAACAACAATGGAAATGGTGGCACAGGAGGTGCCAAAGGTCGTGCATTTACGCTAGGCCGCGGAGAGGCCAGAAACGACTCGAACGTGGTCACCGGTAAGTTTCCCCTTAACGAACATTTTGCTACTGTACTTTTTGATACGGGTGCGGATAGGAGTTTTATATCTGAGTCTTTTAGGAAGAACCTAAATCTCACGCCTAAACCCCTAGAGACCCCTTACGTCATAGAACTAGCCGATGGTAAATCTATAGATGTGACCCATTTAGTAACCGGCTGCCAACTTAAACTCGCGGGTCACACCTTTACCATTGATCTGATGACAACTACCCTGGGTAGTTTTGATGTTGTAGCCGGAATGGACTGGCTATCCGACGTCCGAGCTGAAGTTTTCTGCTTCGAGAAATCTATCCATATTCCGCTCTCTAACGATGAAGTCTTGATGGTGCAAGGCGAGAAGGCAGGCGCCGTCACAAACATCATCTCTTACATGCAAGCTCAGAAGTATCTTCGAAGGAAGAACTCCTTCGCTTTGCTCGCACTGGTCACCGAGCAGCCTAAGGACGAGAAGCGTATAGAAGATATCCCCGTCGTCCGTGATTTTTCTGGTGTATTTCCAGAGGAGTTACCTGGTCTTCCACCACATCGACAAGTGGAGTTTGAAATAGAATTGGCAAACCATGCAACTCCTATCGCCAAGGCCCCGTACCGCCTGGCTCCAGCAGAGCTGCAAGAGCTGTCTACCCAACTTCAGGAATTGTTAGAAAAAGGATTTATCCGACCCAGTACTTCGCCATGGGGAGCTCCGGTCCTTTTTGTCAAGAAGAAGGACGGGACCTTCCGCATGTGCATCGACTACAGGGAACTCAATAAGGTTACCATCAAGAACCGATACCCATTACCTCGCATCGACGATCTCTTCGACCAACTTCAAGGGTCAAGCTACTACTCCAAGATTGATCTACGGTCCGGTTATCACCAGTTACGCGTCAGGGAGGAGGATATCTCTAAGACGGCATTTTGTACTCGGTATGGCCATTTTGAGTTCTTGGTCATGCCCTTCGGTCTCACCAACGCACCCGCGGTGTTCATGGACCTCATGAACCGCGTGTGTAAGCCGTATCTCGACAAGTTTGTCATCGTGTTCATCGATGATATACTCATCTACTCTAAGGGTGAAGAAGAACATGCTGAGCATCTACGATTATTGCTGGAATTACTTCAACAGGAGAAACTATATGCCAAGCTTTCAAAGCGTGATTTCTAGATTTGGGAAGTTCAGTTCCTCGGGCATATCGTGAATGAAAAGGGTATCCACGTTGATCCAGCCAAGATCGATGCTATCAAGAACTGGGAAGCACCCAGGACACCGACAGAGATCCGCCAATTTTTGGGTTTGGCTGGTTACTACAGACGTTTCATCGAGGGATTTTCAAAGATCGCGCAACCGCTTACCACTCTCACCCAAAAAGGCACTATGTATGCTTGGGGTGACAAGCAGGAAGCGGGATTTCAATTGCTGAAGTAGAAACTTTGCAGTGCACCCATTCTGTCCTTGCCGGAAGGGACTGATGATTTTGTGGTATATTGTGACGCTTCCATTCAGGGATTGGGATGCGTACTCATGCAACGTGATAAGGTCATCGCGTATGCGTCCCGACAATTGAAGGTTCACGAGAAAAACTACACAACACATGACCTGGAATTGGGAGCAGTGGTGTTTGCACTTAAGATTTGGAGACACTACCTATATGGAACAAAGTGCACAATCTACACGGATCACAAGAGCCTCCAGCATATCTTTGACCAGAAGGAGTTGAACATGCGACAGCGTTGCTGGGTAGAACTCCTGAACGATTATGAATGTGCCATTCGGTATCACCCGGGTAAGGCTAACGTGGTAGCTGATGCTCTCAGTAGGAAGGAGTACATGAAACCTCGTCGGGTACGAGCATTACAATTCACCATTCATTCGGGGTTACCCGAACAGATACGCGATGCGCAGCTAGAAGCAGTTAAGGAAGGAAACATTAAGGCCGAATCTGTGGGAAATATGGAACGCGATTGGGAAGTAAAACCCAGTGGTGCCCGGTATTTCATGAATCGTATATGGGTACCTCTCTACGGAGACCTCAGAAAGCTAGTTATGGACGAAGCTCACAAATCCCGATACTCTGTCCATCCTGGTTCAGATAAGATGTATCAAGACCTTAAAGCCGCGTACTGGTGGCCCAACATGAAAGCGGATATAGCCACCTACGTGAGCAAGTGTTTGACTTGTGCGAAAGTTAAGGTGGAATACCAGAAGCCATCAGGGCTACTTCAACAACCTGAGATCCCAGTGTGGAAATGGGATCAGATCTCGATGGACTTTATCACCAAACTCCCGCGAACTCCGGGTGGTTACGATACCATCTGGGTAATCGTGGATCGTTTAACTAAGTCCGCACACTTTCTAGCGATCAAAGAAATAGATAAGATGGATAAGTTGACTCGTATCTACATTAAGGAAGTAGTTTCTCGGCACGGAGTGCCAACATTCATCATCTCAGACAGAGATGCTCGTTTCACGTCCAACTTTTGGCAGTCACTTCAGAAAGCGTTGGGCACACGCTTAGATATGAGCACAGCTTATCACCCTCAGACGGATGGTCAAAGTGAAAGGACTATTCAGACCTTGGAAGACATGCTTAGGGCATGTGTGGTAGACTTTGGGAACAGTTGGGAAATCCATCTGCTTTTAGTGGAATTCTCGTATAACAACAGTTACCATACGAGTATTCAAGCGGCACCATTTAAAGCATTATACGGTCGCAAATGTAGATCACCGGTCTGTTGGGCAGAAGTCGGTGATAGTCAACTCACAGGTCCTGAGTTGATACTTGAGGCTACTGAAAAGATTGTGCAAATCAGAAACCGCATGGCAGCGGCACGAGATCGACAGAAAAGCTACGCTGATCAACGACGCAAACCGCTCGAATTTCAAGTAGGCGACCGCGTCCTACTAAAGGTGTTACCCTGGAAGGGTGTAATCCGTTTTGGGAAACGAGGCAAACTAAACCCACGGTACGTAGGCCCATTTGTGATCTTGAAGCGTATCGGGCCCGTAGCTTATCAATTAGACCTTCCTGCCGAACTCAGTGGAGTTCACAACGTTTTTCACGTGTCAAATCTGAAGAAGTGTCTATCAGATGAGACCCTAGTCATTCCATTGGATGAGATTCAAGTGGATGAACAACTGCACTTTGTGGAACAACCTATCGAGATCATGGATCGTGAGATCAAGACTCGAAGGCACAGCAAGATACCGATCGTCAAGGTTCGTTGGGATTCTAAGCGTGGACCGGAGTTCACGTGGGAAAGAGAGGACCAAATGAAAAGCAAATATCCATACCTTTTTGCAGCTGAGCAGCAAGCTAACGTTACCACCAACTAAATTTTCGGGACGAAAATTCTTTCAACATGGGGATGATGTGACAGCCTGGCAATTTCTTGTACCATTGCTAACAAACTGAATCTTTGTGCGTTGCATTCTAAACCGGTTTACTCAATTTTTGGGACGAAAATTCTTTCAACATGGGGATAATGTGACATCCCGGTTTTTCAGGTATCTTAAACTCACTACTTCACGGTTATTCATTCCTGCGCTAATTTGATTCGGAGAATTTAAATTACACGCTCGCAATAACTACGCTAACTTTGTGAACTCATCGAGTGAATTACGTGCTATGTGATTAGACGTTTATAAGTTTTGTGAATTATTATATCATGTTTTGATTTCGCGATTATTAGTTTATAAAAAATATATATATTAAATAAATAGCCGAACCGAACCGAGCCGCGAAATGTGTCGACCTCACTTCCTTGCGGCCCAAGGAACTAACTTAAACTTGAGGCCCAAGTTAATGACCCAAACCCCCCCCCTTTGCGGCCGCAAGCCCACCCCCACCGCCTTTCTTTTCTTTCCTTTGTTTTATATATAGGCATGCATGTGTTATGTTTCAAAAAAAAAACAAAAAAAACAAGAAACCCTAAGTTCTAAGAAGCCGATGGCAGCCCCCCCCCCCCCTCTCTCTCGATCGCACAAGCCTTCAACCCGGATTGATTCCAATCTCGTTCCCGGTTCGCTAATCTTCATCGTATCAAGGTTAGGATTTTAATTGTTTTGCAAAGCACATTAGGGTTTATGAAATCTTGATCATGATTGTGTGTATTGTTTGAACCATTGTTATGAAAAGTGTTATGATTTATGTTTAGTTCGGTTAATTGTGCGAGTTTTTGCGATTGTGATGTTTGGATGAATACAAGAATCATAGGCTACGAATAAATGATTAGGGTTTGCATGATAATTGATGTACATGATGATATGTGACTAATAAACCTGTTCTTGATCATTATTACTTAGCGTCTCGATTGTTTAAGCGTGTTCTATTGCGATGAAAGTCGAAAACAGGTTGCTGAATGGTATTTACAGCCAACTTCAATTGGCTATAACCTGGTCATTATTTATCGAAAAGTGAATTTTCTGAAGCCTAAAACGTGTATTTTTAGAAAACGCTTCTAATGGCGCTGGATTCATATTTTTCTGAGGTCGTTTGATATTTTTAACTGGTCATTTAAGTGCAGTAACTGAAGCTGTGTAAATTCTGAAAATTTGTTAGTTGTTTATCGAGTCGGATCTCACAATCTGTATAGCGTTGGGTCACGAAATTTGTACAGAAACTGGAGACGGGAATTTCCGGGAAACTCCCACTGGAATTTTGTTAATTGGATGAACGATGATTTTTAAATAATTTCTCCCGTGGACTGCAGTCAGAAAGCGACGAATCTGACTGCAGCCTAGTATATAAATGTTTATGAATAATTGGTAAAGTGTTAGGACTTGAAAAATTTACATACAATTCTACAGTTTAGTTGACACCTTCTATAAAAAATTGGAATTTTTAGAACGTTGGAACTATTTTATAAAAATCCTCGAAAACAGCCTAGTTATGAGCGTACAAACTGAAACTTGATAACTTGCGAATGTGTGTACCAAAGTGTTGTACGAGTTGATTTGCGTTTATGACAAGTTGGTTTGATCACTATTTTGGTATGATAATACTTTGCATGCATGATTGTGTTTTCGAATTTGTTATTATGTGTGCCGCATTGTGTGTTAGTTATGCGTAGGGTTTGTATCAGTGTGATCACACACTAACTTTAAATCGATTGACATGTTAGGACGCAATTAGCGGTCCCATCATTTGCTACTTCTGTGTTACACTAACCGAGAAATTAAAGGTGAGTTCACGGTCCCTATTTTATCCGGTTTTAAACAACAGGGGGAGAAACATGTATACATTCTATAACTCTATCTTTTTACGTTATGCGAAATTAACGTCGTTAAACTACTAGGTAACTAAGTTAATGTTAATGTACGTTATGGTCACTAAGCAGCTATATCACGGAAGCCCCCGACAAACTCTCGGATCGTTAGTATTGGGTTAGATAGCGGGGAAATTATAAGTAGTACTACTGGGCCCGACAAGCCCCACCCGAGCTAGTCGCGCTAGCCGACCGGGTATGGTCAACGGGTGAATAATTTGGCCTAACTTTCGCCATGGTTAGTGATAGGCCTGGCAACACGGAGGCACAACAGTCAGCTTCGATCGTGAACACTTATTTGACATAACTTTAGGCTCGCTACCTACATGTTAACATTGAACTTAATTACGAACCAACAATATTATTCCGGGTTAGGAATAATGGAACCAACAACAATATTATTCCGGGTTAGGAATAATGGAACCAACATCATTATTATTCCGGGTTAGGAATAATGGAACTATATCGTTATCCCGGGTCAGGGATAACGGGGGAAACAAACTTTTAACCGAACTAATGAATTTATAAAAACCAGTGAACTCACTCTTCTTTAATGTTGACACTTGTTTCTTTACATGTTTCTCAGGACGCTAGGAGCTCTAGGTGCACTCACTTGCATTGATCAAGACATCTTTTTATCGAGTCTCATTTACGAATATTGTTTGGGTTTTTCTTTAGTTTTGGCGTTTGTGTTGGCGCCCGTTACTTTACTTTACTTTAATGCTTCCGCTCAACTTTAAAACTAATGCTTCCGCTAAACTTTGAAACCAAACTAAGACAATTTGAAAATAACTATGAATGGTTAAACAAATGATTTTGGAAAACGTATAAACGAATCATATAGAGTCGTTCGATGTTACTAGTGTCTCAGATTCTGGTTTGTTCACACGCCTCGCGGTAAAACTCTGCAAGTGGAAATTGAGGGTGTGACAATTAGACTGCTCCCTGGGATTCTATTCTTTCCAACATGGAATCCAGGCGAAAAAGATTTTGCACACACCTCCAAAGTCTTACCATGACTAGAAGTCAAAAAAAATTTACATAAAGGCCGGTGTCATTCCCCTCCGGATGCACGTCCGGGGGTGGAGGATATTGATGTCGAGACCTATCCTATACTAGTGGTGGAGACCTGGTATAAGGATATCGACGAGATCCCAGTGGTTCAGTTGCCGGAGAGGACGTTGGTGGCGGTGGGCATGAGTTTAGTCTGGAAGACCAACCGTCGAGAGAAGCCCGTTTACACGAAGGGGGAGAAGAGTAAGTATTGTCTCATTTTTCCATTATTGCTTGACTTCTCCTTCCATGCCAGACACTTGGAATGACTATGTAATAGTCTCTGATTCTCTGGAGGGTCTTGCACCTGTAGGTCTGCGGAAGCCAAAGCCGGAGCCACAGCAGATGGCGGACATTCCGGTTGCTGATCTGGAGGATCTGATCGACGTGGAGTTGAGTTCGGAGCCCCTCAAGAGGAAGAGGGCTCCCAAAAGCAATATCTCCACGCAACCCTCCAAAAAGGCTACGCGGAAGATTATAGGGAAGCGCGGGAGTTTAGACGCGCTTGCCGCCAAACTTTCCTTAGGTAAACACCTTTTGACTTGTGTTTTACACCACTTTCCTTCTTGTTACACTTGTCTAACCCTTTATTTATCCTGCAGGGATAGGTGAGGCATCTGTTGTTGCCCCAACCGCTCCGGCCGTGCCCATAGATATTCCCATGCCCCCACCTGTGGTTGAAACAGCGCAAGCGTTGAGTGCACAGGATGGGGAGCCAAGTGTCGGGGCGGCAAAGGTGCAGGTGGTATTGGAGGCTGTAGAGCCTGAGGGAGTGGTGGAGGAAGTTATGGAAGAAGTGGTGGTTGAAGGTGATATGGTGGTTGAGGACGATGCTCCACAGGGGCTCATGCAGAAGAGCTGGCCCTCGGGAAGAGGTCGGGGGATCTAGGGACTACCGTTCTAATGAAGGGTCCCTGATTCACCTGAATGAAACCCCGGGTGATTACTATTACAGGTCATACACTGAAGGCCGCACTGATGAGATCCACACCCCTGTGTGGAAGCTGAAGAAAAAGGATGAATTATCGCACTGGCCAGCGTGCCGTGAGTGGTTCAAAGGTGCTTTCCCCCTAGCAGAGGTGCGCGCACGCAGAACAGAGCCATGAGCAGACTTACCACACGTACCTCCAGACAGCTGCTAGCTCCGCCTCTAACACACACAAGATTATAAGGGAATGGCGGAGCATGCATAAAGAATAGGAAAATTTTGAAGCTGCCAAGAAGGACCTGGTCCAACAGCAAGCCCGAGTGGCTGCGCAAAAATCAGAGCTAGAGGCAGACAAGGATAAATTTCTCGAAGCTCAACGGACTGAGCAATGGTCCATGCTGGGGTGGAGGAAAAAGGCTGAAGGCTCCGCTGCCACACTTGCGGAAGAGTGCAAGCTGTGGAGGGAGGCCTGCGAAAGAGGCTAGGGCGCACCGCGAGCACAGTGAGCAAAAGAAGGTAAGAAATTTGCCCTTTACTTATTTGCATTGATCAAAGGTTGCCAGACTAGCCTTGTATGTAACCAGGTGGTGGCTTGCGCGGTGCTCGAAGGCGCGAAAAAGGATCTACGGGTAGCCTTGGTGGAAAAGGCCGAGCTGCAGCGCAGGCACCTGGAGGATTAGGAAAGGCTCCGCCTTGCGGATGATAAGGTGGTCGCGGGCGAGAAGAAATTAGAAGATTCTGAAGTCACCCACGCCATCTCCAAGAGTCTGGTGGAGTCGCTGACCAACAACATGATGTGGATGCAACAACATGGAGTTGTCAATGTAAGTTCTCTGTTGTTATTTTGATCACTTTGTCTTGATTCTCATTCTGTCTTCCTTGTATTGCAGATCGCAAACTCTATCCTTAACTCGGTAGAGTTAGACGGCGCAGTGGCCAAGCTGATGGTCACTACGCGCCATGATGGGTATGCGCAGGGCTATGCTGAGTGTGTACACCATGTCACTCGCTGGACGTTCAATGGGATACTAGTCGCGCTACCACTCGTGGGGTTGATACCGAAGCTGCCTTCTCTTAGGCTAAGCGCGAGTATGACCGTCTTCAACTCCCGGTTATGGATTTGGTGAGCGAGGCGCTCCAACATGACGACTACGTGGATCGCCTAAAAGATATATTTCCGGATGTAGCCGAGGTCGAAGCGAGTGAAGAGTAGGATTGGATGCTGAATGTAATATCTTTAATGTAATTGCGCGTGGCGCTTTGATGTATATATTTTTCTTTTAATGAAATAGATGTTTTTATTTGAAGTTACAATTTGCGTGAAGATAACAACTTTGTGTAGGTAGAGCGAATAAAACTGGTAATGAACTCATGTATGAACGTTACATCCCATGCGCATGCAGTAGGTAGTGAATTCTGTTTATGAGCCATTGTGTACCATGGTGTTTTCGAATAGACCCAAAGTAGTTTCGCGCATTTGTAACGAAACATCTAGATAAAGAAATTCATGTATCCATTGTCTTTATTAACAATAATGCATAAGAGCCATGTATAGAATAGACAATTAGATCATAATGTTGGCTAGTTTACATGTAGCACCGCCTTAGCTGTTGCGCATTCCATGTCCTAGGAATGTTTGTGTCGTCCAAACGTTTGAGGGTGTATGAACCCTTTCCTATTATTCATGGATAATGTAAGGGCCTTCCCACTTAGGTGCGAGTTTTCCAGGACTTTCAGTGTTGGACGCTTCATTGTCTCGTAGAACAAAATCGCTATGTAGGAAGGTACATATGCGGACTCACGCATTGTAGTATTTCTCGAGCTTGGACTGGTACTTTGCTTCATTGATTTCTGTGTTTTCACGCCTTTCTTCTAGGAGGTCCAAGTCGAGTCTGCGCTCATCTTCATTATTCTGGTTTTGCACAGCCAGCATGCACGGTGATGGGAGGCCTATTTCCATGGGAATCACTGCCTCCGTCCTATACACCAGGCTGAATGGTGTTTCGCCGGTGCTGGTTTTTGGCATGGTTCGATGAGCCCAAAGGATACTTGGTAACTCATCTACCCAGCCTCTCTGTGTCGTCCCGAGTCTCGTCGTGATACCTTCAACGATACTCCTGTTTATGCTTTCCACATGGTCGTTCCCCTGGGATACGCGACCGAAGTGAACACATGTTTGATATGCATTTCCTCCATCCACCGTTGTAGTTCTTCAGCGGAAAAATTGGGGCCGTTATCACTAACAATGCACAGGGGTAGCCCGAAACGGCAAATGATATGCTCCCAAATGAATTTGCGCACTACAGTTGCTGTGGTGGATGCAAGGGGCTTTGCTTCTACCCACTTGGTGAAGTAATCGACGGCTACTATTATGTATTTCACCGCGCCTGGGCATCTGGGAAAGGTCCCACCATATCGATTGTCCATTGTTGGAAGTGCCACGATGTTGTCACTGGGATCAAGGGATTCTTGGGCGTGGCGCTGGCATGATGCGCATTTTTGCAGCGTTTCGACTGCATCTAAGTGCATGACAGGCCAGTGGTAGCCGGCATTCATGATCTTTGCAACGACTATGCGCGGACCGGCGTGAATTCCGCATAACCCTTCATGTATCTCGTGGATCAAGTATTCCGCGTCTTGCGGGTCAACACAGCGGAGAAGTGGTCCAAGGTATGACTTCCGATAAGGATATTGTCCGCTATTTCGTAGTTGAGCGCCTTGTTCTAGACCTTTCTAGCTTCCGCTTTGTTTTCGGGGAGGGTCCCGGACTTCAAGAACACGATTATGGGAGACATCCAGGAAGGATTCCCCATTTCGATGATGTTTACTTGACGTAAAGGAACAGAAGGGTTCTTGAGCACCTCGATGCGCACTTCACATGCGAGGTGCTTGAAGCTTGTAGCAGCCAATTTGTTGAGCGTGTCGGCATGTTTATTCTCGCTTCGGTTGACAGGGGTTATTTTGAAACTTTGGAATTTGGTTATTATGGCTTGCGTCTATTCAAGATACAGGCCATTGATCTGTCCTGTGACCAAAAGGGAATCGACATGTGCTTCCAAATTCCTGGCTCCCATTTTGATGGCTAACCGAAAGATTGCCAGAAACGCTTTGTAATCAGCTTCATTATTCGTGCTTTTGAAATCCAACCTGATGGCGTAGGTGAATTCCTGGTTATTGGGGCTTATTAGACGAAGACCTACCCCTGCGCCATCATCATTGGATGTGCCGTCAGTGTGAAGTATCCATGCGCGGTCGTTTATGACCAGCGTTGGGTTCTGTACAGCTTTACACTCTTGCACTTTATTGCTTGGTACTTCTGTAACAAAATCGGCTAATATCTTTCCTTTTATTGCTGGGCGTGGTTTGTACACGATATTGTGTCCACCAAGCTCAATCGCCCACTCTTCCAGATGCCAGATATGTCCGCTTTGGGCAAAATTTGGCCTAAGTGATAGTTCGTGAGAACTGTTATCACATGGCCGGAAAAATAACGACGCAACCTACAGGATGCATGGACTAAAGCAAGAGCAAGCTTTTCCATCATTGGATATCTTGTCTCTGGGTCAGTTAGCATTTTGCTGAAGTTGTAGATTGGAGTTTGGACTCCTGCGCGCTCTACTATCAAGACTACGCCCAGAGCGATATCTGATATGGAAAGGTAAAGGATCAGTGGCTCGTTCTTTTGCGGTGCCGTGAGTGTAGATAGTTGAATCAAGCACTCCTTCATTTGTGTGAAGGCTTTCTCCGTATCCAGAGTCCCCTAAAACTTGTTCTGCTTGACACAGTTCCTCAAAGTGCTGATGAATGGGAAGGACTTCATCGCGTGGTTGGCCAAGAACCTGTTCAGCGCAGTCAATCGCCCAGCCAACCGTTGCATTTCTTTGATGGTCGAGGGGGAAGGCATACGTTGAATCGCTTCCACTTTCTCGGGATTGACTTTGAAACTGTGGCGCGTGATGATGAATCCCAAAAATTTGCCTTCTTCCATTCCAAACGAGCACTTACTAAGGTTCAGCTTCAGATTTGCCTTACGCAAGGATGCAAACGTCTTCTAAATGTTTGTCAGCATCTTCTCCTCATCCGAGCTAATGATGACAAGGTCATCAATGTACACTTCTATGGTTTCGCCAGTGTCGTCCCCGAAGACATGGTCCATCAAACGCTGGAAGGTGGCTCCTGCGTTGCGCAATCCAAAGGGCATCTTTTTATAGCAAAAGATTCCCTTGTCAGTACGAAATGCGGTTTTGCTTCGTCCTCTTTCTTCATTTTTATCTGGTGGTAGCCTTTGTAGCAGTCAAGAAAGCATTTCCACCTGAATGAAGTGAGGAAGTCCACCTTTTTGTCGATTTCAGGTAAAGAGTGCTAGTCTTTGGGACATGCTTTGTTCAGATATTTGAAATCGATGCACATGCGCCAACTACTGTTGTGCTTCTGTACCATGACTAGGTTGGCTACCCATGTCTGATAGCGTACTTCTCTGATGATGCCAGCTTGGATGAGCTCTGAAACTTGCTCGTTCAATGCGCGAGTTTTGTCATGACCAAAACTGCGCTTTTTCTGAATGATAGGCTAACTGAAGGGAATATGTGCAGCGCGTGCTCAGCAATTTCCCTCGGTACCCTTGTCATATCCACTGGCGACCAAACGAAAATATCTACATTGCGGAAAAAAAGTTGTTTTAAACCGCGCCTTGACTGCAGGTGTCATGGCGGGTCCTAACAGCAATGTTTGTTCCGGGTACTTGTTGTTTAGTACCCATTTATCCGGCTCGCCATTGGATGATGACTTCGGTATCTTCGTCGGTGGTTCCTATTTGATGGAAATGATCTCCTTGCTCGCATGCATGATGGCCACCCCGGTTTCTGTTGGAAAACCGCAGGCAGCATGAGGAGTGGAAGTAATCATCATGAACTCTTTTTGGGCGCGCCGGCCGAGCAACACGTCATGGCGCGATGTAGCGGGCATGACTATGAAGTTGACTGAAACTGTGCGCGAGTGCTGCCATCGGAAAGAGTTACCGGGAATGAGACCTAACCTAGTGGAAAGACGGCTTTGTTGCAGAAACTAGCCCGTGGAAAGTCGACCGGCTCCAAGCGCGCCTCATCTTCCGGGTCCAATTGTTGGAAGCATTGTTCATATATGATGTCCATAGACCTTCCAGGGTCTACGAACATGTAGTTGGTGCGATAATGGCAAAAGATGCCAGTTATCACGACCAGACGTTCCTCTTGCGGGCCCCCGGGAACAACGGGGAAGATGACCAGTTGTTCGTGCCAGTGAGGCGTACAACTCTTTTGATGGCCGAGCTTGCGAGAAGGGCCCCCTTGGATTATATGAACAAATTGCCTTCATCTTCTTGTTACTCGGGCCTTCTTCGCCTCGAGTAATCTGGCGCACCTCCTTGCACACGTTTTGAAGTAAATGGGGGAGCTTCCCACTTTTCAGCGCCTTCTCGATCTCCGTGTGCAAGAGATGTAGTTGTCGATTGTATGCCCTGTATCCTTGTGATAATCACAAAAAAGGTTAGGGTCTTGACCTTTTTTATTGCGCATTGGCGGTGGTTGTTTGAATTGGTGGTCCTCTGTGCTGAGCACCTCCGTTGGGCTCTTCGTCAGTGGCTTCCATTGACGATCGCGATTATCTTGCTTGATTGATTTTTGGGTAGCAATCTTATTAATCGTCGCGCGAGCGTCGACTGGTGAGTAGGAAGGGTTTGGGTTGAATTCCCTCCAACTCTTCTTATTTTTAATCACAAAAATCCTACTCAAGTCTTGCGGACGGTATTGGGGTAGGGGAGGTCTGCTGGAGTTTAGGTTGCACTCCATCTACGCATATACCTTTACTGCCGCCATAAGTTTCTCCTAGCTTTTTGGGAGGCAAGTAGTTCCGCACAAGACTTTGATCATCTCGTCGCAGCGGACAACATATTTAAATTGTGCACGAATCAGGTATTCGTGCACGTCTCCATTCTCCAGCACCTCTTTATTGTATCGAGTGATGTAATATTCGAGCGTTTCATCATCCTGCATCCATATGTTCATGACATCAGAGGAATCTCTGACGTACCGTCGTTGTTGGCTGAAATGTGTCAGGAACTTGTCTTTGAGGCCGTTCCATGACGTGAGCTTACCCGTGGGTAAGTTGTTAAACCATAGGCACGCCGCACCTATAAGAGTTTGAACAAACAAGTAACACCACAAAGGCAGCGTCCAGCTTCCGATGAGACATGCGCCTGTGAACAGGCGCATGTGGTCGTCTGGGTCTCTCAACCCATTAAACTTACCCATGTTGGAGGGTAGTTTCACGCGCTCTAGTGGTGTGAACGGGATTTCCTTTATGAACTTTGAATGTTCAGCTGCTTCAACGGACCTGTAGATCAGGTTATAATTGTACTCCGTCTCCTGGTTGTATACAGCGCGTGGCACAGAGTTGTAAGCAGCATGATCTTTGGGTAGCTGGTGAAACACACTGGCGCTATCACCCCCGCCATACGTTATATCCTCCTCGCGCTGGGTGTCCCGCCCCTCTAGAGGACGCGGGCCCAGCCGTGAGTGGATGGACGCTCGCCTATGAGTGTGAGACTCATGTTTAGGCAGCGATTGAGAATACTCTGTTTCCCTGGTACGGAGGTGTGATGGGACACTCGCTCTGGTCGGCGAGTCATAACTGAGTACTCGTGGTGTAGGTGAAGCATGCACATGCGTAGTGGGTTGGTGCGTCAGAGTGGCGGATGCATTTGTTTGCGCACAGAGTTGCGCATAGACGACATTCAGGGCCGTTTGTGATTTGATGTACCAAGACATCAGAATTTCACTCGGAGGTAATATAGATGTGATTGGGACACACGGAGTCTCCATTTGAACTCCAGGAGTTACCGGGATGTTCACACGACCTGAGTTGTTGGTGCATTATGTCTATTGCCTACGTCTAGGATATGTCGTTATTGTATATAGGGCTTAAACGTCAAATGTATAAATGTTGTTGTTTATTTATATGTTTTGTAAGAGACTCGTACGAGTGACACTCTGTCACTCGTACAAGGCAAACACTCGCACGAGTCACAGTCTCTATTTCACACACTCCAGTGCGAGTCATGTCGACCTATAAAGAGAGGAGTGTTGTGTCAGAGCTAGTAAGTGTTAGTTCAGTTGGTACGGCGAAGCCCTGCTGATTTGTTTACTTGCTTTGTACTTTGCACGTTAATCAATACATTCAGAGCAGTTAAAGTGTAAGATCTCACTTGTTCGTTTGTCATCCTCTCTAGCAATGAATTCTGCCTCTGCTAGTTGAGGTAGATCAGACCGGTTGCTCATCGGAGGAGCCGATCCCCCATTCACATGAGTGGTGGTGAACACCAGCGTTCCTAGAAGAAACTTCTTCCACTTGTCCGTCGGGATGAAGGGCATGAACTGGGTTCTTGCCCTCAGCCCGAAGACCTCGTGGTGTGTTTGATGGAAAGTTAGCCATTTGAAAGTGAGGTTTGAGAAAAAACGAAACGAGAAACGGATATGAGAGTGAGTAAAAAGTGGATGGCACCAGTGAAGAAACACTGGATTAACAAGGAGAATGTCCAGGGATATCTTTGTTATAGCTTAATATTTCGGCATGAAAGGTTATCTCTAGTTCGCTCTTCTTGGTGATCTCACTTCAAGCTATCTGTAAAACTAGCAATGCAGTTAGCCTCGTCACGGGAGAAAGGGGGAGGGTTTTCTCCATGACCACACTCTGGCGTGAGAATAAGTATTTGGGATTGCAAGTTAATAAGCAATTAGCAAGTAATTAGTGAGGAAGCTCGTATGTAGATGATTTTACCTTGAGGTATGACCCTTTTTTTATAGCCGAAGATAGTGGAATAGGAGATGGGCTAATGGGCCTTGGGCCCGGCCTAGACGACCAGGGATATCCGTTTTGTCTCCTCTACATTGATCATTAATGATCTATGGCAGGAGGTGTGCTTTGTCGCATGTTGAATGGAGCCATGTGTCATGGAAATTGTCCCTGGTGTCTGACCTGTCATCACCCGAAAGTGGAGATCGTATGACAGTCGCTGGCGTGAGTTTAGTTGGTGTGCAGTCTGCCCTCTACATTATTGTTCATGTGACGTAGGTTTGACACAACCTGTCGAGCGGCCATTGGGTCACGGCTCTACCACTTTGTACCCTTATATTGGTCAACGCCTCTTTGCGCTTCTCTCTTCCGCGTGGCTTTATTAGTGCTTTCTGACCAGCGCGGAGTTGTAGGGTTACGTCCTTTTCTCAAGACTATGAGTTTCTCTCATTTGGTCTTGGCCTTGTGCAAGGTTTCAGGACTTCGCGGCTAGAGGGTTGTTTGATCCGCGCAGGGTCAAGGGTCCTGCACTTCTAGGTCTAACTTGCATTGCGTAGTGTGTGCAAGTTTCATTGTGTGACCTGCTAGTGTCGGTCTAACTTATCGTTGCGCAGTGTGCGCAAGGTTCCTTGTGTGACCTGCATTTCTAGGTCTAACTTACCGTTGCGTAGTGTGCGCAAGGTTGTTGTGCGACCTGCTAGTTTCAAGGTTGCAATACCATTGCACATTGCGCGCAACGTTGTTAGGCAACTTGTTGGTTTCAAGAAATGGCGTTGGTTGCACATTGCACGCAAGGTCATTCTTGTAGTATGTTGTCATTGAGGGTATGGTTCCTTGCACAGGCGAAGGGTTTTTGGGACCATACCCCTCCAGGTGTCCAATTGAATATTTGCAATTAGCTAACGACTTTTAGCAACAATAGAATTCACTATCAAAGGAAAACTTGCTTTGGTCGTTAAATAAGAAAAACTTAGAGATCAACATGCCCAAATGAAATATAAGCACTAAGATGATTTGTCAATTATCGAACCGTATCATAATGAATAAAATCATTGTGTTGACATTATTGAGTTGCAAGGGTACACCAAAATTAAACAAAATTTAGTGTACCATTATCTTAATACATAGTTGCCTTAAGACTACTTTCAGTGATGAGTCAAACAAAAGGCAGACATGGTTTTCCATGAAACGTATGATCATGATAAGCCCAAGCTACAAGTTCATGCCGACGCCACAAGGTGTCGTAATAATCAAAATAATTCAATACTAGTGGTGACCGAACTAGATCACCGCGTTAGCAATCAAATAAAAGAATCGGCAAAGTAAATCTTGATATTTATTTTGAATAACTATCATATAATACAATTGAATGATGAAAGAAAACATCGGAATATAACATGAACTCGTGTACCATTATCTTAATACAGAATTGCATTTAGACTTCTTTAAGATAATAAACCAACAAAGTGGATTTTAGAAAAAAAAATCCGCACATGAGGTATGCAAAGGAGATTAGCACAAGTTTCAAATTAGTGAACACGCCACCACAAGGTGGCGTAACCAAACAAACGATTTAATGGAGGTGAAGACTAAACAAGTCTACTGTGGTTCTGAACAAGTGAAGTGCTTGTTGAGATTATTTTGAATATGATAACCTCAATACATCATATGGAGCTATTGATACACATGTCTGTTGCCTGCGTCTACGAGTCGTGTCGAGTCTGTAATAGAGATTTACATGTTAGATTATGTTTTTGGATGTAATGGTTACCTACATGCGAAGCTATTACTCCATGCGGAGGAAGCTAGTCCGCACGGAGATAGTAATCCGTACAGAGGTAATACTCAAGTCCGCACGAAGGTACATGTAGTATAAATAGGTGTGTGGACTTTGGGTTAGTTAGTTGTTTTGTAGATTAGACGGCGAAGCTCTGTCCATGTGTTTTCAGGATCTTGTAACAGTTGAATCAATTAATGAAAACAAAAAATTGAGTTATCTTGTTATTGTTGCCTAACTAAAATTGGATTCCGCACAATATATAGACTAGGTTAACAGATATTACGTTGAAAATGTTGGTCTTTGGATAGCTTCAGCTTTAACAGCTTCTGTCAGCAACAGACTCCCCCTAAGCTGATGTATCCAATCACCAAATCTTCTAAATCGTTAGCGTTTGAGTAAACTCCAGTTTAGTCCTTGCAAAGCAATCTTCAAAACTCTTCAACTTTGTCTACAATGTAGAAAGGAGGTTCTACCATGCATCCAAGCAAAGCAACACACTGCTACAATCTGTATACTATAAAACAAACATCTCGAGAAACCATAAGAATTTTTCAACACAAGTTAAACAAATTATTATTATTCAAGAGATAGTTAAATTGTATCACAGATTAAGCACTTCTCAACTCAAACCATATACTCAAAATTTTAAGCACACAGAACCCCGCAAGATCGTAAAAAAATTTTGAACTCAGCTTCTAACATCGTCTCCCCCTATCGGTAACAACTCCTCCACGAACAACCAATATCCATAAAATAAGAATTTACAAGAAAATGAAATATTTTTGGATTATTATATTTTCTGAAAGCAAGTAAATAACGAAATAATAAACAATCTATTTTTGTGAGTATCATCGGTAAGAAGATCATATCAGCAACATCAAACTGTTTTCACACTATCTGATTTTGCTTTATTTAATATTCATGAAAAGCAGTCCAAGACGATTACCAGTATTGTTTATCCACTTAAACAAAATACATGAACATTTCAAGTTCCATTACCTCGTGATCTGTTTAGTTAAGTTATACTGATATACTAGTGTGTCCCACTTCAGGATATACCCCCGCGATCAAGGTATGCACAAAGATTCATCGTAGTAGGTGAGTATACCAAAATTCATCCTTTTGAATTACATTGTTAGATAATAGATGATCAGGTCAGTACTACCGTACAGCAAAGAGACCAAATATCCAACGAGGGCTAGGACAAATACCAAATTTTGGTACGAATAATACAATTTGCACATTTGAATGACTCTCTAGGAGAGCTTCTTCAATTTATGGGATTTGGCATTTTAGCTCTTTTAAGATATCCCGGTTGTGCCTAGGTCAGCATATATCTGGATGCAGAAGAAGGACAACCTTGATACCCCGGATGAAATAACGATATGAAGACCTAAAACCTCAGATTTTGGCAACCTATCAAGGCAAGATTTAAGGTTATAAAACCATACGCCACTGATATGTTACCCACTCATACACAGTTTATTATAATATTTTGTATCATAAAGGTAAGTTGATTATTTCATGCGTTTTGCCTACTGGTACATCATATGATGAAGCTGCTATCACACTTAAGCAATTTTCTTTTAATTTCAGTGTGACAGTCTAACTTGCTGATGTACTATACTCATTTTTTATTTTCTATTTTTTTGTTGTTTTTGATTTTTGAAAAGCCGTAAATTATTTACAAACTATTTTTATGGAAAAATGGTTATTCAGGATTCCTCATCCCGTTGAGTTCGACTAAATGTTCAAAGCGAGCCCTGTTAAATGCTTTTGTGTAAAGATCTGCCAGGTTATCTAGTGTGTCGACTCGATGCAGTTCAATTAATTTCTTTTCAGCACAATCCCGTATAAAATGATGACAAATGTTAATATGTTTTGTGCGACTGTGTTTTACGGGATTGTTGGTGATTGATATAGTGGCATTATTGTCTATCATAATGGGAGTACGATTGAAATTCAAACCGTAATCGCGCATCTGCTGTTGGATCCATAGAACCTGAGAGCAACAGCTACCCGCAGCAATATATTCAGCTTCACACGTCGAGGTAGACACGCAAGACTGCTTCTTGCATTGCCATGACACGAGCCTCCCTCCTAGGAACTGACAACCACCTGTGGTAGACTTCCTTGTAGATTTGCATCCTCCAAAGTCCGGATCAGTAAAAGCAACAAACTTCAAATCACTAGCAGCTGGATACCATAACCCAAGTTTAGGTTTCCCCTTCAAGTAACGAAGAATCCGCTTCACCGCTTTCATGTGGGACTCCTTTGGATTCGCTTGATATCTGGCACAAAGACATACTGTGAACATGATGTCGGGTCTTCAAGCAGTCAAGTACATCAAAGAACCAATCATTGCCCTGTATTGAGTTGGATCAACATCTTCCACACTCTCATGATCTAGACCAAGATTGAGATTCTCATAGACAGGTGTGTTGAAAGTAGCGCAATCCTCCATTTTGAAACGAGACAAAATGTCATACACATACTTCGTCTGATGTATAAACATCCCATCCTTCTTCTGTTCAACTTGTAAACCTAGAAAGTAGGATAATTCACCCATCGCACTCATCTTAAACTTGCTCTTCATCACCTCTTCGAAATCATGACACATTTTCTCATCAGATACCCAAAGATGATGTCATCTACGTATACCTGTACCAGCAGAAAGTCTTCCTTTTGCCTTTTAACGAACAGTGTACTGTCAATCTGTCCTCTTTCGAAACCATGTTTTAGCAAATGTGCTGACAGTGTCTCATACCACGCCCTGGGTGCCTGATGCAATCCATACAATGCCTTATCAAGTCGATAGACTCGATCTGGATAGTCTGGATCAATAAACCCATCTGTTTGTGAGACATACACCACTTCTTGGACTTTCCCGTAAAGAAATGCACTCTTTACGTCAAGTTGGTAAATTTTGAAGCCCTTGAATGAAGTAAAAGCTAGGAGCAACCGAATTGCTTCCAACCTTGCTACTGGTGCAAACACTTCAATATAATCAATCCCCTCTTGTTGATTGAACCCTTTTACCACCAACCGATCCTTATTCCTTATCACGATCCCTCGGTTGTCTTTCTTGCACTTAAACACCCACTTAGTGCCTATTTCTCTTTCTCCATCAGGTAGATTAACTAGCTCCCAAACTTTCAACTTCTTGAACTGAGCTGGTTCCTCTTGCATAGCTTCAACCCAACAATTGTCTTTTAGAGCCATATGAACACTCTTCGGCTCCTCTTGGGCAATAAAACAGCTATACAAACATTCATTTATCAACCCAGTCTTCTGAATCGAAGTAAACAAACAGTAACCTTCGAGCACACCTCTTCTCGTCTAAACACCTGCAGCAGCATCACCAATGATGTTTTCAAGTGGATGGTCTCTGTGTACACGTGTTGTAGCAGTGGTGTCAACAACCAGATTATCTCCCAGATTAGATCCAACCTCCCCCTGAATATTAGCAAATGGATTAGTGAAATCCCCCGAATAGGTTCAGACTCACTATCACTGGAGTCCTCTGGAACTGCACTAGAAGAAGTTTCTGGAGCATCTGTCATCTAAACACTCGATCTAGGCATGAAGTCACATTCTCGATCTTCACTAATCACAGTATGGATCACTTGAGACTCATCTGCATTTGAAACATCAGGAATATTAAATGATTTAAAGACACTGTCATAATCATATAATATAGCAGGACCACTCGGTGATTGTTGAGGTGAATAACTAGTGATTTCCATGTTAAACACCACCTCAATTTTACCAGTTTTTAGATTAAAAACCCTTTTATTCGGTGTTCCAGGCATATAGCCTAGAAAGTAACCCTCATCAGCTACCTCACCGAATTTTTGCTTATCTTTGTTTCGCACAATGGTGCAGGGTAATCCAAATGGTTCAAAGCCTTTTAAGTTTGGTTTTCGGTTAAACAATAGTTTGTGACATGTTTTGTTAAACTGTTTAACCTTCAAAACTTTGTTCAGGACATAGCAGCTTCTCCCCATAAGAGAACTGGAAGCTTTGAATCAGATAGCATAGTCCTTGCGGCTTCAATCAACGTCCTGTTCTTCCGCTCAGCGACTCCATTCTGTTGAGGTGTATAAGGAGCAGAATATTGATGTTCAATTCCCTTGCAAGACAATAGAGATCCAGAACTTGGTTCGTGAACTCCGTTCCATTATCACTCCTTATCCTCTTGATCCGTGCATCATGGACATTTTCCAATTTTGTAAAAAGATCAATCAGCATCTCCGCTGTCTCATCTTTTGTACCTAAAAAAACCCATGAATAACGTGAGTAATCATCAGTGACAACTAAACAATAGTACTTTCCACCTATGCTCCTTACGTTCACTGGACCGAATAGATCCATATGAAGTAATTCATAAGGGGCATCTATGGAATTTACTATTTTAGACTTGTGAGGTTTCTTATGTTGTTTTCCCTTTTGACATGGAAGACATTTATCTTCCACGTGAAACCTCTGCACTGGCACCCCTTCCACTAAACCATTTTTAATAATGATTCATTTTTCTGTAGTGGATGTGGGCCATGCGTCTGTGCCACAGCAATGACTCAGCCTCAGATGCTTTTGATAGTAAACACGCCACCACAGAAGATGAGTCCTTGGCACCCATGTCCATGACATAAGTGTCATTTCTCCTTGGTGCTCTCATCACTATCCAGTCATCCGGTATCACCAAACCAGGTTTCAGCACCAAAGCTTGAGACTTCAAAAAGTGGACCGAGTGACCCTTGTCGCAGACTTGAGATACGCTTATCAGATTGTGCCCTTCAGCTCCTCAACATAGTTCACTTTGTCTAGTGTGATCTTCCCGTTAGTCACTTTTTCTCGACCGGTAATGTGCCCTCCTTTAGCACCTGCAAAATTCACGTATCCACCATCTATATTCTCAAACTCAGTCAGCAACCCCGCATCCCCCTTCATATGCCTGGAGCAGCCACTATCAACATACCACAAGTTGATAATCCTTCTTAGCAGCTCCTGCACCATCCAACAAAATTAGTTAGATTTGGGGACCCAAGCCTTAATGGTCTTGGATCTTCCAGAGTCATCAATCATAGGAACATCCATCCAGTATCCATCACTCCTAACAGGAGTCTTGGATCTTAGACCTGTTGATGGAAATGCTGTTTGATTTCCACTAGGTCTGTGGTCCTGAGGTTTCCTAACCAAGTTTGGACTTTGCGACCTTCGGAAATTATGATTTTGGTTCCATAAATTTTGATGATGATAATTTCTAAAGCCATCGTTATAAAAATTTCGATTACCATCATTCTTGTATCGATTTTGATATTGACCTTGACTTCTGAAATTATTTGATGGACCATTAAAGTTATTCATTTGTAGTGAACTACTTCTAGGTCTATCATATCTGCCTGATGTAGATGCAGGCTGAAATCTTTGTTGATTTCTTTAAAAGCGAGGAACTTGAGGAGTTCCTTTTTCAGCCTTATCTACACCAACAACAACACATTGTTGCCTGGTAGAAGATATCTTTGGTGAGTTAACCTTCTTCTCACCATCACCACTTTTCTCTGGTTATTTTTCTCTCAGTTTCTCACTTACCTGTGCTTCACTCTTTTTGTTAGGACAGCAGCTAGCTACATGTCCTTTTTCATGACATTTGAAACACGATTTTCTAGCTGAAGACTTCTTAATTGAAGTCTCGTGCTTACATTCATCAGGCGGTGATGATGATGATGCCTTCGAAGGATCTTGTTTAGTTTGCTTAATTTCTGATTTTTCTTTGTTTTTATTTTTAGCAAACTGCACATTAGACTCTTTAGTAATAACAGGGATCTCTTCATTTATGGCACTCCCTTTAACAAAATCAACCTTTATAACAAAAATTTGTTTTTGATTCTTAGGGTGTGCATTCTTTGTTTTTTAAGTTGGTTCCGTATTATTATCCTTCTTGGCATTTTCAGTCACATCACCATCCTCTGATGTGGAACTACTAGGTGTAGTTGACACAAAGTCTGTAAGCTCTTCTTCATCTGGAAAGAAAGAATAGTCGTGACCAAGAGGTGGTGGAACTTCATTCAAACCTTTGAAGCCACACAAGTCTTGTCATTACTCTTCTTCAGGCCATTCATCATGTGTTCATGACAAAAGATGAATCTCTAAATTGGTTTAATTTCTTTTCAAGTTCACAGATTTTCAGTTGTGCTTTAGACAACTCTTTGCACTTTTCAGAAACCTCTTTTTTTCTCACTCATCGTATCATGAGCTAAGTCAATAACTTGAAGTTTTTCGTTTAGCTTACAGGTTAGAATATTAATTTCTTCTTCATAACCTTTAATTTTCTTCAAGTATAATGACTCATTTCGTTTTACGAAAAAGTTTGATTCTTTAAGTTCGAGAGCTCATTAGCCAGACTTTGGTTTTGTTGTGTTAATGTGTCACACCCCGACCCGCAGCGGAATAAGAGTCGGGGCATAATTGGGTTATCACCAAAGCTCATGATGTTTACTAATATGTTTCATATTTATTAAATTCAAAATTACATCCTCAATATTCCAAACAAGTTCATACAATTACAAAGAAAAGTAACCAAAAAAACAATCTGAAGTCTAAACCGATTTATTCTTCTAAGCCATCCTATATGTTTCTTGCTGTAACTGGATCACCTGTATCATGTGTAAAAATGGGGGTTTTTGGGTCAACAAAAGTTGGCGAGTGAACCTTGTTAGAAAACATTTATTATTGATTTCTTGTTATATTAATATGGAAAAATTGTGCAATAATCATATGTGAGCAAACGTAAATAATCATACAATAACATACAATAACATACAATAACAAACAATAACAAACCACCTTGCATGAATATATGACAAGAATGACAATGTATATGTTGGCAACGTCACGTTCACGCTCATAGGTAATGGGGAACGGTTCCGCTCATAGGTAACGGGGAACAGACGGCCTATGATGAAATGTATGTGCGATCAAGGCTCAATCAAACAGAGCCGATCGTATGTTGGCAACGCCTCGTTCACGCTCATAGGTAATGGGGAACGGCTCACGCTCATAGGTAATGGGGAGCGGCGGCCTATGATAATGTATGTACTGAAAATGATAAATTTAATCTAAACATTAACCACACAAACAGTTGATACATATTGAATACACATTTGATCATGGATATGATGGATGCACAAGTGTTTAAATGTAATAAATAATAAGACACATGATACACCCCAAAAACGTGATTAAAACGGGGAATTTGTAGAGATTCACTCACATTGGGTGCGTTCGTTTGATGATGTTGAATGCGCACGAGTTTAGAGGATTGATCGACGAGGAATAACTAACCTAAATAATAACAAAAAGGTACGGTAAATAAGTGGATTTTATTAACAATTTTAATAGGATTTTTGGATATATTTTTGTGAGTTTAAGGCTATTTCCTAACTTTAAAAACATTATTTTTAAGTATTTTTAATTGATTTTTAAATTAAATAAATAAAAAAAATATAAAAAAATGTTGACTTTTTGGGTTGACCGTTGACTATTGACTTTGACTTGTTGACCGATTCGGTCGTGTATTTGTTTGCACTGAGTGAGGTTCGAACTTGTGACCTCCCGTACGCGTGCACGCAGCTCTACCAACTGAGCTACGTGTCTAACCCGAAATATTTCTGTTTTTAATTATATTTATATACTATTTAATTTATTCCAAAATTCATTTATTTTAAAAAGGATTTTAATTCTATCGAACCGGCGTGCATAACAGGTCTCGAACCCGAGACCTGTTGTTTAACGTTGCACACAGTCCACCGCTGGACTGTGTGTCTAACCTGGTTAAAACACTTGTTTTTATTTCTCTTATATACTAACTGGAAGTTTCCATATTTTTGTTTTATAAAAAGTCTGAATATTGTGACGAATTGGAACAAGGACAGACTCGAACCCGGTATCCCTATGATTCAAATGCACACAGTCCACCGCTGGACTGTGTGTCTAACCGGAGATATCATCCGATTATATTAAAATTATATACAAACTAGACTTCATCTTCTCCGTTAAACAACACAGACAACGATTATTCTACTGATCTTGTTCAATTCAATTAACGGACATATGGCTGATTAAAATGAAATGGATAAAGAAGGTTTTGGAAGTGAATGTACCGGAAAGATGATCTTTCTCAGAACTCCGGTGAAGTCGTCGGCTCTGTTTTATGAACTCCGTCTGAACGGGCCAATTAATAGTTTTAATTAACCAATTGTGAAATTGAATGACTAAACAAGAGTTATCAGAGAGTTTAGATGATTATACCGATTCACAGCGCGATTTAGGAATTTTTAGAAATCTTCCGGCGAGTGCTGATTATCCGATATTGTCGCCTGGGACTGATTCTGGTTGAAGGGTTTGAGTTAGTAAAAGTCTAACAATAGATAGAAGATGAAAGAGTTGAGAAATTTACCGTTTTGATGAATGACACGGTTTTCCGGCGAAAGTCCGGCGATTTCAGAAAACGTTTCCGACGAACTGAAAATAGAGGGAAAGTGAAATTGGAGGTTCTGTGTGTGTTTTTGAGTCGCGAGATGATGATATTGTTGGTGAAAATCAGTAAGTAAATGATTTCGGTTATTAAACCCGAAAATCATATGAATTCAAGTTCAATAAAGGCTGAATTGATTAAGAACGTTGGTCGTAATGATTTCATCGGTTATTATCAGTGATATCGATCACTCAATCGTCTAGAACGTTGAAAGCCGATATCGGTTTTAGTTTTGGCGCAAACAGGTGATTTCACAGGTGAACTTATGTTTTATTTGTTTCCTAGATTACACAAAGACATCAAGTGGCGGAGTGGTTAAGTGTTTGATGTTAAGGTCTTCCGGCTGACCCGGGTTCGAAACCCGGCAGCCCCTTTTCATTTTTAATTGTTTTATTTTTATTTTTTAACAATTTTAATTTCCATATTCTAAAATGTTTATTAGTTATGTATTGTTTAAAATTAAAATAAGCATTAAATGAGCAACGAAAATTTGAAACTGATTATTCGATTAATAAACGAAGCGGGTTTTGAAAACCCGTTTTTCGACGGATGTTACAGTATCCCCTACTTTTAGAAATTTCGTCCCGAAATTTAAGTAGTAGTGGTAACAGGAAAAAGATGCGGGTATTTTTCGCGCATTGAGTCTTCACATTCCCAAGTAAACTCAGGTCCTCGTTTCGACTCCCAGCGTACCCTAACAATTGGAATACGACTCCGTCTTAAACGTTTTTCTCCGAAGTCCATGATCTCTACTGGTCTTTCAATGAAATGCATAGATTCATCGATCTGAATATCTTCCAGGGGAATATGGAGGTTTTCATCGGCGAGGCACTTCTTTAAGTTTGATACGTGGAATGTGGGGTGAATTCTGTTGAGTTCTTCTGCTAGGTCAAGCTTGTATGCTACAGGTCCTACTCTTTCGAGTATCTTGAAATGTCCTACGTAGCGTGGTGCTAGCTTGCCCTTCTGGCCAAAACAAACTACTCCCTTCCACGGTGATACTTTTAAAAGTACATGATCACCAAAGTTAAACTCCAAAGGCTTTCGCCGTTTATCTGCATAACTCTTTTGACGACTTTGTGCCGCTAGAAGATTGTTTCGAATTTGATGGATCTTGTCTGTTGTTTCTTGAATTAGTTCTGGACCGGTGATTTGAGCTTCCCCAATTCCGTGCCAACATACTGGAGATCGGCACTTACGACCATATAAAGCTTCGAAAGGTGCCATGCCGATACTTGAATGATAGCTGTTGTTGTACGAAAATTCAACTAATGGTAGATGAGCGTCTCAATTTCCCTTGAAGTCTATGACACATGCTCGAAGCATATCTTCAAGAGTTTGGATGGTGCGTTCAGATTGTCCATCAGTTTGAGGATGATAAGCGGTACTGAGGTCTAATCGTGTACCCAAAGCGGCTTGTACGGCTTGCCATGTTCGTGAAGTGAAACAACCATCACGATCTGAAATAATGCTTAACGGTACACCATGACGGCTTACGATTTCGCTGATGTAGATACGAGCTAACTTCTCATTCTTGAAGTCCTCGCGAATCGGAATGAAGTGAGCTGATTTTGTAAGACGATCAATGATTACCCATATAGTGTCATACCCACCGGAGGTGCGAGGTAACCCGGTAATGAAGTCCGTGGTTATGTTTTCCCACTTCCATACAGGTATTTCAGGTTGGACTAGAAGTCCTGAGGGTCTTTGATGTTCAGCTTTTACTTTGGAACATGTAAGGCACTTGGAAACAAAAACAGCAATATCCTTTTTCATTCCAGGCCACCAGTAGGTGTATCGAAGGTCTTGATACATCTTGTCGGCTCCTGGGTGTATAGAATATCGTGTTTTGTGCGCCTCATTCATAAGGATATCACGAAGGTTATTGTGGTCAGGAATCCATATGCGATCTAGATAGTACAGAATACCGTCGGCTTTAGTTTCAATTTTAAGTTCAGCTCCACAAGACAGCTCCTTTCGTACGTCGTTTTCCGTTACTGAAACATGTTGGGCTTCTCGAATTTGATCTTTGATGTCGGTTATGATTTGTGAACATAGAAGACGAATGGAGTTCGCATAACCCTTTCGACTGAGCGCATCGGCCACCACATTTGCCTTGCCAGGATGATACCGAATTTCACAGTCGTAGTCATTAAGAAGTTCGACCCATCTTCGTTGCCTCATGTTTAACTCCTTTTGGTTGAAGATATGTTGGAGGCTCTTATGGTCAGTGTATATTTCACACTTAGTACCGTAGAGGTAATGTCTCCATATCTTAAGAGCGAACACAACGGCTCCAAGTTCTAGGTCGTGGGTGGTGTAGTTCTTCTCATGAGTTTTGAGTTGTCTAGAAGCATAAGCTATCACCTTTCCTCTTTGCATTAGAACACAGCCTAGTCCTTGCCCTGACGCGTCGCAATAAACCACGAAGTCATCACAACCTTCAGGAAGAGTGAGAATAGGTACGTCACAGAGTTTTTGTTTAAGGGTTTGGAAGGCTTCTTCTTGTTTGGGTCCCCAAATGAAGGGTTTTCCTTTATGTGTTAAAGCCGTGAGTGGTACAGCGATGCGGGAAAAATTTGCAATGAAACGGCGATAATAACCAGCCAAACCAAGAAATGATCTTACTTCGGTAGGTGTACGTGGCGCTTGCCATTCTTGTACTACTTTGATCTTTGAGGGGTCGACATGTATTCCCTTGTCATTGACGACATGTCCAAGGAATTGTACCTCTTTTAACCAGAATTCGCATTTGGAGAATTTGGCGTAGAGCTTTTCATTCTCTAAGAGTGTAAGGATGAGTCGAAGGTGTCGTTCATGATCAGACTTAGACTTTGAGTAAATGAGGATGTCGTCGATGAAGACTATAACAAAGCGATCGAGATAGGTTTGCAAACTCTGTTCATTAGATCCGTGAAAACAGCTGGAGCGTTGGTTAGACCAAATGGCATGACCATGAATTCATAATGACCATAATGAGGTCGGAAAGCGGTCTTTGGGACGTCTTCTTCATGTACTCTGAGTTGATGATAACCAGAACGAAGGTCGATTTTTGAAAAAAAGCTGGCGCCTTGAAGTTGGTCAAGAAGATCATCGATGCGAGGTAATGGGTAGCGGTTCTTAACCGTTAACTTGTTGAGTTCTCTGTAGTCGATACACATGCGAAACGTTCCATCTTTCTTCTTCACAAAAAGGACAGGTGCACCCCAAGGCGATGAGATAGGACGTATGAATCCTTTGTCAGTCAGCTCTTGCAATTGACT
The DNA here is from genome assembly GCA_947069175.1 of Scalesia atractyloides. Lineage (NCBI taxonomy): Eukaryota > Viridiplantae > Streptophyta > Magnoliopsida > Asterales > Asteraceae > Scalesia > Scalesia atractyloides. The sequence continues at coordinate 63,308,139 of CAMTDV010000008.1, forward strand.
GGCTAGCTCTTGCATTTCGGATGGGGCTAACCTATAAGGAGATTTTGCAACTGGTGTAGCTCCAGGTATAAGATCAATGCGGAATTCGACTTCTCTCACGGGAGGAAGTCCTGAAATGTCGTCAGGAAAAACTTGTGGAAAATCTTTTACTACTGGGATGTCTTCGAGTTTCTTCTCCTTGGTTCCCTTTTTTACGACATGAGTTCGAAATGCGACATAATTCTTGCGGAGATATTTTCGGGCTTGAAGACAGGACATTAATTTGAGCCCTTTCGAAGGGGTTTCTCCAAAGATTCGTAGGGTCTGACCATTTGTAAGAGGAATGCGTATAAACTTTTCGCGGCATACAACTTCAGCATGATGTTGGCTGAGCCAGTCCATACCAATAATAATGTCAAAACTTCCCAACTTCATAGGTATGAGGTCAACTGGAAATCGTGATCTTTTAGGGTGAGAGTACAATTGCGTATAATAGAGTTTAATGAGACCGGTTTTCCGTCAGCAACTTCTACCGTTATGGATTCAACTTCTACCGTTATGGATTCCATGAGTTTATCTCGAGTTTGGTTGAGGACGGGTTCAATTTCTAAGGACACTAAACTTTTATCCGCGCCAGTATCAAATAACATGGATGCATAACTACCATTGATGAGAAACGTACCGTTAACCACATTGTTGTCAGCCCTAGCTTGATTGGAGTTGATGTTAAAAGCTCTTCCTCTTGCAGGTGGAGGAGCTTGGTTAGCCTGGTTTACTGGATTAACTTGAGCTTGGCCATGGATGATATTCACCAGACGTGGACAGGTGTTCCTGAAATGGTTCGGGTCTCCACAGTTGTAACAAGCCCGCATAGGTTGCACCATGGCGTAGTTGGGTTGGTAGCAAGATTGGGCTACATGTTGGGTAGGTGGTAGTAGTAAAGGTTGTTGGGCTTGACCCACTATCTGATGGTGGGTTTGGGTTGAGGGCTGATGGCGGTTCGTTCGCTGAAGTACGCGACAGGTTTGAATGGTGTAACCTGCGCGACCACAGCCGGTGCAATGTTGGCAGGGATGATCAGGAAAGTGATGGTATTGGCAACGGTTGCATTTTGGTATGGGCCGGAGTATGGCTTTTTATATGGTGCAGGTGAGGGGGCAACTTGAGTGATGGGTGCAGCAGGGATAGGGAAATTTGTTTGTGTGACAGCAAAGTTTCTGGTGTTTCGCTTCCTCTTATTAGCAAACTTTGAGGAGGAGGTGGAATGGTTTGAAGTTTGGCCCTCAATGGGGCTTTCTTTTTCTCGTCCTTAAATTTGCCATTACGAATACGATTCTCGGTAAGCTCGGTAGCTAGTTCCATAGCAGCTTCGAGTGTTGCAGGCGAAGTGCTTAGAACTGAGTCTTGAATTTTCGAGGGGAGGCCTCGAATATAGTGTTCGACAGGCGGTAAACTCTAAAAACCATTTGTTGTAGGAAGTATGATCTCCCTCCTTTTGCTTCAACGAATGAAATTCATCCTCTAACTTTTTGATCTCGCTTCTTGGACAGAAGCGTCTCGTCATGATTTCCCTTAACTCCTCCCACGTTAAGGCCATTGCATCTTCGATTCCTCTCTTACCCTTTTCAGTATTCTACCAGGTAAGAGCTACTCCAAATAGTCTCCCGGTTGCGTAACGTACCTTGCGATCCTCGGGACAATCGCAATTGAGGAAGGTGTTATCCATTTCCTCAAACCAGTGGAGGAGAGCAGTGACACCTTCGGTCCCTTCAAATTTCGGGGGATCGCAAGACTTGAAGTGTTTGTATGAGCACTTTTTGGATGGAGGGTTGTTGACGTTCTGGTCTTCTTGCTGGGGAGGATTGATGGGATTTGCGGCGAGAGCTTGTTGGACTTGAACTACGATGTCAGGAAGCACCGCGGCCATTTGTTTGCGATTTGGGTGGCCAAGCGTTCGTTTAACCTTCCTGACCTTCTACCCCCACGTTGTTGCCTAGCCAACATCTACAGGAATATACATAAGAAGATTGTGAGTTTAAGGAGTCTTTTTTAGGTGTCATGTGTCTTAAAAAAAATGACATAAACATCAATAATGCAACTACATCCATAGGATGTCTTGGGTTTGCTCATGTTTGGGCCTCCAATGTCCCCCATACCTTCACCTGTATAGTCATGTGGGCCCCCATGACTATTGGCTTAGTAGGATTCACATTGGTATTGGCGGTTTAACACCCGCATCACCCGAATGAAAACCATGAAATATGTTTGCGAGATGTATGGTCGGAGGGTGTCCAGGTGTAGACACAATGACAACTCAAAGTGGGGTTAGCTCACACGACGTTTGGTATAGCATGCTTTGGCCTAATAGGTCCTTCGTACTCTCATCGTTAGTCCCCTAGTAGGCAAACTGGTCCTTTATTTTGGATTTATACGAATGCCAAGCCTAGACAGGACGTTCCGACTACCGGTACTTGTACCCTTCCAGTTACTACATGCCCGTCATGAGAACTCACTTTGATGTGATTTGAAAATACAAAAATCGTTGCAAAAGTCATGGAAATTGTGTGGTGTGTGCTCTCATGGATATGATATGTTATGAGAATATGATTCATGATAGGCATTGTATAATAATATGTACTTATGAACATGCTTGCATAACATTGAATGTAACAATAAACATAAAGCATATAAACATCATGAATTTTGCATGTAACACACAAATAATTTAAAAATTCTAATCAACTATAGTATAGGCTCTAAGGGTCTAATAACCTATCCTATATCCCTATAGTCATGGCTCTGATACCAATCTGTCACACCCCGACCCGCAGCGGAATAATAGTCGGGGCATAATTGGGTTATCACCAAAGCTCATGATGTTTACTAATATGTTTCATATTTATTAAATTCAAAATTACATCCTCAATATTCCAAACAAGTTCATACAATTACAAAGAAAAGTAACCAAAAAAACAATCTAAAGTCTAAACCGATTTATTCTTCTAAGCCATCCTATATGTTTCTTGCTGCAACTGGATCACCTGTATCATGTGTAAAAATGGGGGTTTTTGGGTCAACAAAAGTTGGCGAGTGAACCTTGTTAGAAAACATTTATTATTGATTTCTTGTTATATTAATATGGAAAAATTGTGCAATAATCATATGTGAGCAAACGTAAATAATCATACAATAACATACAATAACATACAATAACAAACAATAACAAACCACCTTGCATGAATATATGACAAGAATGACAATGTATATGTTGGCAACGTCACGTTCACGCTCATAGGTAATGGGGAACGGTTCCGCTCATAGGTAACGGGGAACAGACGGCCTATGATGAAATGTATGTGCGATCAAGGCTCAATCAAACAGAGCCGATCGTATGTTGGCAACGCCTCGTTCACGCTCATAGGTAATGGGGAACGGCTCACGCTCATAGGTAATGGGGAGCGGCGGCCTATGATAATGTATGTACTGAAAATGATAAATTTAATCTAAACATTAACCACACAAACAGTTGATACATATTGAATACACATTTGATCATAGATATGATGGATGCACAAGTGTTTAAATGTAATAAATAATAAGACACATGATACACCCCAAAAACGTGATTAAAACGGGGAATTTGTAGAGATTCACTCACATTGGGTGCGTTCGTTTGATGATGTTGAATGCGCACGAGTTTAGAGGATTGATCGACGAGGAATAACTAACCTAAATAATAACAAAAAGGTACGGTAAATAAGTGGATTTTATTAACAATTTTAATAGGATTTTTGGATATATTTTTGTGAGTTTAAGGCTATTTCCTAACTTTAAAAACATTATTTTTAAGTATTTTTAATTGATTTTTAAATTAAATAAATAAAAAAAATATAAAAAAATGTTGACTTTTTGGGTTGACCGTTGACTATTGACTTTGACTTGTTGACCGATTCGGTCGTGTATTTGTTTGCACTGAGTGAGGTTCGAACTTGTGACCTCCCGTACGCGTGCACGCAGCTCTACCAACTGAGCTACGTGTCTAACCCGAAATATTTCTGTTTTTAATTATATTTATATACTATTTAATTTATTCCAAAATTCATTTATTTTAAAAAGGATTTTAATTCTATCGAACCGGCGTGCATAACAGGTCTCGAACCCGAGACCTGTTGTTTAACGTTGCACACAGTCCACCGCTGGACTGTGTGTCTAACCTGGTTAAAACACTTGTTTTTATTTCTCTTATATACTAACTGGAAGTTTCCATATTTTTGTTTTATAAAAAGTCTGAATATTGTGACGAATTGGAACAAGGACAGACTCGAACCCGGTATCCCTATGATTCAAATGCACACAGTCCACCGCTGGACTGTGTGTCTAACCCGAGATATAATCCGATTTATATTAAATTTATACACAAACTAGGCTTCATCTTCTCCGTTAAACAACACAGACAACGATTATTCTACTGATCTTGTTCAATTCAATTAACGGACATATGACTGATTAAAATGAAATAGATAAAGAAGGTTTTGGAAGTGAATGTACCGGAAAGATGATCTTTCTCAGAAACTCCGGCGAAGTCGTCGGCTCTGTTTTATGAACTCCGTCTGAACGGGCCAATTAATAGTTTTAATTAACCAATTGTGAAATTGAATGACTAAACAAGAGTTATCAGAGAGTTTAGATGATTATACCGATTCACAGCGCGATTTAGGAATTTTCAGAAATCTTCCGGCGAGTGCTGATTATCCGATATCGTCGCCTGGGACTGATTCTGGTTGAAGGGTTTGAGTTAGTAAAAGTCTAGCAATAGATAGAAGATGAAAGAGTTGAGAAATTTACCGTTTTGATGAATTACACGGTTTTCCGGCGAAAGTCCGGCGATTTCAGAAAACGTTTCCGACGAACTAAAAATAGAGCGAAAGTAAAATTGGAGGTTCTGTGAATGTTTTTGAGTCGCGAGATGATGATATTGTTGGTGAAAATCAGTAAGTAAATGATTTCGGTTATTAAACCCGAAAATCATATGAATTCAAGTTCAATAAAGGCTGAATTGATTAAGAACGTCGGTCGTAATGATTTCATCGGTTATTATCAGTGATATCGATCACTCAATCGTCTGGAACGTTGAAAGCCGATATCGGTTTCAGTTTTGGCGCAAACAGGTGATTTCACAGGTGAACTTATGTTTTATTTGTTTCCTAGATTACACAAAGACATCAAGTGGCGGAGTGGTTAAGTGTTTGATGTTAAGGTCTTCCGGCTGACCCGGGTTCGAAACCCGGCAGCCCCTTTTCATTTTTAATTGTTTTATTTTTATTTTTTAACAATTTTAATTTCCATATTCTAAAATGTTTATTAGTTATGTATTGTTTAAAATTAAAATAAGCATTAAATGAGCAACGAAAATTTGAAACTGATTATTCGATTAACAAACGAAGCGGGTTTTGAAAACCCGTTTTTCGACGGATGTTACATAATGTGTCAACCTCACTTTGCAATTCACAACATTTCAAACAAACAGAACTACCAGAGTTAGAACATACCTCGCCTGTTGACTTGATTAGATCAGCCATGAAAGCATCAAAGTCAGCAGCCATCTTCTTCTCTATAGCAGTCTGTTCTCCATCAGCCTTCTCAGCTACCTTCTCTTGCTCTCCCTCAGCATCAGCTTTCACTTCTTCATCAGCAACTGGAGCTATCTCAGCCATGAACGCATGTGAGGCGTTGTTATCACTCTCTAGATGAACACTCCAATCATAAGAACCCTCTCTAGCAGTAGAAATCAGGGCCTTTGATCCAGTGTTGTTTGGCGCATTCCTGTTGTTTGAACCATGACCAGGAGAATCTTGAAAGGATGAACTAGGACGAGATTCAGACTTAGCTATTTGACACTCTCTAGCAAAATGTCCATAGTTGTGACAGTTGTAACACTTCACTTTTGACTTGTCAAAGCCCACACTCTTGCCAACAAACTTCCTGCCCGTTCTGTTCATGAACCTCTTCACCCTTCTAGAAATCATGGCCATCTGCCATTTCAAATCCATCTCCTCTAAGTCATCAGGGTCGATCTGATCATAATCTTCATCAAAAGTAGCAGGATCAGATATTTTACCCTGAATATAGTTCTCGTAGGAAGCAACAAAAGAAGCAAGCAATGTCAGGTGATCTTCAACACTTTTAACACTCAGAGGCATAGACTTAGAACTGTTGTTACTTGATTGTTGTCTCTTAGCCCCTGACGAGCCTCCTGAAGGAGCAACGAAACATACTTCTCCATCAGAATTTGTCACTATCTGTTCATTCTCACATGAGAGAAACGCAGTTGAAGTGTCACTAGAAGCATTGTTGGAAGATGAAGGTGTAAGACCTTTATAAATCCCCAAATCTTGAACCTGATCATAACCCGTCTCCTTCTTCTTCATATTGAACTCATAAGCTCTCAATTTCCCAACAACCTCTTCCAAGTCTTTCTTTTCATAATCAGCTTCACCCTTTATCATCAACGTGTAAATATCCCACTTTGCAAGTAAAGCATCGAGCAACTTGTCATTTATCTCCACATCTGTGTATCCCTCTATGTCATAATTATCGATTTCTGACATCAGATGATAATATCTCGTGATAATATCTTCTAGGGTTTCATTTCTCATTCCTTTAAACACAGCAAACTGTTTCTTCAGTAGATCAACCTTATTCTTCTTCACATTTGTATTGCCCTCATACCTCTTTTCTAGGGCATCCCACATCTCCTTTGATGTTGTATAACGCTTGAATGTGTGTTTGATGCCATCAGGTAACGACATCTTGATAGCAGCTAAGGCCTTCTTTTCAGATTCATACATCCTCTTTTCAGCTTCAGACATGTTGACATAAGCAGTAACACGCTGTCTTCCCTCAAAATCATGCGTTGGGTTAGCGTACCCATCTTCAATACAGATCCACATATGTGTGTCCTGATATTCAATAAATGATTGAAACCTATCCTTCCAGGTAAGATAGTTCTCCACCTTCAGCATCTTTGGAGGTTTATTTGTGGTACCAGCCTCATGCTCCATCCTCAACAGATCATTTAAGTTCGACATATTTGACATTTTTACCGAATCGGCTCGTTAAAATAGTTAAAACTTATCCGAAATGATTGGTTAACAAATTATACTGTTAGACTCGTCTCGTCGATACGATTCTAACAATATATAATGTCCGATTATGATTTTAGGAATTTCCGTGCCTTTTTTTCCTAAAAATCAACCGAGTCTAACTGTCCAATCGGTTCATCAAAATTGTCTATGGATCAATTTCTATGTCTGAATACGTTTAACTCTGCTTATGTCAGCTGGTTAAGTTTCCACCTTTTTCTGTGTAACTCAGAACAGTGTAAAATCCAAAATGGAAACTCTGATTAACAATCCGAGATGAAAATCCGGAACAGTAATCCGAGTTGACAATCCGAAATGATGATCCGGAATAGTGATCCGAGATGAAATCCGGAATGCACTGTTCTAATCCGAAATGGGAATCCGGAATGAACTACTCTGATCCGAGATGGAATCCGGAATAGTGCTCAATCCGAGATGGAATCCGGAATGCATTTCTGATCTGAAATTCAATCCAAAATAGCTTTTGATCCGAATTTCAGTCCGAAATGGAATCCGAAATGGCCTTTTCTGATCCGAATTGCACTGTTTTCCAAATCCGAAATGCTGATTCTGGTCTGAAATTCAAGTCTTCAATCCGAATTACTATGCTTTTCAAACCGGAATGCAAGTCTTAAATCCGGAATGCCTGCTGCCAATCCGAAATCACTGCAGAAAATCCAAAATACCTGCAAAAACCCTAAAACAGCCATCAAAAACTCCAAAACAGCCTCCAAAAATGCCAAAAACGCAGATTTTTCTGCTGTTACATTCTGAACCGAGCAATAATCAAGAGCCGAATGCTCTGATACCAATTGCAGGTCCCCTAGTCCGTATGGATCTTGACAGAATCGTCTATCCAACCTAGAGTGCGGAATCCCCTAGATCAGATTTCACAGAAAAACACGAACAACGTTCACAATTCCTTCAAAATGTCTTCTATTGATTATCAAACACAATTTTTTTACAATCAATTCAAGACTCTTCTCTCAATCTCTCTGAAGCAATTCTTGCAGCAACATAACAATAGAACCAGCAACTAACTGAGCAACCTTAACCCTAATCACAACCTCCCTATATATAGAGATAGGTTATGCTCATGGGCTAGGGTTTCCTACATGGACTGCTAATGGGTTTAATGGCCCAATTCGCCTACCATGCACAATTCTATGTCTAGTTCAGCCCAAATGCTTCTAATTAACTATTACAAAACTAAACCCGCTAACCGTTTATCATTTTACTAATTACAGGATATCCAAAGACCAAAACTAAGCTGTTGTCACAAATATGCACCAACACTATATATGGATAAACGATTGTCATCAGGAGGGGACAAAGAGTGTGAAGCCGAGATGGATGACGATTTGAAGTAATTCTCATCGGTTTGTAAAAAAATTTGTTTTCAAGTTCTTTCTTTAAAACCAAAAATCCAAAACATGTTTTTTTTAGGGGAAGAAATATAGGGTGAAAATTACAAAAAAAAACATATAAAAATGTGAAAAGTACAAAACATAGAAAAAGACAAAATGAGTTATCGTGTATAAAAGAGGAAGTGATAGTACATCAGTGGACTATCACAGTATGCTAAAGAAATATAGTGTCAAAAAGTGTTTAAACAGGTCTCACTGATGATGTGTCAGTAGACTTTGCATATTCACTAAATTATTTTCAAGATATAAACATAAAGAAAAACTTCATAATTAGTGGCTTAACATCTATCGGACATATGGTCTCAGTACACCAAAATTCCGTTTGAGAGATTGTCGGATTCTAAGATACTGGGTATTTATAGATAATTGATATCTGGTGTATTATACAAGTTCTTCTGCTTTTGCATAAGAAATGGCCTAGAACTTGTAGAATACTTTTACTTTAAAAACCCTAAACTGCATCAAAGTTGAAAGTATCGAAAGATCTGACAATTGCAGTCAACGGAATCCAAAATATGGAACAAATCAGCCTTATAATCTTAGATCTAGGCAAATTCGACCGTCAAAAGATAAAATTGAACACAAATTCATGTTAATCGGTGTTTTTAGGTCTTATTATCATCTTCAATTTGAACAAAACAAGAAAAAATTAAAGATTTGATCAAACAGTTTCATACGAAGATAAATTACCTTCGTACGAAGGTTATATTCGCATGAATGTACTTACCTTCAGACAAAGATAAAAATGTGTTAAAAATAGAATACCCTCGCATGAAGGTAAATATGTTTGGTAAATTCTGTTTTATCATACCTTCGTACGAAGATAGTTACGGTACCTCCGCATGAACACCCTCGCACCAAATTGTGTCAAATTTGAAAATTTTGTCTAAGTCTTGATTTCTTGCGTTTGTGCAAGAGAAAGTTTCAAACTTTGATCCAAAGAACAACATATGATGTGTACTTGAAAAACTACTTTCTAAGATGAAGTCGTTCGAATCAATTCTGGAATTTATGGAGCGAATACGGATCAAGAAAGCACTTACAGATCAACACAAAGCATGTAGATCTCACATTGAACGTTTCCGGGAGCATGCTAAATTTATTCCTAATCCTCCAGCTATTCGTTCATTCGCTAAAGTCATAAACAAGGATATAGATGTTTTAATCAGGAGGGTATTGGATTTCTACGACAAAGATGATGATCCAACAGGTTATCTGGAACGAATTGTCAAAGGTTGTTTTACCGGATGGGTTACATTGGTCATGTCAATGATACAAACTTTTCGAAAGAGAATATTTCAAGGCCCTACATGTCTTTTTTTCACTCGGTGATTCATGCCATGGGGCACATAAAGGATGGATTTGATTTTTTGATTGTTATCATATGTGCGTGATTGCTGCATTAACTTTGAACCTGTCTTGCAACTTTACAAGATTGATTTTTGAACAAATGAAGGTATACACCACGAAAGAAAATTTTCTGCAATATCCAAGGTTTGTGTAGATGATGCTGGATGATTTAATTCCTAATCTTGCAAAAGAAGAGTCCGATGAGCTGCCTCTAGAACATATGACGAATATATCATTGGACCGAATTCAGCTATACTTGTCGAAAACTATTCCTCCATTTAGAATATTCTTTGAATGCATAAAAGACAAAGATTACGTTGCGCCACCAGAAGGTAAGTGGAGAAAGGATGAGAGTAGTTCTGAGAATGATGAGGAAGAAAGATTAGAAGGGTTTGTTGCAAAAAGAAGTAAGTGGTACGTAAAAGAATATGAAAACAAATGGAAAAGGCAAGAATCTAGAAAGAAATCTCAACAAAGAAAGGATGCACGTGCTATGCTTCGTGATGAAAGTAGTGCTGAGGAGGAAGAACATGTGAATGAGAATGTTGAGGTTGAAGTATTTTCAGCGACTTCTAATCTACAAAAAGCTGAGAAGAGCATTGCAGATACAGCCGATATTGTTGGGATATTGAAAACAAGCTTTTGGAGGTGGAAGTGATGCTGACTCTGAAGAAACTGAAAGTGATAACAAAAATCCGTTTACTAAAAGAGCTTTGCATGATCCTAGAGAGATGGCTGAACAAAAAGCTGCTAAAAGAAAGAAACGGTCTGCTGATGAAGATGATGAACCGTATGTGCCATCTGATCCTGAAACAATTAAGAACCTAGCATAAAGAGTTAAGAGTAAGATGGTTGATATGAGCAAGAAGAAGACAGGGTCTCCATTGGCAAAGAGATCAAGAAGGAAGTACTTGAAGTCTTCAAAGAAAACAATTGTTGGAACTAAATCAGAAGTTACAGAAAAAGTGATGCCAACAGTGGAAGCTGAAGTTGAAGTTGAACACGTAATTCCAATCCAAACCCTACCAACAACTTCATAGCAACCACCATTACCACCAAGACAACCACAATCAACTCCAAAATCTTAATCATCACAACGACAACAACCTCATTCAACTGGTCCTCCATTCAAAAATAGTTTTATATATGAAGATGTTCTATTATTCCTAGAAGGTGTGAACTTGGAATTCTTGAATGATCCTCTTGATGAAGAAGTTAAGCTGTTGGATGGAAGAGTCAATTTTTTAGAAAATGAACGTGAAATAGATGGAAGCAATAATTGCAAGTTTAGTTTCTGAGAATGAAAGATTGAGAAAAAGATTGAGTGACTTAGAAGCTGACAAGAAAGTCAAGGATCGAAAGCTAGATATTCTGTATAAAGTTCTATAGAAAAGATTGGGGATAGACTTTGAAGCGAATTCAATCAGATAGAAATTGATGAAGCAAAAGAAAGGGCCACTGAAAGGGCTCGAAAAGTTGTTGTTGAAGCTGAGGCTGCAAGTTCAGATAAAGGAAAAGGAAAGATCGATGATGTTCCTATTATTACACTTGAGCCTAAGAAAGAGCTAGACCTAGAGATTGATATTACAAAATTTATTCTTATCGAAGGAGTGAAAGATGTTCCTTACTATAAAAAGAAAAAAATCAGAGAAAGAGAAATAGGCAGATGATAAAGAAAATGATGAGGATGTGGATGTTGATGGCCCTGATCATGGTGATGATGATGATAAAGGTGATGATGACGATAACAACCAAGGTGGTACATGGTTGGTTGTATATTAAGCAAATCTACTGACACTAGTGATTATGATGACAATCTGAACGATAACGCTAATCAAGAAAATGATTTTTATCGAGAGGGGGAGCAAGATGATACAGTGCATGATGCAGAAAATTCCAGAATCTTCACAAACTTTACTCCTCAACGGTTGTTCCTGCAATTCAACATAGAATGTATATCTTGAACATGGTGTAGAAGAAGGAGAATTTATTCACAACTTTTCTAAGGAAGAGATAGCAAAAATGATGGGAATTGATGAAAATTCGTTTGATTTGATTTTGAAGAAGAACTTAACAGTATCAACATTGCAAAGCGAGATGATTATGTATTCAGGTATGTTGAGGATGCTGATAATTATGATAATGTTGTCGTGGAAGATGATTCAGACAATGAAACGGTTAAATATTCTTGTGATGGAACTGATGATTTCCTAACATTTCAAGAGTTGTTCAATGAAGAGACGAATGATCTGTTCAAGAGAAAGATTAAAGAGACAATTAAAGATAGAAAGTCTCCGAGGCTAAGCAAAGAAGAAATTAGAGAAGCTCCGACCACTTGCATTTTTCACGAGAATCACGATCAATCGCTAGGAGATATTATAATTGGGTTGGGTTACCAAAGTTGAACGTTTAGGCGATAAAGAGAGAATTCAGAGTGCAATACTTCCGATTCTTGCAAGATATTCAAACTTTTTCGTAGTGGGATGTACAAGAATTATGCCAAACAAAATTGATAAATTCTAGATGAAACAAGGGGATCAAAAACCGTGGAAGCTGATTAGATTTGAAGCAAGGTATAATTTTCCTAACTGGAAGCCACATTATCCTAAGAAGATTACAAAGATTGATCTAGTTTCACACATGCCTAATGTGACTTTAATTGTTAAACATCCTCGAGCGATGAAGAATATGCCGCTAATGAATATCAAGCAAGATTTTTGCAAAGATTTTAAATGGTGGGAATACGATAAAGAAATGGGTGAAGTAGTGATTGCATTAAAGAGTGACGGTTTGTGGAGAGCTATACGGATTTTAGATCCTATGTGGCTGGTAAACTTATCTGAAAAAGATGTGGAGTGTCTGTTCTATAACAAGATCTGCTATCAAGTACAAGAAAAGGTAAAGCTATGAAGTATCAGAATGTTATCAATATCTACTATGCTCACATGATCAATTCTGGAAAGATGTGGAAGACTAAATGGAGAGAGCTAGAAAGGAAGGAGTTTATGAAAGAAGTCATAAAAGAGGAGCGAATTGGTGAAAAGATAAAGAAAGCTTCAATTCCAAGATTCAAGTTCATGAAATGGGCTCCTCCAACTGATCAAACACCTATAGCAAGGGAAGAAAGACGTACAAAGCCATGCAGAAAACATTTATTTAGGCGTTAAAGTTGAAGTTATAACATTTTGAAGATCGATCTAGACAGCGGCAACATCCAAAGGAGAGTTTGTTGATACATATGTCTGTTGCCTACGTCTACGAGTCATGTCGAGTCTGTAATGGGGATTTACATGTTAGATTATGTTTTTGGTTGTAAAGCTACCTCCGTACGAAGGTATTACTCCATGTGGAGGAAGCTAGTCTGCATGGAGGTAGTAGTCCGTATGGAGGTAATACTTAAGTCCGCACAAAGGTACATGTAGTATAAATAGGTGCGTGGACTTTGGGTTAGTTAGTCGTTTTATGGATTAGACGGCAAGGCTCTATTCGTGTGTGTTCAAGATCTTGTAATAGTTGAATCAATTATGAAAACAGATAATTGAGTAATCTTGTTATTGTCGCCTAACTAATACTGGATTCCGCACAATATATGGACTAGGTTAACATATATTACCTGAGCTATCTATGGATAAATGGTCCTCACAGAAGCCTTGAATTTATATATATACAGTGAGCAAGTTTAGACAACTAAACTTGATTTAGGCACAACCCAACATCGAATACATGTGTTGCCAAGTAAATTTCGACATAGCTACAACGAACACCATGTATGTAACTCGACAAGAAAGATAGTTTCAAAGAATTTGTTGACTCGATATCAAGGAGTCAACACTTACAATAATGTAGGTCATCAAGATCACGATGTAATCATTGGGTATAGCGAAATAATATTTGAACTATTGACAAAACAAGCCTTCGATGTGAAGTCCCTAATGGCCTCCATGAATCAAGCTAACCACATGCGTAACAAACAATGCATGCGTAACATATGGTTTTTGTTAAAAAAGGAAGCAAATGTGTGTTCGCTAACGTAAAAGAAATTTTCGTGATACGATGATCATTAGGAGGAGTAGAGGTGTGAAAATTTACTCACTATATGAAAAAGTCATAATTCCAATAAAAAGAAATTTGTAGACTTTACCTTGAATTTCCTGTGATGACCTGGTGTTATGTGACATCACCACAGAATGTCAAACATGTCATAATCGCCATTAAGGAAGGAGGGAGATGTGAAAACTTGTGATTCCTTTTGCGCCACTAATAATTGTGATTTCCCCATTAGACTATATGCCGACCACTGTGAAGTCTTGTTTGGATGTACCTCGGCGTGATTCATACCACTTGTAGGACTACATGACAAATCACTATATCCTGGCCGGTAGTTCTCCTGGTGACGGGATTAGCATCGTTGTTGTAATGCTCAATCATGTTTTCCCAATGCCTTGCCTCGAAATTCGTATGTGATGTACTTCAATATTCATTGATGTATAACTCAAGTTTCGTGTTTATATGCACATCGGTATTCTGTTCTTCGTAGGTCATCTACTCGAGTAATTAAAATAATATGTATAATGATGTTTGCCCGAGTTAGTAGTCACAGCTCCTACGAAATGACCCCTTTTGGATTTTGATATAAGTGTACCAAAGGTCTTAAGTGCATGTTCACAAGACGTTTCAAGGCTTTGGTACTAGAATTAACTGTTTGTATATCGTGCATGAAACACAATACTAGTGTATGTTAAAAAAATAAAAATGTTGACTCACTGTTTGGTTTGAACCCTTATTCGAGTCCTAGGCGTTATGTATGTATTAAAAGTCTTAATAATCTAAGTCCAAAAGGGAAATAAGGTTAGAGCCTAGGTAACTCTACAGAAACCTAATTCGCTAGAACCTATAGCTCTAGTACTAATCTACACACCCCTAAAACCCGGGGTGATCCGACTGGTATTTTCATTGCACAACGGAAGTGTAATGCTAAGACTTCTAGAAAGTTGAACGCCTGCTAAGGTACTCGATCCCCGAAGGATTCCCTATTCCAACTGTGCCATAGTTCAAATGTGAAACCTGAGAAAGAACATGCTAAAAAGTCAACATAAAGTTGGTGAGTTCATAGTTTGTTTGTCAAAGACTTGAGTTAAATCTTTTTGAGAACCAGTTTAGATATTATTAAGAAAACGTAATAAATCATTTTCTTTGGCATGTTATTTGAAAATATTGTAAATTTAAAAACTTGTGTAACCGTCATTGCCCATGTAAGACAAGACAACAAGCCCGCATGAGCCTATAACCAACCTCGAGCTGGTAAGTGCCTCTTGTGTACTCAAGATGATAAATTAGCAGTTGGTAATAGTTCTGAAATGTAGCAAGGACTTCACTTCACTATACAGGTGTGTCATTTTGTAAGGACTCTACGGCCCATATTGTTGAGTTTAGGACAATCTTGTCCTTATTTTTGTATGTAGGATAATCTTGTCCCTATGTATGTAGGACAACCCAGTCCCTATGTTTGTATGGTGGACAATCCAGTCCCTTTGTTTGTATGTAGACAATCCAGTCCCTAATTGTAACTAGGACAATCCCGTTGCTAGTTTGTAACTCATGCCTGTTTCGTAAAACGTGTATGTTTTTTGTATAACCGGTATGTTTTGGCATAAACCTTTCATAAACCATTTGTCTTAGTTGAAACTTGTTTATAACATGGTTTAGAAATATGTAAATTTCGTTCATCGAAAACCTTGTATGCTTTTGCAAAACTTGCATGTCCCCCCCCCCTCCAAAAACATTTATAGAATATAAATCTATAAAAATAGGGGGTTATGAACTCACCTTGGTTTACTTGTGCAAGAAAACTAACTTGAACCATAAGCTTGCTATGTGTATGCTAATATTAAAGCACCCCAAGTCTCATGTTTGACCCATCTAGATATCTCGGAACGGGGGTGTTATGGTTTGACCATTGACCCATGTTTGACCATGTTGAGCCTAACACTAAACTAACAGGTTGACCTGTGTTGAGCAGTTGACCACCGTTGACCTGAACTGTAACACCAATTCTGACCGGTTGACTCGTGTTGACCATTCAGCCATCTCTATAAAGACGAGTTTGACGGGAACTGAGTTAATGTATAGATCAGCATGAAGGAGAAGGTTTGTTGTGCTTACCGAAGTGTAACCCTTAAACCACAGCCGCCGAAACTCGAAAACACTACCGTCGGCGATCAAAAAGAAAATCTGATGCCGGAATCATGATCAGGGCACTTAATTTAGGGGGATAGACGTCATTACACGCTGGAAAATGGCCGCCAGACCACCGCTGTCGCCAATCGCGCCGCCGTGTCGCCGTTGATGGCTGGTCGCCGGCCATTCTAAAGAGAGAGTAAAGAAGAGTTTTGGGAGGAGAAAGAGACATGTGTGTGTGTGTGTTTGTGGTGAAAGTGTATATGTGTGTGTAAGGTTTAAATACGTATGGTTTTGGGTGGGTTGGGATTTAGGCCCATTATCACATGTCTAATCCTTTCATTCAGGAAAAACGTTTTTTGAAGCCTGTTTTTGCACCCGAACTTCATGGAAAGTTGTAAGATGTTTAAATAAAGTCAAAATTACGTAAAATTATGTCGGAAGTTGATATTTGACGCGTAGTTCGTCGGTTGCATAAAAATCGCGTATAACGTTTTGGTTTCCTATTCTAATCCATTTTTCAATCCAAAAAAAATTCAAAATTACATCATTCAAATAGTAGAATTTTGTCCAAACGAAAATCCAAAAGTACATAAATTTAAATTGTTTTTCAAGCAAGGTGATAAAGATCTCTTCTTTGCAACTTTTTATCTTATGGAATTGGTTTGCTACATTCCTTGTATATATCTTTATAGATTTCTCTAGCTTCAATCTATTCATCAATTATTTGTTCAATTTGCTTCATGAGATCTATCTTGGCACATCCCTTGACCATTAGTTGTTCTTGCTTCTTGTTCATGCATTCTCTAATGTAATTTATAATCTTATTAGAGTATTTGCAGATTTCACTAAGTCTGAACATTGCCCTTGCTTTATTGATTATCTTGGTAAATGACATATAACTTAGGTTTTCAAAGATCAAACATCTTCTTGCCTAAGCTTTGAGTTCATCAAGAATTTCTGTACAAGGTGGGGTTATGAGCAGTTTTCCAGAGATCACATGATCAAAGTGAATACATAGATGAAAATCACTTAGACTAATTCTTCGTCATATGTCTTTCTTAGTTTTATCAGATCAACTGGATAAACCATAGATGTGAGTTCCCCATCAATGAATGTTTGTTCATCACCCAGACTTCTTATTACTATGTACTTAGTCTGATCAGAAAAGCCCAATATGCCATTAGGAGTAAAATGATCTACTACTTTCATTACCCTTTTTATTTGGTTGGTGAGTGGTCTATGAAAGTATAATTCTCCTTTGACAACTATTTGTAGATAGAAGTTCTTGGTCACGAGACTTAGAGGTATTTCAATTTCTTCTTCCTCTTCTCTATAGAAATGTCTGAGGTGATATTCAGGAAAAAGCATATCTTCAATTGAGACCTATAGTGTATATCTTGTGACATTTGTTGGGAGATCTGATCTGGGAATTATCCTTGGCTTCTTTTAGGAAGTTGCAGTTTCTTCCCATCTTATCTCGACTCATTGAACCAAGGATAAGCTAAAGTTGGTATCACAAAAAAGTTGTCTGTTTGGGTGATGCTTGCAACTTTTCCTTATTCTTAGGTTCTAAGAATGGTTGCTTCTTTGTCTATTTTGTTGTTGTTGGATGTTCTTATATTGTTGATGTGGTTTCTTTGTTGAAAACAAAATCATGGTTGTTTATTGATTTGGTGTAGGAGGAGGACCCATTGGTTATGTCCTTTCTTTAGTTGCAGGTGTTGTTTCTTTTGTTGTTGCTACTTTTTTTGTTGCTGCTGAAGTTCCTTGTTCTGATGGTTGTTCTGGTATTGGTTTTATCAGATCATGTATTTTCATTCGTGATACTTGTGAAATATTGTAGGACAACCTCTTTAACAAAGACGTCACATCATTTATTAAGACCTTGTTGTTCATCTCTTCATCATGCATTGTACTTAGCTCTGATTGAAGCTTTTCTTTGTGTTCACTCCAATCTTCAATTAATCTTACAAGCGCAATTGCAAAAGTGTTGTTACTCACCTTTATATTATTTAGATCTTCTTCAATCTTGGTGTTATCAAAACTTGCTTCAATTTTGACTTCACAACTTCTTCCATTTGATACTTCATTTCTTTTAGTTCATGGGTCACTTTTCTGAACTCTTATGTTAAGTTATTGATGTCTTGAGAGCTTGCTGGGGTCTCGGGCATACTCTGCAGCTTCTTTGTGTTTTCTTCCATTTGCTGTCTGATAAATTCAACAGAATCGGACAATTTTCTGATGTTAGATTCTTGACTTTGTACGTCACATCATTTATTAAGACCTTGTTGTTCATCTCTTCATCATGCATTGTACTTAGCTCTGATTGAAGCTTTTCTTTGTGTTCACTCCAATCTTCAATTAATCTTACAAGCGCAATTGCAAAAGTGTTGTTACTCACCTTTACATTATTTAGATCTTCTTCAATCTTGGTGTTATCAAAACTTGCTTCAATTTTGACTTCACAACTTCTTCCATTTGATACTTCATTTCTTTTAGTTCATGGGTCACTTTTCTGAACTCTTATGTTAAGTTATTGATGTCTTGAGAGCTTGCTGGGGTCTCGGGCATACTCTGCAGCTTCTTTGTGTTTTCTTCCATTTGCTGTCTGATAAATTCAACAGAATCGGACAATTTTCTGATGTTAGATTCTTGACTTTACGTCACATCATTTATTAAGACCTTGTTGTTCATCTCTTTATCATGCATTGTACTTAGCTCTGATTGAAGCTTTTCTTTGTGTTCACTCCAATCTTCAATTAATCTTACAAGCGCAATTGCAAAAGTGTTGTTACTCACCTTTACATTATTTAGATCTTCTTCAATCTTGGTGTTATCAAAACTTGCTTCAATTTTGACTTCACAACTTCTTCCATTTGATACTTCATTTCTTTTAGTTCATGGGTCACTTTTCTGAACTCTTATGTTAAGTTATTGATGTCTTGAGAGCTTGCTGGGGTCTCGGGCATACTCTGCAGCTTCTTTGTGTTTTCTTCCATTTGCTGTCTGATAAATTCAACAGAATCGGACAATTTTCTGATGTTAGATTCTTGACTTTACGTCACATCATTTATTAAGACCTTGTTGTTCATCTCTTTATCATGCATTGTACTTAGCTCTGATTGAAGCTTTTCTTTGTGTTCACTCCAATCTTCAATTAATCTTACAAGCGCAATTGCAAAAGTGTTGTTACTCACCTTTACATTATTTAGATCTTCTTCAATCTTGGTGTTATCAAAACTTGCTTCAATTTTGACTTCACAACTTCTTCCATTTGATACTTCATTTCTTTTAGTTCATGGGTCACTTTTCTGAACTCTTATGTTAAGTTATTGATGTCTTGAGAGCTTGCTGGGGTCTCGGGCATACTCTGCAGCTTCTTTGTGTTTTCTTCCATTTGCTGTCTGATAAATTCAACAGAATCGGACAATTTTCTGATGTTAGATTCTTGACTTTGTAGTTTATTCAGTAAACGGTTCAGCTTGTCTTCAACAGCTGACTTTGACTGTTTCGTAGCCTGTTTCTTTTCTTTAACTTATTCATGACATGGTATGTGACTTTGGGTTAGGTGGAACAACATATGTTCCTTCTACCAAACCAGCAGAAGACACACTTCATGTTGTTAAAGGTATGATCCGATCATGAGACCAGTACATAGGACCTTTCAAGATTTGTGTAACAAATTCACATCTGGATTTTCCTCATTTCCCTGAACTATCTTTTCAGATTGTTCTCCATGAGTTGTTGGGAAAAACATATTTCCTTTACCAGGTCTCCTTGATCAGAAATCTGATATCCACCTGTTGTTAACTCAATCCCTTCATCTTTATCAGATTCAGAGACGAGATCAATGGGGTCACCAATTTTTTCTTCTAAATTAATTTTTTATTTTCTTACAACATATTCATATTTGACATCAACATAATCATCAGAATTTGATTTTGTTGAGTCTTGTACATAATCAGAAGAGAGATTGATTTATACACCTAATCTGATGAAAGGCTATGATTTAGTTTCCTGATTCTGCCCTTCCCTTGCTAACATAGTTTGATCAATATGAGCTCCTACAATCTCTAGTATGGAATCACTATCAGATTGTGGAATGTCATCAGCTTTAGATTTCTGAGTTGTGTCTTTCATTGTTGTGTCTTGAATTCTGGAGGCTTGATCATCATCTGGTGAGGAGCTGCTATCAAACATTAATTCCTTGTTGAACAATTCTTCATACTTCTGTTTGAAGGGAGAATCTTGAGCTATGAGTTCCAACATGCTTTCTGGCAATGCTGGTATATCACTTGCTAATGTCAATCCTTAATCGTGCACACCATGGTACCATCACTAGTGTCTTCAACATTTCCTCAGGTGTAGGAAATTCAATGTTTCCATCTTCAAACACTTCAGCAATCATTGTTGCCCAAAATCTGGGATATGGAAAATGAGTTATGATACGTCCATTTTTAGCAAATAGTGACTTCATCGTCAAATTGAAGAATTTTTTAGCATAATCAATATGGAACCCTGTTATGAGTGCATACATGATTGTCAGAATTGAGTTGTTGATCTGATCTACTCCTTCTATCTTTGAAGCCAAGCATATGTTCTGTGTTTCCATGAGAACTTTCCAAAATGCCGATAACTCCTTTCTTTTGAAGTCTCCTATATTAGTGATATTCTCCTTGTAACCTAGATTCTTAAAGAATTTGAGCATTTGAGCCTTTTCTAGTGCTTCCACATATTGGCCTTTTATGGGCAGTTCCAGTCATTCTCTAATTTTCTTTGGGGTGATGGTCACATAGATGTTTCCCCAAAGATGTGCAGTCATTTCTTCTTTGTTTTTATCTACTGAGTTTTCCAGAGTGTTGACTAGTTGTTGAAGTATAATCACTGGAACTTCTACAGTTTCCAGTATGGTTGCTTTAATGGACAGTTCATTAGATATTCAAGCAGGATTTGGCACCTTTGATTATAGAAGTTGTGCTGAGCATTCATTTGAAGATTGTTATATTTCAGGGGTAGAAATCTATTCCTGTTAATGAGAGATACTTCATGTTCTACAGTAGGAATATTGAGGTTAACTGAAGTTGAGGAAGACATAGTGATTTGATAAAGAAGTTTAGGTTTCAAAAACAATTTTCTAGGGCTTGTATGCGGGTTTTGAATTTCTAAGTGAATGGAGGTTTTCTTATTGAAGAAAGGTTATTTATACCAATTGGGAGTTGTGGTGTCCCACATATCAAGCTTGTGGGTGGTTAGTATTTAAGTTGGTTTATGATACATTACTTGGTGATGAACTTATCAAGACAATTTTAAACTGTTAATATATCCTTTGAATATTCAAAGAATTATTAAAAACTTCTTACCTTTTTATTGGTAAATACTAACGGTCAAGTTCTACCTTTTTTCTTTTGACGAGTCCTCCTTTTTTAAAGTGGTCCACTAACATTCATTCAAACTCTAAGACACCTGAAAAACCTGCTATTCTTCACCCTTTTTGAAAAATAAAATCTTTTGCACCAGTGGGCTAAGTTGGTCTTGGAAACATTTCTGATAATTGTTGGTGATCAGAAAAGTTATTTATTGGTCATTGGGTATTATCATGAGTACAAGACAAATTTCTTTCTAATCACATATTTTCATCTCCAAGTTCCTTTGTAAGATTATCCATCATTCATGTTTTCTGATAAAATCTGATGATATTTGAAATTTTCTGATGAAATCACATTTCTTTAGCTTTTGACTTGTTTATCAGATTTCAAATATCTTGGTCATTTTGCATCAGAAGTTGATCAGAAAGGATTAACTGTAATATCCCATTTTTTATTAAGAGTTTTAACTTACTTAACATTTTTCTTGGATAGTTGGTCTTTCCGAGTATGTACCAGAATCTGATAATTTTGATGAGCTCATCTGATTTCGTGGATATCATCAAGAAATCTGATATTCTATCAAAGTTTTCCACCGAAAAAAATTTGCATACATATATTTTTATATCTGTTTTGAAAAATGCTTTGCAAAGTAGGAGAAGGAGAAATCACTTTGTAAAAAAAAATTGCTTTATCATAAAAGCCTTTTAATATCTCTTAAATGATGTGTATGGGAAATTTATTGTTTATGTTAAATGATTTTCTATCTCACATCTGCAAAATTTTCTTTGATTATCTTCAAGATTTTCCATTATGATGATTTTAGATTTTTCCTTTTGACATTTATTCCCCTTTGATCCTTGTTTCATCGTTCATTTTTTCTTTCTTGTAAATTAAATTCCCTTTTCTCCCCCCTCCCCTTTTTAAGATTAAATTCAAAAACAGAAAGAAACTTAAAAAGTAGAGTTAATACATTATAGACCAAAAAAACTTAATCAACACCATAGATCAAAGCGATGAAAGCGCATAGGTTTGTGGCAACTCCTGTGTGATTCTCAACTGGCACTAGTTGTGAGCACTAGAAGTTCTCTTGGAACACCATCGCAACTCTAAGATACTAGACCGGAACAACACCAAAATCCAGCTGGCTGGTGATAACCTTCATCAAGAAATGAGGGTACATCAGGAAAGGTCGGCTGGAACAGATGTTACAAATGAAATCTCTTATCAGATAATGAGAAAAATTTTATGGAACACCATGCACTAGTGCATGAATGGGTCCCATGAACTTATATGAGATTTCATTGAATTTCACGGTCTTCTTTAAGAAACAGATGCCATGTTGTGTCACCAGATTCTGCCATGGTTTGGTGAACCCAGACTTCACAATCTGCTTTGTTGGTGCAGGTACCCTGTATCCCATGTTCCACAAAGTATTTTCAAGCACAACATGAGTGAAGGTAGTCACGCTGGTGTCATCTTTAAAGTGGAGGGCCTCCCTTATGGTATACTCGTTAAGAATAATAAGTATACCTAACACCCACCCGGCAATGGTGGTAAGCATGTCATCCTCAATGATAAGACGAGTAGAAAACCAAAACTGCTAGAGGATGTCTGGGTGTACTAACACGAAGGTTGTCAGTGCAAAAGCCACTAGGCTGCTCATGATCAGGGCAAGGATAGTACCGCACTTCTCCCAGGCTTGTTCGAAACATCCGTCCGGATTCTCAAGTTGTGATGTGGAATGTATGGAAGAGGAAACTTGGTGAGGTGAATGTGTTCCATGGTGTGAGTAAGAAGATGAAGAGTTAAGTTTAAGGTTTTGAAAAGTGGTGAAAGTGACACTTACCGGTGAGGAGTGAATGATCCAAGTGGTCGTTATTTATAAGTGTAGTGAAAATGCCTTAAATGGGACATACCAACTTAGATTTTGTACTCTTTTTCTTCTTAAAATGGAGATTTGTTGTCAGGAGAATAAAGAGATAGCAAGATTCATTCTGGCACCTCATTTATGATATAGGCGGCAAATTTTTTGTAGAGGATAGATCATATAATATCCATGTGTCGCAATTTTCCTCTATAAGCTTGGATGAGTAAGCAATGAATGTGATGAGAGAGAAGCAAGAAATTAAATTTATGCTCAGAACGTTGCCTTGATGACGTGAGCATGATCTTAAAAATCGGGTTTATATATATATATATATATATATATATATGGGAAAGTTCATTTGAGAAGAAATTTAATGTGAGAAGAAAAAGAAGAAAGGGCATAATGGTAAAACATTAAATATTTTATAACTCCTCTCATTAATTATATTATCTCTAATTAATAAAATAAAAACATTATATCCTACACATTTCAAAATTTATGCTACATATAGCTTATACTTATCGGAATTTACCCTACACACATGTAAAAATACCCTACACATTTCAAAATTCATCATACACATACTAAAATTTATCATACACATGTCGAAAATTGTCCTTCACCATAAATTACTTTATCTTGAAAAAGTATATTAAAAAAATGAGTTACAAGTTTAATTAATTAGCTAATTAATGACAATTTACCTATGTGCCATTTTTATAATATTAAATACACACATTAAATGAAGTAAATGGAGAATTTATATTGGTTTAAAAGTTATTCTTTTTATTCTTAAAAAAAATTTCTTCTCATTTGAACTCTCCACTATATATATATATATATATATATGGGAGGGTTTAAATGAGAACCTTAAATATCGTGAGGACGAATAAAAACCACTAGAACTAGGTAAAAAATAAGCGAAATTCAAAATTTCTTTTTAAACTTGTCATTATTATTCGAATGCAATTCTAGAAATTTAATTTACACATTTAAATTTACGTGAATTCAGAAATAAAGAAAATTTACACATGAGTAAGTTTGCCATTTACATATGTGTAAATTTGTTATATTTATACATGTGTAAAATATTTAATAAGAGTGATTTTGAAAGGAGAAATGAATTATTTGATGTTGTAGTTTCTTTTTTTATCTTGTATTTTAATTAAAATGATGATTGTATTGAAAAATGCTTTTGATTGGTTTTCTTACTCGTTCTCATGATTCTCACAACATTTAGCGTTCTCAAGATAACAAACCCCTATGTAAGTTTTAATATGCCATTAGAATTAGAATCTAGTTTATTTCTTACGGCTATTGGAGTTTCTAAGGATGAGCAATTTTCTAGTCAGTATTTCTAAAAATTGTACTGACATATTTTAATTGACTTAAAAATATAACATTATATGCAATAAGGTCTAAACTTGTTCCTTTAGGATACCATAAACCAAGCTTTTAAGTGAGATTCTTTCGGATTGCATTGCTATCTTGCAGAAAACAAGTTGAAAACATTATGTCTAATCTACTAGTAGTCAAATATATCAAGGATCATGTCATTCCTGTATAAGTTTTAATATGCCATTAGAATTAGAATCTAGTTTATTTCTTATGGCTATTGGAGTTTCTAAGGATGAGCAATTTTCTAGTCAGTATTTCTAAAAATTGTACTGACATATTTTAATTGACTTAAAAATATAACATTATATGCAATAAGGTCTAAACTTGTTCCTTTAGGATACCATAAACCAAGCTTTTAAGTGAGATTCTTTCGGATTGCATTGCTATCTTGCAGAAAACAAGTTGAAAACATTATGTCTGATCTACTAGTAGTCAAATACATCAAGGATCATGTCATTCCTGTATAAGTTTTAATATGCCATTAGAATTAGAATCTAGTTTATTTCTTATGGCTATTGGAGTTTCTAAGGATGAGCAATTTTCTAGTCAGTATTTCTAAAAATTGTACTGACATATTTTAATTGACTTAAAAATATACCATTAGATTTTTGTTTTACTTGAAGTCTTAAAAAGAAACTTAACTCACCCATCACGCTCATTTCAAAATGACTAGTCATTAATTTTTCAAGCTTTTAGCAAAAACTAGGGCTGGTTGATCCAAATATGATGTCATCAACATATATTTGAACCAACAAAGTGTGCCCTTTGTGTGTCTTAAGAAACAATGTTGTATCTAGTGTACCTTTGGTGAAGTCAAATTTGATTAAGAAGTTTGAAAGAGTTTCATACCAAGACCTTGGAGCTTTTTTCAACCCATACATAGCTTTGTTTAATTTATAAACATGTTTTGGAAACTTTGGATCAACAAAGTCTTATACTTCTTCCTCAATGTTACCATTTAAGAATGTAGATTTGACATCCATCTGATAAACCATAAAGTCTTTTGATGCTGCATAAGCAAGGAATATTCTCATTGCTTCTAGTTTTGCTACTGGTGCAAATGTTTCATCATAGTCAATCCCTTCTCGTTGATTGTACCCTTAGACTACCAATTATGATTCATTGTTCATCAAATTTGTTTCTTCTAAATACCCATTTTGAACCTATAACAAACTTGTTATTTGGTTTGGGTATCAAGTTCCACACTTGACTTTTCTCAAACTAGTCAAGCACTTCTTACATTGCTTGTATCCAATCTGAATCTGTGACTGCTTCATTGACGGGTTTTGGTTCTATCATGCTTACAAATCCTACATGAAGTCACTCATGTGTTGTAGTTGATCTTGTTCTAACATCTTCTTCAGGATTTCCAATGATATCTGTTGTTGAGTGCCTTTTTATCCATGTTAGATTGCTAGAGGAATTTATCAATCCTAAATCTTGATCATATGAAGATCTTCCTGTTTCCCCCTGATTGATTACCTGTTATGAGCATGAAGGATCAAGAATCTGATTCATTTGTTGATTTTCTGATTAAAAATCAGAATTCTGATCATGTATTCCTTGTACTTCAACAATTGGCTCCAGAAAAGTAGGGTTAGTATATGATTGATTTTTACTAATTTTACCATAATTATTCTCCCAGTCATATCCTAGCATTTCGTCAGTTAGTTGGTTAAGAAGATGTTTATGATTTTCTAGATTTTGTTTATTAATAACCTTTACAATGTCAACAGAAATTTATGTTTCTGATGTATCATCAAATAATACATATAGACTTTCTCTTATGGTCCTTGTCTTGGTTACAAATACCCTATATGTTTTTGATGTAAGAGAATATCCAAGAAAAAACTCCTTTTTCAGCTTTTCTGTCAAATTTTTCAAAACTATCAAAACTGTTGAATATGAAACACCTACATCCAAATGTAAGCAAAAATTTGATACTAGGTATCCTGTTGTTAATGATGTAGTACGTGTTTTCTAATGTCGTTTGTTAATAATAGTTCTTTTTGTGTGAAACATGCATTTGCCATGCCTTCTACGCAAAAGTATGTAGGCAATTTGGCACAAGCAAGCATTGTTCTATCTACTTCTACCAAGTTTTGTTTCTCCTTTCCACTACCCTATTTTGTTGAAGATGAGATCCCTTTGTTAATAAGTAATGTCTCAAGTTTTACATTTTAAAATTTTGTCCCATTATTAGCACTGATCTTTCTGGCAGACAATTTTAACAAATTTTTTATTTTCTTAATATAATTTTTGATTAAACATGGGTTTTACTTTTCTTTCTTAAGAAAACAACCCATGTGTACCTTGAGTAATCATATACAATCACAGGTCCACACAAGTTCATATACAAAAAGTTCAAGATTTTGAGAAATTGAATATTCAATTACAGTTTTGTGTGAGCTTCTTTTTTATTTCCTAGCTCACATGTCTCACAAAGTTTATCCTTTTTAGAAGGGATAAATGGTAAACCTTTTGCCAGATTCTTGTTTGCTAGCTGATTTAGAGTTTCAAGATTTAAGAGGTGCTAATCTTTTATGCCACAATCAGCTACTACCTTTGTTATCTTTTGAAAGTAAACATAGTTGAGGATGATCAATTGTTTCTTTATGTAACAACCCAAGTAAACCGTGCCAAGATATTGTCCGCTTTGCCCCCCGATGAGTTGCCCATCCAGGAACTCATGGGTAATCCAGGACACGTTTTGCCTGGGCGAGCAACTCGTCAGGTGAAAACAAAACCGTGAGTTCCTGGATGGGCAACCCATCGGGGGCAAAGCGGACAATATCTTGGCACGGTTTACTTGGGCTGTCAAACTTTGAATCAAATTATTAAATTGATTTTCTGATTCTTTTGTCACTTAAATAAATCTTGTTATCTTCTAAACCACTCAGCAAACATGTATAGATAAAAAGGTTACCTTGAAGCCTTTGTCACAAAATTTACAACAACTTAGAAGATTATATTTCAAACCCTCTACATATGCAACTTTATCAATTGTAAGTGTTCCATATGCAATGTTGCCATATCCTTGTGTTCTTCCCTTTACACCATTTCTAAAATTTACTAATTTACCCAGCTTTTCTTTATAGTTGCTAAGTAAGCTCCTATCCCCGATCATGTGCTTGGAGCTTCCAGAATCGCACTATCAGATCTGCTGCACATGGTGGTCCTGAAATGGAGAGTTTATAAATCTTTTGGTATCCAAACCTTTTTGGGTACTCTATCTAATGAACTGGTATTCGTGATTTTTTCACAATCCTCTACAGATGAACTTTTATAATCAGATTTTTCGTTCTATGCTAAGTCATTTATACATGGTTTAATTTTTGAAAAACGTTGTTGAATCATACTTAGAATTTCAACACAAATACAATCCATTCTATCAGAATTTTCTAAATTTGTATTGTGATGGAATAGCATTTTCCTGATTTTAAAGAAAATCTTGGTTTTTGGTCAAGAAACTTTTCGTATTATTTCTTTTAACATTATCTTGTTTTGTTCCAATTTACTCTTTTAAAATTGTTTTCTTCAATTTTGAACCAAAGAAGATGTCAAAAAATTAGATTTTGCAGATATGCTTGATTCTACGCCAGATTCGGATGTGATTTTATCAAAAATTGGCTCAGAAGCACGAACAAAGATAGTTGGATTGCTGAATTTTGTTTTTGTATAACCCATCCCCCACCTTTGTTCTTTGGAGTTGTTTCAATGTAATCAATAAAGTCTCTTGCTTGTTGAAAACCTTTAATATTTATTTCACTTTCATGAATTTTCTCGTATAATGTTTTCCTTTCTTGTTCATAAAAGTGAATTTTCTCATCCTTTATTAAATTTCATCATAGAGAGACTTTTTTTTTACTTGGATTTCTTTTAGTTGTTTTTGTAGTTTATCGGTTTCTTTTTTAATTTTTGCCAACGGTTTTCTTGCAGATTTTCAAAATCTTTCATTAGCTTGTTTATTTGATGTTCTAAATCTTGATTATTTGAACTCACCTTATTTTTCGAAGATTCTGACTTAGCATCAGAAATTTTGCCCATTAGACAGAAGTTGGGTGTTTCTTCTTGCTCATCATCTGATTACTCATCTGTAATCCATGTGTCAGTACTTGCAATCAGGCTCACTTGTTGTTTCTTGGCTTCTTCAAACTTCTTCTCATAATAAGAAACATCTTTTAGCTTTTTGTTTTTGTATTCTGATGCATAATGCCACTTTTGTTTGCATCTGTAGCAAATTACTTCTAATTTTCCTTTTAATTTTCTTTTTTGATCTTCCATCCATTTTTTCTTTGTCACTTCTTTGATACTTGGAACTTCCTACTCTCATCCTTTGCTCAAAAGTTTTTGTGAGCAATACTATTGCTTCAACAAATGAAGAAAAAACTGATGAAGTATCAGAAATCTCTGATTTTGATGTTAGGATGTATGAGGGTTTGGGTCATAAATTTTGGTTCTGTGTGTTGGAAATGAGAGCAATGGGTCCTCTTTGGGTTGAATTTTTGTAGATTTTTTCCTATCTAGGTACTAAGATGCTATAGAGATCATGAAGATTTAGTTTGCCTAATTCTATTGTGGAGGCGAATGTCATTGTGAGATTCTTCCGTACTCTTGGTAAGGCATCTAAAAACTTCATATTCCTCTTATCATTCGATTTTTCAACATCAAACTTCTTTAAGTCATTCAGAATTTTGACATATTTGTTATATGTTTCTGAAAGTGTTTCATTTGGAAGACTCTTGAAACGTTCATATGATGAGACACAGTTAGTTCTTTTGTTTCTTTTCATTTTTTCTACTTCTTCAAAAAGACTTTTCGGCTCTCATATTTCCTTTGCTGACGCACAAGCATCCACTTGAGAAAGTACATCATTTGAAAGTGCCATAATCAGGAGTGATTTAGCCCTATCATCTGCTTCCACCAATTTCTTGTTATCATCACTTCATAAACCTTCTTGTTTTGGAGCCCATGATGTTGGAATTGCTGGAGTCTGATCAGTTTGTGGGATAGTTGTAATTCAACACGGGGTATATGTGGGCCTCTTAATGGACTGAAACAGAGCTCGCTCATGACCATTAAGTAAATTGATCATCATGATTCTCCATTGGGGGTACTTCTCTCTGACTAAAGTCGGAAGCTTTGACATAAACCCAATATTGAATGCATTGTTCCACGTTTGAAAGCTTGTCATTTTTAGTTAAAAAAACTTTTGAAAAACAGAGTATACAAAAAGATATACTCAAGCAGTTGATCGTTTGAAAATAAGTTATTCAATCTATTCTAATACTAATTGTTGATCCGAGATAATAATGTTTAACTAAACTTGACAAATGAATTCAACATTTATAGAAAATAGTGTGCGGAATTAGAAATTAAACTTTCAAGAAACCAAACTACATAATTTTTCAAGTTTATATCACTTTGAATGCTTACAAGGTGACCGGAAGGTTATTAGCTATTACAAAACAAATACTTAAAGAATTCTACGACGAAAGACAGTGGAGGTTGTATGATGTTTTAAAGGCTAGGTTCGGCTCGTTTACTCTTCGATGAATCATTCTCTATTTATAGAGAATGTTTGACATGAATAAACATTTGTTTATTCATGCACTTGTCCCGTGAAAAGTAGTTTTTTGAGATATTCATTAAATACTTTAGTCCACTAGTCACTTAGGTAATCATGTAAACCTTAGCGGTTACAACAAGTTGCTTCAACAGAATTCTAGTGATTCTTGTATCGGAAATCTGATTTCAATCTGATCAGGTTCTGATGATTAATATAAGATTTATCAACAGATTTACCAAATTCCTCTAATCCAGCCTTCTTCTTATGTTGTAGATGACTGTTTGATACTCACTTGATGCCAACTCTGCTTTTCTTGTCTAAAGTCAAGTATCTTAATCTGATAAAAAAAGATCAGATTTTCTTAATCATTTTTCTTCAACACTCTGAAGTTTCCTAAAAGAAGTGTTGAATATCCAATCATAATAGGCATACTTATACCCATCGCATTTAATGCTATGGGTAACTGTGCCCCCCACTTGTGGCGCATGCCCAATCACAATGTGACACGTCGGGCGGCAAAAAACTGAAAAGACGTCTTACGCGCGTGTGGGCGCCACTCGCCTCACACAAGCCGAAAAAGAGTAACTGACACTTTAACAGCGTGCCTTGCACAGTGTCAGCAGTCACATCAGCTGTTCTTCTTACTAAACCTTATCTTCAAATGATTCCGTTTTGAGATTTAAACCTTCAACACATGCACAACAAGTTCCTTTCCCTCCAAGGAAACAAGGCCATGCGCACCTTGCACCTGTGACCAAACTACATAAGTAAGCAAAAAGGATCATGCGCAACACCATGTAACATCAAAGGGGCAAACTAGGCTTACGCCAAATAACAAAACCAAAGACAACACTCAAGTCCAGAGGTCAACCCATTTGCCATCCGCGCATGGGAGCAGCATTGGACTATAGGGACTTGAAGGGGTCCCAATCCTGCGAAAGGCATTACAAGACATGCACGTAGAGGGCCATACTTAGACTTAGCAAAACAATACTTAGCTATCACCAAAGCATGCCCGCAAGCACTTATTGACGCATGCAACACAGCAACAGCTATAAGTGCAAATAGCACAGATGGCATGTGCTACAGCCAATCAACGTGTGTCGGGCCCTACCCAGACAACTCCCACAATAATCAATCGTGCAGGAGACTAGAAGTACAAAAGGACAGTGACGTGTAACCAATCAGGTTGGGTCGTTCACTACTTCATGATCTCTACGCACAGCTGGTGACAGACTGACACCGAGGACAACCTACGTGGCTCCAATCACCGTGCACCAACATCTCAATCCTCTACAAACACCAATGGTCGTACTAGAGGAGACAAACATGATATTCCTTGATTGTGACGTCCAGCCCAAGGCTCATCAACTCATCTCCTTCTCCACACTCTTCGGCTTATAAATATCAGCCTTCAACCACAGGTTTAAGGATCGGCTCTCTTATTCTCTCGCACTTAACACACAATCCTTTAGTATTCTTAATCAATACTTATTCTCACGTCGGAAGGGTGGTTACAAGAAGAACCCCCCACCTCTCCTCCTTGTATCGAATGTGTTTTGAGTTGCAAATTATACTCTGATCATTTGTTGAGGAAAGACTAAGAATTAATCCATCTTGATGAGACAATTCCCACAAGAATAAACCTGTTGGTTTAGACTTGGTGTCTCTTCAGTTTAGCTAGTTTAGCTTGAAGGGAATGTTAAAAGAGAGTAGTCGCTTTATGTTATTAGTTAGTTGTAGTCCATTAATGGTGGTTAGTTATTCCTAACTGAATTAGCTTGTTAGTGGTTGAGTATGCAGAAAATACACTTACAAAAATAGCACAAATTCTCTTCTCTGTTTTTCAGTATATAGTAAAATTTTAAAATGTCTGCCAATGACGCGTGTGAAGTATTGTTCCATTAGTACACCATCAACGAGAAGAAGCAAGCTTTTGATTAAACCAAGAAGTGAAAGTGTTAAACCATCATAGGTTACAAGCCTACTTAAGTAGAGATATCTTTATACATCAGAGCAAATCAAAAGAACAAAATAGTAGGCTTGTGGTTGCCATAAGATCCTTCTTCATGCATCAAAGTATTCCTCAGGAAGGTAAAACTTCAATCCAATTTTCTGCAACCATAAAGATATTACTTAATCAAAAACCAAAGAAAAAATATTATACAATCATACCTCGAAGATGGAACATGATGATGATGTATATTAATTACCTCTGCAAACTTCTTGTCAGCATCACTATGATCATCTTTTCTTCCAGCAGCATCACCAACATAAAATGACCTTACAAGAAATGTCACAAACCACTCGTTAATATCTGAGAAGAAAATATATTCCATAACGGTATATACAGAGGGACCCAGTATTTTGGTATATGAAGTTACGAAAGAAAAGAACAATACTGGTTCATATCGATTGGAATTCCAGAGTTAAAATGTTGTTCCATGATGCGCCACATTCCAGGTTGTGGTTTGCGAAAAGGGTCCATCTCTTGACCTTTACTTACACCACAAGCAATAAAAACCTGTAGAGAAGTTTCTTAAGGGTTAATAATATCATAGTAAAAAACTTATATACACAGTGAAAGTGTCGAAACAAATTGACAACCCACCTGAATTGGGACATTTACGAGCTTGATGAAAGCGTCTAGTCTTCCAATTTTAGAATCCACAGCTACCTGACGTTTGTTCTTCCAGCGCTCGATATTTGATTCATTGGTGAAGATAACCTGCTCAATTATGTTGGTAAGTTTACATGTAAATACATAACGGGTTCTCACAGTCAATAAAAATAAAAAGATAAAGAGAAAGGGAAGTTGTGAACCAGTTTGTAGCCATCATTATACAAGCTCTGCAACTTCTTTGGTATTGAAGCATACATAAGAGACCACGCGTTTGCACCTACTCTGTAATTATAGAGAAATGTTGGTTATACATAAACCAAACATGCACATCATGGAGTAGGTCTGTAAATGAATGGAACATTCATGAACTCTCGTGAACTTGTTCGGCAGGAAGTTGGTTTATGTTCGTTTATCTAATAAACGAACGAACATGAACACAATTTTTTGTTCATTTAACTAAATGAACGAACATGAACACACGTTTTGTTCGTTCATTTATTTTCGTGAACGCCTATTTATGTTCGTTTATTTACATTTGTTTATATTCGTTCATTTATGTTTGTTCGTTTATTTTCGTTTCAATTTAAATACATAAGTGGTTATATTTATATAAATATTAAACATAAAAGGAATTTTCCTAACTACTTATATAAATGGCTTTCTAGTAAACAAAATGTGTTTTCCATTGGAATTTGTCATAATTAATCACTAATTTATATAAAAATTACTTTATGTTTAGTCAATTATGTTCATTTACGTTTGTTCAGTTATGTTCATTTGTGTTGTTTATTGTTTGTTAAATTATGCCCGTTTAAGTTTGTTTGTTTATGTTTGCTTACGTTCTTGAACTGTTCGTTTAGGCATAAAACGAACAAACATAAACGAACACTAATATACCCATTTTCTTAATAGACGAACATGAACAAAAACATGTGTTCGATTATATGTTCCTGTTCGGTTATAGTTAAATGAACGAACACGAACATGCCCTGTTCGTGTATGTTCGGTTCATTTGCAGGCTTACCATAGAGAAGGAAACTCAAAAACAGAGATCGCAAAGATATTATATACTTGCAAGTACCTTTGAACTGATGTTTTTGCAAGACATCCATCGAAATCAAAGGCAGCAATTTTTTTTGAATCGTGGAGGCCGTCATCCTACATATTATATGATTGATTAATGCCAAAGCATATCATGGTGTTGACTTATAAACATTAAAAAGTCTCTTAAATATAGAAGTAAAGAACTCACCCGTTCAAGATATATGATAGTCTGGAATGCCTTCCATTTCGGTTGTAATGTCGCACCCTAATAAAAAGAAACGGTCATAGCTATTAAGTCAAAACCGCAAGTTTTCCTGTATGGGTTGGATTGGCCCAAAACACTTGTCAAAACGTTGACAAGAATTGTAATACTCAATAGTAACCAAATACTTTGTAGAAAATAATTTGGAAGGTTTTATGCATTAAGAAAACACTTTGAGTGACTTTCGATCTGTTTCCTATTAAGCTAGTTTAAATTTTCCCGTTTAAGCCGTTAAGATGAAAACTAGAAAATAATAACAAAAAAACAAGGATAAAAGTGAAACTAAAAAAAACATGTTGAGTCATGAAAATTGAGTAAAAATCGTTGACTGGTGATCTTACCTTATAATTGTCCTTGACATCGCTAACTGCATAGGCTATCGCAGATCCAATGGCCTCATCTGGTGAACCAGATATCTAAAAGTAGAAGGTTTAAAGCTATCATTACAATTTATGAAACTTTTTGAAAAGAACAAGGTCTGAATTAAGTGTATGCCTAAGATGATATTTTGTTTTCAAGTTAAAAATAAACAAATTATTCTTGCTATACAACTTCCAAATGGATATAAAGTGAATTTTGAAAGGTGTAAGAAGCTTGAAAATTTGAAGCTCAGAAACAGATGTGAGAAATTCAACAGTCAAAATACTTAATAGTTTATGCTTATTCACTTAGTGACCTTTATACCTTTTCACTCTTCTGATCCGATTCCTGCAGCTCAGTTTCACCATCTTCATTCAACTGTCACCAGCCAGAACACGCCAATTATGTTAATAGTCTATACTCATTCGATCTGTGTGTGAACGATTCGTATGTGAACAATGTTGCCTTATAGTCTACAGCTCATGATGAAAAGAAGTTATACCTTTGTGATTTTTTTAGAAATGAAACTAGTGGGTTCCCACTGGCGCTCCGCAGTGGGTTCGAACGTAGATAAAAATAAACAAATTGTGACGGGCCAGTCTACGTGAAGAATAAAAACCATGTCGTGATAGTATTCAAAAGTCACGGAAAATTTATCAATTCAGTTCGTTACGGTATTGCTCATTATAACCACAAAAGTGAATATATTTGACGGGTCCGACATGTAAGTCAAATAACCTACTTACGATGGTACATAAAGAAATTTTGAAAAACATTACGTTGAGAAAAAACTAAAAAGAAAGCACAGAAAATAAGTAAAAGGAAAAAAACTAAAAGTTGAGGGTCTAAGTAGTAACCATAATAAATTGTAAGGGTGAATAATGAAAATATAAAAAAATACTTGTTAAAGTTGAGGGGCTAAACATGTCATATTAAAGTTGAGGCGCAAAATATGTCATTACAAAAGTTAAGGGGCCAAAGTTGGTTGATGTTGACAAAATAGCCTTTGAAGTATATAGATAATGTGAGCTTTCAGATCAGTAATTGTATCAACCATATTACAAGAGTACAACTCTTCCAGATCAGGAAAGTGCTACATACGGTGGCAAGACTTATAATATTGTATATATTAAAACATTAACAAGATCATCTAAAGTTAGTGTTAATACTTAAGATCCAAATCAACCTACTTAAGATGGCAGTATACATAAGATCAGTCAATCACCAAAGACCAATTTATATTCTAGGATTAAGACAAGTCAACGTCAACTAACAACATAATGACCACAAACATCTAATTAAACTCAAGCCCATAACAAAACCAGTAAAGAGAAGGGAGATAAAGAGGGTACAGTCTAGGTGACCACTGGGTTTTAAAATGCGCCCCTGAGGCGCGCCTAGGCGCGAGGCGCACTAAGCCGCAGCTTCTGGGGCTTTTTTGCTCGGCGCCTTGTGTAATTACAAGAAGCGCACAAAAGGCGCAGATTTTTGGGTTTTGGGGGGCTTTTGGCCTGACGCGCGCGCCTCATGTATCTGAGGCGTTTTTCTGCAGAAAAAAGTTGTACCCTGGGTTTTTTTGACTTGTACATGTAAGTAAAATGGTATAAAAGCCTTGTCTATAGCTATATTTAGGTTAAAGGAAGCTAAAAACCTAAAGGATATGTATGGGATATGTAAAAAAATTATATAAACACTTCGCGCCTCGGGTATGAAAAGCCCACCGCTTTTGCGCTTTGTGTTTCGCGCCTCAATTTTAGACCTCGTGCTTTTGTGCGCCTATCGCTTTATAAAACCAAGGGTGACCGTACAATCCTTTTGTTATCTACTTTGGAAGCAATTTAATATAAAAAAAATGCTTAATGTTAAAACTTCTTTTGAAATAAGAGAAAAACCAATGTTTTATGATTCATAAAAAGAAAAAAGTTATTTTCACACTCAAATCTTCAAATGCAGAGCTTTTTAAAATTAATTTCAAAGAAAGCTCTGCAACGACTCTATATTAAGCGGCAATGTTCGATATCTCTAAAGCATATAATAGAGTAAACTCAAAGAAATTACCTAACGACGTGCAAATAATGCATTCAGTATAATTACATAAGTAGCTTGTAATAAGCAGTACCTTCTTACAAGATTGTTCCTGTTCAGCCACCAGTTTCTTCAACTTTTCTTGATCATCGCTCTGAACGACGAAGAAAGAAGATACAACTCAAACATATGATCAAATTATGTACTGAATTTCCTAATCAAAATTTTACTAATTACTAATTCACTCTTCTGAACAGAAAAAAGAATAACCGCAACAACAAGTTCTAAAACTGATTAAGTACCGACCTAATGAGAAAAAAGTGATGAATGTAAACAAATTAATAGCTACAAAGATGAACAGAACCCAATGAGTTCACCTTCAAATCTGCAAACCCTTTGATTGATTCTGCTGAAACCAGGTCTGCATCTACAGGAAAGAAGCATTCTAAGTGATGCCATTTGGTATTTTCAAAACCGCGTGAGTCCCAACCACTCAACCCCATTCTTAAGGATTTGGATTCAATCTTCTCAGAGCATTTCTTGCATGAAGATCTTCCTGACTTTGCATACTCTGCAACAATCTTGATACAAGTAGAAGAAGACAACGCAAAAGTGCAGTTATTGTACTGAAAAACTTATAGTTAAATAAAAACAATTGCTATAAATAAACATCTATAGCATAACACAATACCTTATCGTTTGTAACATTCTTTTTTTCTTGACCAATTTCCTCATTTTCATGAGTCTATAAACACAAAGCAGAATCACATGAATGTCATCAGTTTCATCAAGATTTAAAAAAAAAAAGAAAAAACAATAAGGCTTGTACCATATGATCTACCTTTAGCTTCTTTGTATCCCTTTTGTCTGTCTCAGTCTCTACATCTCCTTCTCTCTGTCTCAACAATAACAGTTAACTCGTCAGACAAGAAGTAAAAAATAATAATGCAACATTGCAAAACATCACTAGTTACAGCATTGCCTATAACACGATTCACATGTTAATTACAGCCTTCTAAGTCATGTGAAAATCAATAAAGAAATATAAAGTAAAAGGCCTCTTTTGGTTTTAGTTGAAAAGTGTCATTACAATCCTAAATGATGATGCTGTTTCAACAAATTGTTACCAAGACATAGGCATGCCCACGAGCAGGAAAACTTTGAACCTTTGACACCGTGTTACCATGTCCATCAAATCAAGACATAAAGCTTATAAACATGTAGATCAAAAAATAAACGACTTACTATTAAATGCTATGTTGTCAAAAGCGCTCTCAAGGCGCGCGCAGAAGCACAGCTTTAGCATTGTGCCCTGAAAGATGTCCTTTCAGGTGAGCCAGAAGCAGATTCAGGCCAATTCTAGCCAAATTCCGGCTAAAAATCATCTGAAACCCCTTATTAAGCCTGAAATCAACCTAAAAGAGCCTAATATAGCGCTAAACAAGCCTAAAACACGTCTAAAACCCCTAAAAATGGTATTTATACTATGCGCTATGGGATTTTGACAACATAGATCAAATAATTACAAATCTCTCATGTTTGAAATAATTGTGAGCTAAATTCAGCATCCCCGCACGAAAAATGAAACCAGGAGTTTCAGCTTCTCAACACTGTTATTCCCACATTCAAAAGTCCCAAATGCTTTTCAAAGCTCATATGCATCTATGTGTAGACACAGTACAACCAGCTTAAATAACTAAATACCTTTGTAGAAGACTGATCCCCTTCACTAACCATCTGCTTCAACTTGTCCTGATCACTTTCCTGAACAGCAGAGGTAACAATAATCAGATCAAAACCAAACAATACACAACATCCTTGTGCTTTTCGAATCACAGTAAAAACAAACACGAAAACTGGAATACTATTTCGTTTTATGAATCACAAAACTAGGTGTGTGAACGAGCCAAGCGCAGCTCATTCAAATGTTCAAATTCTAAAGCTCAAAACTCAGCTAGTAAATAGTTTTGCAAGCTCGGGCACAGCTTTTTATCATTTATTTGTTAATGTTAATTTATATACACTTATAATTATTTTTATATTTAAAATTACAACTTTTAGTCGACATAATATATTACTTAGTTATTTTTATCATAATTTTAAATATAATGATTATTATTATATAAATAGATCAGTAATCCATTTATATAAAAGGGTCGTTTACGCTCACGAGCCAACTGGATTACTGAAGCTCACAAGCTTAATTTTATGATCATCTAAGCTCGATTTAAGCTTTTAGTGAGCCGATCTAGCTCACTAGCAGCTAGGATTGTAATCGAGCCGTGCCAGGCTCGAGCTTGAACATAAACGAGCCAGCTAGGCTAGGCTCAATTATTTTTCAAGCTGAAAGGTCGAGCTCGGGCTCAGCTCGTAAAAACTTCAAGCCAGCTCGAACCCAATCGGGCCGGCTCGTTTATTGTTATTAAGTTTTTCTACAGATATTAATAACATAAAAATTAAAATTAAAAAGAGTTAACACACATTTCTAGAAATATATATACACACATACATAGGAGCCGAAGAGCCGAGCACCCCTGGCTCAAGCTCGCCTCGAATACAAAACCAGTTGGCTTCGCTCGAAAACAAAATGAGATTATTTCAAGCGAGCCACAAGTTTTTTGTACTAGCTGACTCGTCACTCGTACATAAAACTAAATAGTGCATTGTATAAAGAATAACAAAACCCTAAGCTAACAAAATCTAACTCAAACCCTACTGTGAGTTGAGAAAGCCCTTCGATATCGGTTTCAGAAAGTGAAACGGAATCCAAAGAAGAAAAGCAACCGAAGTGATGCCATTTGACGCTATCAAAACCCCTCGGGTCCCGAATCTTCAACCCTAACCTCAGAGATTTGGAATCGATCTTCTCGGAGCATTTCTTGCATGACGATTTGCCTGATTTTGCGTACTCTGCGACGATCTTCGGTGAAGAAGATGACATTGCGTAGAAATTGAATCGTACAGACCTAGGGTTTTTATGGAAGAATATGATGCGATAATTAAAGGCTAAGAACATACAGTGGAGTTGAGAGTACAGTTCAGAGAATATAGGGTTTTGTGCCTGTGTTGTGAGGATGGTGATTAACGTTTTCCCGCCATTCTGGAGAAATGTAGTCCTGTACAACACGAATCATCGCAAGACGGGTGGGTAGATTCGGGTTTTTTTTTTTTTTTTTTTAAGATTGCCGGTGTGTGAAACGGTTTGGATTGGGGCAATACGTAGGTGTGAGCTCTATCAGTCCACACCAAAAAAAAGTGAAATATACACACCTAAAAAAGTGAAATATAAAAGGGGTGTGACCAGCCCAACGATAAGGTGACATTTGGTATTCCTTTTATTATTGTTATATCTTGACAATATATAGAAAAAACCTCAATTTATATTAAAAGTATATTATATTAATTTAAAAAAAATGACATAAAAGACAACCAATAATAAAAATAACTGCTTCTTAAAACCCAAAAAATAAAAACAAACTATTTATTAAATCCTACAAAATAAAAAAAAGTACAGAGTACGATATACATTAAAGTGGGCAACCCACAAAATCCGTATTTGCATGGTGCTTGTAATCGATCTTCGCGATTTCGAGTCGATCGTCGTTGGTCAAGTCGTCCGTAGGGACACGGTTGAAGCAAGTTTTAAAGTGATCCAACTTCAGTTTGAGCTTACGCCATTTGTGTGGACACACGTTTAAGTGTGACGCGTTTTGCCGACGAGCTATTGGTATTGTTGAAACGCTCGACCCCAATACGCGGATTGATTGCGTTGTAGAGTACGTTGGCATCGACAATCGATGTAACAAGTGTGATTTCTTCCTCTTCGGTCCAATGCACCATGTTTACCTTCGTTTTTTTTTTCTTTTTTTCTGGGTGTGGGTGTGGGTGAAGAAGATTGGGAGAATATGGTTAGGGGTTGGGTATTTATAGGTATAAAATGTAATTTAAAAAAAAACTTGATTTGGCATAGC
This sequence comes from Scalesia atractyloides, assembly GCA_947069175.1. Taxonomy (NCBI): domain Eukaryota; kingdom Viridiplantae; phylum Streptophyta; class Magnoliopsida; order Asterales; family Asteraceae; genus Scalesia; species Scalesia atractyloides. Next base: position 63,348,702 of record CAMTDV010000008.1, read on the forward strand.
GGCTACTCCAACGTTCAAAATTTTAAAAAAAAATGATTGTTTGGCCTGGCCACGGTAACGATCCAATTTCTTTAGTCATCCAAAGCCCGCCACGTCACCCATGCCCCCTTGCCCCACGCTAGACAAAATAGTCACGCCAAGCGGGCAACGCCAAGTCCAACGCCGAGCCAATGTGGTGTAGCCGGCGTTAAACCCCCTTCCAAGCCCCATCCCACGCCCCACATCCAGCAGTCTAAGGATGGGTTTTTTCTGGGTCGAAACAGGTTAGGTCGGAAACGGCTTGAGTAAGTTGATGGATTATTTTTGGTTTAAGTGTGAACAACTTGTTTTACAAAGACATAATTCCACAAATCAACCTTTATGCTATACCTAAACTTCATTTCTTATTGCGCGGGGTCAACCTTTAACACTAACCCGTTAGATTTATTGGTTAAGTCACCTCACATGCAAAGCATGTGAGGGTATTTTAGTCTTTTCAAATCCATGTTTAATATATATATATATATATATATATATATATATATATATATATATATATATATATATATATATATATATACATATATATTAGCAATAACCCGCGCAATGTGCCGGCGAAAACAATTTACAATGCGGTACTCGTAATCTGTTAGTTTATCAGTCAATTTGGCAGGCGTATCTAAAAGTTAAATAAAAATGTAATCAGTACTTCCTACTAAAATATTAAATAAGGTACTTAGAGCTAAACTATTAAAGTGTGATTCCCCCGCTCAATTCAACGAGAATTATAGGCCAATATCAATTTGGTTCCTTACAAACTGGCACTCGATACTTTAACCAAGAGAGAAAAGCCAAAGAATAAAGCCATTTTATGCCCAAAATTCTATCACCACAAATTTTACATGGAGCGAAAACCATTAAAATAAATATCGGTATGGGTTCTCATATTGTTCGGTTGGAATCCGTTGGCGGCAGTCTCTGACGTGCGGTGATATCCGACGAAGGGCGGAGGGCATCGGCGGCTGGCGAAAGTGGCGGTGACGATGGGAGGGTGGTGATGTTGTGTGTTTTTGGTGTACCCCAACTCTTGGAGACCATAGGTATATATGTAGGTAGAATACCTCTTCAAAATTAGTGAACACAAGTTATTAGAGAAAATCAAATTAAATAAAGTTTAAACATGTTAAAAGCGCATATTATTAATTGTATAATGGTTGAAATTAAAAAATAAAAAAAAACTTAAAATATAGCGAGGTGGACCAATCAAAGTGAACTACTTTTAAAGGAAATAGCATGGTTGTAAGGTATCCTCTATTCAAAGGGTGAAGAGGTCAATTTTCTAGTATATGAGTAATTTTTAAATACATTATTTTTTCGATTAAAAATAAAAATCATCTTTTGAAACTAAAGGTTTTACTATAAATTCTAAAACATCTTTATATTTCATCTTTTTGTTAAAGTGTAGCGTAAATATATATTTACATACACCCACACAAAACATGAACATTTACAAAACACCTAATTTCAAGTCAAGAACCTATATTCAAGCTGCCACAACACATTAGAATCAACATAAGAAACAAAAATTAATACACAATGTATGCATCATAAGTGCATTAATACACAATGATGATAACCACCTAAAAATGAAATATGCTTCGCACACATGTGATCAAGAAATATCCTCAAGTAATTATTCAATATTATTTATTTCCTTATCAGGGAAATTAGTTTAGAACTAAATTCAACAATAATACCGACCAAAGTCAGCTCAAATAGAAACAATAAAAAATTAGATAAACTTCAACTTATACCACCCTGCAATCATTGTTGCAACAGTTATCATTCACAACTTTATAATTGCTTCACTTTAAACAAGTACAAACAGAAAAGAGGTCATAAGGAAACCTAACAATATTCCCAGTAAAACTTTAAACATGTAGTATTGAGAGTTACAAACACAACAATAAACATCAAACTAAAAGTTTCAGGAAAAAAAAGATGAACAATCACAACCATCCAAATATAAGCGTAACTCAAGGTTTGAATCTCATGGCCTCGATTATAATCTAAGAATGCTTGCGTTAAAATCTTGTTAAATGCAAAGTATCACAACTCTACACAAACTTCTTAATCTGCTCAGCTATAAGGCACTCTTCAATTAGATCATTGACAGAAAGAAAATCATCAATAATTGTCAACATAATTGCCATCTTCTTTATCCTATAACCAACTAGAGCATGTTTTGCTTCAAGTTCAAACCACAAGAACTTTAGTCATGCCATACACACAATGGTGCACACTATCTACAACCTCTTCATGGTAGACACTTTAAACGAAGTTAATTGTTTACCACCACCTTGTTCTCTTATTTATTTATCTATTTCTTCCAACTGGGATATTGAATGTGATTAATGGGTCATGCAAGTTATGCCTGCAGTCAAAACAACTTCAGTATAGCAATTCATGTTGTTCTAAAGAAAGTAAAAACCTTTCATAACCACTAAACTTAAACTTTCCTCCCTTAGTCCCATGACACTTCATAAACCTTTCATTTTCATAAAAGTAATCATGTTTAAACTGGCAGCGAATCCTTTAATACCATTGTTACAAATCATTTTTCCAATTATACTTTTGATTTGGGTCATGTACATTTAAAAATTTTTCATAACAGACCCAATTACAGGCAATATCTACACAGACCACCACCCACTTAGGAATACACACGCGATCTGCTAGAAATTTGCAAAGGTGCCCAATGATTTTTATTTCCTCAAAGGAACTTGTTTTTGAACCATATAAACTATTTTCAGGGGTGCCTTGCCATAAAATCTTCAAATAAAACAGCTTTTGAGGTTGTATGCTTAAAAAAATGGCTCAAATAGTTTGACCATTTTTGACCCATTTGACTAAAAAGCACCAGCCAAAACAAAACTTCATAAGTAAAAGGTCAAAACCAGTTGCCTGTTTAGATGTGATTTACTTGCAGGCTTGTACATGAACTACTTTTAAGAGCCTTTTGAGATTGTAATCAATGATGTTGCCATGTGCAAGAGGAATCATCCTTTCAACCGGTAACCCATTCTTTAGAGGAGGGTTAGGTTTTGGCCAGGTAGAGGTAGGCCGGTTCGGGTCCGGGTTTTGACCGAGTATAGATTTGGAGTTCAATCTTCGGCCAGGTCTGAAACTGGTTTATACCCACACTAATTGACTGTGTAAACCTTTTAAGTAGTAAACTTGATATTGTTGAACACAAGAAAAACCATTTTAAAAGTTCACACACAAATGACACAAGTATAAATCTGTAGTCATCAGGGAAGATACCTTTGTAAGTCAGCTGAGACTTGGACCAGGATGAAGTTTCCCCCATGATTAATCAAATCAAGGCTCCTACTTAAGTTAAAAGACCCATCCTGAACAACACAAAATGGAAGCATAATATATAAGGAACTCTAATTAACAAATGCTTGAATTACATATTACCTCCTTTAAGGTCTTTTTAGCTATGTAGACCAAAATTTCTATCCAATAAACAAAATCCGGAATAGTCGAGTGGTTTGGAACCGAATGAAAGAACAGTCACCGAAGAACATGGCCGAAGATTGAACTCCAAAATCTGCTAAGCAAAACCCTATAATATAGAATTGAAGCAGAAACATGATTAGACACCCTTGGAATCATAATCGATTTCAAGAAAGTGATCACAAAACCCCATGGTTTAAAACTATACTACTTTAAAATCCAAACCTTGTATAGGTCAACCATGTAGTTCGAAAAAACAATCAACCAAAATTCTCTTTAGAACCCTCTCACAACGAGGGTCTACAATTTGTGTATCCTGGTAATATAGTGAGGGTATTGAATAAAGTATGGCCTTCTAGGCGTGGTAAAAAAACTATGTGTTCTAAAATTAATTAAAGATTCAAGAGAATCAAATAATCAGGTGTAATAAAATGACATGTAAAAAAAGGTGTTCCGATGTGCTGCAGGAAGTTGTAACTATCAGATAATTAGATGTTTGTTGTAACCCAAATTCTGATCTAAAAATGACATTTCTGTAAAAAAAAGGAGAGCTGTTTCATGATATGTGTGTGAAAGTCCCTTAAATTGGGTTAAAAATGAAGAAAATAAACAAACTTTTGATGGGATTTAATGTTCACAGCATATATAAAATAAAAGAAATGTTAAAACAGTAAAAACAATTTGTAAGTTCAATTTTTAAAGCTCCGACACATAATGACCTACAATTTTTAAACCAAACAAAAAGAACTACAATTTTTAAACCACTCAAGGCTTCCATCATCAAATATAAAATTATTAAACCAAATAAAAGAATTACAAATTTATTTATTCTGGAAACTCATTGTTTTTATTTGCAAGTAGCACAAATGTGCCGTTGGTGGGCGTAGCTGTAAAGTACATTCATAGTGAAATAGTTTGCATATCACCAAATACATGACCTATATACATATTCAACACTGAAACTTGAGACCATAGTTCATTCATGGTGAAGAGCTTTTATACCCTTACTTCTCTATTAAAAATAATCATCAAAGAATATATGGTATTTAGATTCAAACACATCAGTAAGAAAATAAAATGCAACCTATGCATTTATTTAGAAGAATACAACATGTAACCTATAGTCTTCAGTTATAAATTTATAGATTACCATATATCTATAAAACTCAATTATTTAAATAAATATAGATTACCAAGATTCTTAATATAACCCTAACTCTCCAACAACACCCAAATGTGACAAAAATAGACGAGATACGAACCTGTAAACGATCTCGTAACAGACGGGATATGAACCTATAGACAACTTGAGAAGTCCGAAATCAGCCCGGTATGGTCACCATGAACCATCACCATCACCCCAATCTGTAAACAATACATTTATATTCAAAACTTAAACCATACAACTTATCTATTTTTAATGAATCTATGAAAAAGGATCGGTTACCGTGGCTCTAACTTCACGCACTTGCAGCCCCAATCTTCTTATCAAATTTTTAAGTATTCTACACTTGTTGAATTATCGAGTTGTATTTAAGGTTGCTATGCGCATATATGGCTTCACCAAAACAAAACCAGCTCTTATAGACCACCACATCCAAAGTGAATTTATTATCTTCTGGTTTGTTTTACCCAAAATAATATACCACATATATGGGTTTAGTAAATCAAACATGATAAACACTAAAATCCTTGTGTGGCCCTTTCTACACCAATATTTATTATGTGGGTTCTTAAAAACCACTCAATCAAAGCACGATACAAAAGAAAATTCAGTTTTTTTTGTTCTTCACCCCACGAAAAAAAACTAGAAAATGGTGTGGTGGGTTTTTATCTGGGCGGTTTTGTTCAAGATCTGAAAGTGTTCATGATCTAAAAAAACTAAATGAAATAAATCACAAAAAAGGACTATGAAATTGAACGCTTACTATCTCGTTGAACAATCTCCAAAGCAAAAAAAGCAAATCTGGGCGGAGTAAAATAGAACAAAGTTAGGGTTTGAAAGTTTAATGAAATTAATAAAATATGCATGAACCAATGCTGCTGCCTAATGATGAACATCAAAAAGTCGGTTTCGCGGCTGGAACCCTAACCGCCGCCATCACTGTCCATATTCAAAGGTTCCACCACCGCAGCTTCGTCCCAGGCCTCTTCCTTGACACGACGATCTTCATCTCTAGAACCAGAGAGGGGACGAAGCTAGAGTGTCACAGAAACCATGGAGGAGAGATGATATCTGAAAGTGTATTTGTGGTTGCTTTTTGTTCAGATCTAAAAATGTTTAGGGCTTTTGAAATTTGAAAGCCCGCCCAAAAGATTTAAGTGTGTTTGAAAGCCCAGTGAATCTGTTTTTGCATTAGAACATTGTACATCATGCTTCCAAGTCATGTGCTTTAAAGACTTGTACAACATGCATTAAAGGTGTTTTAATTAAAGTGACAAATTACCTTAAGTTGCCTTTGGATATGCTTATTATATATAGTATATATATTAAAGCCACAAAACCCATATCAACCCTTTACTATTTTACACCTACACACACCTTCTAATACCTCAAAACCTTGATCAACCGTCGTCACCCCTGACCTCACTACCTTACAGTTGTTAAGATGATGGATGGAGAAGGTGATTAAGGTGATGGATGGAGAAGGTGGTAGTCGGGTGTGGTGTTTCATGGTGGTGACTGGGTGGAGACTGATGGTGAATGTTGGTGGTTTACGGTGGTTGTGTGGTGACCGGAGGTGGTTGGTTATAGGGTGCGGTGGTGGTGTGGTGTTTCATGGTGGTGAGCCAGTCAACCTGATCGAACTCCGGTGGGTTCAAACTCCGGCGAACTTGGTTAAAATTCTGTTTATTTACAGTGGTGGGTTCAAACTCCGACGAAGTAGGTTCAAATTCAGTTTATCTACAACTACGTTTAATAAACCTAGAACTGGATCCTATTTTACTAAGCAACGCCAATGTTGAAATAATTAAAGTAAACTATGATAAACAAAAATGCATAGTAACTAATGACATCGTGTAACTAATAACAAGAATCTAGACATCAAGTTCCAAATATCTAAAAACAACCATAATTCAATCTCAGATATAATTGGATAGGATCATGCCTAGACGCTCACACATATCAAATTTTCATTTAGCTTTGGTTAACAATGAAAAGCTAACACTTTACACTTTTAAGTATCAAAATTCTTCATAGTATATCATATCGATGGTTGTTGTAGTTGGATTCACCGTTGTTTTTCGAGCTTTCTCGTTCATCATTTCGTCAAATTCATCTTCATCTGATCGTTTCTCCGGTAGTTGTACCTGACGGTTTTGTACCACTTACTCTGTTAAGCAATGCTACTTGTTTATGTATGAAATTAGAGATATGATTGAATGTTGTAGTCGATTATTGAAGTTTAATAGTCTAATTTTAAGAAGATACAACTGTTAGGTATTAGTTAATAGCCTAGGGTTCCAGTCATTAATACTTTAGGCTTTTAGGGAATGAATTAGGGAAGACAAGATGGAAATGACAATAACACCCTCACATGCTTTGCATGTGAGGTGACTTAACAAGAAATCTAACGGTATTAGTGTTAAAGGTTGACCCCTGCATCAAAATATGAATATAAAGGTTGGTTTTGGCCGATTTCATAGTCAAATGTATGAAGTTTAGTTTAAGTATAATATAAAAGGTTGATTTGTGCAATTTTGTCTTTTACAAATGACATATCCACAGTATTAAGAATATCTATAGTAAAACCTTACTCTTTTGAAGTATAAGAGAATTTGAAATTAGGATAGCTATTGAAAAGAAATTATTTTATATGGAAAACCAAAATTTAATTTAAATTTAAAAGAAAACTATTTAACCTAGAAAATTAAAAAGAAAATAGATACAAATTAAATGGTCAAAAATACCAAATGAGAAAGAAGAGAATCGCCAATCATTTCATTATGACGATCTCGCTTCAACCATTCATTTGTATGGCGATTAAAAATGAATTAGAGTTTCACTATACTAGTTGACACGAAGATGTCATTTCCATCTATGTCTAATTCTAGTGTAAGAAATGGAATAGACGAGATAAAAATGTATGAGATAATAAAATGACATGGATCATTACCACTCCATGGTTTTGTTTGGTTATCATGTGGGAATGGAATAGATCATTACTTTGTGTTATTTGGTAGGTGGCGGTGGTCATAGTTGTCACACCCAAACCGATGGCGGAATCATCGGGGCGAATGTAGTAGATTGCTCGAGACTTCGTACCGCTAATTTATGACAAGTATTTAAGTAAGAAGTTCGGTTACATCGATAGGAAACAAAGTACAACAACATAACTTAAATCAAATTACAACACTTAATCAAGAAACACGATCCAAAAATAAATCTAAGTCTAAGTGGGTTTCTAGTTCATCCTACTAGATTTCATGCATCCTTATCATCATCTTGAACCTGCAACATATATAAAAGTATAGTTCAACACACGAGGCATTGGCGAGTATACAAGTTTGAATAGTATATAACGTAAAAAGGTTTAAACATGCGACATGGCATAAACGTTACTTAAACTATTATACAATGTAGTAATGCGACTATACATGTCAACCAAAGTTTACCGCTAGCGTAATCTAATCATAACAATGACTAGACCATTTTGTTTACTTAACATGACCTCACGAATACAGGCGGTGCATTAATCCTATAGCGCTATACATGTTAAGGGAAGCTCGTACGAAGTTGACGTAGTATAAAGCATTAAATTCTAGCATGAATAAGTTTGTAAGTATTAAGCATGTATGATTGAATGTTTGTGTTGTGATTTATGCATAAAGAATTGTGATTTAGTGGGTTGATATAACATATAAGTTGCACCCCAAAAAGTGTAAAGATAAAGAGAGGAGTCGAGTATGCTCACAATTTTGCAAGCTTTCCTAGCAATCCGTGAGCTGATGCATTGAGGTGATGAACACCGAAGTTACCCTACAAGAGGGAAAAAGAGGTGTGTGAACATTTTGAATTTGGTGAAAGATTCGGACTTGGATTCATAAAATACGGAAAGAAAACGTAGAAAATGCCACTTCGTGCAAAGTGATTTTGCAATACGTGGGAAGTGATTGTCCACTTCGTGTGAAGTGACAATACTGAAATGATTTAGCTCGTTTTGCACCCGTTACGACACTGATTTCTATGAACGGGGATTTTGGCAACCAGACAGAACAGTCTAGGGCCATTGCACTTAATCAGAATGCGATTAATATTAAGTCCAGACTAGATTCTTAAGAAAATGCGATAAATACATATGGTTTAAGTCCATATTTAGTCAAGTTTGTCATAGAGGTCAAGCAAGGAGGTATGAAACCTCATTATATGATTCACCAAAGCACTAAGTTTATCAACATAGTTGATAAACCCGGTTGTTCATGAATGTAAAGAAAATAAATAAAATGTTCAAGTTAGGTGTGGAACTTAATTCGGGTGGCCAAGGCTTCCAACGTTCTCACAATTGCTGGAACACAAGTCTAATCCTAGCGAGGATGATGGACTTGGTTAGCTTCTAGATTTGGTACAAAGAAAAAGAAGAAGAATCGTAAAAGAAAAGTCAAGGTATTAGAGAGCTGAACTCACTTAGATGGTCTGAGAACAATCTGCCGGGAATTCAGACGTCTTAGATTGAGAGTGCAAAGATTCGGAAAGATTGAAGTGGTGAAGTGGGTATGTATTTATAGGGAAAAGTTGCTGCAAGCTCCATTTTGTTCTAAGTGTGCTCACTTGGTGCGAAGTGTACTTCACTTCGTATGAAGTGGGTACAGTTCATGCGAAGCGGGTTCAACTCACACGAATGGTTCAGCTTAGGGCTGTTTTTATGTATTTTAGCCAGTTTTCGAGTATATCAAGCATAAAGTTTTAATGCATGAGTATTGCATGTATAATAAGTATGATTTGCATGAAAGTATGTATTTGAATGATTGATTGCAAATATAATAAGTATAGGTAAAAAAAGTATTTCATTATGATCAATGTCTCGGATTACAAAGTTGAGAATATGACATGAATACAAGTTTCCAAAAACAGAAATACGATTACACATTCTAAATAAGAAAGTACAAGAATGCAAAGTGTTACAGTCTCCCCTACTATAGGAAATTCCGTCCCGAAATTTTTTCAAGAGGAAGACTCAACGAATAGACACAGATGCTTGGTCTTCATCTCACTCTCGAGTTCCCAAGTGAATTCAGCGCCACGTTTGCCTTCCCATCGATCCTTGACTATGGGAATGCGACTGCGCCTAAGTTGCTTGGTTCCTCGGTCCATGATTTTGACCGGTTTTTCCACGAAGTGAAAGGATTCATTGATTTGAAGATCACCAAGTGGAACTTGAAGTCCTTTTTCTGCTAGACATTTCTTCAGATTTGAAACATGAAATGTAGGATGAACTTGTTGAGTTCTTAAGGTAGATCCAGTGGATACACTACCTTGCCAATCCTTTCGGGAATTTTGAAAGGACCTACATAGCGAGGTGCGAGTTTCCCTTTCTTACAGAATCGAACTACACCCTTCCAAGGAGATACCTTGAGAAGTACAAAGTCACCAACATTGAATTCCAGAGGCTTGCATCTCTTGTCAGCATAACCTCCTCAAAGCTAGAAGTCGACAAAAGAAATACACTGACAAACGACACAAGCCTTTAGGATTCAATGTTGGCGATCATGTACTTCCTCAAAGCTAGAAGTCGATAAAAGAAATACGCTGACAAACGACGCAAGCCTCTGAATGTTAGTGACTTTGTACTTCTCAAGGTATCTCCTTGGAAGGGTGTAGTTCGATCGTAAGAAAGGGAAACTCGCACTCGCTATGTAGGTCCTTTCAAGATTCTCGAGAGGATTGGCAAGGTAGCATATCGACTGGACCTACCTCAAGAACTCAACAACGTTCACCTAACGTTTCATGTTGCAAATCTCTAGAAGTGTCTAGCTGGACTTCAAGTCCCGCTCGATGATCTTCAAATCAATGAGTCTTTACACTTTGTGGAAAACCGGTCGAAATCATGGACCGAGGAACCAAGCAACTGTGGGTCCAAGTGACGACGGTTCTAGACGGGAGTTTGGGCGTATAATAGAACCGATTCGGTAGAATGGGAGAAGAAACAGAATCAGCGAAAGCATTCATTCATTCATACCAAAAGAGTATACATCTTGTCTGGTTGGTGGAATTCCTAGAGAGAATCCGCCAGCGTTTCCCTTAGTGAACTTCCAAAACTTACAAACAATGAACACACAACGCATATATATAGACATGAGCAGCTCGTGCGAAGCGAGCAGGTTGACTTCGTACGAAGTGTCCTTCGTACGAGTGAGTTGTTTATCACTCGTATGAGTCACATTGTCACTCGTACGAGTCACATTGTCACTCGTACGAGTCACATTGTCACTCGTACGAGTCACATTGTCACTCGTACGAGCCAGTTCTCATTCACACTTGGGTTGTGTGTTCGTATCTAATCTATACAATATTCAATGCACACTCTTTCTAGCCTATTCACATAGTGATGGACATAAAGTGCATCAATAGCAACTTACGCAGTTGCATTCCCATAGTCAAAGTTCTATGGGAAGACAAACATGGTGCTGAATTCACTTGGGAACTCGATAGTGAAATGAAGACCAAGCATCCGCATCTTTTCGTTAAGTCTTCCTCTTACATAAATTTCGGGACGAAATTTCCTAAAGTAGGGGAGTCTGTAAAGCTTCGCATTTTTGTACTTTCCTTAAAAGTGTAATTGTATTTCTATTAATGGAAACTTATATTTGTATCACATTCGTATTTCATTTTCAACTTTGTAATCCGAGACTTCGATTGTAAGGAAATTCATAATTATACATACTTGTCTTACATGCATTCGGTCGTTAAATACATGTTTACATAAAAACCGATACTTGTTATACGTGCAAATACTCATACATACACTCTCGATATTCAAATTATACGTACATACATGTTATACGCTTAAAAACATGCCAAAACACCAAATTTTAGTTTAAATGAGGGAAAAACCAAGTTCAGGGATCAAATTGCAAAATCTGCCTAAATTAGGCTGTGGCGAGGCGCGAGAGACAAGGCTCTGCCTCTCGCGGGTGGTGAGAGACCTCAATCCACAGCAAAATGTTTACAGCTCGCGGGTTGGCCTAATTTCTTCACTTTTTTCACACCCAATCACCTCTAAACCTCATTTAACACTAAACCCTAACTACCCACTATATAAACAAGCTTCCTAACCCTCTTTTCCACTTTCCAAACACTTCTAAATCATCAAAACTCTCTCAAATCTACTGAAAAATCAAGAACGAGAAACTTTCTAGTGCAAAAGTGAGTTCAAACTCACTTTTCTCCATATTTTCTTCACCAATTCTTCCTCTATAAAGCTTGGAACACCTCTAGAGTGTTTCCACAGGTTTGCCATGGCAAACCAAGGTGGAACATCACCATGGTAGTCCAACTTTATTGGTTTTGGAAGAAGACTTTACAAACTTTCATTAAACTTATGTTTTCTCATACAAACTTGTGCTTCTTATGCTACTAATAAAGTCCATGGTTAGTAAGCTTGGACAAGATTGATTCATACAAATCGGAGGGGTAAATCACCTTCCAGACTTTCTGTTTTTGATAGGGTTATCAACCCACAAGTGATGAAACCATCTGAGCTTGTCATGATTCTTGTGACAAGACTTGTGCTTTTGTATAAGTGTGAATACTTGGAAGCCTTGGCTATCCTACCTTCATTCCACCACCTCACTTGATGTTTTCATCTTGTAATCCCAAGTGGTTTGCTAGACCCAAAGTGACTTAACCCCGTCTAGGCTCCGACACTTAGTTAACTCTTTCTATATCGGGAATGGCTCACCCGGGTTAAAGCTTGCTTGGCTACTTGGTATAGCGAGAAGTTGTACATTTCCTTTCATTCATGACCATCCGAATCATCCTTGTGATGATTTGTGTATTGGGGAATCTTACAAATGAGGTTAAATGATGGTTATCCTCCTACCTCTATGCTTGACTTATATGACAATATATGATAATCTTGATGGACTTAGCTTAGAATTGTTATATAATCTATACGATATATATATACATATATATATACGCACACACATAACTGAATCCTTGATGATAATCAACATGGTTAGTTGTCATGGTAATAGGTTATATTATCTAAGTATTGAACCTCTCGTTAACGATTCTAATGGGTATCTGACCCATGAAATCACATTAAACCATACAGGACTTATAGTGTTAAGAACGAGGGTTTAAGTCTTGATAATTACTTTCTCATATACATACTTTTGCATACTTTAATTCCGAATCCAAATCCGAATCCTCCGTTAACCTCTGAATACTCACACACCTTCATTTACCCCATGTAGGGTAACCTCGGTGTTCCATCCTCCAAACTCTCCAACTCTTCACGGGAATAACAAAGGAAGCTTTGCAAAACCGTGAGTATACTCGACCCCGTTTTACTTTACACATTTGGGTGCAATACATGTATTTTATGCAATACCACACAAACATGCTTATACATAAATCATAAAACAATATTTATACATGCTCTTTGTGCTAAACTTGAAATCACACATGCTTATACTTGACATGCTTATACTTAGTCATTAACTTCGATCAAGCCTCCCTTAACATGTATAGCGCTATAGGAGTAACGTACCACCCGTAAACTTGAGGTAATGTTAAGTTAAACACATACGGTCTTTTCATTGCTATGAATAGATTACGCTAGCGAAAAACTTTGGGTTGACTTGTATAATTGCATGATAGTTTAATGTATGTTAGCCCGGAGATTAGACATTTATGTATGAAGATTTGTTTAAAACGTTTATACAATGCTACTATTGTTGGTGTATAATGTCTATTGCCTACGTCTAGGATATGTTGGTCGTGTAAATAGGGCTTATATTTGTCAAAAGATATGTTTGTTAAGTTTGTAAGATGGCTTGTACGAGTGAGCCTATGTGGCTAATACGAGTGACACTTTGTCACTCGTACGAAGCACAACTCGTACGAGTCAGCAACCCCACTCCTTGTGCGAGACATGTTGGCCTATATATAGTGTAGCTTGGGTGTTGTGTCCATAGCTGTTGATGTGTGACTGAGGCGAAGCCCTGTCAGTTTGTTTACGCTTCTGTAACTTTCCATGTTTATTAATAGAAGAAGTAACGAAGTTTAAGCAGCATACTTGATTGTTCGTTTGTCAAACTCTCTAACAATGTATTCCACCTCTGTTAGTTGAATCAAGTCAGTCTAGTGCTCACGGAGGAGAGCCGATCCCCTCTCACAACTATTCAAACTTGTATGCTCACTAATGCCTTGTGTGTTGAACTATACTTTAACATGTATTTAGGTTGATTGTTGATTATGATGATGTTGGAAACGAGTAGGATAACTTAGATACTCATCTAAATTTTGTATTAGAAATGTTGTACTTGTATCTTGTTTCAAACATGTTGTATTTGATTCAAACCATTATACTTGATCATTATCTAATAATTGAAATTTAATTATTTAACTACTTGTCACTTATTAGCGTTTATCAAGTAATTGTTGAAGTTGGCTTGATAGCTCTTGCATTTCCAATGGTGCGAGACGATAAGGAGATTTAGCAACATGCATAGCACTAGGAATGAGATCAATACAAAAGTCAATGGAACGAGGAGGAGGAGGACCAGGTAGGTCTTCGGGAAAAACGTTAGGAAAACCGCAAACGACAGGAACATCACTCACACTTTTTCCTTTATCTTTCTTTTCCATAATGTGGGCAGAAAAGCAAAGTACTCTTTGCACAAGTACTTGTTCGCTTGCGTACACGACATAAGTTTGAGACCCTTAGAAGGTTTCTCACCATAGACGTGTAACAGATCGCCACATAGAAGAGGAATACTAATGAATTTCTCAGAACCAACTACTTCATAATGGACTCTACGAAGCCAATCCATGCCTATGATGATATCGAAACTACCCAATTGCATGGGTATGAGGTTAATCTAAAACTTGTGGTCATTAAGATCAAGAGTACAATTAGAAAGAACGAAATCGCCGATGATTGATTTACCATTAGCGACTTCGACGTTAAACGATTTTGGCAACATAGAGCATCTACACTTAAGCATTTGTTCAAATTCAGCGGATACAAAACTTTTATCTGCGCTAGTATCAAATAAACATAAAGCATAAACATTATTTACAAGAAACGTACCGTTATGACGTCGTTGCTGTTCTGGAATTCAACAATAGTGACAACAAAAGCTCATCCAAGAGGAGCATGCTGCTGGTTGTTGCACCAGGGGAAACGTTGCTGAGGTGATTTGGTCGCCATACTTGTAGCAAGCACGACCATTCTCTGCTGGCTGCTAGGCTTGGTTTTGGGTAGCGGGTGTTGAAGTGTCCAAACCTATTGCACGTAGTGTAAAGGCAGCATAGTGCGGTAGTAGGGTGATGGTAGGTGCATGTCACACACTTGGGAAGAGTCCCAATGTAGCCTCGTTTGGATGGTTCAAGGTTTTGGGTTAGGGCAAGTTGTTGTTGGGGAGGGTCTGGCGGAGTAACAACCGCGCAGTTTCAGTTTGAAGCCCTCCGCTTCTTACCATTGGGTTTGGGTGAAGGTTTAGATGGCTCAGCGATTGGTTCAATGGGAGCTTGGTGAACCGTCTTGGTAGAACCCTTCGTTCCGAAGGTTCCAGCCAAAACTTGGTTATGGTTAAATTTGGCTGGGCGGTAAGTATCCTCAAGGGTTTTAGGTCGGGCGGCCTCTACATAGTTGGAGAAAGAAGAAGGGAGGACTCGAATGTGCTTAGTTATGGCCTTGTCGGTGGAATCGACTTGGCCAGGGCAAAGTATGCTAAGTTGCTTGAACCTAGCGGTGAGGGCGGTGTTGTCGCTCCAATTTGCTTGAGATTCCAAAACTCGTTCTTGAGTTGTTGAAGCTCATGGGGAGGACAAAACTTATCCTTCATGAGTTTCTTGAGCTCGACCCAAGTGAGTGTGTAAGTGGCGTCGTCACCACGCATGTTTCGTTCAGCGGTCCACTAATCGAGGGCTCTCAATCGAAAGACGCTAGTGGCGTTGATGTTGATGGTGCTTAGGTGATCGGGACACCCACTCTAGCGGAACGTGACTTCAACGGCATCGAACCATTGGAGTAGTTTCATCGCTCCCTCTTCGCCCGTGAATGGCATCGGGCTGCAAGAGTTAAATTGTTTAAACGAAAAGGTTGATTTGGGTGGGTCGACTTTGGACTCAACCAAGGTAAGGGGGAATCGGTGTTAATGGGGGCTGATTGGATCTTGCTGACGATGTCGGGTATGATTTTGGCCATTTGCTTGGCCATAAACTTCATCATGTCCTTCTTAGACATCAAATCGTTGTTGGAGTTGGATTTGGACTTCTTCCTTTTGTTCGAGTTGTTTGAAGAAGACATCTAAAAAGTTGAAAATAGGGGTAAAGGATGAGACTTGACCATAATGTGTTTATAAAATAAAGTTTGTTCACACGTATAAGCATAAAAGTAGATCACATAGCACGTAAGTTTCACATTGTTACAAAAGCATATCACGTATTTGCATTGTATAATCATGTATAAAGACAATAAGAGTAGTAAATTTAGTTTGTTCACGATTATTAGCGTTGTTTTAGATTGCGAAGGGTGTGCGATTTGTGCATCCAATTCGAAATGATAAACGTATCAAGATAAAACACTTTGAAATGGATGTAGCATAAAAGAGATTCAACGTAAAACTTGGAGTGTCTCGGAACGAAACTAAGACTATTCCAAAGTGAATTGAAAGTCCTTTTGAGTTAGGGAGACATGTTTTGGCTTAATAGGTAGAATACTCTCACTGAGAAGCGGTTAGCGATATTTACCCTTCCAGTTACTACATGTCCCTAAACGATCGAAAATTCGAAACTTCGGCGGGATTGAAAATCGAAGAATGGGACTAGTTATCAAGATGTGGATATCACTCCTAACTTGATAACTTCGTTCCCTAAACGTGGTTGGTACTTACCAAACGAGGACCAAATTCCGACTCATTGGCTAGGGTCCACTAGAGTATGAAATGGAAATTGCCATCAAGGTATGGATGTCACACCCAACTTGATGGTATTTTCGTGAAAAAACGAATACGCGGAATGAGGGACTTCACCAAAAATTGCGGGCCATTGGGCCTATCTTGGTGTAAATCGCCTCGTTGGCGATATATGAGTGTCTTCATGTCTTTAAGTGTCTATTGTGTCAGCCTTAGGAAAGGCACATAATATTTAAGAAATAGGGTTAGATCAGAAGCAGAATAGGTAAGTTTAGACATTTTTAGTCGAGGAAAGGACACTTCGTGCGAAGCGGCTCACTTCGTGCGAACTTATTCAGTTCGCACAAAGAGGTTCTGTTCGCACAAAGTGTTGCAGTTCACACCAAGAGTTTCAGTTTGCACAAAGGGGGTCTGATTTGGTACTTAGACTATAGACTATGTCAAATCATGCAATTCTTCCTCATTCCCCATAGTTATGGCTCTAATACCAATCTGTCACACCCCAACTAATGGCGGAATCATCGAGGCGGACGTAGTAGATTGCTCGAGACTTCATAATGCTAATTTATGACAAGTATTTAAGTAACAATATTTCATTTCATTTCAAATTCGGTTACATCGATAGGAAACAAAGTACAACAACATAACTTAAATCAAATTACAATACTTAATCAAGAAAGACGATCCAAAATAAATCTAAGTCTAAATGGGTTTCTAGTTCTTCCTACTAGATTTCATGCATCCTTATCATCATCCTGAACCTGCAACATATATAAAAGTATAGTTCAACACACGAGGCATTGGAGAGCACACAAGTTTGAATACTATATAACGTAAAAAGGTTTAAGCATGCGACATGGCACAAACGTTACTTAAACTATTATACAATGCTAGTAATGCGACTATACATGTCAACCCAAATTCTAGCGCTAGCATAATCTAATCATAACAATGACTAGACCGTTCTGTTTACTTAACATGACCTCAGGAATACGGGCGGTGCGTTAATCCTATAGCCCTATACATGTTAAGGGAGGCTTGTACACAGTTAATGACGTAGTATAAGGCATTCGATTCTATAATGAATAAGTTTGCAAGTATTCGTATTAAGCATGTGTGATTGAATGCTTGTGTTATGATTTATGCATAAAGAATGGTGATTTAGTGGGTTGATATAACATATAAGTTGCACCCCAAAAAGTGTAAAGATAAAGAGGGGAGTCGAGTATGCTCACAATTTTGCAAGCTTTCCTAGTAATCCGTGAGCTGATGTGTTGAGGTGATGAACACCGAAGTTACCCTAAAAGAGGTGTGTGAACATTCTGAGTTTGGCGAAAGATTCGAACTTGGATTCAGAAAATACGGAAAGAAAACGCATAAAATGCCACTTCGTGCGAAGTGACTGTGCACTTCGTGCGAAGTGACAGTTCTGAAATGATTTAGCTCGTTTGGCACCCGTAACGACACTGATTTCTTTGAACGGGAATTTTGGCAACAAGATAGAATAGTCTAGGGCCATTGCACTTAATCAGAATGCGATAAATATTAAGTCCAAACTAGATTCTTAAGAAAATACAAGAAATAGGTATAGTTTAAGTCCATATTAGTCAAGTTTTTCATAGAGGTCAAGCAAGGAGGTATGAAACCTTGTTATATGATTCACCAAAGTACTAAGTTTATCAACATAGTTGATAAACACGGTTGGTCATGAATATAAATAAATTAAATAAAATGTTCAAGTGAGGTGTGAAACTTAATTAGGGTGGGCAAGGATTCCAACGTTCTCACACTTGCTGGAACACAAGTCCAATCCTAGTGAGGACGATGGACTTGGTTAGCTTCTACACTTGATACAAAAGAAAAAGAAGAAGACGTAAAAGAAAAGTCAAGGTATTAGTGAGCTGAACTCACTTAGATGGTCTGAGAACAATCTACTAGGAATTCAGAGGTCTTAGAGTAAGACTGCAAAGATTCGGAAAGATTGTAGTGGTGAAGTAGGTATGTATTATAGGGAAAGTTGATGCCAGCTACGCTTTGTGCGAAGTGTACTTCACTTCGTACGAAGTGGGTACACTTTGTGCAAAGCGGGTTCAACTTGCATAAATAGTTCAGCTTAGGGCTGTTTTTATGTATTTTAGCCGGTTTTCGAGTATTTCAAGCATAAAGTTGTAATGTATGAGTATTGCACGTATAATAAGTATGATTTGCATGAAAGTATGCATTTGAATGATTGATTGCAAGTATAATAAGTATAGGTAAAATAGGTATTTCATTATGATCAATGTCTCGGATTACAAAGTTAGAATTAAAATACGAATAGGACTTGAATAAAAGTTTCCAAAAATAGAAATACGATTACACATTCTAAATAAGGAAAGTACAAGAATGTGAAGTGTTACAATAGTGGGTTGCAGGATGTGGTGGAGGGTGGTGCTGGTGGTGATGGTGGGTAGCAACGGCGGTGGGGTGGCGGTTGATTGTGTGGGTGGGTAGCGGAGGCGACGAGCGGTGGTGTGGTCTGAGCTATACTTTATTTCTTTCTTATACAAGGAAGCCTTTCATTTGTCCCTTCGCACAATGACGACAGGTGGTGGCGATTACAATGGTTGTCGTGGCAGGTGGTGATTGGTGGTGGTGATAAAGGGTGAGAGAGGGAATGGAATAAAAAAACAAAGAAGTGGATGGAATGATTTTGAGGTTTTAGAGGGAATGGAATGCCAAATGTAGTGAGTGATTCCTCTACATTAAACAACCAACATATAGATAGCGTTTGTTATACAGATTAGAGGTGGAATGGAATGGACCATTGTGAGGTAATGAAGAAAAGAGTTTTTGGTTGATCAAGGGAATAGAATCACTCATTACAGAAGGCATTTTGTTACTTCAAAATTATTCCATCCATTCCCCCTATTTTTTTCATTCCATCACCTATTCACCCTTCATTAACAAAACCACAACCAACCAAAGTTTCCACCACCAACCTTTGTTGCCATCGCCGCCCATCGTTATGGTTACCACCCACCGTTGCCGCCACACGCCGCCCTCATTAACCTCCGCCGCCATATGCCACCACCTCCGCTGCCACCCACTGCCGACACCACCACAACCGCCATTGTGACTACCATTGCCGCCACCTGTCGTCGCTATCACCCATTACCACCGCCGCCACCACCCACCTTTGGCCCCGCCGTCACGCGCCACCACCCACCTCCGCCCCTGCTGTCACCCACCACCAGCCATTACCATCGTCACCACCCACCGCCGACACCTCCGCCCCCACCGTCACCCGCCACCACCCACCTTTATCGCCACTCGCCGCCGACACCATCACCGCCATAGCCGCCACCCACCTCCACCTCACCTCCATCGTCACCCGCCATTCACCTCCGCCACCGACCTCCACCGACGTCGTCACCCACCAGCATTGTCGTCGCCGCCTACCTCCGCCCTCGCCTCCACCGACCGTCCACCCACTACCGTGACCTTCGAACACCGCTACCACTGCCACCTATGACTACCCACCACCACCGACTACCGTCACTCACCACTGATTTTATTCCTTCATCTATTCTTTCCTACCAAACAACACAAAGTAATGATTCATTTCATTCTCATATTGTAACCAAATAAGACATGGTATGGTAATTATCCATCCTATAAAATTTTCCGTTCCATTACCTCATCCATTTCATTCCCTGAAAGACCCACTTTTTTTTCATTCCATCCAAATAGTTCATTCCATTCCACATCTCATTCTGACATACCAAATACTACCTAATATGATGTTTTGGTAAAATATGAGGAATTATGCAAGCGTCTTTCATTAAGAGAAACGTGATAATCAAATGACTTCCTCCTTTTCTATAGTAGTTAAACAGGTGAACGGTGTAAGTAATTGGTTTGTTTTGTACTAGACTGGGCGAGCCTAAGGCAATGTGGGCTAAGGCCGGCTCACAGGAAGCCCATAAGGGCGATATATTGCTAGCCTCTTTAAAGGGTTTGCGGTTTTGATTACTAGTGCTTGTATCCAACAAATGTTCAGGTATTAATCTAATTCGTATGCAAGTTATTGAATTTCCTCTTGTTTGTTTTTTAATCAACAATTTGATTCCGCCATACTATTGTTATCAATTGATATCTAGTATTTCGGGACTTACAATTGGTATCAGAGCCATTGAAGCCATTCAATTGGCTCGGTTGTGATATCAAGTTCAAGAAAAACGAAGTAAAGACTGTTTTGCTACTTATTTTTGAAAAAAAAATGAATAAACTGTTTTGGAATCTTAATTTTCTAAAACCGTTATATTTGTTGTTTATAGTAGCTTTTAGACTGTTTTTTGGGTTGTTCGGGATTAAATATGTGATTATTAGGCTTCTCGGATCAATATTGGTGTTCAAAAATCTGTTAATTTGTAACGGGTTGTTAACAGGTTTTCAAATCATATCTGTGTTATTCTTTTCACGATTTTGATAGTTTTGTAGGTTTTTGGCAGAAAAATTTTGAAAAACTGAAGTGTTTAAACAAGGTGCATTCGGTTTTCAAAAAGAGAGTGTTAAAGAGATTAGACTAAATCTTTTAAAACTCTTAAAGATTTCAAAAAATATTAAAATCCCATTTTTTTGGAATCATTTTTTCAAACATAAACAACATATTTTTTCAATTGATTAAAGGATAACAATGTTCATGAAGTTCAAAGTTGTTATGAGAATAGGTTCTCAAGATTCAACAGGTTCATGGTAAGACGGAAATTTGGGCTAAGTCATTGACAAGATCACGGGTTTCCTGGAATTCAAGTCTACGGGTTCTTGTTTCAAGTTTTAGGAGAACACTTTTTTTCGAGATCATTGCATTCTTCAGTTCACAAGGTTTTATGAGTTCATGAGATTCTGTGTCCTTGATTTTTGGGAGTTCATTAGTTTTACTTGTTAACGATAATTAGGATGTGTCTGCAGATTAGTAAGTTAACGAGAAATAGTGTTCTTCCTTTTCTTTTTATTCACACCATCGAAAACTTCATTAACCAAGATTATGACTGAGCGTTTCTTCCTTTTCTTCATGTTCACCTGTCACGAGGTCCACCGATGGCGCCGCCATTACTGGCTGCTCTCGATATTTTTATAATCTTTAACTCTTCATCTAAAAAGCTTTTGTGTAGCGGAGCGACATTTGTATAGTAGCGACAAATGAGAACACGGTGTAGCTTCGCTGTGTATGCGACGACTAAGGTTCTTGTATTCACAAACCCTAAACTTGTGCAGATTGACAATTGTGTGTTGAGATGGAAGGAGTAGCGACAGGTAGATGTGTGACGCGGTGAAAACAGTGATTGTTGTTATTGTGATGTAGGAAGAAGAACTAAGAAACCATACTTGTTTTCGAACGATAACGGGGAAATGAATCATAAACCTAAAAAATTGAAAGGAAATACAATTTGATTTGGATATATTGAAGACGATAGAGAAAGATTGTGAATGCAGGTTGTAAGGCCACTCGGTGTGGGGGCCGTCCCAGGCCCGTCTTTGGCCGACGACGCCCCCAACACCGCGCCGGGTGGCCCGTCGTCATCGGCGGTGTCCCTCTGCGGACGATGGGGACAGAGCTTCTTCATAGGCTTCTCCGCCTTCGTAATCGCCTCTTCTTCCCGTTGTCGCCTCCTAATCGCATCCTGTGTGCTCTTAGTCTTCTGAATTCGCACACTAGTCCTCGTAGCTGAGCCTCGAGCCTTCGTAGCTGAACAATCGTCGGTTTTGTTCACTTTAATCGCCTCAACAACAACCATCGCGAATCTACAGATGGAGAACACGAATTCACAGCAAATTAACGACAAATTGAGAACGAATTACTGGACAGATGATGAAAACTGTTGGATCGATCAAGTTAAACTGGAAATTAGATGAATCGATGACGACGAATTTGAAGAATATTGATGTATGAAGATGAAATTGGGGGAAATGAGTGTTGGTGAGAGAGAAACTAGTTTAATTTAAAAAGAAAAATAAAATAATAGGTGGGGTCGGGTTGTCACCCATTTCCAAGCTTCCATCCCTGGAGGGGCATCCTCCAAGGTCTCTGACGCGTTTGCTGACGTGGTGGGTCGTCCTGGAGAGAGGCCCGTCACCCACACCGAGTAGCCTAAAGAGAAGAGTTTGGGTCAGATGAAGTGGCGGCAGTGGCCAATCGCCTTGACGATGACTTTATCGATAATTTTTAATTAGAGTTTACAATTATGGTGTTTTATATATAGATACATATTACAAAGCAGGTCTCTAAACTATCGCTAATGATATTCTTTGTTTAATAAGGCTGAGCAAAATTTTGGTTGTATCAAGTAAACCAAATATCTAAATGATGACTAACTCAAAACCAAACCATTTAACCATATTCTATACAATCCTCGGTTTTAATTTCGAGGGTGAATTCAGTTTTGATCCCTCCTGATAAAAAAAGGATACGTAAAATACCGTAACACCAAAAAAAGAGAAAATTGCACTTTTCGTCATTTATGTTTCAAATTTTCTGCAGACGTTGTTCTTTAACTATAAAATTACAATAGTTGTCCTTTACGTTTGTACATGATTACAGGTGGTGTCCTTTTGCCCTAACCCAGTTAAATTCTAGAGTTAGGTTTGATCATGTGCACATGAGGTAAGTTGGTATTTTACCATTTAAAATAATTTTATTAATAATGATATTAATATTCACACTCTCTCTTTACTCAACTCTCTGCCTCTCTCATCTCTTCTCTCTCTCCCTTCATCTCTACTATCCTTCTTCTCTCTCTATCATTTATATTTCACCACTATCACCAAGATTTGGCCGTCACCACCACCACTCCGACCCGTCATTTCTTTCCGGCCACACCCCTGCATCACATAAATATAGTTATCAAAATCACAATAAAAAGTTAAATATTAAAGAACGGAACAATTAACCAATAATCGAGAAATGATACTCAAGCAAGTTATTCAAGATTTTATTCAATTATTATAAACATTATCAGAATCATATAACATATATAAATCAAATATAACTAAGACACACATAGAACCAAACCATCTTCTCTCATTCTGATAGACAAAGAGTATCCTCAAAATCTGACATTTCTTTATGTTCCAGTCTAATTCAATTATTCAAATTGGCAAACACAGCCGTGTGCTTGTTTGCTTAATTGATTAAAGAACAATCATTAAATGTATTTCACTATGGTTCATGCGTATTGATTAATTTTTCGTTTACTGTGGTGGCGGGGTGATTTGGGTCCCGTTACTATCTTGAGTCCCGTTATCCCGCCACGCAGTGCTGACATCATCAAGTAAAAGTTCTTCATCTTTCCTCTGCTTGATATTGGTCCGTTTATGGCAAAAGCCTCATTTGGTGCATCATAATATAAATATTAAACATCCTTCAATATAAAAAATCCAATGGTGAGGATCAAATAGGAATTTTGATCCACGTAGGAAGCCTAAGAAGGCATCCTAACTTTACACGTGACGAAGTTGAAAAACAAGGGTAAAGAGAATTTTGGTCTGCCCCTCCTCTTCTTCACCTTTCTTCATCATCTAACCCACTTCTGATCATCAAAGTTCATCACCATCACTTCTAAATCCCACCATTAGTTCTTCTCTGCTACTTCTTCTCTACTGTAACCCCACTAACAACTACCCATTTCCATCCCCTTGTAACACAAACAAACCCCTCTCAAACCACCAGTCCACAACCCTCAATCATCAACACCACCGCTATCATCGTAACCTATGACTCAGCACCTCCATCTTCATCACTGGACACCAATTCTGACTCCCAAAACCATCATTTAGAATACCCTTAAACTAACCACACGTCTCTTTTTTTGTTAAATCCCACCCATTTAATCTTACTCCTTGATTACTTAATAGATAGTTAAGATTACTTCATAACATTCTTACCCAAATAAACTTCCTAGTATATCCTGACCCATGAGTCCAAACACAACACAAGTGGATTAACAAACTGGCCAGATGTCGGCCATCATCATCGACCAAGGATTTGAATTGCTTCATCCTTGAATTAGTTTTAAAACCATAGAACGAAAGAAAAAGAGAGGGAAATGGGGGGAGGTGTTGAAGAGGGCGGCTGCAGAAGGTGATGGTACTAGTAGCCGATCTAACATCGAAACTCAAAACCATTGATGATGATAGAGAGAGAGAGAGAGAAAAGAAAGAGAGTACAGATAAAGAAAATGCACAGATGAATGCAGATGATAGAGATAGAGAAAATGGGGTTTTAAATAAATAATATTAATAAAAATAGGTTAAATAGTAAAAGACCAACTTGCCCTCATGTACAATACACATGATCAAACCTAACTCTAAAATTTAACTGATTTAGGTCAAAAGGACACCGTCTGTAATCATGTACAAACGTAAAGGACAACCATTGTAATTTTTAAAGTTAAAGAATAGTGAAAGTCCAGGATCCGGTGGGTTTAGACGGAAGTTGGGGTAGAATAGAACTAATTCGGTAGAAAGTTATTAAGAAGAAGTATAGACGGAAGCTTTCCAATCATACCGAAAAGAGTATACATCATTTACAAGCTCGAGAAAAAATTTCTCTAGCATTTCTCATCTGGGATCTCAAAACTTATCAACTAACAAACACACAACACTATATATACTTGAGGGTTAGGACGGATGTACTTTTGTGCGGATGTGCTAGTCCGTGCGGAGGTAGTTACCTTCGTTAGACCCGACAGCAACTTAATCAACAAACATCATCATTCCTCGGCGGTTAGTCCAAAAAACAATTCCTCTGCTTGAAGGTTAACCTTTCTGACACTTTAGACTATCACTGAGCTATGATATCTTTTAAGTATCGACAATACTGATGCATCTCCTAACCCTAATCCTTCTAACCGGCTTGATGAAGACTCGGGACTCAAACCCTAAGACATCAATCTGACCACGATCTAAAGAATCTGAACTTCCTATGATCACAAACTAATGAGTCCAAATCTTATACGTCCCCAGACAATCTGAAGTCGGGATTTCTAAAGAATCCTATGGTTTCAGTTTTAATTTTTGTCCATGGATTGTTCGTTTATTTGATGATTTACGTCTTAACCCCTCAAAATTCCATAATTCATGAGTGTAGATGATTCAATCGACTGTTAGATCAATTGAATCGGTACCGTAGCTCTGATACCAATTGAAAGTCCAGGATCCAGCGGGTTTAGATGGAAGTTTGGGTAGAATAGAACTAATTTGGTAGAAAGTTATCAAGAAGAAGTAGAAGCGGAAGCTTTCCATTCATATCGAAATAGTATACATCATTTACAAGCTGGAATTTCTCCAGAATTTCCCCTCTGGGATCTCCAAAACTTATCAACTAACAAACACACAACAATATATATACTTGAGGTTTGGGATGGATGTATATTTGTGCGGATGTGCTAGTCCGTGCGGAGGTAGTTACCTTCGCACGAAGGTGTTACCTCCTTACGAAGGGGTTACCTTGTACGAAGTTACATCCATACGATCCTCTCTTGACCTTTCCACAGTCATGTGTTTGCATCTCAACTATACAATATTTAACACACGCTCTATCTAGCCTATTCGCACAGTAGCGGACATACATAATATGCACCAACAAATAGCGCCAACCGAAACCTAAAATATAAAGGACGAGAGTGCAATTTTCTCAAAAAGAAAAAAATCATATTCGATCCTGATCCAATCAACCATCATTTTTTATTATGGATGAGATCGGCACCATATTGGCATTGATACAAAAAATATCGATACCGAAATTGAAGAAAAGTGGATACCGAATACCATACCACATATATTTGTTTGATATCGGTACGGTGTGATGCTTCGCATTTCTGTACTTTCCATATTTTGAAAGTCGTATTCGTATTTCTATTTTTGGAAACTTGTATTCGTATTTCATTTCCAATCTTGTATTATGAGACGTTGATCATAATGGATTCACTTTTATACATATACATGTTATATACTTGTGTTATGTGCAATCAATCATCGAATACGTGTTCATACATGCTTCATACTTATACAATACTTTGATACACTTTGAAGACCAAAAAACAGGCTAAAATACAAGAAAACAACATAAAATAACGTAATTACAAAGTATAAGGGCTGAAAGTGAACAAAAACCAAAATAATGAAAAAGCTCCCATTGCACCACATCACGGTGAAGAATGCCTAGTCGCGTGGCATGACCAGGTTGATCCGCAGCTTCTTGTTTCCAGCTTGTGGGTTGGTCCGTTTTCCACCTTTTTCACCCCCAATCACCTTTCAAACTAGTTTTAACCCAAACCCTAATTACCAAATTATAAATACCACTTATCTCCACCTCTCTAACACTTTTCCACCTCAAATCCACTCTCCAAATACCCAAAAACACTCAAGATCCCAAGCAAGGCAGAATACTTTCAAGTGTTCTAAGTGAGTTTTCACTCATTTTTCTTCACCCTTTTTCTTCATTTCTTCTTTCAAACTACTTGGATAACCTCCAGGAATATTTCTACAAGTTTGCCATGGAAAACTAAGGTGGAACCTTACCACATTTATGTATATTTCTTAAAACTTGATAGAATCTTACACCCACCTTGCTTCCAACTAAGCTCATAGTTGTGGGTTTGTGCTTGGGTGATTTCCACAAGAAATAATGCTCAAAACCTCCATAAAATTCTGCCATAAAAGTCCCAAGTGACTTCAAAAGTGTTGGAACCATCCAAGCTTTCAACCTTCAATGTTGAAACAATTGTGTTTTGGTGAATGTGTGAACCATGGAAGCTTTGGCTCTCCAACCTAGTTCCACTACCTCACTTGTTTGATTATTAGCTTAGCTTCACACACTAAATCTCAAAACGATTTCCAACAAAGGGACAAGGCTATACCATGTCCCTAAACACTCTCCATGTTAGGGATGCACGCATCTTGCTTGCTGATATGTACCAAATGCAACATATAAATATTATCAAATAAGGTACAAAACCAACCCTTTTAGTTCTAATGTTGGAAAAGTGTGTTTCTTTGTATACTTTTGATTTTCAGGATTAAAAGAGCTTAAATATACAAAAGGAACAAATTAACGGTAAAAACCAACATAAATACAAAAGAAGGGAAGTTGATACATCATACCAACCCTCCGAGCTTCACCACAAGACCAAAAACAACAAAGAAGAAGACAAGCACGGGGTCATGCTACTAAGGCATGGGGCCGTGCCTCACTCAAGATTTCAGAAAGAAACAGACAAACAGAAGCAGACAGATGACACGACTGTGGTCAACCCCCATATATGCAAATCTTGGATAGTATAGCAAGTACAAAGTCCACGGGGCTGTGTAAGCATACAGGCTGACATAGCTCATTAAATGAATAAAGAGAAAAAGAAGGCACGGGGCCGTGTAAACAGTCTGTTTCCAACTATAAATAGGGGTGCTTGGTTCAATTGCAATCCATCCCTTAGTAAATCACTTATCTCGCACCTACCACCACTCCACCACCACAATACCACCATCATCCACCACATTCATCCATCATACATCTTTAGAGTGTTTAGTAGTCTCGGGATCCAAGATTGATCATAAGAGTTTTTGTCAAACAAAGGTCATGCTTGGCTAATCTCTTACATCACTTGGTGAAGATAAGTCATTTATGTATTACTTTTAATTTCCAAGCTTTGGTTAACTTTTTTTCATTGGGTTTGTATTAATGACTTTAATATCTAGTTTTGTTATATTGAAAGTGAACTTTATTCTATCATCTCTTCATGTTTTATTGATTCATTCATTCGTGTCTTTATGGTTTATATAAAGCAGATTAACTGCCTGGAAGGCTGTTAGAAGGATAGTTTGGGTAAAGTTCTTGCCTCGTTCAGTGTATAGATCCTGCGAGGACTTGATTACTAGGACTTCCTTTGAGGCAGATAGCATCAAATCGGGGGAAGTAAGAACGACTTGAATCCCTTATAAATTAACTACTTGTGATCCCGTGACGGCAGCGGTTCTAGACAGAGGTTTTGGGGATAGTACAGATTCGGCAGAACGAAATAGACATGTAGGCACAGAATCAGCGGAAGCTTTTCATTCATTCATTCATTCATACCGAAAGAGTATACATCTTGACTGGCTGGTGGAGTTCCTGGAGAGAATCCGCCAGCATTTCACCTAAGGGAACTTCCAAAACTTACAAAACAATGAACACACAACACCTATTTATAGGCATGACAGCTCGTGTGAAGCGAGCCTGTTGTCACTCGTACGAAGGGTCATTCATACGAGTGAGATGATGTTGTCACTCGTACGAGTAACAAAGTCACTCGTACGAAGCACATTGTCACTCGTACGAGGCACATGTCACTCGTACGAGCTAGTACTCGTTCGCACTTGGGTCGTGTGTTCGTCTCTAATCTATACAATATTCAATACACACTCTTTCTAGCCTATTCGAACAGTGACGGCCATGAAGTGCATCACCAATTTCCCCCTTGGACGTCATTGTCGAAGCTTGAACATGAACTTGAAATCTGAGAGCTACGTTTGAATATTCTGCAACTTCAATCTGGTATATGTTGACATCGTAATTCCCCCTTAATTGAAGATCCAGGTTTGCATTTTCTCCAGAAATTGATCTTCAGGTCGTTGTTTGCACGATTCAACACCACCTCAGACTTGCTTGATCTACAAATTTTCTCGAATAATCACCAACTCAAAATAAAACCACGCAGCTTCTCTGTTTCGATGTTAAGCATATCTTCGTTTGGTTTAGCGCACTCCCCTGATGCTCGATCCTAAAACCCAACCGGCAATTGACAGAAACTTCGAAATACCACACCGAAAAACTTCAAACCAATAAATATCCGCAAAAATCTTCTCAATCAGCAAATCATCGGGAACAAACTATCTGGTAACACATCGAATCTGAGAAACATTTTTCAGTAATCAAAATCACATTCTTCATTTTTAGTCACAATAATAGATATATAGCTATCTCCACTGGAATGGGGCACTGAAACTACAAGACATCCTTGTTTCCTGACAATTACTGAAAAAACAGTTCACTTGCAATGCAGAGTTAATGATAGGCAGTCGTGTGTGCTTCCACTTCCACATCGGGAATCAGGTGGTTAACCCTTGAGCATCAATATGAATCATGATCTGAAAATTCTGAACATTCTTTGATCACACATTCCAAATGTATAGTCTATAGACATAAACGTTATCTCATCTCGAATGAATCTTCGATCCTCTATGTTTTCTAGATAATCTGCAGTCAGAACCACCCGGATACTGTTGCAGCGTCACGAATTTCAAAAATGCCGGAATTTTAAATATACGTGAAAATTTTTATTCTCCCTCATTTTTGCAAATTCTGACGTCTTTAGTTCTTATGGGAATGAAGATTATGGCGCGACTGCAGCATATGGTACCCAAATTTTGCGAAAAATTTCCCAAAATTGCAGTTTTGATCAAATGCTGACTAAACGTTAAGGCTCATTAATAGTCACCACACCAGATGATCAACGTTTGCGCAGATATCAGTGATGTCCCAAAATCTTCATCCCTTTGTGATCGTATCATCAAATCTATATTTTGAAGCTCTAGACGGTGTCTCCGAATAGCCCGAATTAGACGTTAAAATCTCGAAAAAAATTGTAATCACCAAATTTTTTCTGGAAACTCGTCTCGTCAATACAATAAAAAAATGCCTTCTTTTTTTTGGTCACCACTTCGTACGAGCTGGACTTTGTATGTGTGGTGCTTCGTACGAGTGGTGCTCCGTGCGAGTGACCAATTGTCACTCGTACGAGCCACAGAAGCTCACTCGTACGGATGAAACTGATAGCGTTTTTCGATCCAGAGTCTTCATTTCTTCGAATTTCAACATGATTTTTGCACATATCTGGTCGAAAATCAGTTTCTAACAATCCTATAGTTTCAATTTTACATTATGTCCGTGGATTCTCCGATTATTCGATGTTTTACGTCTAAAACCCCTCATACGTCCAAAATTCATGAGCGTAGGCGATTCATCAACTGTTAGATTGAATGAATCGGTACCGTAGCTCTGATACCAGTTGTGATCCCGTGACGGCGGTTCTAGACGGAGGTTTTGGGGATAGTATAGATTCGGCAGAACGAAATAGACATGTAGGCACAGAATCAGCGGAAGCTTTTCATTCATTCATTCATACCGAAAGAGTATACATCTTGACTGCTTGGCGGAGTTCCTGGAGAGAATCCGCCAGTGTTTCCCCTAAGGGAACTTCCAAAACTTACAAAACAATGAACACAACACCTATTTATAGACATGACAGCTCGTGCAAAGCGAGCCTGTTGTCACTCGTACGAAGGGTCATTCGTACGAGTGAGATGATGTTGTCACTCGTACGACTGACAAGTCACTCGTACGAAGCACATTGTCACTCGTACGAGGCACATGTCACTCGTACGAGCTACTACTCGTTCGCACTTGGGTCGTGTGTTTGTCTCTAATCTATACGATATTCAATACACACTCTTTCTAGCCTATTCGAACACTGACAACCATAAAGTGCATCAACACTACTATTAAAACTTTAAACCGGCCTTGCGGGACTGTATCCCTGCTGACTCAGACCAATATGGCCGAGGGTAGCGTTGCCTCCAAAAGAGGGACATGCCATTATAACCAAGATATTCTCTTAAAAAACTTAAAGTGCAGAAATCATCAAAGGATACATAAAAGATGAGTCGGAACCAAGTGATTCTATCTTGTCTTTTTGTTTCCTTCATTATTTTAGTTTCTTTCTTTATTTTAATTGATAAAAATCTTTTCTCAACATTTGGTTAGATCAGACGTTGACGATATTCTGGTATTAAAAGCTCTTGTGTCCTTGGACGACCTCGATATCTTACCATCACTATACTACACCAACGATGGGTGCACTTACCCTAGCGTGTTGTAGAAAGTGATAACATTATATCGTGTTTTATAAGTTTAAAACTTGATAAACGAATAAAAATATATATTAAAAATCATACTACACTCCGACCACGTCACTTGCTCACTTGGTTGTTTTAAGATTTAGTAGATTATGTACTTATATTTTTAGTTCATATTCTTGACCAACCGAAATCATCAACTAAGTTGATGATTTTGTGCTTTGGTGAATCAAATAATGAGGTATTATGGTGATATTATCTTTAGGTAATGGTTCCTCATACTTGGACTTCCAATGGGTGAATTAGTGCCCATGAAATACACACTTAGGCGATGCTTTTTACTGATAATAAATATGCCATGAACAACTTAGAAGAAAAACCGTGGAGATGGGATATTGGTTTGGAATTCAGATCAAAATCGAAAAGTATAATATAATGAAAAATTGACAATGAATGAGTATAAGATAATCTGGCACATATGCATTACTTGTTTTAATCAATCGACTCAATCATGCCACTACTATCTAGTATCCATCCGCCTAGTGTTCAATTCACAAACTATTCTAACACTTATATGTTTAGTTTCCAAAAACACTAATTAACTAAACTAATACCGTTATTTACTGTTACCGAAATTAAAAAAAAATCTAATGCACCTGTACCGTTATGAGCGGTATGGTACGATACAGGTGTTTCGGTAAAAAATATTATCCCTGTTTTTTATGCTCCAAACATTTGAGTTTCAGTCCCTAAAACCAGTCACATTCATCTTCTACCCCTCGTTCTTGATCATCAATGGATCCATACACTGAACAGAGGCTACGAGACGAAGTCATATACCTCCATTCTCTCTGGCACCAAGGCCCTAAACCACCACCAACCGTCAACCTACAACCTTCAAACCCCACTCGTTTCAAAAAACCAATAAAGAAAACCCCCATATCAAACCCAAGAAAAACTGTCGCTAAATTCTCCGGCAAAGAATGGCCGGTGAAACCTCCCCCCGCCGATCCGATCTTAACTCCTTCCGGCTGGCCGGAACTTAAACTAAAACCTAAACCACAAGCAACACATTTACCCACACAACAAGAATTAGAAAAATTGAAATGGAATCAGGTTCAGCAACGAGCGTTAACCGTCGCTAAGAGTTTTATTTAGAAAACGACGAAAATAGCGACGAAGAGGACGGCGTTGAAGATGATGATGATATGGTTGAAGATGGTGACAGTGTTGAGGATAAAGTGTATGCTTTTGTAATGAAGTTGTTTAATGAGGAGGAGGGATTGAAGGAGTATTATTTGAAGCATTGTGGTGGTGGTGGGGAGTTTTCTTGTTTGATTTGTGGTGGGGCGGGTGAGAAGAGTGGAAAGAGGTTTAAGGATTGTATTGCGTTGGTGCAGCATTCGGTTTCGATAGTGAAGACGAAGAAGATACGGTCACATAGAGCGTTTGGGAAGGCTGTGTGTGAGGTGCTTGGGTGGGAGATTGATCGTCTTCCGGTTTCTATTGTTTTGGATCAGAAATGTGGTGATGGTGTTGTTAAAGATTCGATATAAAATGTTGATGGTGAATCTATGTTTTGTGAGGTTAGTTTGCTCTTTTTTGGGGATGTATATCATTAGACACGTACAAAGACTCCATGGGTACAAGTGTTCACACGTTTAGTTATAGGGAGGTTAAGTTGATGATATGAATATAGTGAAATCTTTGTTTAAAAATGCGTGAGGCGTTCGAAGCACTTACGTTGCAAAAAGCTGAGGCATGATGCGTGTAAGTTAGGCGCTGCTTAAGCTATTTATATATATATATATATATTATATATATATATATATATATATATATATATATATATAGGATTAGGTTCATTTGTGAACAACCCTCTTGATAGTAAACTGTGTGAACTAATCCTAACCCTTGATTATTAATACACGTGTGTAAATCAACGGTCAGGATTTAATGATAAAATACACTACTGTATTTTACGATTGGATGATGAAATCCTAGCCATGCACGTGTGTAAATCAATGGTCAGGATTTGTTCACTCAGTTTGCAAGTACACTAGTGTTCACTCTGGAACCCCACCCTATATATATATATATATATATATAACCTCAAGTTGCATCTAATTTACGTATCAACCGATTCAAGTAACCCTTTCATAATTTTCTTCAGTCCTTTGGCTGTTTTACATATCAGCCTCCTACATACCCAATTATGATCCAGCTCCCTTTGTGCGCTTTTTTATATCAAGGTGTGAAAATACATGTTATTTTAAACAATCAGATTGTGAACTTTTGAATGATATATTTTTTCTGTCAAAGTGCTTGTCACATCTTTGTTTACACGCCCATTTCAAATCATATTCCTTGCAGGGCATTACGGCAGACGCAAATGTCGAAGAAGAACAAAATAAGAATCAGGTCTTGAATGAAGCAGAAGGCTGCACAGGTGATGCTGTCAACCATCTTGTGAGGACCACTTTATCTTTATCTCTTTGTTATAAATTTTTTATTTTCATATAGCTAAAAAAATCAGGTTTTGGGTTGTCATGGCTGCCATTTAGTAAACATGTCATGTCCGGTTAACCTGTTCAAGTAAACTGGCTGTGTTCGAGTTAACCTGTCATACCCATCAACCTGTTTAATAAACGGGGCAATGAGCTTAAAGTTACTAAAACGTTTGGAATGGGTTACACACGTCAACAATCTTGTATCACATCATCTTAAATTAATTATAACTTTTTATGCCAATTCATCTTCTAAATCCGATTTTGGGTTGTTATGTCTTCTGTTTAATAAACATATTGTGAATGGTTAACCTGTTAAATTAAAAGGGCCGTGTTTGAGTTAAGTTGCATAACCTGTCAACTCGTTTAATTAAACAAGTCAGCCGGCTTAAAATTACTGATTTTGAATAAAAAGGAACATAAGGTCAACTTAAAACTTGATTTAAACCATTTGGATCATTTCGATAAATGGATTACACGATTCGTGTTGGGATTATACAATATAATATATTTCAAGTGTTTGGAGGTTAAAGTTGATGACTTTGACACAAAACAAATATATGAGTCCTGTTTGGTTACATCAATTCTACCATTAACCCAACTTTTATAACATTAATAAAAGGGATGGTTTATACAGTGCAGGAACCTGTCAACAATGGTGCTGGAACCAGTACCTTGTGACCTGCAGACTAATTGACCAGGGCCAGGACCAAGAAGCATAACTCATAACCAATGACTGCGGGTCTGTGTATGGGGTGGTGAAAGTGGGCCTGGCCTGACCTGACACAATAAACGGTGCCAAAAGCCCACTTCTGTAAGGATAGATTAAGCTTGTTTGTCACTATGGGTATGATGGACATTTGATTGTATTTTATATACATGCTTTTCGACATGTGTCGCTTTGCATGTCAGCCAGCCAGCCAGACATGCTAGCAGCGAACTCGATTTTCGATCTCATTTTTGTACTCATTAAGCAAGCTGAGTTTGAAATTTGTTAAGAAATGATCATCTTAAATGAGTCGAGTTTGAGATAAAGACTACCATCAAATTCTTGAGCAAAGAGTTAAATTACACGGGTCAAGAAGGGTTGGTGAAATTATTATTAATAAAAAATTAAAACCACTCATTATTTTGTTTAAATTGTACAGTTAGTAGTAATTGTGGAGTGTTTTCTTAGAACTTGTAATAAAATATAAGTAACCAAGAACGAAAATTCAATACAAATCTAAACATACACCACCACTTATTCAAACTAACATCTTTTACCGACCAGCATGCCGGCTCCAAAACAAAAACACACACCACTCACTGTATTGGTGTCATTGTCGTCGTCATCATCTCAGTGCTGGTTGAAAAAGGGGCACGGTTTAGAGACGGGCTCTAATGGTTGGTGATTGGAGGATGATGACGGCTTGTCGGGATTTAGAAAATGCGTAATTCCCATTCGGATGTCTCTTCTCTTGCTCCACTCGTGTAACGATAGATGTAACTTCTTTGATGCCACTAGGAACTCTACCGCCTGCAACGGTGTCAAAATGTCGATCATACCCTTCAGGATATCCATCCTTAGCTTGTCTGCTTCCATCATTATCTTGTACAAATCATGTGCATGAGTGTCCATTGCTTTGTCCACAACCTCACCCTTGCTCCACTCCCCTGGTTCCATACAGTCGTTTGCTAGCAACACCAGTGGATCATCCGCAATACTCTCCTGCACACATACATACATACATACATACATACATACACACATCAGTTTAATTCACCGTTTACAATCCAACTCATAAATGTGCAGAACCGGCTCAATCTCTTTGGAGGCCTAAAGCAGAGGGCCTTTTCATAAAAGCAAAAAAGATAGTTTTATTCTGGGCTTAGAATCCTAACAGATGGGAAAATAGTAACACATTTTTTATACAATTGCTAAAAGGAAAGAAATTCAAACAATTCCAAAGAAAACTTGAGAGATTGAGAGTTCTGATTGAAGAGGAAGAATCAAATACTAATCAAACATAGTCAAGCCATAAAAGAACCGGGAGCCTGTAAATATGGGGGCTCCAAGCTTTACTTTGTTTTTTTACGGTCTTGCCGCCTTTGACCATGTGGTATTAAGTTGTAGTACATGCCTGTAAGCTCGCAACGCGCAAACTGAGCTTATCTTCCTCTTTGACAGTTTTGGCATGAAGATCATCTATGCTTTTGAGCTGTGAGCTCGATATTTCTCCGAGGTTTCCATGCCTGACTCCTTCAAGAAACTCAGCCAAGTGTGCATTCAACTGGGACCCACATAACGCGTAAACAAGCCGGATGATCAACGAAGGCCTACAACCACCAATCCAAAGAAACGAGTTCTCAAACGTGGAACCCCACGAGGGAGCCAAGAAGGAAGGCGCGTCGTGTTGGGCCAGTTGAGCACGAGCAGTGCGGTATTGTTCAAAGTGATCTATGATCTTTTTGGTTATGAGTTGGAGGTAGTCGAGGTCAGTCGGGTAGTTGTTGAGTGCTTGGAGTAGTTCATCGAGGTCGAGCCGCTGCTGAGCCACCCAGTTATGATAGCAGCACTGGGATTGTTGGTGCTTGATTTGTTTAGCCATGGATGTGATCTAATCAACAATATTTCATATGGGCATTTACGATAGGAAGGACTCTCGACTCCCACAAACACTTGTGAGGAATAAAGTGGAAATATATGGAACAAAAAGGGTATTCAAAAGTGAGGAAACAGCCAAAAGTGATGATATCCGAATGAGGGCACACAGTTTCCAACTACAACTAGCTATGCTTCATATGTGCAGACAAATTATAATCAATACAAAAATAAAAAAAAAATTATTGCCACAATAGCAACTTATCTTGAACACAAACAAAATAAACAATGACCCCCCACTCCCATCAACACCCAATAAACCTATCCCCACCCCTCTCATATATAAAAAAAAACCCACCAAAAAACATCACAAAAACCTAAACCCTTACTCTCGCAAAAACCTAAATTCCCCATCCACCCTTTACCCAAGTTAAATGCTAAAAACTAAATCCTAAAGCTAAACCCAAAACTAAATGCTAATTTTTGTTAAAATTTTTTTACATTAAATCCTTAAGCTAAACCCAAAAACTAAATGCTATTTTTACATTTAAATCGTGACTTTTTATTAAAAAATTATTAATAAAAAGTTGTGATTTTAGTGGAAAAATTTTTAAATAAATAAATAAATTGTGTGTTTTTAAGCTTTTTAAGTAATTTTGGTTGTGTTCATACTAGTTCTTGTGGTTCTCGTCATAAATGTATAACGCTTCGCAATTGTAACTTTCCGTTTTTTGCGAGATCGCTTCGTGTTTCTATTTTGGAAAGTTCAAACCTTGTAATTGTATTTCTACTTCCGATTTATTGTAAATCTAAGGCTTTAATTGTAATCAAGATGATCGATTTTGCGAATTTCACAAACTTTATTCATGCCTAAACTTATGAATGTATGTATTGTTGTTACTTGATAAACCAATTCAAAGTAACTCGTAAATGCTTATTTCACATTTGTAAATCTTGGAATTTAAGTCAAGCAAGATGATTCGTGATTCTAATGCAAACTATTCAAGCTTTCGATATCATAAAACTTGTAATGAAATTATATAACACTTCAACAATAATCAAGTCTTTTTTTTTGAATTATATAAGGCCCTAACTTTGGTTTAAATCTTCCAAACACCCCCACCTTAGTAATATACCTAAAATATATCAAATGTATCAATTATATAACATAAATAACAAAAAAAAAAGATAAGAAAAGCTAGACAGCTTGCGGCTGCAAGCTGCCATGTCTTGGCTCCCTCCTTTTTTGATTCAAATCTCCACTAAACTTCATTTATTACAACCCTAATCTTAACCCTAACTCCCCCTCTATATAACCAAGTGTTCCTCCATCACTTCCCCACCTTTACAAGCCTCCAAACATCTCAAACAACCTTCTAAACATCAGAAATTCTCTGCTGAAACACAACAGGTTGCAAGTGAGTTTCAACTCACTTCTCTTCTTCTTCTAGCCTTGTTTTTCCTTCTAACACTCTTGGATAACCTCTAGGAAGGTTCTCACAAGTTTGCTTGGGAAAACTAAGGTGAAACCCCACCATTTTGAGGTCCAAAAGTGTGCAAACTTTCTGCCCAAATTTTATCTTTTTAAACTTCAAAATTTTCAGTGTTTTCTTCTTGTTTTCTTCCTCAACATTGTTTGCTAAGCCCTATGGATGTTACCATAGGTTTCCCATGGAAAACCAAGGTGGAATCACACCATTTTGGGGCCAAACTTTCTGTTTTCGAAGTTAACTTATAAAACTTTTTCAAACTTGTTTTTAACATAACAACTCTATGCTACTTATGACTCTAACCAAGCTTATGGTTAGTGTGTTACGCTAGACTTGTTCATACACAATTAAGAGGCATAACATGTCTCTAAACTTGTGGTTTTTACTAGGGTTTCAAACCCACAAGTGTTGAGCCATCCAAGCTTACAAGCTTGTGTTGGTGTAGGTGTGATTACATGAAGGCCTTGGCCATTCAACTTTTCAATCCACCCCTCACTTGATGATTTTTATAATTCTTGACCATCCGGATTGTCCTTGTGACAATCTTGTGTATTGGTGAATCTTACGAAAGAGGTTTACGACGGTTATCCTCCTACCTCCATGCATGACTTATATGACTTACATGATATCTATGAAATACATGAACTCTATGATTAACTAGTAACATTATATGTAAACTATATATGTAAATACTTAATATAACCGAACCTTTGACAATGACCATACGGTTATTTGTCCTAATATTATGTTATTTTATCTTAGACCTAACCTTCGTTACGATTCAATTGGGCATGACCCATAAAAACACAAACACCCTTCGAGGGCTTATAGTGTCAAAAACAAGCGTTAACGTCTAGATAAATACTTTGACTATACATACTTTTTGCATACTTTAATTCCTAAACTTATCAAACTCCACCATCAAACTTATACTCACACACCCACATTTCCTTGTGTAGGATAACTTGGTGTTCATCCCCTAAATTAACCTAAACGTTTTCATGGAATTCATTTTGCAAAACCGTGAGTACACCCAAACCCTTTTTATGCTTTACACTTTTTGGGTGCAATATGTTAACTTATCAAACTACACTAAATCACACTTTTATTCTATGAAAATCACACACACAATCCATCAAACATGCTTTAGTTATGTGCTACTTGACTTGTTACTTGTTCTATTCTTATGTGGTGTCATTAACTTCGATCAAGTCTCCCTTAACATGTATAGCGCTATAGGAGTAACGGAGCCCCCTACTCTTGTGGTCAATGTTAAGTTTTAATCTATTATGTGGTACACTAGAGGATTGACTTGTAGTTCACATGCCTTGTTTACATTTATCTCGTATGCTAGCTATTCAAGTGGATTTTTTTAAACGGTTTTAATACTTATGCTATGATATCAAACTTGTGTACTCGCCAATACTTTGTTATTAAACTATACTGTTAACAAGTTGCAGGTTGACAAAGTGGTATGATGAACCTTAGTAGGATCGGCTTAGAAACACGCGTAGAATGCTAAGTTGATTATTGTGTTTTGTTGAACTCATGCTGTTATTGTTACTTTGTATTTCGATTATGTTGTAATTTGACAATTTGATGCTTTGAAATGAAATGACTTGTTTAATTAAATATTGTCACAAATAGTGTTATGATGTCTCGAGCAATCTAGTTCATCTCACTCCGATGTTTCCGCCATCGGTTGGGGTGTGACAAAATGGTGGTTCCTAACTGATCTTCACCATATATATAGGGTCAGGATTTAGGGAAAACACCTATAAATGTGAAAACGGTGAGAACGTCCCTTGTTCGTCGGATCAAAACAATCTATGGATTAGATTGGCCCGTTGGCGTTTTCGTAAATAACATCAATTTTATTACGTGGATGCGCTTCATTAAGAGTAGAAGAGTCTTTTTACTGCTCCAATACAAAACACCAACTCATAAATAAAACGCCATTAAAAATCCTTCCGTTGGCCTTAAACTACGAGCCATACACATAATCCCCTCCAGATCAAACACCATCTTTATCTAAAACGCCGTTCATACAAAACTCCAAATGTTGATGATGAAACGCGTTACAGCTTTAACAGAGTAACTGAAACGACGAAAAATTTATTACTAACGTTTATTATAAAAAATCATGCCTAAACTACGCACCAAAAACATCTTATATAAACAACGTCACAGTCCCTTCCATTGATCACACCAAAAGCAAACGCCATATTTTACTAAATACCATTCAATTCAAAATGCCAAAAAAAATCAAAAACCACCAATGGCAAGCATCGTTTATTGGAGATTCAGTTTGTCTCTCACAAAATTTATACTCGTCTTTGATAACAAAAGAAGAATCTTTGTAAAAACAGTTAACGACATACTGAACTTGGACGAACAAGTTCACAGGTAGATCCATGCCCTTGGCGTTCCTATTGATAACCTCTGTGAGAAAACACAGATGGTTATACGAAGATTAACCAGAAAGTTGGACCCAACAATGCAAATCGAATTGTCGACCCAGTCATCCAAACTTGGTTTTTAATGAAGACACTGAGTTGGTGACTGTTGTATGCGACAATGGGGAGCAGGAAGACTACACGGCTGAAAACATAATGACCTAACAACGTATTGTGTTCCTACAGGAGTTATGCAACTCAACATATTTGAACACAGACATGACCCCAAAATTGGCATTGTTGAAAGACATGTTCACATGGAGGTGTCAAAATCTTCAAGACCAAGACGAAGACACCGACGATGAAGGTTTAGATCCGAATTTTAACCAAGAATTCGAAGAAAAAGATGAGGGCAATGATGGATACTTCTCAAATGAAATTCCTTCTGACGAGGAGTTTTAATTTTTTTTATGTTTCATTTTCAGTGGTTTGTTATGTACTTTTCCGCTAATAAAATTACTTTATTTCTCTAATTAAATATAAATCTCCACAAACGCCAAAACTATAATAATTTCCTTTAATAACATATTACTAAAAACGCCAAAAAATACTGAACTGTTTCAAACGCCATGGATATTATTTACAATGTACATGTCTGATATATGTTTCAAAACGCCATCTTTGTGTTTCAAACTCCATAACATTATTTTGCCTTACAAAAGGTTAATAGTTGTATTTTGCCTTCTATATCTAAAACGCCATTCATACAAAAACGCGAACTTAATGACGGGACACCTTACAGCTTTAACAGATAAAAGCTGAACAAACCGTAACTGAAACTACAAAAACTTTATTACTAACATTTATTATAAAAGTTTCTTGCCTAAACTACGTGCCAACAACATCTATATAAACAAAGTCTCAGGACCTTCCATTGATCACACAAAAAACAAACACATATTTGACTAAATACCATCCAATTTATAACGCCAAAAAGTTGTAAACCACAGATGGCAAAAATCGTTTCTTGGAGATTCAGTTTTGTTCTCAAAAAAGTTTCACTGAATGGGTTTGACAACATTCTTAAAATGAGAATTAACTCAATAACATTTTATTGAATGAGATGGACAAACTCTTCAAGAAGAAGAGATTGATGAAAGTGGGATGAAGAAGAGACTGATGCCCACAAAAACAAATGCCAAAAGTTATTGAATGATCAGCTTCGTCTAGAGTCGGGCGTCCAACCGTTTTGGAATCAACATCTATCTAAGGAATTCAAAATTCAAGGGACAAATTTAAGAAGAAGAGACCGATGACAGTGAAGATTTGGATGAGAATAAGAGACCGATGACAGTGAAGATTTGGATGAGGAGTTTTAATTTTTTTATTTTCTTTTTTTGTGTCATTTTCAGTGGTTTGTTGTGTACTTTTCCGCTAATAAGATACTATATTTCTCTAATTAATTATAAAATGCCAATATGCCACAAATGCCAAACACGAAAACTATATTAAATGATGGAGGCCTTACAACTTTAATAGACAAACGACAAACTTAATGATGGGACACCTTACATCTTTATCTTATTGAGTTTATCCTTACCTGTTTTATTTACTGAAAAGTGTTCTTTTTCTTTGGCGTTTATGTGTATGTGAGATCTTCTATGGTTTGTTATGTACCTTCCAAATCATATGTTATGCACAAAAAAGTGATGTATGTTTCAAAACGCGATAACATAATTTTGCCTTACAAAAAGTTAATTTGTTGCATTTTGCCATCTTTATCTAAAACGCCAAACTTAATGATGGGACCCCTTACAACTTTAACAGATAAAGCTGAACAAACAATAACTATAAACAGTAAGTGAAACGATGAAAACTTTATTACTAACATTTATTATGATAAATTCCTATCTAAACTACACGCCAAAAACATATTATATAAACAAACGCCATCATTTACTAAATACCATTCAATTTAAAACGCTAGAAAGTTGAAAAACCACACATGGCAAAGATCGTTACTTGGAGACTCAATATGGTTCTCAATAAAGTTTCACTCAATGTGTTGGACAAAATTATTAAGTGAGGATTTTGTCCATCTCATTGAGTAAAATCTTATTGAGTTTATCCTCACCTATTCTATTTACTGAAAAGTGTTCTTTTTCTTTGGCGTTTATGTCTGTGTGCGATCTTCTATGGTTTGTTATGTATTTCGAAAAACAAAACGCCATTGAAACGAGCATAAAGAACAAAATGCCATATCCGTTGCATATAACGCGACTTATTTAGGGGGATGTGAGCAATGACAATCCTTGAAGAAACACTGGTTCCAAAAGGTATCCGGAGATATCTGGGTTATGGCTCAAAGTCTCTGCATAAAAGCTTATCTCTCGTTTGCTTGTCGGAACGATCTTGCTTCAAGCTCACTACAAAACTAGAAACGCCGTTAGCCTCGTCATGGGAGAAAAGGGGGAGGGTTTTCTCCGTGACCACACTCCGGCGTGAGAATTAGTATCGGGGGTTGCAAGTAATAAGCAAGTAATTAGTGAGTGAGCTCAAAACAGTGTGTGTTACCTTGTGGTGATCCTTATTTTATAGTCGAAGAGAGGTGTGTAGGAGATGGGCTGATGGACCTTGAGCCTGGAACCGACAACTAGGAATATCCATTCTGTCTCCTCTACAACGACCGTTAATGGTCTCTTGCAGGAGGTGCGCTTGGCGCATGGCGAATGGAGCCACATGTCCTGGCAGTTGTCCTTGTTGTCGGACCTGTCATCAGCCGGTAGTGGAGATCGTGTGACAATCGCTGGCGTGAGTTGGTTGGTGCCACGTGTACGTCCTTGTGTACTTTCTGCCCTCTGCATGACTGTTCATCATGTGACGTGGTCTGGCACAACCTGCCGAGCGGTTATTGGGTCACAGCTCTGCCACTTTGTACCCTTGTACTTGATCATTGCCTCTTTGCACTTCTCCCTTCGGCATGACGTTATAAGTGCTTTCTGGCCAGCGCGGATTTGTATGGATCAGGTCCTTTTGTTCTCAAGACTAAGTATGAGTTGCTCTCATCTTAGTCTTGGCCTTGTGCAAGGTTTTAGGACTTCGCGGCTAGAGTTTTGTTCGATCCACGCAGGGTCAGGGACCTGCACTTCTAGGTTTAACTTACCGTTGCGCAGGGTGCGCTAGGTTTTTTAGGAAACCTGTTGGTTTTAATGTTGGCGTACCATTGCGCATAGCGCGCAAGGTTATTCTAGTGACCTGTTATCATTATGAGGGTATGGTGCCTTGCGCAGGCGA
The DNA here is from genome assembly GCA_947069175.1 of Scalesia atractyloides. NCBI lineage: Eukaryota > Viridiplantae > Streptophyta > Magnoliopsida > Asterales > Asteraceae > Scalesia > Scalesia atractyloides. The sequence continues at coordinate 63,392,494 of CAMTDV010000008.1, forward strand.
AGAGTTTTTGGGACCATACCCCTCCAAGTCCCCCTAGTCCAGTGGTGCTCCTATGCGCATGTTGGCAAGTAGGTGGAGTGCTAGACTATAAGAATTCATGTATGTGCGCTTATTTCAACGTCAAGAATTCAATAACTAAAAGGGATAAAGAAAACCTTTGTTTGGGGGAAACCTTTGTTCATGATGAGATCTTTGAAATTTGAATTTTCATCATGCTGATGTTGCAGGCGAGTTGGTAAGTAAAAAAAGTGAGGGGGAAGTGACCTCTGACGGTTGTAGCATGCTGTCAACAGTGCAGCTTCCTTTTCATTATTGAATGGCAGAGGAAATACCAGACGCGCGCGCGTGGCGACCGTCAGTTACCCACTTGCCCTTCACGCGTCATCCGCTGATTGGTTGTTGGGCCTTCGGATGTGTCATGTTTCCCATCGCATTAAATGCGATGGGTATAAATAGACGATCCCTTTAGGGTTAGAATCACGCTTTCATCTCTTCTCTGAAATCTTCTTTCTTCTCTCTTGAAATACTCTCCTTACTTGTTTATTTATTCTTCAGGCAAGCAAGATGGCTACTAGAGGACCGGAGAGTGCTACTGCCAGTGAGGCTTCAACTTCATCGCTGACATTGAAGTGCTCTACAGTCGTCTTCCAATGGCTGGTGTCCGGTTTTCGGTTCCCCAAAGAGTGGGACACCCGGTACCCTCCGAGGGGGAAACCACCGCCGATGCTCCGGCCGGCTATATTTCTTTGTCTTTGACTTCTTTGCCGGTGACAAAGGTTTTTCTTGACATTCTTGACCACTATCACTTCCAAATCTCCCAACTCAATCAAATGAGATGGTGCGAATAAGGCACTTCGAGTTCTTGTGCTGATCTATGTGTATTCACCCAACCGTCAATCGGTTCTGTGTGTTCTACCAGTTATATTGCTCGCTGGGGTTTTATTCCATTCAGCACAGGATTCAAGTTAAGAAGATCCTGCTTTCTCCGCAGAAGTCCTACCATGATTGGAAACAAATTTTTTTTACATCAAGGCCGGCGTTATGTTGAAGATGTACTTCCGGGGAGCGAAAGACATCCCTATTGAGATCCTGTCCATACCAGCGGAGGAGTCCTGGTATCAGGACATTAAGGAGATTTCAGCGGTTCAGTGGGCACTGGTAGCTGCGGGTATGAGCCTTCTATGGAAGCCTAACCGCCAGGAGAAGCCGGTGTATATGGAGGAGGATAAGAGTAAGTACCATTAGTTCATTATTTCATTGTTTCTCCTTGTGCGCGGACTAATATTGTGCACGCTTTTGCTGGGGTGGCGTTGTATATAGCAGCCTTCCAGTGTGAGAGGGGGCGGATGAAGAATGTCCCTCTCAGCCCAGAGGAACCCTCATGGCACTCCCAGATCCTTGGGAATTTTGAGTTGCCAAGGAGCACAAATTTGGCGTCCCCTGCGCCTGAAAGTGGTAAGCCTTCATTGTTTACTTGTTTACATCTTTTCAGATTACTTACTATGCTGCGCAATGATGCAGGTGCGCTAAAGAATTTGGGTGTTAGCCCGGATTCTAAGAAGAAGAAATGCGCGGGCCAAGCGTAGTGGCCGCTAAGAAACCGGCGCAACCCAGGGCAGACCCGCCCAAAGGTAGTGTTCTACGCCTGATTCTTGGAATGACTATGTAGTTGTCTATGATTCCATGGAGGGTCTTGCACCTGTAGGTTTGAAAAAGCCGAAGCCGGAGCCACAAGAGATGGCGGAGATTCCGGTTGCTAAATCCGAATGACCCCATCGATGTGGAGTCTAGCCATGAGCCGCTAAGGAGGAAGAGGGCTCCTTCCAATGGTGATACTGCTGTGCAGCCTCCCAAAAAGGCTGCGCGGAAGAAGACATTGGGAAGTACGGGAATTTGGATGTGCTTGCAACCAAACTTTCCCCAGGTAAACACTTGACTTTATGCTTCATTTTTCTTCTCGTTTCACTTGTTTTTAACTATCTAATAATCTGCAGGGAAAGATGACACACCTTTTATCCCTCTGTCTACTCCAGTTGCGCCGATCGAGATCTCCATGCCACCACCCATTTTTGAGATGGCGCAAGTGTCAGGTGATAAGGGTGGTGAGACTCGCGCCAGGGGGCGGAGGCGTAGGTGGGTGCGGAGGCTGTTATGCCGGTAGAGGAGGTGGTAGAAGAAGTTGTGGTTCAGGGTGGCGAACAAGTGGATGAACCACATCAGGAGGCTCATGCAGTGGAACCTGTGCCCGGGGTGCAGCCAGGGGATCTGGGGAGCGCCCTTCTGACGAAGGGTCCCCGAATCGCCCGGACGAGACCCCGGGTGACTACTATTACAGGTCTTATTCTGAAGGCCTAGCTACTGAGATCCATACCCCTGTGTGGAAGTTGAAGCAAGGTGATAAATTTCCCACTGGTAGGCATGCTGGGAATGGTTCAAAGGTGCTTTCCCCCCATCAGAAGTACCTGCGCGTGGGGAACAAACTTATGTATACTGCGTGTACCTCCAGCTTGCTGCCAGCTTCGCCTCCAATATGCACAAAATCATCAGGGAGTGGCACAGCATGCACCACGACCAAGAGAGATTCGAGGCGGCAAAGAAGCAAATGGTCCTTGAGCGAGCCCAAGTGGCTGTGCAAAAATCAGAGCTTGAGGCTGAGAGAGCCAAATTCGTCGAAGCTCAACGAACTGAAGAATGGTCCGTGCTGGGGTGGAAAAAGAAAGCTGAAGGCTCCACTGCCACACTTGCTGAGGAGCGCAAGTTGTGGAGGGAGGCCTGCGAGAGGGACAACAACGAGAAAACATCTTTAAGGGATGAGATTGTAAGCTTGTGCGATGAAGCTTCGCGTTAAAGAAATAGAATGAGGTAGCCTCTACTGCGACCGAGGAGGCAAGGTCGCACCGTGAGCGGAGCGAGCAGAAAGAGGTCTTCTGTCCTTCTTATTTTACAGGATCAAGAGGTTTTTAGACTAACCTTATTGTTGCATGTTAGGTGGAGGCTTGTGCGACATAGGAGAGTGCAAAGAAAGATCTCCAAGCTGCCTTGGTTGAAAAGGCAGAATTGCAGCACAGGCGCTCGGAGGATCTAGAAAAGCTGCGCCTGGCAGAGGCAAAGGTGGGTGCGGGCGAGGAAAAATTAGAAAATTCTGAGGCAGCCTACGCCACCGCGGAGAGTCTGCTGGAGCCCCCGACGAACAACATGCTCTGGATGCAACAGCATGGGGTCGTCAATGTAAGTTCTCCATTGTTTTTTGATCACCCTTTATCTTGATTCTCATTGTATTTTCTTTGCATTGTGCAGATCGCAAACTCTATCCTGAACTTAGTGGAGTTGGACAGTGTGTGGCCAAGCTGATGGTCACAACACGCCATGATGGATATGCGCAGGGCTACGCCGAGTGTGCACACTACGTGAGTCGTGCATTGGATGTTCAATGGGATACAAGCCGTGCTTCCACTCGTGGGGTCGATACTGAAGCTGCCTTCTCTAAGGCGAAGCGCGAGTACGATCGTCTACAACTACCGGTGATGGATCTAGTGAGCGAGGCGCTCTAGCATGACGATTATGTTGATCATTTGAAAGATATATTTCAAGATGTTGGGGAAGTTGAAGAGAGTGAAGGATATGATAGTGTTGAATGTTTGTAGGCTTGTGTTCTTGTATGTAATTGCGCATTGCGCTTGATGATTGTACTTCTCTTATGATGAAATGAAGTTTATTTGAAGTTATAATATTTGCGTGAACATAACAGCTTGGTATAGGTAGAGGGAATAAAACTGGTAATTAACTCGTATATGAATGTCACATCCCATGCGCATACAGTGTGTAGTGGATTCTTTTCATGAGTCATGCTGTACCATGGTACTTTCGCCTATACCCAAAGTGGTTTCACGTATTTGTAACAAAATGTCTAAATAATGAAAACCATGCATCGATTATCTTGTATTAACAAAAAGGCATAAGAGCCATGTACAAAATCGATAACATTAGATCATAGGTTCGCTAGTTTGCTGCACGAACATCGATGAGTCATGAAGCCTTGACATTTGAACAAGCTAGATTACATATAGCACCGCCTTAGCTGTTGCGCATTCCAGGTCCTAGGAAAGTTTGTGCCATCCAAACTTTTGAGGGTGTATGCACCCTATCCTAGGACTTCATGGATTATGTACGAGCCTTTCCACTTAGGCACGAGTTTCCTGGACTTTCAGCATTGGACGCTTCATTGTCTCTTAAAATGAAATCACCAGGTAGGAAGGTACAAATGCGGACTCGTGCATTGTAGTACTTTTCGAGCTTGGACTTGTATTTTGCTTTGTTGGTTGCCGGCGTTTTCACGCCTTTCTTCGAGGAGGTCCAAGTCGAGTCTGAGCTCTTCATTATTCTGGCTTTGCATAGCAACCATGCGTGGTGATGCGTGTCTCCGTCCCATAAACCAGGCTGAATGGTGTCTCACTAGTGCTGGTTTTTGGCGTGGTTCGATGAGCCCAAAGGATACTTGGCAACTCATCTACCCAACCTCTCCGCGCCATCCCTAGTCTCGTCTTGATCCCTTCGACAATACTTTTATTTATGTTTTCCAGCTGGCCGTTCCCTTGGGGATGCGCGACTGAAGTGAACACATGTTCGATATGCATTTCCTTCATCCACTGTTGTAACTTTTCAGCAGCAAAATTGGGGCCATTATCACTGACAATGCGCAGGGGTAACCCAAAGCGGCAAATGATATGTTCCCAAAGAATTTGTGAACTACTGTTGGTGTGGTGGATCTGAGGGGCTTTGCTTCTACCCACTTGGTAAAGTAATCGATGGTTACGATTATGAACTTTATGTCACATGGGGCATCAGGGAAAGGTCCCACCATATCGATTGCCCATTGCTGAAAGGGCCATGCTGTTGTTACTGGGATCAAGGGATTTTTGGGGCGCAACATCTTAGGCGCGTGTCGCTGACATGATGCACATTTTCCCAGCGTTTCGATTGCATATAAGTGCATGCCGGGCCAATAGTAGCCAGCATTCATGATCTTTGCGACGACCATGCATGAACCATCGTGAATACCACACAACCCTTCGTGTATTTCGCAGATCAAGTATTGTGCGTCTTGCGGAACTCCGCAGCGGAGAAGTGGTCCCAAGTATGACTTTCGATAGAGTATTCTGTCTGCCATTTCATAGTTCAGCGCCATGTTCTGGACCTTTCTTGCTCCGCCTTGTTTTCTGGGAGGATCCCAGACTGCAAGAACATGATGATGGGAGAAATCCCAAAAGGATTTCCCATTTCAATGATGTTTACTTGATGCAGCGAAACGAAAGGGTTTTTGAGCACCTCAGCGCGCACTTCCCGCGCGAGGTGTTTGAAGCTTGTAGCCGCCAGCTTGCTGAGTGCATCCGCATGTTTATTTTCGCTTCGGTTAATGTGGGTTATTTTGAAACTTTGGAATTTGGTTATCAAGGACTACGCCTGTTCAAGATACAAGGCCATCACTTTGCCTTTTGCGTCGTACATGCCATTGATCTATCCTGTGAACAAAAGAGAGTCGACGTGCGCTTCCAAATTCCTAGCACCTATTTTGATGGCTAACCGAAGGCCAGAAACGCTTCATATTTGGCTTCGTTATTTATGCTTTTGAAGTCCAATCTGATGGCGTAGGTGAACTCCTGGTTATCAGGGCTTATCAGACAGAGACCAGCCCCTGCGCCATCACCATTGGATGCACCGTAAGTGTGAAGTGTCCATGCGCGGTCATCTGTGACAGGCACTGGATTCTGTACAGCTTCACACTCTTGCACTTTATTACTCGACACTTCCATGACGAAATCGGCTAGTATCTGGCCTTTAATAGCTGGGCGCGGTTTGTACACAATATTGTGTCCACCTAGCTCGATAGCCCATTTCGCTAAACGGCTAGATATGTCCGGCTTGGACAAAACTTGGCCTAGGTGATAGTTCGTGAGAACTATTATCACATGGCCCTAAAAATACCTACGCAGCCTGCGGGATGCGTGGACTAAAGCTAGAGCAAGCTTCTCCATCATTGGGTATCTTGTCTCCGGGTCAGTTAACATCTTGCTGACATAGTAGATTGAAGTTTGGACTCCTGCGCGCTCTACCAACAAGACTACGCCCAGAGCGATATTCGATGCGGAAAGAAAAAGGATCAGTGGCTCGTTCTTTTGCGGTGCCGTGAGTGTAGGCAACTGAATCAAGCATTCCTTCATCTGTTGGAAGGCTTTCTCGCATCCGGAGTCCACTGAAACTTGTTTTGCTTTACACAATTTCTCAGGGTGCTGATGAATGGGAAGGATTTCATCGCGTGGTTGGCTAAGGACCTGTTCAGCGCAGCAAGTCGCCCTGCCAACCGTTGCATTTCCTTGATGGTCGAGGGGGAAGCATACGCTAAATTGCTTCCACCTTCTCAGGATTGACTTTGAAACCATCACGTGTGACAATGAATCCCAAAAGTTTTCCTTCTTCCATTCCAAACAAGCACTTCATGGGATTCAACTTCAAGTTGGCCTTGCGCAAGGATGCGAAAGTTTTCTGAACGTTTATCAGCATCCTTCCCTCATCCGAGCTCATGATGACCAAGTTATCGATGTACACTTCCACGGTTTCGCCAATGTCATCTCCGAAGACATGGTCCATCAAACGCTGGTAAGTGGCTCCCGCGTTACGCAACCAAAGGGCATCTTTATGTAGCAAAAGATTCCCTTGTCTGTGCAGAATGCGGTTTTGTCTTCATCCTCTTTCTTCATTTGAATATGGTGGTAACCTTTGTAGCAATCAAGAAAACATTTCCACCTGAATGAAGTGAAGGTGTCTACCTTCTTGTCGATTTTCGGCAAAGAGTAGCAGTCTTTTGGACATGCTTTGTTAAAGTCTTTGAAATCAACGCACATACACCAACTGCCGTTGTGCTTCTGGACCATGACTGGATTGGCTATCCATGTTTGGTAGCACACTTCTCTGAGGATGCCGGCCTGGAGGAGCTCTGAAACTTGCTCGTTAATTGCGTGAGTTTTTTCAGGTCCAAAACTGCGCTTTTCTGAATGACTGGCTCAACTGAAGGGAAAGTGTGCAGCGCGTGCTCTGCGATCTCTCGGTACCCTTGTCATATCTGCCAGTGACCATGCAAAAATGTCTAGATTGCGGAACAAGAGTTATTTAAGCCGCGCCTTGATTGCAGGGGTCATGGCGGGACCTAATGGCACAGTTTGTTCTGGGTACTTGTTGTTGAGTACCCATTTTTCCAGCTCACGCTTTGAGGTGACTTCGGTACCTTCACTGGTGGTTCCTCTTCTATGGACATGACCTCCTTCCTCGAATACATGATGGCCACCCGGTTTCTGTTGGAAACCCACAAGCAGCATGAGGAGTAGAGGTGATCATGTTGATCTCTCTTTGGGCGCGACAGCCTAGTAACACGCCATGGCTCGATGTTGCTGGCATTACCATTAAGTTGACGGAGACCATGCGCGAGTGTCGTGCGTCAGAAAGAGTTACCGGGAAAGAGATCTGACCCAACGGAAAAACGGCTTCGTTGTAGAAACCAGTCAATGGAAAATCGACTGGCTCCAGGCGCGCTTTATCCTTCGGGTCCAACTATTTGTTGTTCATAGATAATGTCCATAGCGCTTCCTGGGTCGATAAACATGTAGTCGGCGCGATAATGGCCAAAGATGCCAGTTATCACAACCCGACGTTCCTCCTGGGTGCCCTAGAAATTATGGGGAAGATGACCTGTTGTTCGCACCAATGTGGTGTACAACTCTTCTGATGGATGCGTTTGCGCGCTGTGCCACCCTGTATCATATGAACGAATGCTTGTTTATTTTCTTGTTACTCGGGCCGTCTTCGCCGTGAGTAATTTGGCGCACCTCCTTGCGCATGTTTTGAAGCAGATGGGTGAACTTCCCACTCTTCAGCGCCTTTTCTATTTCCGTGTGCAAGCTGATGCAGTTGTCGGTCATGTGCCCTGTATCTTTGTGATAATCGTAAAATGGTTATGGTTTTGACCTTTTTTGTTTCTCATCGGCGGTGGCTGCTTGAACTAATGATCTTATGTGCTGAGCACTTCCGCCGGGGTCTTCGTTAGTGGCGTCCACTGTCGATCGCGATTATCTTGTTTGATTTCTCTTTGAGTAGAAATCTTATTTATCATTGTGTGCATCGACCGGTGAGTAGGAAGGGTTTTGGTTAGACTCCTTCCAACTCTTCCTGTTTTTCTTTGCAAAACTCCTGCTCATGTCTTGCGGACGGTATTGAGGTAGAGGAGGTCGGTTGGAGTTTAGGTTGCGCTCCGTCTGTGCATAGACCTTGGCTGCCGCCATTAGTTTCTCCCAGCTTTTTGGGAGGCCAGAGGTTCCTGAAAAGACTTTATCATCTTGTCGCAATGGACAACATATTTAAATTGTGCATGAATCAGGTCTTCGTGCACGTCACCGATATCCAACACCTCCTTATTGTAGCGGGTGATGAAATCTTCCAGACTTTCATCATCTCATCGCCAAATATTCATGACGTAAGAAGAGTCTCTGACGTATTGTCTTTGTTGGCTGAAATGCGTCAGGAACTTATCTTTGAGATCATTCCAGGAAGTAAGCTTACATGTGGGTAAGTTGTCAAACCACAGGCGTGCAACACCTGCAAGAGTTTGGACAAACAAATGACACCACATAGGTGGCGTCCAACCTCCGATGAGACCCGGCCAGTGAACAAGCACATGTGGTCATCTGGGTCTGTCAACACATTAAACTTTCCCACATTGGAAGGTAGTTTCGCACGTTCAAGTGGGGTTAGCGCGATCTCTTTCACGAACTTCGAGTGTTCGGCTGCTTCAGCCGGCCTGTAGATCAGGTTGTAGTTATACTCCGCCTCCGGGTTGTACACAGCCCGTGGCGTAGGTTATGCGCAGCGTGATCTTTGGGCAGCCGGTGGAACATGCTGGTGCTATCACCCTCGCCATCTGTTCTATCTACTTCTTCACGCTGGGTGTCCCGCCTCTCTAGTGGGTGCGGGCCTAGCCGTGAATGAATAGACGCTCGCCTATGAGTGTTTGACTCATATTTTGGCAGTGACAAGGAATACTCTTTTTCCCTGGTACGGAGCTGTGAGGGAACACTCGCTCCGGCCGACAAGTCGTAACTTAGTACTCGCGGTGCAGGCAAGGCATGCAAGTGAGTTGTGGGCGGTTGTGCCGGTGCAACGGATACATTAGTTTGCGCACAGAGTTGCACATAAACGACATTTAGGGCCGTCTGAGATTTGATGTACCATGACATTGGAGTTTCACCCGGTGGTAAAATTATGTGATTGGTACAAAGGAAGTTTCCACTTGAATTCCGGGAGTCATGGTGATTCACACAACCTGAATTGTGGTGAACACCGGCGTTTCCGGAAGATCCTTCTTCCACTTGTCCGTCAGTTCGAGGGGCATGAACTGGGTTCTTGCCCGAGGCCTGAGGACCTCTTGGTACACTTGATGGAATGTCAGCCACTGAAAATTAGATTTTAGAAAAAACGAGCGAGAGACAGATGCAAGAATAAAAAAAATCGAAAGGCGCCAATGAAGAAAAACTGGTTCCAAAAGGTATCCGGAGATATCTGGGTTATGGCTCAGAGTCACTGCATAAAAGGTTATCTCTTGTTTGCTCGTCGGAATGATCTTGCTTCAAGCTCACTACAAAAATAGAAATGCCGTTAGCCTCGTCACGGGAGAAAAGGGGGAGGGTTTTCTCCGTGACCACACTCCGGTGTGAGAATAGTATCAGGGGTTGCAAGTAATAAGCAAGTAATTAGTGAGTGAGCTCAAAACAGTGTGTGTTACCTTATGGTGTGATCCTTATTTTATAGCCGAAGAGAGGTGTGTAGGAGATGGGCTGATGGTCCTTGGGCCTGGAACCGACAACCAGGATATCCATTCGATCTCCTCTGCAACGACCGTTAATGGTATCTTGCAGGATGTGCACTTGGCGCATGGTGAATGGAGCCATGTGTCCGGGCAGTTGTCCTTGTTGTCGGACCTGTCATCAGCCGGTAGTGGAGATCGTGTGACAGTTGCTGGCGTGAGTTGGTTGGTGCCACGTGTACGTCCTTACATACTTTCTGCTCTCTGCATAATTGTTCATCATGCGACGTGGTCTGGCACAACCTGCCGAGCGGTTATTGGGTCACAACTCTGCCACTTTGTACCCTTGTGGTTGATCATTGCCTCTTTGTGCTTTTCCCTTTCGCTTGGCGTTATCAGTGCTTTCAGGCCAGCGCAGAATTCCCTCAATTGAGTTTGTCTTCTGTTAAGGTTTTTGGCCTTTGATTTTGGCTCTTTTAAGGATATCCTGACTATGCCTAGGTCTGCATGTATCCAGATGCAATAGAAGGGCAATCCTGATATCCCGGATGTCTCATCAGTACATAGACCCGGAACCTCAGATGTTAGCTATCTATCAACGCAGGATTTAAGACCATGAAATCATACGCCGATGATATGTTTCCCACATGATGTATAGCTTGTAGAATTTTGTCACTTGGCATCCAACCGATGCTTCTTGAACTGCCATCAGATGAGTCTGTCTCTCAAGTATTGGCATCCAACCGATGTTGACTTCATATCCCTATCTGCCCCTCCAAGGTTACTGTCAGAAAAAGCAAACAGGTCAAAGTTTGATTCTCTAGGATACTAGAGTCCAAGTTAAGGAGCACCCTTCAGGTATGTAAAAATTCGTTTAACGCCTAAGTAAGATGAGAAAGTTAAGGATTGGCCTAAGAACGAGCACATTGACAGACGACAAACATAGTGTCTGGTCGGTTTGTAGTCAAATACATAAGTGAACCAATCATAGATCGGTACTATGATGAATTTTCTAGACTGCCTTTAGCATCTTCATTTAGTAATGGCCGTTCAACAATGGGGGAGTCCATGGGTTTGGAGTATATTATGTCAAACTTAGAAATAATGTCCTAAACATATTTTCCGTGAATAATTAAAATTCCTTGACTGCTTTGACGAACTTGCAAACCCAAGAACATTGTCATTTCACCCAAGGCGCTTATTTCGAACTTCTTTTTTATTACCTCCTCGAATTCTTTGCATAAATCTTCATTGGTTGACAATAAAATGATATCGTCAACATAAATCTGAACGCTTTTAATGAATAGCGTTTGATATATCGTCCCCCGGGTATATTCGTGTGCAAGGAGATGCTCTGTTAAGGTTTCATACCATGCACGAGGTGCTTGGTGCAGTCCATACAAGCTTTATCTAACTTGTAGGCATAGCCTTGCTTCTTTGAATCAACAAACCCTGGGGGTTGAGCGACATAAATTTCCTCCTTGACCTTCCCGTACAAAAACGCCGTTGATGTGCGTGTGAGTGTGTTATAATTTTGTTATATTTTAAGAACTTTTTACTCGTGGATCAAGCTTTGCATTTATAAAACTCGACATAATACTATCACTCTACACATGTTAGGACAAGTGCACCCATCGTAGATGTTGTATCACATGGTAAGATACAGAGGTCGTCCAAGGACACAAGAGCTTTTAATACCGGCTTATCGTTAACATCTAATCTAACCAAATTTTGATAAAGGTTTTGAAAGTTTTAAAAGATAAAAACTGTTGGTGCATAATGTCTACTGCCTACGTCTAGGATATGTTTATTACGTATATAGGGCTTAGAACGTCGAATAGTGTTTGTATATATATGATTATATGTTTGTAGTTTGACTCGTACGAGTGAGTTTTGTGACTCGTACGAGTGACTCTCTGTCACTCGTACGAGGCATCACTCGCACGAGTCACACCTACACACTCTCCTCCTATGCGAGTCATGTCGACCTATAAATAGAGGAGCCTGGGTGTTGTATTGTAGATCTGTTGGTTGATGTATGGCGAAGCCCTGTCAAACTGTTTACTTGCTCTGTACTTGTTCACGTTTATCAATACAATTCAAGGCATTTAAGCAGTATATCTCACTTGTTTGTTTGTCAAACTCACTAACAATGAATTTTGCCTCTGTTAGTTGAGTTAGATCAGTCTGGTGCTCATCTGAGGAGAGCCGATCCTCTCTCACAAGTGGTATCAGAGCCTTGAAGCCTGATCTGAGGATAAACATCAAGTTTCTTCATACTACCAACAGTTTCAGATCCAGATTCACCATTGGAGTTTTCTACATCTACACTTTCTCACGCAGATCTTAGAATTGGACATATTTATGGACAAAATTGACTAGGATTTTAGTATATCACGTTAAAATCAATCCTTGAAATTTCAGATCTAAAATTGAACTAATTCATGTCTAAAACTGTAAAAATCATCCGTTTGGTGACCTGAGTTGTTTCGTACGCGTAAAGAGACAACTCGTACGAATGGCTATCCGTACAAATTAAGTCATTCGTACGAACAAACAAACAAGTTTTCCTTAAAACTCACAAGTTAAAACTGTCATTCGCACGAAGCATTCATTCATACAACAAAGTCATTGGCACGAGTAATGTTTCACTCGCACAAACATCTCGTTCGCACGAAGCTTTGAATCGCACAAGTATATCACTCGCACGACCATCTCAGTCACACGAGCAATTCTGTCATCCGCACGAAGAACATCTTGTCATATTTTTATCATTCTATTCAGTTTTTCGAAAGTGTGTTTCTAAAACTTTTGTAGAAAAATGGAAGAAGAGTTTTATAACGCATTTGCTACTTCAGCGGTCACAACTGCAGCTCAAAATATGAACCTTGAGAATGAGATGGGTACGATGACAAAGCCACTAAATATGATGAATCTTGAAGACTTTGAGAGTTGGAGTGTACGTTTTATGAATTGGGTTCAAGCAAATCATTTTACCTGTTGGTTTTGCATAGAAGATAAATATCAAGCTCCGATTGGAGAAAACGGCCGGGAAAAAAATGTCACACCCCGGCTTTCCACAGCCAATCCAGGCACCGGTGGGCCCGGGTGGGGAATATCGTGACGTAAGTCGATAACATCATAGTCAATTAAACACAGCACAACGGAAGTCTTGGATTTAAATTACTATTACAAACCAAATGTTTGAAATACAAAATAATATACAGACGGCTTGGAATATAAGATCCACATGCGGATCATAAATTGTACAAAAGAAAGAATGTAAAATAGACTTTGGGCAGATCTAGGATTTGCAAGATCCTCTTAGCACTACCGAGCACTTCCAGCCTATTTTCGTATTGTACCTGCAAGCTTAGTCTTTTGAAAATACGTCAGCTTTCGCTGGTAAATACACCCAACTAACTCATTTTGAAAACATTTAAAAATATGTTTTAAGTACGTATCAGCACAAAATCTTTTATAACTTGGGAAAGTTGACCGTCCAACCTTGTTAACAGATTCACATGTTTGTCCATACATACAGGGTCCAGTATGGAGACCGAGACATGATTAACGTACACACCACTTTGAACTCACGAAGGAGTTATTTCTTCCCAACCTTGTGGGTAATGCATTTTGAGCGTCTATCGAGTGTATACCTACACCTGCGCTAAGGTCGTGGCCATTTTCTATTGTAATGAGCCGAGGATATCCAGGACACGGTAGTTAACCCCCGATGTTTAAGTTATCAAACAAAACTGATTAAAACAGAATAAGCAGATTTACTAGCCACAATCCGGCATTCGATTGATCCCATTTCCGACCAAGCGGTAATAGTTCATCATAACCGAAGCCCGTATAGGGGAAATAAGTCGAGAGTATTTACCTGAGCTATTCTTCGTTTAATGCAAGATTTATTAACTCAGCCGCACACAAAAGTACCAAGTGCATATAGCATTTACCAGCAAGTCTCTAGTCTAGATTATGGCATAAGCTAACCATTTAAATACTAACGGTCTTATTTAAGTCATAGACTTAGACCAACTAGCGTACTTGATCAAAACGTATAACGCTAGATTAAACGATGATTGGATAGAATGTAGTTTGTTCCCAACAAGTAAATGACTTGTGTAATATGGATAAACATTATGGATTTTGAGACTTAAATGACAAGGTTAAACCCGTTTCGGTTAATTTTTGTAATCTAGTTACATATGCTTAACCGTACTTATATCAGCGATATCGGGTAACCAAATAAATCATGGACAAGTTCTATATGCCATTATATTTTAAATAAGTTGTAATATCAGTAGGATATCAACTTATATGCCCCATAAGGTTTTAAAATGAAACTATGCCTCATATGGGCATTTTGGTAATTTCATACCTTATAAAAGGAACTTGAATATAATTTAATGTTACCATAAGTATTCTGGAAATATAACTTATTTATGATATAATATCAGTAGGATATTAATTATATGTGTAATTTGTCTTTTATGACCAAACTATTCTCCAAATGGGCATTTTGGTCATTTTACACATAGTTTATAAATTATTTGGGATTCTGAGTTTATATCATGTACCTAATGTAAAAATATTTAAAATAAGTTTTAAAATCAGTAGGTAGCAAGTCTTGGTTGGTAAATATGGTTTAAAACCATACTATGCACTGAAACGACGCTTATGTCGTAAAATGACGATTTGTGTGATGTTTAATAAAACTGATGTTAAGGTCAGGTTAACATGTCTTAGATATGTTACTTAATATAACGTATCAGTAGGTAAAAGATTTACCTTAAAAGGATGTGATTAAAACCATTTTATACGGTGTTGATCTGCTAAAGAAGGAGTTTGAAGGTTTCATGTTGATGGAAAATGAAACTCTGAATGAGATGACAACACGTTTCTACCATCTGCTCAGCGAAATGTATTCGTAAAAAGTGTTAGCATCTCCATAAGAAATCGTGATGCGCTTTGCTGACGCATTACCGCAAAAATGGGGTCAATTTATTGACTTATTAAAACATATAGGTGTTTTGGATTCAATCAGTATTTATGAACTTGTGCAGAGATTGGGGAACAAAAATGAAGAAGAACTTCGAAAGGCACAAAGAATTACTGTTCCACAAAACCCTGAGATGTACTTTGGAGGTATTAATACAGGTATTAGTACAGATCAGCAACCAAAACTTCAAACCGCGTTTGTGTCAAACGTGAATCCCTTTCTACCACAACCTGTTCAAACAAATCAATCTGCAAGCTCAAGTACTCAAGCCTATGGACAAGTATTTGATCCGAAAGCCTTTCTCCACAACCACAAGATTTTGCACCTCAAGTTCCACAACAAGCTTCTCAACAAGCTTTCTGTGGAAACAACGTTCAACCTGCAAATCCCAATACAGTCAGACTTGGCACATCACATCTTTCCAAGGTCAGTGTAGAAGTTGCTCAGGAACATATGGAACTTCTAAATACCATGGTTAGTGCCTATTGTGGATTAGTGGCTGGTCAAATTGGAAACATCAATTTGACTAATGAAGACTACCAACAAATAGACAGAGATGAGATGGAGCTAATGGATATCAAATGGGCATTTGCAAGAGCGGTAAGAAGAGCTAAGGATTATATGAGCAGAACAGGAAGAACCAGTTTGGAGAGCAAGAAAGATACAAAATATGGTTTTGATAAAAATGTTGTTACTTGCTTCAACTATGGAGAAAGTGGTCACTTGAAGCATGAGTGCATGAGACCCAGGAAACAAGGAAATCATAACCCCTTCGGAAATCAATCACAACCATCCAACACAGCTCAAGTTAACAATGAGCAAAGAATAGTAGCTGTTAAAAACCTAAACAACACCAACCAGTCAGGACCTTCAAATAGCACAAATAGAGCCTTAGTAGTTCAGGAAGATGAAGGATGCAATTGGTCAGTGCAATTGGGAAATGAGAATCACGGAGGAACTACATGTTATGCCAAGATCATCAATCGAATCAAACATGTTCACAACATTGATAGTTCTGTTGATGATGATAGTTTGGGGTATAATGGTGGTTCTGATGAAGAATGCTCAAGTTCAGGTGGTTATGGATCTGATTCAGATATCAGGGAAGGAAGTGATGCTGAGGTCAGAAAGTTGCTGAAAGAAGCAGAAAGGCTGAAAGGTCAAAAGGCGGGTTTGATGATAAAAGCAGAAGCTGCATCGAAGGAAACAGAAAAACTCTTTACAAATAGTTCAGCCTTCCCTCATCATACTACCTTCATGGCTAATGTTTCCGGTTCAACATGTTAGGTAATTCCGACTCTCCTAAAGTTTGCAATGATTATGCTGAATTAAAAATAAAATCTGAAACAATAAACAGTCACAATCAAAACTTAGTTGTTGAGCTGTCAAAATGCAAAGAGCTAACTTAGCTTTAACTCGAAACGAAAAAGAATTCAAATATGTAATACAAACCTTAAGAAAAGCGTTTCTTAATTAACAAAGATAGTTTTGAACAAACAACCAGGAATTAATAACTACATTAATCTCCTTGCGAAACAAAGAAAGAGTTAACCATCGCCAAATGCGAACATGATGCGATCAAGCTAAAATTGGAAAGTTATTCTAACTCCCGATATGTGCTTGATCACATCATTGACGTTCAAAAACTAAAAGGAGATGTTAAATGCATTGGGTATAAGTCGTGTCCATCTCCATTAAAACACAACTCTACTAAATCGCCTGATGAAGAGGAAATGCCACGCTTTGAAGCCTCGGTACCTCTTGATCCTGAAGAATTTGCAGCAGGATTAGGGTTCAAGCTAGACAATTCCTCAGTTGAATCAAGAAAACCAGAAAACTCATCACCAGTTGTTGATCAGAACCCCTCTACAATAGAGGAGGATGATTCGTAAGATGATGAGTCCGAGAAAAACGATCAGGATCAATCTCTTGATGAGGAAAAAGGGATAGAAATGTCTGCTACTCCCAGTGTGAAAACTGTTGAAAATCAAGAGAATGATCTATGAAATCTGTCAAGACAAATGTCTACAAATGAAAATGATAATGTGTTGTATACCTTGGTTGGAGACAAGAAAATATATTCTAACAAAGACTTTCCGATAAAAAATGTATATCCGACCTCTATTGATCAAGTTTTTGAAAACTCAACAACCAAATTTTTGTGGAAGAAAAACACAATTAAGTCACAACCATTATCAAGTTCAAAAGAAAAACACCGAGAAAAGCGAGCCGAAAAACCTAAGGTACCACAACCAAAGGTTGAAGCAAAAGGCACTCGCTACAAAAAGAAGTTTAAGAATGTTAAATTTGTGAGTTCTACTGGTACTGATAAAGTCGAGACTTTTGAAGGCATGTCTAATATAGATTTTGTAAACGAAGTCAAGATTTTAAAGTGTAACAGTGAAAACAATTACACTCAACATACAAATGGGTGTGAAAATGAACCTAGTACCTCAAGACCCACAAGTTCAACATCAAGTCACAGAACATGATCTCCTATGTTTGTTGAGAGGAGAACTTTTTTTTTTAAATGTGGAGAATTCGGCCACATAATCAAGAATTGTACAAACCTAGCAAAGCCTAGATTTGTTGAGAAAACCCCTCCTGAACATACTTGCCAACGTCGATCTGTTTCTAAAAAAACAAGACAAACACATTGTTAAAGACCAGGAAGAAAAACAGAGACATAAACAAGTTAAAATATTTGAAAAAGCATTGAAACCGGATCCTTCAGAAAAGCAACCAAGTTCTTCAAATTTAATAAAACCAGAAGGTGTTAAAAATGTAAATAATAAGACCGGTGATGGTTCAAAAATCTTGGAAACCTAAGACCGGTGATGGTTCAAGAGGAGGCACACAATTTCCAAATCATCAAGAAATAGAAATCACATTTCTTGATGATAAGGGTCGACCCAAGACCACCAAGGCTTGGCCCCCATCTCAAACTGATTGGGTTTTTGAAATGTGCAGGGTGTTCCAGGAGGAACTGTGAATAGTCGTTGGATTGTTGACAGTTGAGCATCAAGGCACATGACATGCGACTTAAGGCTCCTTTATGATGTGAAAAGCATCCAAGGAGGCTATGTTGCTTTTGCTGGAGACAAAAACGGATACATCACTTGGGATGGAATGGTATCCAATGATGTAGTTAGCTTTGATAAGATCAATTATGTTTGACAAATTGATCACAATCTTCTTAAGGTTTCTCAAATCTGTGACCAGAAGTTCACAGTTCATTTTGATGATGTCGGATGTTATGTGCTGATACCTTGTTTCAAGATTCCCAAAGAATTGATTCTCCTATCGGCTCCAAGAATTAATGACCTGTATATTCTTGATATGAGCCAAGCAATTACCAAGTCTGCACAAGTCACATATTTTGTCTCAAAAGCTACCGAAAACGAATCAATCTCTTGGCACAGACGAATGGGACACATTAACTTAAGGAAAATGAACTATTTAGTGAAAAACAATCTTGTGAATGGTGTACTAGTGAAAAACTTTCATCTACAAGATGTCTGTGTATCATGCCAAAAGGGAAAGCAAGCAAGAAAATCTCATCCTGTGAAGAAGATTAACATGGTGAATATGCCTCTAGAACGTCTTCTTATGGCCCTCTTTGGACCTATGAAACACAAGACTACCTTTGGTGATTCTTATTGTTTAGTAGTTATTGATGACTACTCAAGATTTTCATGGGTGAATATGTTGGCACACAAGAGTGTAGTTCCTGAAATCCTCAAGAATCTCCTAACTCTACTTGAAAATTTGTACAATTTAAAGATAAGGAGAATCAGAAGCGACAACCGGCACCGAGTTCAAGAATCAAGTTATGGATGGGTTCTGTTCTTCTAAAGGCATTCTGCATGAGTACAGTTCTCGATACACTCCACAACAAAATGGTGTCGCTGAGAGGAAAAATATAACTCTAATTGAAACAGATAGAACTATGCTAGTAGAAACAGAACTTCCTGTTCAATTTTGGGGAGAAGCTGTTGCTATTTCATGTTATACGATGAATAGAGTTCTTATGGTGAAGAGGCACGGGAAAACATGTTTTGAGTTGTTACATAAAAGGAAACCAGATGTTTCTTTCTTAGAACCTTTTGAAGCTCCATGCACTATGATTGATCCACATGGTAAATTTGGTCCAAAAGCTATTGAAGGTTTCTTTCTTGGATATGCTACTCCTAATTTCAGAGTGTGGAATTTGTCAACAAAGAAGATTGAAGAATGGGGTGAAGTCAAGGTTCAAAGATACACTGAATCAGTAAGAGCTCTGGGTTCTTCTTAGATGTTTGACTATGATGGGCTGTTTAACTCCTTTAATCTGCCAACTTTTGATGATGCTTCTGCAGCAGCTCAAATCTACTGGAAAGTGATACTGCAGTTAACTCGTCATCAATACGACCAATTATTGTTAACCCGCTAGTGTCTACTTCGGTTAACAATCTTGTTCAGAATGAGGAATTCGAAGATGCTGCTGATTACAATATTTCGTCAGATGATGAGTTCCATGATGCAAATGAAGCTACTTCTACTCCGGTTCCTGGAATTTCAGATGTGACGTCAAATATTCAGAATCTAGGGACTACTGAAGGTCATGCGTCTACATCTTCATCATATCCAACAAATTAGTTGTTGATATGAATATTAAATTCTTGAGTTCCTGATGTTCCTGAAACTCGAATCCATAATACCCATCCTCAGCAGAATATTATAAGAGATGTCCAAAGTGGTGTGCAGACACGTAATCAGCTCAGGAATAATCAGAATGCGGGTTTGTATTCGATTATTAGGGAATCTGGGGAACATAATGATTGGTCTTTTCCTTGCTATGTCTGCCAAGTTGAACTGAAATCTTGGAAGGAGGCTACGAAAGAAGACTCATGGGTTGAAGCAATGCAGGAAGAACTTCAGCAGTTTCAGAAGTTAGGCGTGTGGAAATTGGTTGACAGGCCTTACAACTATAAGAAGATTGGTACAAGATGGGTTTACAAATGTAAGAAGGATGACCGAGGTGTTGTGGTGAGAAACAAAGCAAGATTGGTCATCCAGGGCTTTAATCAGGTAGAAGGCATTGATTACAATGAAGTTTACGCACCGGTAGCTTGTCTTGAGGCCATAAGAATTTTCTTGACTTATGTGTCCTACAAGAAGTTTACTGTTTATCAAATGGATGTGAAAAGTGCATTTCTTCATGGTGTGGTTGAAGAAGAAGTATATGTTGAACAACCGCCTGGTTTTGAAGATCCAATCCATCCTGACAAGGTTTGGCTTTTGAAAAGGCGCAATATGGTCTTCATTAAGCTCCTCGGGCTTGGTATGACACGTTGTCTTCCTATCTTCTGAAGAATGGTTTTCGACGTGGATTGATCGACTGTACTCTCTTCATCAAGGAACATAATGAGGACTTATTGCTGGTACAAGTGTATGTTGATGATATTATTTTTGGGTCGACCAACGACAAAATGTGCAAAGAATTTGAGCAGGTGATGCAAGAGAAGTTCGAGATGAGCGCAATGGGAGAAATGACTTTCTTTTTAGGTTTGCAGGTTCATTAATCTAAGGAAGGGATTTTCATCCATCAAACTAAGTATGTCGGGGATATTCTCAAACGATTTCAGATGGAAGACTCAAAGCCCTTGGGAACTCCATTAGCTCAGAATCATGGGATTACTCCTAATGGAATGGGTGAACATGTGGAACCATCTCTTTATCGTGCTATGATCGAACCTCTCATTTATCTTACTGCTTCAAGACCCGATATAATGTACCCAACATGTCTTCTAGCTCGCTACCAGTCCAGTCCGAAGGTTTCTCATTTGATGGCTGTGAAAAGAATCTTTCGTTATTTGAAAGGTCGCACGGACACTGATCTATAGTACCCTAAGTATGATAACTTTGATTTGACAACATTCAGTGATTCTGATCATGGTGGCTGCAAGATCGATGCAAAATCAATATCAGCAGGATGTCAGTTCTTGGGAAAGCGCCTAGTCACATGGCAGTGCAAAAAGCAGACTGTGTAGCTACGTCAACCTGTGAGGCTGAGTATATTTCGGCTTCTAGTTGCTGCTCTCATGTTCTATGGATTCAACAATAAATGCCGACTACGGTTTTGAATTTCTAACTACTCCTATTTTTTTTGATAACGAAGCTACTTTATAGATCACTCGTAATCCTTTACAACACTCAAAAACCAAACACATTGAGGTTAACTATCATTTCATACGAGATTGTTATGAAAAGAAACTCATCAATGTTAAAATCCACACCGATCACCAATGTGCCGACCTGTTTACAAAAGCTTTTGATAAATCTCGTTTTGATTATCTACTTTTGGTCAATGGCATCAAGGTAAAACCCAAGCAATTCATCCTTGGCTAATCATTTTTCGTAAATATTTTCTTCAAAATCTAAAATTACAAAAAGATTTTCTATTTTCTATTAGTTTTATATTTTAGGGGGAGAATATTTCAAGAAAATGCAAAAAATACAAAAATATGTCTTTTATTTTATTTAAGTTTTTATTACCTTCTTTATTTTAGGGGAAGAAAAATTTAGAAAAACACAAAAACAATACAAAAAAAAATCAAAAATGAGTTTCTTGGATAGATAAGTGAAGATGATGATAAACAGTCAAAAACACAAAATGAAAATTGATAAGTAGCTTTACTAACGATGTATCGGTAGGCTCACAATCAGATTAATATGCGCAGGTTGATATAAACATAACGGACTCCAAGCCAGGTGGGAACCATTCATTGGCATATGGTGTTGGTACCGAAATTTCGTTTGATAGTATGCCGAGGATCGGAGATATGCGGTATTTATACTGACTTATCATCTGGGTATCATGGTTGAATCTTTTACCGAAAAATAACGGTGACTCAAGTCTAGAATTTCCATGATACCATATATACGTGTAAATACTGCATACGACTTTCAATAAGTGATAAACATATCACATACACCCAAAAATAAGTGATAAAATATCACAGCTTTATGTGGGAGCTAAGTTCGTCTATTTGTCGGTACCATGGTACTAACCTGTTCACGGACTTACTCCTATGCCCTGCATGCATCTGAAAATCAAGTTCCACATCAATAAGTGATTTAATCACATAGGGCTTGTTTTCAATCAAAATAAGTGAGTATCTCACATCACATACGTCAAAACAGATGATAAGCAGTATACTCATCGGTAAGATTTTCTCTCGTGCATATTTGGATACGGGAATGTGTGTGAAGTGGTTAAACACCAGCTCGTAAGTATAATTCATACCATAATGATATCTCCTAATCATGATTACATCTGATAAGCTGAGCTTACATGGACAACAATACCGATAACCATAGTAGAGTGCTTATTTATTTATTTAATTCGATGTTTTAAACAAAACTCGTTTTTGACAAGATTAAAAGCTGGTATGATTCTCTTACCTTGAAACTCTGAAAAAGATTATCTAGTAAATATATAGTTTACTCTTATCTGTTACTGGTTATTTTAGTTTAGTTTACTTTGTTGTTTCATTTAGTTCTTTTTGAAATAGCCAAAATTGAAGCTCAAAAGTTTTCTACCAAGATACGCCCTAAAAACCATTCGCTTTGATATCATTACTTCATAAATGTACTTTCTTACAACAAGTAAACTCATCTCCCAAGAACAAAATCTGTTTAACAAGCACTTTTCCAAACTTAACTTGTGATTAGTGTGGATCTATGCAAAGTTCTAAACAGGTCAACGAAAAACCTAAGGTCCTCGAAGAACTGAAAGTCCAGTTTTGAAAAACCTGGACTCGTATGAATCATATCATTTGTATGAGCCATTGTGCTTCGTATGAATGACCATTGAGTCTTGTATGTTTGGAGTTCTTCGTACGAGCTTGGTAATTCGCACGAGTATCTTGATGTGGTATAAAAGGTGATGAAGTTCTTTTGGTAGGACTTCACTTTCACCTTGCTCACATCGTCTTTACACCTCTCCTTAAGTTGCTTTTGATTTCTTTGAGGTATACTTGACTATGATGGCATACTTTGAAGTTGAACAACTTAAACATTATCTGACCATGTGACTTTGACTTACTTGAACAACAAAATTTAAGCGAAGAATCATTTTAACAAAAAACGTGTAACTTCTCTTGAAGTTATTTGTACGAACTAGATTCGCACGAATAACACTTCGCTCGTACGAACCAGCTATTCGTACGAATAAATCAGTTGTTTGATTTAATCAAAAGTTCGTAAAATAAGTTGTTTTTCGTACAAATAAATTGTTATTCGTATGAGTCAGTAGTTCTTTGCTCAGGGAATATATACATACTAAAAGTTTGGAATAAAACTTTTTGTTTATATTTCCTAATGAATTTGTGTTCTTATCCTAGTTGTTGTATGTGTACAGAATGGAACAAAAGGAACATAAAAGAAAACCAGCAACAAAGAGGACAGACAAGTCAGAAGTGGAAATTATGTCTGAATCGAGACATAACATGGTGGCCTGCTTGGATCCAGAAGACAAATTTGTTGAGTACAACGGTATAATGAAGTTTTTGCGTGACTCAAGGATACATTATGCTATCACGCACAAGACTACAACATACAAGACGTTGATTAAGGAATTTTGGGATTCAGCTAAAGTTAATGAAGTGAATGGGCAGGAACTTATCCGTGGGAAAGTAAATGACTTGAACGTAGATGTCACTGTTGAAACCATTAACTCAGTATTACAGTTTGGTGATGATCCTGAAGCTCCATTCTCATTGTCGTTGCAGTGTCAACGTGGATGTTTGCTTAGAATGAAATGTGTTAGAGATTTCCTCGTGGGACAACTAAACAAAGCATGGTTGCCACTCCGATACACGATCTTTCTACATGTTTTAATTCAGTGTTTGAGCAACAGACGAAGTGGTTATGACATGGCAAATAACGACTTGGTTGGAATGATGATAGCTTTGGCATTGAACAAACCGTTTAGTGTTTCAAAGTATATATTTGCAAACATGACGGAAAACCTGAGAAGAACCGGATATGGTGGAAACAAGTTTTGGATGTATCCTCGTTTTGTCCAAATGATCTTGAATGTGCAACATTCGAATCTTCTAAAGAATAACACTGATGTTTTAAAAGTTGAAGTTATGATGGAAATTCGTTGAAGATCTTTAGTGGTGTAGCAGCAAAACGTTACAAGGAAAGCACACCTCCTCGTAAGTTGATCGATTTTCTAGCAAATGATCAATATATTGCACCAGAAGATGACAAGTGGCACCATGATGACAGTGATTCAGATAATGAAGAACCAACCTTGAAAAAGATGATTGAAGATAAGTTTGGTCATAAAAAGGGAAAGGGTAATGATGATGACGGTGATAATGTTGGTATTGATGGTGCATGAGAACCAGTTGCATAAGTCCAACCTACCTATACAACGGAGGAGACTGAACCTACAATGACAGAACCCACTACAACTTCTGAACCACAACCTTAAAATACCACAGCAGCTGAAACACCTTCGGCTGAAGATACTCCAGTTCGATCGCAAAGCTCAACAATCCTAGTCTACATCTCATCAACAAAATGCAAAACGAAGCAGTCATTTGTTCTCTGAAATGGAAAAGGATGAGAAAGTGGATTTTCTATTCTCTAAGTTGCCAGTTGCGGTAATCTAGATTAACAAGCATTCGGAGTTTATATCTTCAAATTAGAACACAGTTATCAAACAACAATCGGAGATAAATTCTTTGAAAGAGACGGTTAGAAAACAGGTTTCTGAAATTGCACAGTTAAGAAAAGAAAATGAGCGACTGAAGACTGCAGATGCTGAAAGAGCAACTCAGCTACAACAGATGAGGGTAGCTGATAACTCTCGAGGGATTCAGATAAATTGATTGAAAGAACGTAGTGTGGCTGTACAACGATCTGCGGAAACATTAACTTCTAAGCATAATGACTTGAGAGAATGATATCATTCTCGTAATGCTACACTGGTTGAAGGCTTTAATGGTATTAAAGATGTGTTTGAAATGAGCAGAAAGTAAGTGAACATCATATGGAATGATAGATGCAAAGCGCAGGAGATCAAGCGTAAACATGACCTGGTTAGTGAAAACACTGGCAATCCTGATGCTTCAGCCTCATCCTCGCAACCAAAAGTCTCTGCGTCAATTCCAGTGGTAGAATCTAATGCACAACGGATTGTGACTGATCCAGTTACCTCTAGTGGTATTCAAGAGGAAACATGAAATGTTTGATGTTTCTGGAAAGTTTTGAAGACCTGATGTTCTATCAACGATGGATAGCAGATCTTCATGGGGAGTTTATTGATACTCAAGACCGAAGACCAAGCAACAGCCAAGGCGGAGTTTGTTGATACACTTTTGTGTCTATCGCTTGTTCTTAGTTACGTCTTTAATTGTACGGTCTTTGTTTACAGTGTCTGTATAGTTTGGTCATGTCGACCAAATCAAGATATCCTCCTATCTTGGTTTAGTACGACGATTAGATTGTCTGTGTAAAACAGTTGCATGTGTGCATACGGTTAAGACTTGTGTACGTCGTGTCTGTGACACATTCTCCGAAGAAGACTTCAATGTGCGAGCGGGAATGCTTCGTACGAGCAAGATGTAGCTCGTACGAGTAACTGACCATTTGTACGAATGGATGTATCAAATCAAGCATTCTGCTTGATTTGTATGAGGAAGTACATGATTCGTATGAGCCAGTTCATTCGTACGAGTATCTTTGGAGGATGTTCTTCGTGTCTTTTGGTGTTTCGTATGACCAGCAACATACTTCGTACTGTTTCTAGGTATGGACACTATATAAGCAGACATGCAGTTCTCAGTATAGAGTTAGACGAGTTAGTCACATACTAGAGCTATACGAGAGAGATAGAGACACAAGAGCACAGAGTGTGTTGCATGAGTCTGTATGAACATTGTTTGTAAATGTTTGTACTAGTTCTCTTTTGTTAATCAAGATATTGAATCTTTGGCTATCCTGTGTTCTTACATTGCTTTGGTTTGCATACTTACGAGGATTCCGCACTCGTATGTGTGTTGTATAAACAAGGAAGTAGGTTAATCTTGATCCTCCAAGTGGACCTACAAGCCTTTCTCTAAAAGTTCATCCAATTGAACTCCTAACTCCTTCAATTCTGTTGGTGCTAACCGATATGGAGCTCTGGCTACAGGTGCTGATCCTGGTAGGATATCAATTCTAAACTCTATTTGCCTATCTGGAGGCAATCCTGGTAATTCTTTGGGAAAAATATCAGAATACTCTAAGATAACCGGAAGGTATTCTATATTTGGTTTAGGCTCATTGATAGTTACTTGTGCCAGGTAAATGACACAACCTTTCCCCAAACACTTGGATGCCTGATATAACTACACCTTGTTTCGATAAGTTTCTTATCGTAGGAAATACGGGCTTGGTTATGGGATAACCAATCCATGCCTAAAACTATATTGAACCCTACCAATTTCATTGGCAAAAGAGAGACGGGGATAGAATGATTCTTAATGGATATAGAACATCCATCAAGAATGGAGGATGCTGTCTCAAACGTTCCATCAGCGAGTTCTACTTCATAAGTTATATCTAGAGTTCTTATGGGCAAGTTTAATAATTTACTAAACTTATGATCAACAAAAGATTTATCTGCACCCGAATCGAAAAAACTCTAGCATATACATCATTGATGAGGAATACCTGTTATGACGTTATTGTCATTAACGGCCTCCCTCGCATTCATCTGGAAGGCATGAGCATTCCCTTTCTTAGCCTATCCAGGCTTTGCATCGTTACTTTTGGGGTTCTTGGGGAAATTGGACGTAATATGCCCTTTTTCATTACAGCTGTAGCAACCGACATTCTTAAGATCTTTACATTCTAAGGTCTTATGCCCCTTTCTCTTACGGATACTACTGGATTTAGTCTGTGGATTAACACTACACTGTCCCTAATGTTTGTAGTTACAGTTCTTGCACAGAGGTTTGTCATTAGACGTGTGCTGGTTCTTCTTAAGCCCGAAATTTCCTTTCTTTTTGAACCTTTGGGAGTTATTATCCTCCCGTTTCCTCTTTCCGTTAGTTTTAGTCTTAACTGACCTTTGCCTCACTAGATCTAAAGTGAGGGAGAGAGATAGGTCTACATCGGACCTATAGGTACTAGGCTGAGCAGCCTTTACCATGCCCTTTATCTCGGGTGCTAACCCATTAATGGAACACGCAATGCGTTTGGATTCAAGGGTGATTAAATACGAAACTAACCTAGACAGGGAATTGAAGTCAGAAACATACTTCTGACAATCTAGGTTCTTCATTGAAAGAGTCAGAAAGTCCGTCTCTAATTTCTCCACCTCATGAGGTGGACAGTAAGTCTCCTTGACTAAATTGACAAACTTAGACCATCCTAAGTTGTACAGGTTTATCTAACCCGTAGATTGAACCATTGCCTTCCACCAAATGAGGGCATCACCCTTGAAGGACTGTGATACATACTTTACCACATCCTTATAAGCACATCCGCTGATATCCACTATTGTCTCCATCTCATCAAGCCATTTCAAGGCTTCTACTACTCCTTTTTCCCCATTGAAATCTCGGGGCTTGCAGGAGACGAAATATTTGTAGGTACATCCGTATTTAGAAGAACGGGACCTATCAACAAATTCTATTTCTTTGGTTCACTCTTCGCATTCGAAGAGTGAACTGAGCTCTCCTTATGAATTGAGGATGGTGGGATTGATAATGGTCTGGAGCGAGTAGCACTTGACTCCCTAAGTTTTTCTATGGCCTTTCCAACAGCTGCATCTATGCGAGCTTGGAAATCATCATTATTAACGACTATATATTCAGCTTTGTTAGAGCTAATCTCTCGGTGGCTACTCTGTGCCTCGTCTGAGTTCACCATTATGAAGCCTTGGCTCTAAACATTAAACAAAATTTCTCTTAGCCATGGTATAACAACCATATTGGCTTAAATATTGGATATAACAATCCATCGCCTATTTAAGCTAGTGTGAATAACATCACAACTCTTAGGCTTATCATATCTATATTTGGCCTAGGTCTTAATAGGACCATCAAAGGTAAATTACAATCTGGACAAAATCCATATATTATTAGACAGTGGATGGTAAAGTCACCACTGGCATTGTCATTTAGAAAATTATATACAGCTCATAGGCTTGTCAGTAATGGACATAATAATTGTGCACATTGGCCTGTCACCTTGAACATAAAATTGGGCACATTGGCCTGTCACCTTGGACATAAAATTGGGCACGTTGTCCTATCACATTGGAGATAAAATTGGGCACATTGGCCTGTCACCTTGGACAAATTATGGCACATTGGCCTGTCACTTTGGACAAATTATGGTACCTAGGCTTGTCAGTTGTCATCGCATTAATGACATTAGCCGGGATCATATTGATCACATAGGCTATATAATAGGTCTTAGGACGTAGTCCTTTTTACCTAGACGGCTAGTGTGGTTCCTCAAAGTTACATTACCAAGAGTATGAACATTCCTTAATGTTAACATAAGAATACCTTAATGATTGATTAATGGTCCCAGTCACCTTGGACCTTAACGACCTTGGAGGCTTGAACCTAGTCCACCACCTCTGGATAGAAGGATAACTTCCCTTAACTATCCTGATAGAAGGCCCCTTGTCCTTAACTATCATTTCTTGGCCAATGTGTGGCCTGTGCCACTTGGCATAATCAAATCCATTAAGGTCTTTTGGAATTATATAGGAGAGCACAAATTTCGAGTAAAATCGAGACATTCGTTTGAAGAGGATGAATATATATATATATATATATATATGTATATATATAATTCCAAAAATACTTCATTAAATCCCAATAGAAATTACAATACTAGAAACAATGAAACAAATTGTCCATGCAAGGACTAAAGAAATAAAAATGTCCACACAGGGACTAAAGAAATAACAATGTCCTCGTAGGGACTAACATACATTAGAAGAGACTTCACTCGTCCTTCCTTCCCTTAACCTATTTGGAGAGTTTCTTGGAGAACTTGTATATCTTCTTCTCTGTTTTCTCCGCTTGTTGCTGCATTTCTTTCAATCGTTCCAAGGCCTCATTAATGGCCTCAAGTGGTGGCGGAGGTTGTGGTTGTGGTTGTGGCATAACAAGATACTGGTATCCATAACTTGGATATCCAGTAGGTGGATAAACAAGTGGGAAAGGAGACGGGTAAAGTGCGTTATACATGACCGCTTGCATGTAAGGGTCATGCGACAATGCTTGGTAATCAACAGGTGTAGATGGGTTAAAAGGATCATATCCAGGTATCCGGATATGTTGGAATAGGGTTATTATAACCCGATGGTGGTGGTTGAACCACTGGTGGTGGTGTTGGTTCCACTTTAGGTGAAACATTGGAGGGTCCACCCATTTGTGGGTCCTCATGAATAGTAGGGTAGGGTTTGGGCAAGGGTGGCAGCGATCCCGCCCGTTGGACTGCACGTACCGACATACGTGCTCCTCTTTTCCTCCTTGGCGGTTCAGGTGGCGATTGGGGTTGTTCCACCGGTTCCATGTGCACATCTTCTTGCACAGGAGGTGGTTGGGAGTGATGGGAATGAGTATTAGCGAAGGTAAATTGGTTCCAATATTGGTCCCATTCATTAGGACCTTGATAAGGCGATCCGGCATAAGAGCTCGAATCGCTTAAGATTTCTATAGGTTGTGTGTGTGATCCTGATGGCGGCATCTCGGGTCGAAGTCCTCGTCCATGGGATTTGGTTGATTATTTGGTTTTGGTTGGTTGTGGGTGTATTAAAGATTGGTTGGGGTTAAACTCATCGTGATAAGAATGATGAGAGTGGTGGGAGTGGTGTGAATGATGTGAATGGTATGAATGATAATAGTTTTGAGTATGAGAAGGTGAATGTTGCGACATTGGCCATGAATCCCCCGAATCCTCATAAGGGTTCGGGTGATGGGGATGCGAAGGGATGTGTCCTGATGGTCCTCCCCTCATTGGTCCTTTACCTCTTCCTCTTACTCTTGGTGGCATTTTCCTGTTAAAAATCAATTCAAAAACAATACTAATAACTTAATAATGAGATGAGTAAATCCTAGGTCAAAGCCTAGACTCGGAAGACTAAGGAATGTGCTTGTGTAAGTTAGAGATTAAACACAAGAAGGCTATGTTTAATTCTCTCAAACGTTGGCTCTAATACCAACCTGTCACACCCCGGCTTTCCACAGCCAATCCAGACACCGGTGGGCCCGGGTGAGGAATATCGTGACGTAAGTTGAGAACATCATAGTCAATTAAACACAACACAACGGAAGTCTTGGATTTAAATTACTATTACAAACTAAATGTTCGAAATACAAAATAACATACAGACGGCTCGTAATAGAAGATCCACATGCGAATCATAAATTGTACAAAAGAAAGAATGTAAAACAGACGTTGGGCAGATCTAGGATTTGCAAGATCCTCTTATCACTACCGAGCACTTCCAGTCTATTTTTGTATTGTACCTGAAAGCTTAGTCTTTTGAAAAAACATCGGCTTTCGCTGGTAAATACACCCAACTGACTCATTTTGAAAACATTTAAAAATATGTTTTAATTGCGTATCAGTACAAAATCTTTTATAACTTGGGAAAGTTGACCGTCCAACCTTGTTAACAGATTCACATGTTTGTCCATACATACAGGGCCCGGTACAGAGACCGAGACATGATTAACGTACACACCACTTTGAACTCATGAAGGAGTTATTTCTTCCCAACCTTGTGGGTAATGCATTTTGAGCGTCTATCGGGTGTATGCATACACCCACGCTAAGGTCGTGGCCATTTTCTATTGTAATAAACCGAGGATATCCAGGACACAGTAGTCAACCCCCGATGTTTAAGTTATCAAACAAAACTGATTAAAACGGAATTGCAGATTTACTAGCCACAATCCGGCATTCGATTGATCCCATTTCCGACCAAGCGTAATAGCTTACCGTAACCCAAGCCTGTACAGGGGAAATAAGTCGAGAGTATTTACCTGAGCTATTCTTCGTTTAACGCAAGATTTATTAACTCAACCGTACACAAAAGTACTAAGTGCAGATAGCATTTACTGGCAAGTCTCTAGTCTGTATTATGGCATAAGCTAACCAATTAAATACTAACGGTCTTATTTAAGTCATAGACTTAGACCGGCTAGCGTACTTGATCTAAATGTATAATGCTAGATTAAACGATCATCGGATAGAATGTTTTTAATCCCAACAAGTACATTGACTTGTGTAATATGGATAAGCTATGAACATTCTGGATTTTGAGACTTAA
Source organism: Scalesia atractyloides (assembly GCA_947069175.1). Lineage (NCBI taxonomy): Eukaryota > Viridiplantae > Streptophyta > Magnoliopsida > Asterales > Asteraceae > Scalesia > Scalesia atractyloides. The sequence goes on from CAMTDV010000008.1 coordinate 63,423,691, forward strand.
ATGACAAGGTTAAACCTGTTTCGGTTAATTTTCGTAATCTAGTTACATATACTTAACCGTACGCATATCAACGATATCGAGTAACCGGATAAGTCATGGAAAAGTTCTATATGCCATTATATTTTAAATAAGTTGTAATATCAGAAGGATATCAACTTATATGTCCGTTAAGGTTTTAAAATGAAACTATGCCTCATATGGGCATTTTGGTAATTTCATACCATATAAAAGGAACTTGAATATCATTTATTGTTATAACGATAAGTATTCTGGAAAGATAACTTATTAATGATATAATATCAGTAAGATATTATTTATATATATAATTTATATTTTATGACCAAACTATGCCCCGAAGGGGCATTTGGTCATTTTATACATAGTTTATAAATTATTTGGGATTTTGATTTTATATCATGTACCTACTGTAAAAATATTTAAAATAAGTTTTAAAATCAGTAGTAACAAGTCTTGGTTGGTAAATATGGTTTAAAACCATACTGTGCGCCGAAACGACGCTTATGTTGTCAAATGACGATTTGTGTGATGTTTAATAAAAACTGAAGTTAAGGTCAGGTTAACATGTATTAGATATGTTATTTAATATAACATACCAGTAGGTAAAAGATTTACCTTAAAAAGATGTGATTAAAAGCATTTTATAAGCCACAAGGGCCTTATCGTCATTTATTGACATAATACAAGGACTTGTTCATAAACTCATTTTATAATTTGGTTTGACATCCCAAATAATCCTAATTATAATATTACATCAGTAGGAAACTCATTTTCAAGTTCATTATCATTAAAACCTCTTTTTATTCAAAAAGGACATTTTAGTCAAAATGACATAATTACAGAACTTGTGGATAAACTCAGATTATGATCATGTAATATAACCTCAGAGGGTTAGGCTACATTATATAATGATCATAATACAAATTTAGATTAGTAGTTAACTAATCTAAATCGGGTCAGAATCAAAAGTCAAAGCAGAAGTCGAACTTCGCGACTTTCGGTTGCGAACCGACCCTAGAACTGAAATTGACGAGCCGAACATGTTCTAATAATTACTAGCAACTTGTTTAAGTGTCAAAACTGGTTTCATAACATATATAAGATCAAATTATAACATTTCCGAAAAATGGCATGTTTGACTTTTTAATATAATAACTTTGACCCGTCAATTGGTCTAGCAAACGTGATCTTCAAGAGGTGCCCTTTATAGGGACTAACACCTACCTTATTACGATCACTTAGCCATGTTTGTTAGGAACAATGGCTGGACCATAATGGTCTTAACTGAAATTCAAGGCGTTTTCCGTAAAACGCTTGACTTTTGGCTATAAAAGCCTAGAAACGAAAATGCAAGAGGAAGGAACACTTACAAGCGGTTCCTATGATGCTATAGAACTAAGTTGGATGCTCCTTTCAGTTAGAAACTTCCAGAGGAGGGAGATAGAGTTGTGAATGAGAAAGGTGCAAGTTCAAATGGTGAACCTTGACACCTATTTATAGTTGGAGAGCTTGAAGAAGGTGATGCCAGGTGTTAAGGGGTGTAAGAGGGAACTCACAAGTGTCCTAAAACATGGCATAGCTATTTGGAAGACCATGGTTTCGATTTAATGGTTTTTGACAACGTATGTGGAGGCCAAGGCAATTTTTCTGTAGATGCAGCCCTCTGGCGGGCCGCGAGAGGCACAGGCCTTGCCTCTCGCGCCCCTAGGCCACTTTCAAAGTTTGACACTTTTAGCCCCTTAACTTATAAAACCTTCTAAAACACCTTTTTAGCATATTTAGCCCTCCATAACCAATATTTGGCACACACGGTAGTATGCCCGGACATTGTCGAGCTCTCGGTTCGTTAAAAGGCCATTCAGAGGTATAAATTAACATGTTGACACTTTTAATCCATCCATTATCCAACTTTCACATATTTACGGATTTAATCTCTCTCGTCCAACAAATGGGACATATGAGAGTTAGGACTTCGTAAAGGATCACTCAGAGGCTGGGCATGTTGACATATCAGTAACTCAGAGGCCAAGTTTAAGCATGTTGACATATCACTCACTCAGAGGCTAATGATTAAGCATGTTGACGTATCTGTCACTCAGAGGCTTAGTTTGAGCATGTTGACACCTTTAGTCCCTATTAGTCTTTAATAGAGTAAATTAAAAATACAACATGTGTCACTATATTATTGGACACAATTTTACGAGGTGTTACAAAAACGTTAGCTCAACTCTCGGATTTCGAAATAGAGAAGTTCTTAAATGAGAAAAAGATGATGAACATCTTACAACAAGCCATCAAAGAAGACATATTGGCTCTTCTACAACATGATGATGATGATGCACAATCGTTATCGAATGCTCTACGGTTGAAATTTCAAGGAAGTGCACAGTTGCGAAAAGGGAAGAGAGCGTTGTTAAGTAAAGAATTTGATATCTTTACTTTGATCAAGGGAGAGACTGTGAAACAACTGATTGAAAGATATTGTCACTTGGTTGTGCAAATGAAGCGCATGGGAATTGTAAAGACAAATGAAGAATTAGTCGATAAACTGGCGGATTCCTTACCACAAGGAGAATGGTCTACCTATTTGACTATTCTGAAGAATGGCACCAAATATGCTAATTTTTCATTACCAAGATTCATTGAGAGATTGGAAGGGCACGAACTCGAAAGCAGAAAATGGCGGAAAACAAAGGCGCCCAAATGCAACAAGAAATGAATTTGTATTACAAGGGTAGTTCTACTTCGCATATACAGTCTCCAAAAATTTAAACTGCCTTCAACGAGTTCAACACATCAAACCCACCGTCGAGTCAACACAGCGGTTTTCAATCCTTTGCTTCTGTCAACCCAAACACGCCTCCAGGCCCACAGTCATCCCATGGTTCGAGCAATACTTAGATCAACCAGTACAATCAATCTCATCCTACTCAATGGGTTTTACAGTGTTGTAGGTCCCCTAGTCCTTATGGATCTTAACAGAATCGTCTATCTAATCTAGAGTGCGGAATCCCCTAGATCAGATTTCACAGAAAACACAAGAACACGAACACGAACACAATTCCTTCAAACAATCTTCAATTAATTATCCAACATGAATGTCTACAATCAATTCAAGACTCTCTAGATATCTCTCAACCACTCTCTGTAGATTTCTCATACTCCTCCCTGTTCTCAACAACCCTTAAACCCTAATGCACAACATGTATTTATACTACATGTCTACATACTAGGCTTTATACTGGGCTAGGCCATTCTCCAAGCCATTACAACTCTAAACAAGCTAAATACAAATGCTAAGCCCAATACAAAATATCCAAAGACTAAACTATTAAACTATTAAGCTGTTGTCACAAATATGCACTAACAGACTCCCTCTTGACAATAGCTTCATAGCGTAGATTTGTCTTCAAACATCTTGTGATCTTTTGTTCTTTGGATAGCTTCAGCTACACACAGATTCTGACATCAACAGACTCCCCCTAAGCTGATGTATCCAATCACCAAAAGTTTCATTCATTGTAGATAATTGGTGATTAGGTCAGTACTTCCGTACATCAAAGAGACCGAATATCCAACGAGGGTTAGGACAAATACCAAATTTTGGTACGAATAATGCAATTTTCACATTTGAATGACTCTCTAGGAGAGCTTCTTCAATTTTTGGGATTTGACATTTTTAGCTCTTTTAAGATATCCTGGTTGTGCCTAGGTCAGCATATATCTGGATGCAGCAGAAGGACAACCTTGATACCCCGGATGAAATAACAATATAAAGTCCTAAAACCTCAGATTTTGGCAATCTATTAACGCAAGATTTAAGGTTATAAAACCATATGCCACTAATATGTTACCCACTCATACACAGTTTATTATATTTGTATCATAAAGGTAAGTTGATTATTCATGCCTTTTGCCTATTGGTACATCATATGATGAAGCTGCTATCACACTTAAGCAATTTTTTTTAATTTCAATGTGACAGTCTAACTTGCTGATGTACTATCATTTCTTCTTTTTCATACAGTGAAAAACTCATTTTTAATTTTCTATTTTTTTATGTTTTTGATTTTTGAAAAGCAGTAAATCTATTTACAGAATTCTTATGGAAAACTTTAAACTTTTCAACTTACTCCCCCTAAACTCACGCACTAACTAAAACTCTTTTTGGCTTAGGGAAATTTCTCCCCCTAAATTTTTGTTTTTATGGAGTAAGGTTTTAAAAACAGAAATTTAAATACAAACAGACTCCCACTTTAACCTAACAAGTAGGTTTTTCACTTTTAGTAAACATGTGTCTAACACAGAAGTAAATAATTCGTTATCTCGAAAATTATTATCTCAAAACCTTCTTCTCCAATTATCATAATCTGATATTTGAAAATTTTTTGGATTGTTTTGAACATTTGAGTTACTAAAACCCCTATATTCGTTTCTTCTTTGAAAGTTTCGATTACCAGAAGTTTGGTATCGATTTCGATATCCATTAACATGACTTGATTTAGGAAAAAATTTTCTTGGACTATCAAATCTTATTGACATTGAAGATTGAAATCTTGGTTGATTTGTCTGAGAACTTGGTTTAACATTCTTATTTGACCCAACTTGATTTCCATCCTTAACCTCAACCTCAGTCTCCACTTGCTTCCCCTTTTTAAAAGGACAACAACTAGCCACATGTTCTTTGTTGTGACATTTAAAACAAGATCTTTTCTTAAAAACTTTCTTCGGTTAGATCTCTTTTTAAATATTTTGACTGTTTTGTCTTTATATCTTCATCCACTTTATGAGGTGTACTGTTGGACCCAGCCGATTCTTTCAAAGAAACTTGACTATTTGGTATGTCAACGGTTATCGGATCCACTACATCTGGTGTAGTAGGCACAAAATCTGTTAGCTCATTTTCATTTGGTAAAAATGAGTAATCCTGATCCTCAGAAAGTGGAGCTTTACTAAACCCCACTCCTGTTTTATCATTACTCCATTTCAAACTTTTCTGAATTTGAGTCCTGACTAACGAGGATTCTCCAAATTTGTCTAACTTTCCATGAAGTTCAGAAATTTTAGCCTGTGCACCAGCCAGTTCTGTGCATTTTTCAGAAAGCTCGTTAGTCTTATCCTTCACAGTTTCACGAGCTAAATCAATGATCTGTAATAGTTCATTGACTTTGCTGGTTAAACTGATGATTTCTTGTTATTTGAATTGAGTGTATTTAAAAAATTTGACTCCCTTTTACTCAAAAGAACATTTGACACTTTCAGTTTTTCTAATTCAACTAACAGAATTTTTTTTTGCTACGATAATTTGTCAACTTTACCCTGTAGTTCAGTGCAATTATGACAAGTATGACTTACAGATTGAAATTGTACCTGTACCTTTGCTGTAAGCTCATCTGTATCATCCATGCACACTGTAGGTTTTGCATCCTTGACTTCCACTCTCTCATTCTCAGCTTCCTTGTTCTTTTCTATCTTAGAAGCTTCTTCAACAATCTTCACAGTTGCAGTCTCACTCACACATGTAATTTGTCTTGAAGTACTCTGATAACGTTTTTCTAAAGCTTCCCACAGCTCTCTAGACGATCCATACCTATTACAAATGTTTTTCATATCAAATGGCAAGGACATCTTTATCGCTGCTAAAGCCTTCTTCTCAGCATCATAGATACGTTTCTCAGAATCCTCAATCTTCTCATATGAGAGTACCATAATTCTCCCGTTAACTCGACGTGTGGGAGCAATGTACCCATCGATCATACAATTCCACATCTTAGTATCTTCACTTTGAACAAATGTCTCAAACTGCTTCTTCCATTCTACATATTGTTTAGCATTTATCAGCTTTGGCCAGTTTTTAACACCCTCACTTAGATTGTTCAATTTGCCCATCTTTAACACGCAGCTAACAGTTTAAATGGAATTTGGTATACCTGTGTCAATATCCAAATCTAACCCGCAGCTTATCGTAACCAAACGGTTAAAACGTTCAAAAATTTGTCCAAAACGTGTGGTTACCAAATTGTACCGTTAAACTCGTCTCGATGTTACGAATCCAATGATGTATTTTGTCCAATAGTGATTTTAGGATTTTCCAATGACGTATATTGTCCAATAGTGATTTTGTTGCTCCTAAAAATCACACGAGCCTAACCGTGCAACCGGTTTGTCAAGAATGTTTATGGATCAAATTCTATGTCCGAAAACAATTAACTCTGGTTACATCATCTGGTTAACTTTCCACCTTCTTAATCCTAACTCGGAACATTACCAAATCCGGAACAGTAACTCGAACTGCTAATCCGAAATGGTGATCCGGAATAGTGATCCGAGATGAAATCCGGAATGCACTGTTCTGATCCGAAATGGAAATCCGGAATAGTGATCCGAGATGAAATCCGGAATGCACTATTCTGATCCGAAATGGAAATCCGGAATACACCTCTGATCCGAATTGGAATTCGAACTGGAATCCGAAATAGCTTCTGATCCGAAATTCATTCCGAGATAAAATCCGAAATGGAATCCGAAATGGGCTTTTCAAATCCGAAATGGGCTTTCGAGATCCAAAATGGAATCCGAATTACACTTCTGATGATCCGAAATGCAGATTTCTGATCCAAAATTCAAGTCTGCAATCCGAAATGCTTCACTTTTTGTTCCGAGATGCCTTTCTTCAATCCAAAATACCTACTATTAATCCGAAATACCTGCTGAAACCCTAAAACAGCCGTCAAAACCCTAATTCAGCCGTCACAAACTTCAAGAACAGCCTTCAAAACGCCAAAAAGCTAACTTTTTCTGCTGTTATGATTCTGAAACGAGCAAAATCAAGAGCCGAATGCTCTGATACCAATTGCAGGTCCCCTTGTTCTTATGGATCTTGACAGAATCACCTATCTAATCCAGAATGCGAAATCCCCTAGATCAGATTTCACAGAGAACACACGAACACGAACACAATTCCTTCAAACAGTCTTCTATTGATTATCTAACATGAATGTTTACAATCAATTCAAGACTCTCTAGAAATCTGTCAGCGACTCTCTGTAGATTTCTCACACTCCTCTCTGTTCTCAACAACCTTTAAACCCTAATGCACAACATGTATTTATACTAGATGTCTACATACTAGGATTTATACTGGGCTAGGCCATTCTCCAAGCCCATTACAACTCTAAACAAGCTAAATATAAATGCTAAGCCCAATACAAATATCCAAAGACTAAACTATTAAACTATTAAGCTGTTGTCACAAATATGCACTAATAGTGTAATATTGCTGTTGATTTCCAAAATGCTTAAAACTTTGATGAGAAGACCGCAAAGCAACATATGTCATTTTTAGCCTCGGTACTTGAATCATACGACAGTAGTAGCAGGAATAATTGGAAATTCTGAGATGACGAGAGAAGAATATGATCAGATTGATCCGATCGAGATGGAGTTGATCGACATCAAATGGTGTATGGCTTCAATTGTCAGAAGAGCGCAACGGTTTATGGAGATCACCAGAAAAGAGAATTTGGGGGGATTAGATGGGAACCTTGGCTTCAACAAGTCCAAAGTTAGATGTTTCAAGTGTCAAGAGAAGGGACATTTCAAATGAGAATGTCCAAACAGAGAAGTCCAGGGTAATCAGAACCCGTTCACTGACGACTATTACAAAAAAGCCATCTATCATCATCCTCAACCCAAAACAAGAATGGTGCAAATCAAAGATGGACCATCGAAATCCAAAGACAAAGCTCTTGTCGTTACTCAGAAGGACGAAGGCGTCAACTCGAATAAGTATATCACAAAGAACGAGAGTCTGGCTCTGGTCGCATAAATTATTGAAGAATCTCCCGAAGATTATTATCACACATCGTCAGAAGAAGAGGAATTGTTAAACAGTGCTTTTAATCATCTCCTGCCTAATGATATTCTTAAAAATTTGCAGGTTATTTTAAGCCAAGCCATCGATCGACTTGTGAAGAAAAGAAGAAGTCCGAAGAAGGAAAAACAGACTGACAAGACCAACAAAGCTTGTATGGCAAATGAGAATGAGGTAAACTTGTCAGAAAATGAGCCTGTGATAGAAAAACCGTGCTTAAAATGCAACGAGCCATGCAGTGAATGTGCTATAAAAGAAACACAATACAATGAGCTCAAATGTCTAACAAATAATTTATCAAGTGACTATAAATAAACAAAAGAAGCTTACGACAAATTAAGAAAATATGTTAAACAATATGAAAAAGTGCTCAGAGAAAATGACGGAACACTTTCGATGTTTAAAGCGACTGTAATAGACAAACAAATGGCCATTAATATTCATTTAAATACAATCGCTGAGCTAAAAAATGAACTTGAAAAAATGAAAATAGAAACTGAACGGGTTAACAAATTGTTAATCGGTTATTCTACAAGTTCATACGTCATTGATCACATTCTTCCAAAGATCGAAAGCTAAGAAGAAACTAAAAATGATGAAACAAAGGTGCAAGTTATGATCGTGTTCCACCACCCATGTGGAATAGCTATGCTAGTAAAAAACCATCGGGGGTGGAAAAGTCGCTCAATCTAAAATTGAAAACTGAACAGTCAAACGAGCTGCCTATGAACATCGATGTAACTTACACAAAATCTGAAAATGAATGTGATTCTGATGTGGTTAAAACCGTGGTTGAAAGTGTTTTGAAGAGTGAGTCTGAGAAATCTGAATCCGATGTTGAATCATCAGAAAATAGTTTAAACACTAATCCAAACGGCATCGTATACAAAATGCATGGATCTGATAAACTATATTCTGATGAGGATTTCTCGATTCCGAATGTCAATCTGGATCGTATTGAAAAGTTGTTCAAGCTTGTTGAGGTAAGCCATTCTGATTTAGAAAAACACGATACAACATTTTATTCTAAATCAAAATGTGTTAACAAACCCTACCATCAAAGAAACAGAGATTATCCTGAGAACAGGAGGGCTGCGTTGGGTTTTCAAAAGAAAAGAACAAATAACAAGTTTCAAAAGTTGAACTTTACAAAGAAAGTTAACTTTGTTTTAGGAACAACTATAGAAAAATAAAAACAGATCATTGGTACACAATCCAATGATGAATTCAAGAAAGGAAAAGAGAGTAGGAAATAGGATTTGGATTTCTCTGTCAGAAAAGACAGCAGGACGTGCTACAAGTGTAAAAATGTTGGACATATTGCACGACAATGTTCACAAAAATATCCAAAACCTGTTTCTAACTCTAACAGATCTACCAAAGATGTGAAACAAAAGGCACCTATGGTTGTACCAAAACAGATTTTGAAAATAAACATTGAATCCAATAAAAATTTTAAATCAATGATTCGACTTAATTCTAAATTTGAAATTGGTGAAACATCCACGAAGAATCGTCAAAAGGATTCAAAGTTTTATTCTAAAAGGGCAAATTTGAAAACACAAACATGGGTTGTGAAAGTCAAACCATCTAAAGTAGATCTGAAACCACCTGTTCCAACCAAAACAGAGTCTAAACAGAATGATAAAAACAAAGTAGGTTTGAAATTTGATATTCCGAACCCACCCAAGACCAAACAGGCTTGGGTTTCTTTGTTTAAATAGTTTCTTCCTCATGTGTGTAGGGGCTCCCGAGATCAATCATGTCAAAATGGGTTATGGATAGTGGAGCTTCCCGACACTTGACTGGGATGCTTGCGTTGTTGCATGACATCAAAGCTATCCGAGGAGGTACGTTGGTTTTGCTGGAACTCAAGGTGGAAGAATCGACGAAGAAAGTAGAACCCGAAAGCTGGAGAGACGCATTAAAAGAAGAAAGTTGGGTGGAGGCAATGTAGGAAGAATTGCTTCAATTCCAGAAGCTAGGAGTCTGGAAGCTTGTTGACCTACCAGATCATCACAAAAAGATTAACACTCGATGGGTCTTCAAGTGCAAACGAGATGACAGAGGTATAGTTGTCATAGACAAAGCTTGACTCGTGGTCCAGGGCTTTCACCAGCAAGAAGGGATAGACTACACTGAAGTCTACAGCCCAGTTGCTCATTTCGAAGCTATTCGCATATTCTTGGCCTTTGTTTCTTGGAAAGGGTTCAAGGTGTACAAGTTGGATGTCAAATCTGCTTTTCTTTATGGAAAAGTCAAAGAGGAGGTGTATGTCGGACAACCACCATGGTTTGTTGATCCTATACACAAGGATAAAGTCTACCTTCTGAACAAAGCTTTATATGGTCTTCACCAAGCCCCGAGAGCTTGGTATGAAACGGTTTCAAGACATCTTCTTGACAACGGCTTTCTCAGAGGAACTGTAGATTCTACCCTCTTCACAAAGGAAGTAGATGGTCATCTGATTTTGGTGCAAATATATGTGGATGATATTATCTATGGATCGACAAATGATAAGCTGTGCAAAGACTTCAAAGAAGTCATGAAGAAAAAGTTCCAAATATGGGGGAGATAAAGTTCTTTTTAGGACTTCAGGTTCAACAATTGCATGATGGTATCTTCATCCATCAGACGAAGCATGTTCGTGATGTATTAGAGAAATTTGATATGTCAGGAACTAAACTAGCATCTACTCCATTAGCCCCAAAACACGGCATTTGTCCAGACGCTCATGGAGTGAAACTCGATGAAACATTATATCGCTCCATGATGATCTTGATGTATCTTACCGCTTTGCGACCTAATATCATGTATCCTACATGCCTATGCCCCCATTTTCAGTCCAATCCAAGAGATTCGCACATGTTATCCGTCAAACATATCATGCGATTGTGAAAGGATGTCTAAGCACCGGCTTGTGGTATCCTCGTCACGACGATTTCAATCTTGCGAGTTACTCAGATTCTGATTTCGGCTGCTGCAAGCTTAATGCCAAATCTACTACGGCTGGTTGCCAGTTCTTCAGAATTCATTTGGTAACGTGGCAATGCAAGAAACAGACCGTAGTCGCTCTCTCTACCTGAGAAGCTGAATACGTTTTAGCATCCAGCTGTTGTTCCCAGATACTCTGGATACACCAGCAGATGAGAGACTTCGGACTGTAATTTCTTTACACATCCATATATGTAGTTAATCAGGCTGCTATTGATATCACTAAAAACTCTTGTCAACACTCACGCTCTAAACATATAGAAATTTGACACCACTTTATTCGTGATTGCTACGAGAAAAAGTTGGTTAGAATTGAAAAAATCCACAATGATGACCAAAAAGAAGATTTTTACACCAAAACATTTGATTGTTCAAGATTTAAAAATCTTTTAAAATTAAATGGTTTAAGAAATCTGGCATCATGGGATATTCATGAGGTTGAATTTGAGGATGACGAGGACTTGACGTGATTCTCATCGGTATGACGTGCTTTTCTGTACATATATTTTCTTCAAAATCTAAAAACCAAAAATATGTTTTTGATTTTAGGAGAAAATGTTTGGGAAAATACAAAAACATTATAAAAGTCAAAAAGAGCTTTTGTGAAATAAAAGAGATCATATTACATCAATATGACAATCACAGTATGCTAAAGATATGGAATGTTTAAACAAGTAATTAAACATGTTACTAAGGATGTGCCATTAGGCTTCACTCGTTTAGTAAATTGTTCTTCAAGATATAAACTTAAAAGAAAAAACTAAGTAACTTGTGGGTTGACATCTCTTGGATATATAGACTTAGTACTCTGAAATTTCGTTTGAGAGAATGCTAAATTCTGCGATACTAGGTCTTTATATTTAATCGATATCTGGGGTATTATATGAGTTCATTTGATTTTGCGTCAACAATGGCCTAGAACTTGTATAATAGTTTACGCATTATTCGCCTACAAAAGCTGCACAAAAAATGAGTATGTCATAAACATTTACGACATCTGCAGTTCAAAAGATTCCTTTATGGAACACCACTTAAAGTCGAGCCTTCATCTCTTTGTCTGTATGGAAATACTAACCTGAGCTCTCAAGGTCTCACAATTCACCCCATTTACAGATATCAATTAGATATATTCACCTGTGAAATGATATTCTGGGAATCTCGATGCGGGAGTATATTCTAAGATGAGAAACACAATTACTTCATGTTCCTTAATATTACCTAACATATCTTGAAACAATTGAGAAACGAATAGAGGTTTAAGTGGATAAGTATATTGGCAATCTAGGTAAATTTGTTTAAGAACTTACAGTTACTACCAAGATCAACGGTACTTGTGATTTGTTTAAATACTTGATATGATCCTCTAAACACAAAACTCACAAAAATACGTATGTACATCTTTACTTGTTATTTCTTTTCAGAAAAATCCCAAAAAGATTTTCAGCTTTAGCACTTTATCTTAGATTTTCGTCTACCGATGATGGAAACACCGTTAGTCCAAGTCAAGCGATGCCTGCTGGAGGAAATCAGAAGTTCACGGGTTGGGAGCTAATCAGAAAAGAAAAGATTGCTTGAACATCAAAAGTTCATTAATTTGAAACTTTACATTTTTAAAATAAACCTGTTTTGGTTAAAATGGTCAACCAAGGTCATTAACTTGGACTTGGTAGGCAAATCGGATAATTAGGGTCATTAACTTGGACTTGCTTAACTGAGTGGATTATAAGCAGATAAAAATCATAAAAAATTCAAAAAGTTAACACAGTGCATAAGAACTTACTCGTACGAGTGACATTGACTCATACGAGTAACAAAAGTCTTCATCCGCACGAGTCATTGCTCGTACGAGTGAATACTGAATGAGTATAAAAGGATGGCTCATTCGCACGAGTCATACATTGACTCTGTGCGATTGAGAGCAGACTTTGTGCGAACCGGTTTTATTCACTTCATTTTCTTGATCTGTTGTTTGTATTTAGACGTTGGGGAGGCTGATTTGCACACCTCTTCCAATGGGAAAGGTACTAATGCTTGTTATAAGCCGTTATAATGCCAAAATTTGACCCAAAAGGACATAAAACATAGATTTAGGGTAATTGGACCGGTAAAATATAAAATTGAACTTAAAATTGTTAAACCGACCCTAACAACCAATAAATCAACATTCAATTTGTTAAAATCTACACGTTTTAAGTTCAGTTTGACTAGGTGTTATTTGGTACGGTTTACAACTCGTACAATTCATCACTCGTACGAGCAAGTTTTCAAACGCCAGTGTATCATATTCACTCTTATAAGTGAGTATTCGTACGAATAGGTCCTTTAATGTTTAAATCTTGATGACTCGTACGAAGCATCATTCGCACAAAGAAGATCTGGTCAAAACCTTTGAAATTTTATCAAATATAAGTTTCATTCGTATGAAGTAGTGACTCGTACGTGTGAGGTTTTTGACTCAGAGGCTTTTCATTGACTTAGTCTATGACTCGTACGAATGGTTAGTCGTACGAGTGATTAAAACGTTAGAATTTTTTGGAAGATTTTCTAAGTATTTGAAATGTCTATGCTTGCAGATCAAGAAGTCTTCGTTTTCGCCGTTCCACAATATTTGTTGTCTTATGGATGAGACGATCCCATAAATTGCTGCAGATCAAGAAGTTCTGGATTATCTAACTAGACTTCCTATCACAAAAGCTCTCACAGATCGTCACACAACAATAGATCTCACGTTGAATATTTCTCGAATGCTGCTGAGTTTGATGAAGATGGGAATGCAATTCTGTCTGCAGTAAAGATTAATGACGAAGACATTCAAGTTAAGATTACCGAAGACTTGATCAGAACTGTGCTAGAGTTCAACGATCACGAAGACGACCCTACCGGTTTTCCTGAGTATATGGTGAAAGGTGTGTTTTTACAGAATGGGTTATGCCGGTTTCATTAACGCAACTCCATTCAAGAAGGCTAACCTCAGTGCTCCATTCAAATATATAACACACATGCATATTCATGCTCTTAGCCATCGAAAGGGCGGATTCAATGATTTAGTTGATTATCAAATGTGCATGATCACTGCACTTGTTCTGAACTTGCCGTACAATTTCTCAAGGGTGATCTTTTCCCAAATGGTCCAAAATATACAGTGTGAGAAATTTCTGCAGTATCCACGCTTTATTCAGATGTTACTCGACCATTTACATCCGAACTTGAAAAAAAAGAAAGATGATGCATTGAAGCTAGAGCATATGGATGTCTCAACTTTGAAGAAGATGAATTTGCATCTCAAAGTTTTCCCAAACGTAAAGCCAATTTTTGGAGCTATCCTTGATAAAGATTATGTGGCTCCGCCAAAGGGAAAGTGGAGGAAAGAGCAATGGTGACAAAGATGAAGAGCTGGAAGTGTTAGATGGTTTCATTGCTGAAAGAAGCGCGTGGTTTGAAAGAAGAAAAAGGGGGGGGGGGGGTAAAGGGACGAAAAGAAAACAAGTGTCCACATCTTCTTCCAATGCCCCTCAGAAGAAACAACGAGCGTCTAAAAGCTCAAGATTAGTCGATGAATCCGAGCCATAAGAGAATGTTGAAACTATGGCTGCTGAAATCGAAAGAGAAGCATTCGGTGTTTGAGAAGGAGTGGTTGAAGAAGCATCCTCTTCGAGTACTGATACTAAAGATAGGATTGCTGGTGAAAAAGAAAGAGCTAAGGAAAGAGAGTTTAAAGGTCTAGCAGAGCTTAAACATAAAGCCAAAGAGAAGAAAAGAAAAGCGTTAGGAGAGGATGATTCGACATACGTGCCTTCGGGTTCTGATAGCGATACTCCTGTTCGCAAAACTCCTAAGAAATCTTCTAGGTGTCTTAAAAGGCCAGCAGTTAGAAGCTCTGATTCTCCGATACGACAAATCCAAAAGGAAAGTGCAGAAAAAGATTGTGGAAGAAGAAAATGTTGAGCCGAATCCACAACAACCACCACAACCAACACCGCAGCCAACACCACAACCCTCACAATCTCAACCCCAATTTGATTTTGATTTTGATTTCGGTGACATACCAGGGGGGAGGATTTCTCTGCAGACATGTTTAATGATGCGCGTATTGAAGAATTAGAGAAACAAGTTACGTTAAACAACGTCAAAATTGCTGAACTTCAAGAGCAACTCAATGGGCTGAATGCAGAAAAATAGCAGTTAGAAGCTATTATAACGAGTATCATGTCAGAGACTAAGCGTTTTAGAAATAGAATGGCAGAATATGATGAAGAACGTCCCAGGAACCCGAGAAAAATGAGTCTATTCAAGAAGATACTCACAAAGAAACTTGGAATTAACATAGCTGCTGAAATTGATGAAATTGAGAGAGTTGAAGCAAGAGAAAGGGTTGCCGAGCGTGAACGGATTGCTAAAGAACTATCTGATGCTCAAGGCAAAGGCAAAGGTAAAGCAAAGGTTGGTGAGGATCCCGTGACTGTTACAACTGAGCCAGAAGCTGAATCTGTGATAGTAAATTCTGATATAGTGGTGTATTCGGTTTTGAAGAAGTTTGTGTTGGTAGGAAAGCCTAAAGATGTTGATATTAACACGTCAAATCTTTTAGCTGGGCATGGCGAATGGCTTAACAAGAGAAAGATGGAGAGAGAGATTGAAGCTGAGATAGATGAGTTTGTTGAAGATCCTGAGAAAGAAACCAAATACTTTGATGATTTTGTAAAATATATTCTGATAAGTCTGATGATGATAGTGATGGTGGTGATAATGACTTAGGTGGATCGGGTGTCCTTGTAACAGAATCTGATTTAAATGATGATTTTGATTTTTCTGTGTACTTGGATGACTCAACGAATCAAGTTGAAGAAGATAGAGATCAGGGAAAGTCTGATAGCTCTAAGGATGCTCAACAGTCAGGAATCTTCACGGTGTCTGAAATGTCTACCGTTCCTGTCGTGCTAAAACTGAAGATTCTATATTTAGAGCATGATGTTGAAGAAGGTGAGTTTGTTCACAGCTATTCTAAGGAAGAGATCTCTCAAATGTTAGGTGTGAACAAAGAGGATTTTGTGTTTGATTTCAAAGAAGAGCTTAATGATATTAGTACTTTCGAGCCTGTAGATTACGTCTTCGAACATGTGTCTGATGCACATGACTATGATAAATTTGTCGTGGAGGATGATTCTAATGATGATGATACATATATTGCCGATAAGGGTACAGATGACTCCCCAACTTTTAGCGATTCATTTGCAGCCGAAAGTGATGATCTTTTAAAGCGAAAAATAGAAGAGGCTATTAAACAAGGAACCGTTCCTCAACAATTGTCTACTAAAGAAATTGCTGAGATGAGGAAGTGGTGGTTTAAAGTAGCACCAGCTGAACAGAAATTTAAACGTTCCTTAGTATTCTTTACGTGTGATGCAGATATTTCTTTGGGAGTTATAATTAACTGGGGATAGATCGAGGAGCTAAACGTTTATGCTATTAAAAGGGAATATAGGATCCAATATTTTTGATACTTGAGCGACATCAAGACCTTGCTGTTCTGGGATATCAAAAAGCTTGTGCAGACAAAGATGATTAATCTTAAGATAAAATTTCATGACCAGTGGCTGTGGAAACAAATCAAGCTTGAAGCAACTCATGGATTTATACACTAGAAGCCTCATATCCCTAAGCGAATTACGAAGATCGATCCAGTAACAAAAGAAAAGATGTGACGCTAATCGTAAAGAGGCCGAAAGTGATGAAGAGTACACCTCTTATCAAAATGGAACAAGACTTCTACAAGTTCTTCAAAAGGTGGCACTACGATTCGAGTACAGGTGAAGCTGTTATATGTGTCCATCCAGATGATGATTCTTGGAAGATTACACCTGTAATGCTTCGCATTTGTAACTTTCCGTTTTTAGTAAGTTTGCTTTGCGTTTCTATTTTTGGAAAGTCTAAACCTTGTAATCGTATTTCACTTTCGAATCATTGTACATCCAAGGCTTTGATTGTAATCAAATTGATCAATTATGCGATTTTCACAAACTTTATACATGCTTAACTTATGAACGTATATTATGTTGTTGCTCGATAAATCAATTCAAAATGACTCATGAATACCTAGTGTACATTTGTAAATCTTAATATCCAAGTCAAGCAAGATGATTAGTGGTTTTAATACAAAAAATTCAAGCTTCTGGCATCATAAAATCTTATCACGTTTATGTTAAACATGTACTTTCTAGTAAGTCTTTTTTTGGGGTTTCAAAACACCCTTACACTTGATCTTAGTCTACCATATGACACATAATCATATTACATATAAGGTGTAATGTTTAAATAACAACATATACACTTATAATTGATAAAAGAACAAAAAAAATAAAATAACCGGTAGCAGCTTGCGGCCGCAAGCTACCAAGGGAGTTCCCTCCTTGTTTAAATTTAAACACTCACCTAAACTCATTAACTGTAACCCTAACTTAAACCCTAATCCCTCCTCTATATAAATAAGCATTCCCCATCCATTTCCCCTTTTTCAAGCGTCCAAACACTCTGAACATTCTCTCAAAGTTTAGAACTTTCTGCTGAAACACTTCAGCTTGCAAGTGAGTTTCAACTCACTTCCTTCTTCCTTTAAACCTTGTTTCTTCTTCCAACACCCTTGGATAACCTCTAGGAAGGTTTTCACAAGTTTGCTTGGGCAAAATAAGGTGGAACCTCATCATTTTTAGGTCCAAAAGTGTGTTAACTTTCTGCCAACTTTTTATCTTTTCAAACTTTAAAAGTTTCAAAGTTTTCCTTAGGTTTTCTTCCTCAACAATGTTTGCTAGCCCCATGGGATGTTACCATAGGTTTTCCATGGAAAACCAAGGTGGAACAGTATCATTTTTAGGGCCAAACTTTCTGTTTTGGAAGTTAAACTTATAAACTTTTCTTAAACTTGTTTTAACGATAACAACTCTATGCTACTTGTGCCTCTAATCAAGTTTATGCTTAGTGAGCTAGCTAGACTTGTCCAAACAAAATCAAGAGGTATAACATTCCTCTAAACTTGTGGTGTTTACTAGGGTTTCTAACCCACAAGTGTTTAGTCATCCAAGCTTTCATGGAGGCTTGGCTATCCAACTTTTCAATCCACCCCTCACTTGATGATTTCCATCGATTAAGCAACTGTTCACCTCCACTAGAGTAACAAGGCTACGTCACGTCCCCAAACGTTGCTTACTCGGTTTGAAGCGTAGCTTAGTGAAGTACTATATTCCTGACCATCCCGATTGTTCTTGTGGCAATTTGTGTATTGGTGAATATTACGAAAGAGGTTTAGGACGGTTATCCTCCTACCTCCATGCATGACTTCTCTGACTTATATGATATCTAGACTTATATGAAATCTATGATAAACTTGTAATAATATATGTAAACTATATATTTAAATAATAAATATAACCAAACCTTTGATGATAACCATATGGTTACTTGTCCTAATATTAGGTTATTTTATCTAAGACCTAACCATCGTTAGATTCTATTGGGCGTGACCCATAAAAACACAAACACCCTTCGGGGCTTATAGTGTGAAAACGAGCGTTAACGTCTAGATAAATACTTTCGACTATACATACTTTTTGCATAGTTTAAATTCCTAAAATTAACCAAACTTCACCGTCATTCCAATACTCACACACCTACGTTTCCTTGTTTAGGATAACTCCCTAATCAACCTAAACGCTTTCATGGAATTAACTTTGCAAAACCGTGAGTACACTCGAACACCCTTTTATGCTTTACACTTTTGGGTGCAATATGTTAATTTATCTTAAACACAATAAATCACACTTTTATTCTATGAAATCACACAAACAATCCATCATACATGCTATAGTTATGTGATACTTGAAACGTTTACTTGGTACATTCTTTTGTGATACTAAATGTCATTAACTTCGATCAAGCCTCCCTTAACATGTATAGCGCTATAGGAGTAACGCACCGCCCGTATTCTTGTGGTCAAGGTTAAGTATTCTTTTAATCTAATATGCAGTACACTTGAGGATTGACTTGTAGTTCACATGCCATGTTTAGTTTATTCTCGTATACGAGCTTATCATGTGGATTTGTTTAAACGTTTTACTACCTATGCTTTGATATCAAACTTGTGTACTCACCAATACTTTGTTATTGAACTATAATTTTTTTAACATGTTGCAGGTTGATGAAGTTGGTATGAGGAAACTTAGTAGGATCGGCATAGAAACACATTTAGAATGCTAAGTTAATTATTATGTCTTGATTTAACTTATCTCAATGTTGTTATTTTGTACTTGAATTATGTTGTATTTGAAAATTTGATGAATGAAATGAAATGGGTTGTTTAATTAAATATTGTCACATTTAGTGTTATGATGTCTCGAGCAATCTCGTTCGTCTCACTCCGATGTTTCCGCCCTCGGTTGGGGTGTGACAGATTGGTATCAGAGCCATAACTATAGGAACTTAGGTATAATTTCCATGTTCGACCTAGTCTATAGTTTAAGTGACCAACTTGACCTTTCTTGATTCATGCTTAAAATGTTAATTCTTCCTATTTGCTTCTTCCTATTTCTTTTGTCTTAATATATATGCAACGTGTCTTCCCTAAGACAATTACACAATTTACACACTTGAAGACTTGAAGGCACTCATACTATAAACGAGACAATCTCACCAAAATAGGGGTGAAACCCACACTTTGGTGATCACTCTTAATCCGCTTGTCCGATTTTACACGAAATTACACCATCAAGTTAGGTGTGATATCCATATCTTGATGGGAATTTTCATTTCATACTCTAGTGGACCTTACCAACGAGTCGGAATTCGATACTCGTTTGGTAAGCACCAACCACGCTTAGGGTACGATGTTGTCAAGTTAGGGGTGAAACCCGCACCTTGTCAACTAGTCCCATTCCTCGATTTTCAGTCTCGCCAAAGTTTCGATATTTTCGATTAGCTAGAGACGTGTAGTAACTGGAAGGGTAAAGTGCCGTTAATCGCTTTTCGACGAGAGCACTTTACCTAAAGGCCAAAGCACGTTTCTCTAATTTGAAAAGATCTTGATTCACTTTAGAATAGTCAACGTTTCTTAACCTGAAACACTCTTATGTTTTATCAAGCCTATCTTTTATGTATCTCGATTATTATGTGTTTTAATACTTGTTACCTTATTCATTCTAACCCAATGCACAACTCGCACACATTTCATAACCAAAAACAATAATAATAATCCTCGTGAACCAACTAAATTTATACTCCTTACTCAAATCATACGTGTTTATGCTTTTGAATGCTTGTATGCCCATGCTATCTATGTGAATTCATATGTGTTACATGATATTTATATGATCAAAAATGATTTCTTTTTATAAAAACGCATTATGATCAAAACCTTAATCTCTCTTCTATTGTCGAACCCTTTAGAAGTCTTCCTCTCAAAGCGTTATTGGCAAGAAGAAGTCCAAATCAAGGTCCCATTCCGATTCGATGTCCAAAAAGGATTGCATGAAATTCATGGCCGAACAAATGGACGAGCATATGGCCAAGTTCATACCCGAGATCGTCAACAAGATTCAACCCCCACCCAATGCCGAATCACCCCACACCTCCATCGACTCCAAGGCGGAACCACCTAAATCAACCTTTACCCATAAGCAGTTTTGCTCCTGCAACCCCCAACCTTTCACCAGCGAAGGGGACGCCACCAAGTTACTCCAATGGTTTGACGCCATTGAGGTGACTTTTCTCCAAAGTGGTTGTCCCGACTACCTGTGTACCATGAATGCTACGGGAGTATCCGATCGAGGGCTCTTGATTGGTGGACTTTCGAGCTTAACGCCCAGGGTAACGTTGCCGCTCACGCCCTCCCATGGATTGAGCTTAAGAAGCTGATGGAGAATGAATTATGTCCTCCCCACAAGCGCCAACGACTAGAGAACGAGTTTTGGAACCTTAAGCAGGTGGGGAATGACAACGCAGGCCTCACGACCCGTTTTAAGCAGCTGAGTGCGATTTGCCCTAGCCAAGTCGACATGGTTGAAAAGGAAGTTGCCAAGTACATACGCTGCCTCCCTCCCCACCTCATGGACCTTCTTGACATCACCTCACCCAAAACCCTTGAGGAAGCTTTTCGCCTATCTGCCCGATTGAACAATAATCACGTCCTTCGTGAAGTCTCCAAGTCTTCATTAAGGAAAGCCCATCAAGCCACCACTGAAGCCCTCACCAAGCTTACCTCACCCAAACCCACCAAGGAGTAACACCAAAGGCAAGAAGTGGAAGGATTCGAGTCAGAACTGTGCGATAGTCACTCTGCCAAACGCTCAACAACTATCCTTAGCCTCTCTCGAGCTATCAAGAAAGCATACACTTGGCCGCATCCCAAGTGTAACACCTTTCCTTTCCACCATCTTGTTACCGCCCCTTGCCGCCTATGCACTATCTGCAATAGGTATGGACACTTCGCCCAACAATGTCGAAGTGCTCCGTAGGCCCCTACCAACCAAGCCCGAGCTATAACCGCACCCCAAAACCCTGCCGCCAACCAAAACCGCCACTTGCACCTACCGCTCGTACCTGCTTCAGATGCGGATATCCAAACCACTTCGCCAACAACTGCCCGTAGCGCAACAACAACAATAACAACCAGTAGCAGCAGCAGCAAGCTCGCTGTCGAGCCTTTGTCATCGCAGCCGCACAAGCTCAAAACACCAACGATGTTATTTCGGGTACGTTTCTCGTCAACAATGTTTACACTGCGTGTTTATTTAATACTGGTGCGGATAAAAGTTTTTTATCCATTGAATTCGAACCTTTGATTATGTGTAAACGTTCTAAGTTGCCTAAATCATTCGAAGTCGAAGTCGCTGACGGGAAATCCGTCACTGTTGATTCTTTCCTATCCAATTGTTCTTTGAATCTTAACGATCATACATTATCCATTGACCTCATACCCATGCAAACGGGTAGCTTCGATATCATAATATGTATGGATTGGCTTAGGCGGGTCCATGCTGAATTGTTTGTTCGAAAAAGTTTATTCCTCTTCCCCTTCCCAATAATGATTCCTTATACGTCTATGGCGAGAAACCCTCCAAAGGTCTCAAGCTTATGTCGTGTATTCAAGCGAACAAATACTTGCGTAAGGAATACTTCGCCTTTCTTGCCCACATCATGGAAAAGAAGGATAAGGGTCTAAGCGTGAGTGAAGTTCCCGTTGTGCGTGATTACCCTGACATCTTCCCTAAGGATCTTCCTAGTCCTCCTCCTCCTTGTTCAGTTGACTTTCGGATCGACCTCATGCCTCGCGCAACTCCAGTCGCAAAATCCACCTATCGTCTAGCACCCTCGGAGATGCAAGAGCTGTCTAGCCAACTTCAGGAGCTTCTTGATAGAGGCTTCATATGCCCTAGCACATCTCCTTGGGGCGCTTCCGTTCTTTTCGTCAAAAAGAAAGACGGATCCTTCTGAATGTGCATCGACTATTGTGAGCTCAACAAGCTTATAGTCAAGAACCGATACCCTCTTCCTCACATCGACGACCTTTTTGATCAGCTTCAGGGCGCAACTTGTTTCTCGAAGATCGACCTTTGCTCTGGTTATCATCAACTTTGAGTCCTCGAAGAAGATATACCCAAAACAGCGTTTCACACAAGTTATGGGCACTACGAGTTCGTGGTCATGCCATTTGGTTTGACCAATGCACCCGCCGTGTTTATGGATTTAATGAATCGCATGTGTAAGACCTATCTCGACCAATTCGTGATCGTCTTTATTGACGATATCCTAATCTACTCCAAGACGCGAGAAGAGCATGAGCGACACTTGCGTCTTATCCTTCAGCTGTTGCGTACTGAACGTCTTTATGCCAAGTTCTCCAAGTGTGAATTTTGGCTAAAGGAGGTTCAATTCCTTGGTTATGTCGTCAACGAACTTGGTATTCACGTTGACCCAGCGAAAATCAAGGCGGTGAAAAATTGGATTGCTCCTAAGACTCCGTCCAAAATTCGTTCGTTTCTCGGCTTAGCCGGTTATTACCGTTGATTTATTTCGAATTTCTCTAAAATTTTCGTGCCTCTCACTTCCTTGACTCAAATGGATAAGCCTTTTGTTTGGAGTTCCGAACAAGTGGAGTCTTTTCAAACACTCAAGGACATGCTTTGCAATGCTCCTATCCTAGCCCTTCCCGATGGTACCGACGACTTTGTCGTGTATTGCGATACCTCAAGGGAGGGTCTTGGTTGCGTCCTTATGCAACGAGATAAGGTCATTTCTTATGCGTCATAACAACTCAAGATTCATGATAAACTATACTACGCACGGCCTCGAACTTGGTGCAGTTGTTTTTGCATTGAAGATATGGCGACACTACCTTTAGTGTACAAAGTGTACGGTCTTCACCAACCATAAGAGCCTCCAACACGTCTTCAATCAAAAGGAACTCAACATGCGTCAACGTCGTTGGGTGGAATTATTAAACGACTACGATTGCGATATCCGCTACCACCCTAGTAAAGCGAATGTTGTAGCCAACGCACTTAGTCGGAAAACTCATGTTAAGAGTGTACGTTGTTACCAAACTTTGGGAAAGCTTCAAGAGATGATTTGTGAGCTGCAATACTCAACCGTTAACGAGGGTAACCTCGATAACGAGTTGAAATGTGGTGCTGAAAACCAACTCGTGACCAAATCCAATGGCATCATGTGCTATCTTGACCGTATTTGGATTACTAACCGTGATAATCTTCGTGACCTCTTGATGAGTGAAGCCCATAAGTCTAGGTATTCTATTCATCCTGGCGCCGATAAGATGTATCATGACCTTCGTGCGTCATATTGGTGGCCTGGAATGAAGAAAGATATCGCCTGTTACGTTTCAAAGTGCCTTACTTGTTCCAAAGTAAAGGCCGAACATCAACGTCCCTCTGGCTTACTTAAGCAACCGAAAATTCCTGTTTGGAAACAGGAGAGTATTGCTATGGATTTCATTACCAAACTCCCTCGAACATCGTCTGGTCACAATCGTATTTAGGTAATCATCGACCGTCTGACCAAGTTCGCTCATTTTCTTCGCATACGTGAAGACTATCGAGTTGAGAAATTGGCTCGTATCTACACGGATGAAGTCATTTGTCATCACGGTGTCCCCATTGATATTATTTCAGACCGTGATGGTCGTTTCACCTCCTGTCTTTGGCAAACGTTTTAAAAAGCTCTTGGTTCTCACCTCACTCTCAGTACTGCTTTCCATCCTCAGTCTGATGGTAAAACCAAGCATACTATCCAAACTCTAGAGGACATGCTTCGTTCTTGCGTAATCGATTTTGGTGGCAACTGCGACATGCACTTGCCTTTGGTCGAATTCTCGTACAATAACAGTTACCATGCGAGTATTCAAATGGCATCTTTCGAGGCATTGTATGGACGCAAGTGCTGATCGCCTATTTGTTGGCACGAGATCAGGGAAGCTCAAATCACCGGTCCCGAGCTTATACAACAGACGATGAACAAGATTTTGCAGATTCAGGACAACTTGCTCAAAGCCAGAAGCCGACATAAGAGTTATGCAGATAAAAGACGCAAGCCTTTGGAATTCAACGTTGGTGACTTTGTAATTCTCAAGTTATCCCCTTGGAAGGGTGTGGTTCATTTCGGGAAAAGGGAAAGCTCGCTCCTCACTATGTAGGTCCTTTCAAGATTCTCGAAAGGATTGGCAAGGTAGCATACCGACTGGACCTACCACAAGAGCTCAACAACGTCCATCCTACCTTCCACGTCTCAAACTTGAAGAGATTTCTCGTCGAGGAAGGACTCCAAGTTCCACTTGAAGATCTTCAAATTAATGAGGCCTTAAACTTCATGGAGAAACCAGTTGAAATCATGGATCGAGGCACTAAGCAACTAAGGAAAAGTCGAATTCCTATCGTGAAGGTTCGATGGGAAGGAAAACATGGCACTGAGTTTACTTGGGAACTTGAAAGTGACATGAAGACTAAGTATCCACATTTGTTCGTTGCATCTTGCTAAATTTCGGGACGAAATTCCCTAAAGGAGGGGAGATTGTAACGCTTTGCATTTGTAAGTTTCCATTTTTAGAAAGTTTGTTTCGAAATGATGTACATCCAAGGCTTTGATTGTAATCAAATTGATCAATTATGCGAATTTCACAAACTTTATACATGCTTAAACTTATGAACATACGTTATATTGTTGCTCTATAAATCAATTCAAAATGACTCATGAATACCTATTGTACGTTTGTAAATCTTAATATCCAATTCAAGCAAGATGATTAGTGGTTTTAATACAAAAAAATTCAAGCTTCCGGCATCATAAAATCTTGTCACATTTATGTTAAACATGTACTTTCTAGTAAGTCTTTTTTTTGGGGTTTCGAAACACCCTTACACTTGATCTTAGTCTACCATATGACCCATACTCATGTTACATATAAGGTGTAATGTTAAATAATATTTAAATAACAAGATATACACTTATCATTGATAAAAGAAAAAAATAAAATAAAATAACCCCTAGCAACTTGTGGCCGCAAGTTGCCAAGGGAGTTTCCCTCCTTGTTTAAATTCAAACACTCACCTAAACTCATTAAATGCAACCCTAACTTAAACCCTAATCACTCCTCTATATAAACAAGCATCCCCCCATCCATTTCCCACTTTTTCAAGCCTCCAAAACACTCCAAACATTCTCTCAAAGTTCAGAACTTTCTGCTGAAACACTTCAGCTAGCAAGTGAGTTTCAACTCACTTCCTTCTTCCTTTAAACCTTGTTTCTTCTTCTAACACCCTTGGATAACCTTTAAGAAGGTTTTCACAAGTTTTCTTGGGCAAACTAAGGCGAAACCTCACCATTTTGAGGTCCAAAAGTGTGTAAACTTTCTGCCCATTTTTATCTTTTCAAACTTTAAACTTTTTGAAAGTTTTCCTTAGGTTTTCTTCCTAAAAAATGTTTGCTAAGCCCCATGGGATGTTACCATAGGTTTTCCATGAAAAGCAAGGTGGAACAATACCATTTTTAGGACCAAACTTTCTGTTTCGGAAGTTAAAGTTATAAACTTTTCTTAAACTTGTTTTAACCATAACAACTCTATGCTATTTGTGCCTCTAATCAAGTTTATGGTTAGTGAGTTACCTAAACTTGTTCATACAAAATCAAGAGGTATAACATGCCTCTAAACTTGTGGTTTTTACTAGGGTTTCTAACTCACAAGTGTTGAGTCATCCAAGGTTACATGGAGGCCTTGGCTATCCAACTTTTCAATCTACCCCTCACTTGATGATTTCCATCCATTAAGCTACGGTTCACCTTCACTAGAGTAACAAGGCTACGTCACGTCCCCCAAACGTTGCCATGTTCGGGATGCACACACCTAGCTTGCTTTTTCGGTTCGAAGCGTAGCTTAGTGAAGTATTATATTCCTGACCATCCCGATTGTCCTTGTGGCAATTTGTGTATTGGTGAATCTTACGAATAAGGTTTAGGACGGTTATCCTCCTACCTCCATGCATGACTTCTATGACTTATATGATATCCAAACTTATATGAAATCTATGATAAACTTGTAATAATATATGTAAACTATATATGTAAATAATAAATATAACCGAACCTTTGACGATAACCATATGGTTACTTGTCCTAATATTAGGTTATTTAATCTAAGACCTAACCATCGTTACGATTCTATTGGGCATGACCCATAAAAACACAAACACCCTTCGGGGCTTATAGTGTGAAAAACGAGCGTCAACTTCTAGATAAATACTTTCGACTATACATACTTTTTGCATACTTTAAATTCCTAAAATTAACCAAACTCCGCCGTCATTCCAATACTCACACACCTATGTTTCCTTGTTTAGGATAACTCAGTGTTCGTCCCCCTAATCAACCTAAACGCTTTCACGGAATTAATTTTTGCAAAACCGTGAGTACACTCGAACACCGTTTTTTGCTTTACACTTTTGGGTGCAATATGTTAATTTATCTTAAACACACTAAATCACACTTTTATTCCATGAAATCACACAAACAATCCATCATAAATGCTATAGTTATGTGATACTTGAAATGTTTACTTGGTACATTCTTTTGTGATACAAAATATTATTAACTTCGATCAAGCCTCCCTTAACATGTATAGCGCTATAGGAGTAACGCACCGCCCGTATTCTTGTAGTCAATATTAAGTATTCTTTTAATCTAATATATGGTACACTTGAGGATTGACTTGTAGTTCACATGCCATGTTTACTTTATTCTCGTATACTAGCTTATCATGTGGATTTGTTTAAACGTTTTTACTGCCTATGCTATGATATCAAACTTGTGTACTCACCAATACTTTGTTATTGAACTATACTATTTAACATGTTGCAGGTTGATGAAGTTGGTATGATGAAACTTAGTAGGATCGGCATAGAAACACGCTTAAAATGCTAAGTTAATAATTATGTCTTGATTGAACTAATCTCAATGTTGTTATTTTGTACTTGAATTATGTTGTATTTGAAAATTTGATGAATGAAATGAAATGGGTTGTTTAATTAAATATTGTCACATTTAGTGTTATGATGTCTTGAGCAATCTCGTTCGTCTCACTCCGATGTTTCTGCCACCGGTTGGGGTGTGACAATACCCGCACACTCTCCTCCTATGCAAATCATGTCGACCTATAAATAGAGATGCCTGAGTGTTGTGTTGTAGATCTGTTGGTTGATGTACGGTGAACCCTGTCAAACTGTTTACTTGCTCTTTACTTGTTCACGTTTATCAATACAATTCAAGGCATTTAAGCAGTATATCTTACTTGTTTGTTTGTCATACTCATTAACAATGAATTCTGCCACTGTTAGTTGAGTCAGATCAGTCTGGTGCTCATCGGAGGAGAGCTGATCCTCTCTCACAAAAACTATATTTAAAAAATCTAAAAACAAGTAGACAAGAAAGAATCACTTGGTTCCAACTCCTCTTTTATGTATCCTTTGATGAGTTCCGTACTTTGGGCTTTTTAAGAGATTATCTTAGTTATAGTGGTAGGCCCTTCTTGTGAAGTTGATGATACCCTCAACCATATTGGTCTGAGTCAGCAGGGATACAGTCCCGCAAGGTCGGAATATTGAAAGATAATTAAATAAGTTATTAATGCGAAAAGTGGTACTCTTGTGAAGGCGACGTTACCCTCGGCCATATTGGTCCAAGTCAGTAGGGATACAGTCCTGCAAGGCCGGATAAAGTTTAATAGTAGTTTATTTATAAGGGGTTCAAGCCGTTCTTACTTCCCCCGATTTGATGCTATCTGCCTTACGAAAAGTCCTAATAAGCTTGAACCAACTCCTCGCAGGATCTATACACTGAACAAGGTAAGAACTTAACCCTAACACCCTTCTAACCCCCTTCCAGGTAGTTAACGCACTTTATATAGTCCGTAAAGACATGAATGAGTGAATCAATGAAACATTAAGAAATGTTTAACAAAAGTTCACTTTCAATATAAAAAACTAGTTATTAAAGTCATTAATACATATCCAATTAAAAAGTTGCCAAAGATTGGAAATCAAAAGTAATAAAGATTTGTCTTCACCAAGTGATGTAAGAGATTTAGCCAAGCTTTGCCTTTGTTTGACAAGAACTCTTACAATCAATCTTGGATCCCGAGACTACTACACACTCTAAAAGATGAAATGTGGATGATGGTGGTGGGTGTTGGTGTTGTATTGGTGGTGGACTGATGGTAAGTGTGAGAGAAGTTGTTTGCCAAGGCATGCCTTTCTCTTGAAACAAACACCTCTATTTATAGTTGGAAAAAGAGTGTAGACACGGCCCCGTGCCCACCTGGCATAGCCCCGTGGTCTTATTTTTCTCTCCCTTCATTAACTATAGATGTGAGATCTTGTACCAACACGCCCTGTGGTGTCATGGCACGACCCTGTGGTCAGTGTACTTTATGTACTATTGTAGATTCTGTGAATCTTAAGTTCACAACGGTCCTTGTTGGATTAGCACGACCTCATGTTGGTTTGTCTGTTGTTGTTGTCTTTTTTTACAGAGAATCTTGACTGGGCACGGCCCCATGCCTGGTGGGCACGACCCCGTGCTGAAGATTCTGTCTTCGTTTATTTTGTTGTTTTAGATGCAGATGGGGGTTTGGCAGGTCGTGTCAATCCATCTTCTTTGTATTTGTCTTGGTTTCTACTGTTAATTTGTTCCTTTTAATCGTTTAAGCTCTTTTGATCCTATAATTTCAAATTAAACAAAGAAACATGCATTTTCCAACATTCGTACCGAAAAAGGGTTGATTTTATGTCTCATTTGATGCTATTTATATGTTGTATTTTGATCACACCAAATACCCACACACTTGAATCTTTGCTTATCCTCAAGCAAAACTCTATAATGTGGCTTACACACCTAAACGAAATTGGTAGAAGAGAAGTTTTGGGTTTATCTTAGAGTGTCGGGAATCCAAGTTCTAAATTTATTTTGTTTTTATTTTATTTACAATCATACGTCATGATTTAATTAAAACATATTTTAAGAAAAATATATGACTTGGGCATAACAAGCCTTTCTAAAATTCTATTTAATTATATAAAAATTTACACACCTCACAAGCAGTCATTCAACACTTGGCAGAAGATGTTTAAGTGAAAACGCTGGACCTGGTGTGGAGCTTACACCTACTATAGGCTTGACAAACAATCAAATCTCCTCCTTTTTGACGTTTAATCCTTGTAAATATAAAGAGGTCTTTTAAAAGGGTAGTTTTTGGCTAGGGTTAGGTGTTTTTGGGTAAATTGGTGAAAAAGGTAAAACATTTCGGTATTCTTGAACAACTTTTTGTGGCTTAGAAATAAACTTTAACCAATGCTTTTTTATTACCAAAGTTGAAACTAAGCCATACTTGTTATTTATAACCGAACTTTTTACTAAAATAAAGGGTGTAAATAAAAAGTTTTGTGGATGTGGATGGTTGTTTTTGCAAAATTTTATATTTTTGCGGGTTTAGAAACGAAAGGGTTAAGGCTCAAAGGGGTTTAACTAGGGGGATATGAAAGGGAAAATAAAGGTTTAGAATGATAAATGGGTTATAGTCCTTATGCCTCCATTATATACTTACTTGGATTTGTGTCGATAAGGATTGGGAACGTATTGTTTTGGCAAATTCTAGATTTGTAAGAACCAAATGGGCTATTCACACAAGAAACGCAATAGTATAGATATGTATTTGTATGCTCGATAAAGGCTCAAAACTCACTTTTTGTGGGAAAAAGGGGTATAGTGTAAAAGTGTATATATAATCAAATTTTACAAATATTTGTTATGCCCGTTTTTACAAATTTCTTAATTAGTTCTTTTTATCACAACGCTGTCAAGTGTAAATTAGTAAAAACATAATTTTTAGAACTTTATTTTTCCCAAACTAAACAAGATAAGTAAAAAATTGAAAAAAATTGAAAAATATTTGGGGGGATTAGCGGTTTTCCAAAGCGAATTTTGTGTAATGCTTGTTTTTAGGACAAAAGATTCAAGGTTTTAACTTCCTTCCACACTTAAATTACACATTGTACTCAATGTGTCCCAAATATGATTTGCTTAGATTAAATGTGCAAAAAGTGGGGTAAAACAACAATCTTTTAAGGTTACTGGTCGCTAAGCACGGGGGCGTGCCATGTGAACATCATGGCCTTGAGGTCAAAGTTCCAGTAACAAATTTTTGAAAAGCTTACAGAAAAGTTGGGCACGGGGGTGTGGGCTATGGGCACGACCCTATGGTATATGTCTGTGACAGTTAGGGAATTGTGTTTCGTTGCTTGGCTTTTGATCTCTGGGCTTGGGGACCACTATGTTTAGTGTGTCCAAGCCTCCCAAGGTACATGTGAACTATAATCCTACCACAATACAATAATTCAACACAAAATAACAAGCGTTTCTAAATTACGAGTGTTTACTTGTTCAACCACCAACATACGAATATAAAAGAAAATGCAAGAACGTAAATTGTCTTAAGAAGCAAATTGTCCAACGGGACGCAACCCAGAAAGCACTAATTTGTTCAAGGGATAAAGAGAGATAACCTAATGGGTAGATCCGTCGCCCACTACCACCATTGCCTAATCTGAATCCATGTCCTCGTCTTCATCCTCCTCGTCTTGGTACGCCATATGCACCAAGATGAACGTAATGTCGTTTTGCATGGTAACCATATTGCGCTCCATGCTCCCAATCCGGCTATTTGAGCTTTAGCTATAGGCGTTCCTAGACACTTGGAGTGTTTCCTGCATAACATTGTATAGATTCTAATGGTTAAGAAACTCTCTTCCTCCTTGAGAGGAGGAGCCCGGGGCGTATCCAGGGTATCGAGGACGGTCAGGGTTGTCTTTGATTGTAAGGACCTCTTCCGGGTCGTTTGGGTTCCACACTCGGCCTCGTGCATCCTTAAAGCACATGAGGCCATTGTTGCCATTGATGATAAGACCCAAGCTTCGGCATAAGGCTAGATTGGCCCTTGTCACACCCACTCTTTTGTGGAACCCACTCGGAGTGCGCCTAATAAAGTTCTTGAATAGTTTGGCGATCTATCCTCCAAAGAATACCAGCGTTCGGGTGTTGGCGATGGCATTTGAGGCCATGTTCCTCAACAACATGTGGGCAACATCAATGTGTTGGTGATTCAGGATGCAATATAGGCAAGTCAGTTCCCGAAGGTTTACCACCCCACCACTATCCTTTCTTTGGCATAGAGGGCCACTAAGGACCCGATGAATGTATTATATTAGAGGGTCCCTTATTTTTGTGCTCTTTGTACTACTCTGATCATAATGGCCATCCCCAATTTTTGCCCATGCAGCTTGTCTTAGGTTATCTGGGAGTTCACGGACTCCTTCCGTGAAGTCTGGCTCGACTGTGTCTTCTTAAGTGTATAGCCCAATATTCACGCCGAACTAAGTCACGAAAATGCTATACCATTCTCCCCCACACTTGAACTGAACTGCATTTGACTCAAACAGATGCTGCTCATTCTTGTCAGAAATAAGCGTGCTTAAGAATTCCATGTTGTATTCGTGGACTAATCTTAGCCGGGTCTCTAAAAAGGTACGCAGCAGACTAGTGATCAGAGCGTCGTATCTCT
This sequence comes from Scalesia atractyloides, assembly GCA_947069175.1. Lineage (NCBI taxonomy): Eukaryota > Viridiplantae > Streptophyta > Magnoliopsida > Asterales > Asteraceae > Scalesia > Scalesia atractyloides. The sequence continues at coordinate 63,455,736 of CAMTDV010000008.1, forward strand.
CCCTTTGCCCCACAGTTTCAAGTGTAGTATAACACACTTGTCGCGGTGGTTCCTCATGCCTTGCTTGTAGTACTTCAAAGCGTTTTTACACTCAACCTCAGAACTTTTGAACCACAAGAACTTATGAGGTGCCATTCCTGCAAGAAAGAACCAGTAAGACGATTGGCGTGTCAAAAAAAAGTATCCAATAAATTGAAATCAGGGGGTCTGGAAACGGCCTCATGCCTTCTAGGCATGACCCCATGTCTGAAGTCTGGGTTGCCCACGACCCCGTGATCAATGAGCACGGTCCCGTGGTGAACCTTCGGTTATGAACGAGGGTTTGTGGAAAACTCTTTGAACAATCTGGTTTTTTTGTTGACAATGTTTGGTTATTTACTTCTCAAAACACTTCTACTTACTACTAGTAATAAGTTCTAAGCAAAAATTTGGGATTGGCATGGGTCTAGTTCAAGAACCCTAGATTTTTTCCAAATTTTGATTTTAAACTACATGCAAAGTGCAAATCTAACTAAACATGATGTTAGAAGGGCAGGAACCGGTTATTACGGGTCATGGTTTTGTGTTGAAAAAGTGAAGAAAGAATGGGTTATAAACTCGTCTGTAGATTTGCCACGGCCCCATGCCTGGTAGACACGACCTCGTGGTCTATTTTTTTTAGCGTGTGACCGTTTCTCCGAGGGTTCCCTTTTTGGTATTTACCTATTTCGCTTCCATTCTTTTGTTGCTCCCCAAATGTACCTACAAGATATTTAAAACGAAAGAAATATATATATATATATATATATATATATAATTTACAATTAATGTTTGGTTGTACCCTGATCACTGATCTACTTCTTGGAGTGTTACTTAAACTTCCTCATCCTCAAGAAAGCCTCGGTAGAGCTTAAGGCTTTGTCCGTTGACCTTGAGAGGTTCACCGTTTGGAGGCATAATTTCTATAGCTCCATGTGGAAATATTTGGGTAATGGAAAAAGGGCCGGACCACCTAGACTTGAGTTTTCCGAGAAATAACCGAAGTCTTGAGTTAAACAAGAGCACTTGATCCCCTTTTTAAAATTCTTTAGGTTTGCTTATTTTATGGTGTAAGTTTTTTATGCGTTCCTTATAGATTTCGAAGTTCGAGTATGCTTGATATCTCATTTCATCTACTTCGTTTAACTGATATTTACCGAAGTTTCTTGGTCTAGGTTTACTTTTTTAATGCCTAGTATGCTTTGTGTTCAATTGCTACTAGGAGGTGACAATTTTTTCCATAGATGAGCTTATATGGTGTGGCGCCAATTGGTGTTTTATAAGTTGTTCGGAAGGCCCATAAAGCATCGTCTAATTTATCTTCCCAATCCTTTCTATTTTGGCCCACGGTTTACTCTAAAATTCTTTTTAAACCTCGATTGGTCACTTTGGCCTAACCGTTTGTTTAAGGATGGTAGGCGGTTGAAACACGGGGATAAACCCCATATTTAGTTAGAATTTGTTTAATTGGTAATTACAAAAATGGGTACCTCTATCGCTGATAAGTGCTTTTGGAGTGCCGAAATGAGAGAATAATGTTTCAGGAATTTTACCACAACTCTTCCATCATTTGTTGGAAGAGCTTCAGCTTCGGCCCATTTGGACATGTAATAGACTGCCACAAGAATATATTTGTTCCCTCTTGACGGTGGGAAAGGTCCCATAAAATCTAAACCCCAAACATCAAAGATTTCACAAATAAGAATGCCATTTTGATGCATTTTTTTATTTTTGGATGAGACATTACCTGTTCGTTGGCATGCGTCACAAGTTTTGATTAAACTGTCTGCATCCTTATGGATGGTTGGCCAATAAAATCCTGAATCGAATACCTTACATGCGGTGCTTGTTGCTCTTTGATGTCCTCAATATGGTCCTTCATGACAATGGCGAAGAATCTTTCTTGCTTCTTTACAATGGACGCACCTTCAGATAAGTTGGTCCACACATATTTTAAAAGATATGGATCTTACCAAAAATAGTGTTTGACATTGGGAAAGATTTTTTCTTCGATTATGTGACCATCCTTTGACTAAAATTCCACTAGTGAGATAGTTAGCATAGTCGGCGTACCATGGGTCTTTTTGATAATCGACCATTTCCAAGGATTCGGTGAGGAATTTTTCATTGATGAGCTCTTCTAGATTTATCTCCAAAGCAGGATTTTCTAAGCGAGATAAGTGATCAGCGACGGTGTTTTCAACTCCTCGTTTATCTTTTATTTCAATATCTAATTCTTGGAGGAGAAGAATCCACCGGACCAAACGTGGTTTGGCATCTTGTTTTTTGAAAAGGTATCGAATGGCGGCATGGTCCGTCTAGACTATTGTTTTAGAAAGCACAAGATAGGAATGAAATATATCAAAAACAAATATTATTTTAGTAACTCTTTTTTAGTAGTTGTATCTTGGGCATTGTTAAGAGTTTTACTTGCATAGTATATAGGGTGAAAATGTTTCTCTTTTCGTTGTCCCAAGACGGCTTCAACTGTAAAGTCGCTTGCATCGCACATGATTTCAAAAGATAATTCCAATTGGGTGCCATCATGATTGGTGCGTTGACTAGCATTTCTTTTAGTGCAAGAAAAGCTATATTGCATCCTTTTCGAAGCTAAATGGGGCATCTTTTTCAAGTAATTTTGTTAGAGGTCTAGAGATTTTTTAAAAGTCTTTGATAAATCGCCTATAAAATTCTGGATGTCCTAGGAAACTTCGTATGGCTCGAACGGAGGATGGGGGAGGTAATCGGGAAATAGTGTCTATTTTTGCCCGATCAACTTCCATTCCTTCGCTTGAGATTTTATGACCAATTACTATTCCTTTACTTACCATGAAATGGCATTTTTCCCAATTAAGGGTGAGGTTAGTTTCCTCACATCGGGATAGCATTCGTTCAAGATTATCAAGGAATTTGTCAAATGTATCTCCAAAGATAGAAAAATCGTCCATGGTCTTTTCTTTCATGTCGTGGAAGATGGCCAGCATGCAACGTTGAACTGTTACAGGGGCATTGGATAGAACAAAAGGCATGCGTCGATAAGCAAAGGTTCCATAGGGAGATGTAAAATTTGTTTTTTCTTGGTCCTCCGGTGCTAGGAGAATTTTAAAATACCTAGATAAACCATCTAAAAATCAATAAAATATATCACCGGTAGCATTTGGTATATAAATGGCAAAGAAAAGTAGTCTTTCCTTGTTGCCTTATTTAATTTGCGATAGTCAATACAAACCTTCCATCTAGTGACGGTTCTTGTTGGTATAAGTTCATTTTTTCATTAGCTACGACTGTCATACCTCCTTTTTTGTACCACTTGGACGGGACTTACCGAAGGGTTATCGGAGATAGGGTAGATGAGATCGACGTCTAGTAGCTTGATGACTTCATTTTTAAGCACTTATTGCACGTTTGGATTTACTCTTCTTTGTGGTTGTATTACCGTTTTATAGTCATCTTCCATCAAAAAATTGTGTGTGCATATGGATGGACAGATGACTTTGGTGTCCATAAGTTTCCATGCAATTTTTTTTTTATGTTTTTTCAAAAGTTTTAATAATTTTTCTTTTTTAAAAAGGGTTAATTTTGAAGAAATAATGATGGGGAGCTTACCATGATAGTTTAAGAATGCGTATTTGACCTTGTGGTAGTTCCTTGAGTTCGAACGATGGTGGTCTTCAAGAGACCGCTTATTTTCTTCTTTATTAAGGTCGATGGCCGAAAAGGTTTGTTCGATGGCGTCCTCCTCTTCGACGAGTTGTTCTTCTGTTTCTTCCATATCGGGTGGCTCTGCTTCATCTTCAATTGAGGGGTCCTCATTGCCAATTGGATCTTTCATTGATTGGTCAATATTGGCGTACCTTTTGTCAGTCCCTAATTGAAGCGGTGGGTTGTTTTGCTTCCATTTGACTAAGTTTTGATGGGTTTTTATGAATGGTTATCCAAACACTAGCGGCACATCATCTAGGATGATAAAGTCGGTTGGTACTACCGTTTGATTTGTTTGAATTAAGACATCCTCAATCATCCCCTTGTCTTGTATCATTTTTTGGTTAGAGAGAAAAATAGGAATTTTAAGAGGAAAAAGATCACTAGTACCCAATTTTTCGAAAATGTAGTTTGGCATTATGTTAATACAAAGATCTTTATCAAGTAACACGTTACTAACCAAGATGTTTTGAAAAAAAACATGGTACCGTTTTTATATGTAATTCAAGATGTTCATCTTGTATTAGCGAAGTTGGTCATTTGTTAAGTTAATGCTAACTATTTCTTTGATTTTGTAGTAGTGTTTAGCACTTTTAAAAACTTGGCATAAGAAGATGCCAAACAATGATTTTCAAAAGAAGGTTGTAAAATGTGAATTTCTTGAAAGTCTTGTTTTATTTTGAAAATTATCAATTTTAGACTTACCTTTTTTGTGGTTTGGTTCATGCATGAGTTTCTCGTTTTGTGATTCTTCTTTTTTATCTCTTTGATTATTACCTCTTTAGTACAAACGGTCTCTTCTTTTTTCGCGAGATCTCTTGAGTAAGAGTTTAAGTTTTTGAGACTTTGTATAATGCTTTCAGCTTCGGGAACGATTGTTGGTGGTACGGCATATGCTTCAAACGGATTGGTATCCCAATCAAAGCTTGGCTTTGGTAGCTCAAACCTAGGTTCTTCATATGTGGCATATGAGGGTGATACTGAAAGAGGTAATAATGTTGCATCGAATGGGATTCATCGCAAATGGTACAATATGGTTCCTCGTAATCTTCCTCAAAATAGTAGTGGTTGTAAGCTTCTGAGTAGTAATCCATTTGTAGATACCCAGAAGATTAACGAGCCTCGGGATCAGCAAACAGAAAAATAAAAATTAACAGGGGAATGACCACGACCACGTGCTGCACGTGCACGGCCCCGTGGGCAAGCCTATATCTGGCTGTTTGAAAACGTTTTCTAAAATATCTGCAGCACGGGGGAATGGCCAAGTGGCACGGCCCGTGGCAAACTTACTGTAAAAATTAAAAAGTTTTGAAAACGGGTGCACAGTTTTGAAAAATGTACAGAATTTGATTAGGCCGCTAATTTTGAGCATTCTAAAAATCTTTGTAGCCCCGGCAACGGTGCTAAAAATTTGACGTGCGTGCAAGTGTGTTATAATTTTTGTTGTATTTTAAGCACTTTTACTCGTGGATCAAGCTTTGAATTTATAAAACACGATACAACACTATCACTCTACAAACGTTAGGGCAAGTGCACCCATCATAGACGTAGTATAGTGATGGTAAGATAACAAGGTCGCCTAGGATCAAGCTTTTAATATCGGCTTATCGTTAACATATAATTTAACCAAATCCTGATAAAATTTTTGAAAGTTTTAAAAGATAAAAACTATAATTAAAAAATGTAAAAACAAATAGACAAGAAAGAACCACTTGGTTCCAACCCCTCTTTTATGTATCCTTTGATGATTTCTGATATTGTGCTTTTTAAGAGATTATCTTAGTTATAGTGGTAGCCCTCTTGTCAAGGCGATGATACCCTCAACCATATTGGTCTGAGTCAGCAGGGATACAATCCTGCAAGGTCGGAATATTGAATGGTAAATAAGTTATTAATGCGAAAAGTGGTAGGCCCCTCTTATGAAGGCGACATTACCCTCGGCCTTATTGGTCTGAGTCAGCAGGGATATAGTACCGCAAGGCCAGATAAAGTTTTAATAGTAGTTTATTTATAAGGGGTTCAAGCCGTTCTTACTTCCGCTGATTTGATGCTATATGCCTCAAGGGAAGTCATAATGAGCTTGAAGCAAGTCCTCATAGGATCTATACACTGAACGAGGCAAGAACTTTACCCAAACACCCTTCTAACCCCCTTCCAGGTGGTTAATGCACTTTATATAGACCGTAAAGACACAAATGAGTGAATCAACGAAACATGAAGAAATGTTTAATCAACGTTCACCTCAATATAAAAAACTAGTTATTAAAGTCATTAATACATACCCAATTAAAAATTTGCCAAAGATTGGAAATCAAAAGTAATACATAAAAGATTTGTCTTCACTAAGTGACGTAAGAGATTTAGCCAAGCATGGCCTTTGTTTAATAAGAACTCTTACAATCAATCTTGGATCCCGAGACTACTACACACTCTAAAAGATGAAATGTGGATGATAGTGGTGGTTTTGGTGTTGTATTGGTGATGGACTGATGGCAAGTGTGAGAGAAGTTGTTTGCCAAGGGATGCCTTTCTCTTGAAACAAGCACCTCTATTTATAGCTGGAAACAGAGGGTAGACACGGCCCCCGTGCCCACCTGGCATGGCCCTGTGGTCTTCTTTTTCTCTCCCTTCATTAACTATAGATGTCAGATCTTGTACCAACACGCCCCGTGGTGTCATGGCACAGCCCCATAGTCAGTGTACTTGCTGTACTATCACATATTTTGCAAATCTCATAGTTGACCATGACCCGTGTTGGGTTAGCATGGCCACATGTTAGTTTGTCTGTTATTTTTGTCTTTTTCTGTAGAGAATCTTGACTGGGCATGACCCCATGCCTTGTCGGCACGACCCGTGCCTAAGCTTATGTCTTCGTTTATTTTGTTGTTTTGGATGTGGATGGGGGTTTGGAAGGTCGTGTCAATCCTTCTTCTTTGTATTTGTTTTGGCTTCTACTATTAATTTGTTCCTTTTATTTGTTTAAGTTTTTTGGATCCTGTAATTTAAAAGTAAACAAAGAAACATGGTTTTTCCAACATTAGTACCGAAAAGGGTTAATTATATGCCTTGTTTGATGTAATATATAAGTTGTATTTTGTGCATATCAGTCGTCTTAACATCCGTTTTATAAATGGTGAATCCCATCTAAGATGCATATGCCAAGAAAATGCGAATGGCTTCAAGTCTTGCTACGGGAGCGTACACTTTGTCATAATCCAGACCTTCAATTTGCTTGAAACCTTGGATAACTAATCGCGATTTATCTCTTACTATCACTCCAGTATCACCCTGTTTGTTCCTGTAAACCCACCGTGTTCCAAGAGCACGTTTTCCTTGAGGCAGCTTCACCAATTTCAATACACCCAACTTTTCAAACTTATTGAGCTCTTCATGCATTGCATCGACCCATCCAGGTTCCTACAAAGCAACATCAATGCTCTTAGGCTTAATTTGTGAAATGAAGCATGAATATAAACATGTGTTAATGGTTCCTGATCTACTGCGGGTTTGCACACCAGCAGTTACAAGATGAGTAACGTCTGCAATTGGATGGCTTTTCTGAACATGCTGTGGAATTGATATAGAAGAGGCCTGCAAGTTTGGTTGTAGATTAGGAAAACTTCCTGATACTATCACATATTGCTCCCCCTCATTTGATGCAGAAGTAGTGTTGATCACCGATGGATCTACAATGCAGTCAGATGGAATCCACTCTAGAAACAGTGAAGCCCCTTGGATATTTGAATTTGAGGGACCGACAGTACTTTGATTTGTGGAGGCTTCACCGTTGTGAGCTGCATCATCAGGAATAGTTCTTGTTGTAGTTTCAGGGACCAGTTCATGAACTGGAGAAGAAAAATGTGGAGCTGTAGTAGCTTCATGAAATCCCCGTGGATCCACAGTAAGCTTCTTGAAAGCATCTTGTAGCGGCATAACATCATCTTCAATCATCATGGAAATAGGTATCACTGTACTTGAGACATCTGTAGTAACAATCACATCAGATAGAATATTAAACGACCTAAACAAAGAGGAATAATCATATAACCAATCAGATCCAATTCGAGCATCTTTGGGATTTTCTTCTAGCCAATCCACATAGTACGTCTCCACGATCTGCTTTTTGATCTTGTTGTACAATCGATATGTGATGTTTTTAGCATAGCCGATGATATAGCATAGATCTCCTCTCACTTCAATTTTACCTTTGGCATCAGTGGTTAGGAGAACACAAGGACAACTGAAGGTGCGAAAATGTTGTACAGAGGGTTTCTGTCCTTCAACTATTTCATAAGGCATCTTCATCTGACATTTGTTGATTAGAGCATGATTTTGAACATAGCAGCGGTCTTCACTGTTTCTTCCCAAAATATCAGTGGAAGGCCAGAATCTATCATCATCGTGCGAGCAACTTCAATGAGAGTTCGATTACGTATTTTAGCAACTCTGTTTTGTTGAGGAGTTTGAGCTGCACTGTATTGACAATCAATTCCTTTCAGGGCACAGAAATTGTTCAGCTCAACATTCTTAAACTCTGTCCCATTGTCGCATCGAATGATTTTCACTCGCTCGTTTGCCTGATTCTCAAGGAGAGTGACAAATTTTTTTTATCAATCTTGTAGTTTCACTCTTTTGTTCCAAGAAAAACACCCAAGTGAAGCGAGAGAAGTGGACAATGATTACTAAGCAATAATCCCTCCCTCCAATACTTAGCACATTAATAGGAACTAAAAGATCCATATGTAGCAGTTCCAGAACTTTAGACATTGTGTGCACGAGTTTGGACCTGTGAGGCTTACGATGATGTTTCCCACCAGCGTATGATTCACATTTCTCGATCTGCATGAAATCCTTGATTGGTAGATTTCTAACTAATCCTCCTTTGGCCAGTCGATTTACATTCTTCATGTTTAGATGACCTAAACGACGATGCCACAACATAGCATCATCTTCGGCGATTGTAGAGAACAAACAAGTAACTTGATTAGAGGGAGCTTTGTTCATGTCAAGCACATAAGCATTTCCACGACGTTTGGCTTCAAGCAACTACGAATCTTTCTGTATAACTAACCCTGGCTTTAAAATTATGTATCCACCTTTTGTGAAGAGAACATCTAGACCTTTATCGCACATCTGAGAGATGCTCAAGAGGTTGTGTTTGAGTTCAGGAACATAATTCACATCTAAGAAGCTGAGAACTCTATTTTTTACTGTACCCTTCATAGTTATTCTTCTAGTTTCTCCTCCTACAAAGTTAACAAGTCCGCTGTCGAAGATTTTGATGTCGTTCAACTCGGAGATGTCCCCTGCATGTGTCTGGAACAACTACTATTGATAAACCAATGTCTGACGATAGCCCTCCACAGTCGTTCCTACACACATAACGGGATTAGTGAGAAACTGGAACACAGACCATGTTCGATTTGGGTCGATCATCATTCTTCGTTCGTGAAACCTCACAAAAGATCATACTTTTCATAGAGTTTGACGTTTGAGAGGAAAAGAATGTAGAGTTTATCGATTGTGAACACTAAGACTAAGATCTAGCAAGTATCTCGTGTTTCCAGATTCTTGAGTTAGTGTTGTTTGAACAAATTTAGTTTATGTTGCGTTTAGTTTCTTGGAATGATTTTGGAAACCACTTGTGTTTAATAACTTTTGATTGACTTTCTTTGCTAGGTTCCAGTCTCCATCAGAAGGCTTGGCTCGAGCGAATTGATGTCCAGAACATCGATAGTGAGAAGCCATCTGATGATAGGTGTTACTGGAATGGTAAGATATGAGAGGACGATGAACACAATTTCTAGCTATGTGCTCCAGAATTCCACAAGTGAAACAAGTTTGTCTTTTCAAGAAAAAGACATTCAGTTCTGCTTGTGTTATTCTTGGGAGCTGATTGGATCTCTTCATTCCACTAGGTGCTAATTTCTTGTGTGCATGTTTCTTTAGAAACCGTTTCATTAGACACAAATCTTTCAGGATCATTTGATTCTTGATTACCAGATGATGAACAATTTTCGTCAAAAACAGTTTAACTATCAGAAACACATTGCTCATCATCTAACACACCGGAATCTTTCGTCTGATTGACAGATTTATCAAACAACTATTGTTTATCAATAAATTTATTCACACAATCAGACATAATAATATTTTCAACTTCACAATGTTCAGAGAGATCTGAGGCATCAATTGAGGTGTCAGGCATACTACAACAGTTATCTGAATCATTTGAAATAGATGTATCAGATTCAGCACTGGATGCCCCAGACTCCTCTGGTGAAATAGTTAAATCACAATTAAAATAAAAACTACAACATTTAAAGTTTCAGTTTTAACAACTTCTTAAGAAAAACCCTGAGTCTCAAAAACCAAAGACTGAACATAGTTCCAAACGTAAATATCATGTTTATCACATAAAGAAATATCCAAATCATCAACATCAATTGGATGTGGTTCATCATCCACTTCTAACCGCTCCTCAACTATCACTGACTCTTCACATACACTAAAATAGTTAATATTATCGACAGAATCAGAAGTTGATGATTTTTCCTAAGATTCCTCAGATGGAGTTTTCATCGACTCCTTTTCATGTTCTGAATTCGTAACTAATTCATTTAAGCATTCTTGATTCATGTTTTTAATAAAACTCCTGGGCTTTTGAAAATCATCGGGTCTGGCATTCTTTGGTTTAAAAGGTTCCCATGGAATGTGATCGCTTAGTTTGCCATACATTATCTTATCTTGCTCAGTAATGGGCATCCTTGAATAATTATGATTATATGGCGGAGGAACTTTTTTATAACCCAACCCTTTGCCCTTGTTTTCTTTGTATGCCAATTGTATATTGCATAGACTATGAACAGTGTCGCTGGAAGTATCAAAATTCTTTAAGTTCAACTCATTTTGTTGATACTTTCTAGTAAGAAGTTCCAGCTCAGCTCTCACAGAGTCGCATTCCATAGTTTTTAAATTTGGTCTATTTTTGTAATCATGGACCCAACATTTCTATTGATTAACGTCCAAGTGGAGCTGATCTATGTCCTTCTTCAGCGGGTAAATCTTTTCATAGAGAATTTTATTGTTCTCTCGAAGACCGATACACTTAGACATGGCACTATTGTAATCATTGATTAGAGCGAATATGTGCTCACATATGTGCAATTTCTTTCTACAATGTTCGGAACACAAAAGAGAGTTTACTGTTTTGAATAGAGTTTTGGGTTCCGTCGGTCTCTTCCATCAAGCATTGGTGGTTTGTTTCAGAAACTTCATAAATGTTAAGAGATTCCACTTGTGCAGCAGCATCCACCCAGCTGAATCCACGTTGCTCTTGAGCCATCAACGCCTTTCCTGCTCTAGTGGCTCCTTGGCTGGTTGAAGCTGAAGTTGAAGTTGAAGTTGAAGTTTGAACTGGAGTAATAGGAACCATTGACCTCTCTGAGTTCCTAGCAGCAGCAACTTGTGTAGCTTCATAAACCACTAGTGTCTTCTTGCAATCCCAAGCAAAGTGTCCCAGTTCATGACAATTGTAGCACCTCAGCTTGTCTTTTACAGATCCATACTGAATATTTGACATGGGACGTCGACCGTATCTTTTCTAAAACTTCTTTGCCAGAAATGCTACCATAGCTAAGTTCCATGATGCATCCAGTTCTTCTACATCTTCTTCGACCACCTGATTAATCTCTGTTGCCGGAACAGATGGGGGCAAAAGTTCACCTGCGAGAAAAGCGTTTAGACGATTAAGCATAGAAGCTGCGAGAGCCCACTTTTCTTCGTTCTGCTTGGTCAGAGAGGCTAGATTTTCTGTAGAGGGAGTGGATGGGACATTTTGGGATGATGAAGGGTTCACTGGACTGAAAACCACATTGGCATGCTGAGGGTATTGCTGAGAAGGAGTGGGTGTAGCTGAATTGTTTGGAAGAGACATGTCCTACACATAGTTTGTCTTCTTAGCTTGTAGCTGAGCTTGAGTTATCGGACTGAAAACAACATTTGGGTTACTATTCGTCACTCCATGAATAGGGTTGAAAACAATGTTAGGATGACTCTGAGACATTAAGCCAGTGTTGGAACTAGTCATCCCAGCAGCAATCATTGAATTCTTGTGGTTTAGCTCTCTCTCTACTAATTGTCAATCTCACGTGACTTGATTGTTGCAATCAGCTTGGTGAGTGTGACCTCATTCAGATTTGTTGTACGCCTAATCATCGAGACATCAACATCCTAGCTTTTTGGCAATGAGTTCAGAAGTTGGCGATTCATCCCATTGTTAGTAATAGTGATGCCACCACTTATTATTTCTGAGATTGACGAATCTTATGATTTGAAACTGCACAGTCTCCCCGTAAATGTGATTGAACGAACTGAACTGATGGTTCAGCATGTTTACCCTTCTAGCCTTCATGTTAGTGTTGCCTTCATACAGATTCTTAAGCACATCCCTAGTCTCTTTCGTATTCATGCAGTTCCTAACAACGATTAAGATGTCTGGACCAAGAGCCATAGTGAGATTTGCCATTGCCTTATCATCTTCGTATTTGATTATTCGATCATCGTCCGTCCACAGATTCTCAGGTTTAGGAATCTGAGTTAGAGGATCATCTTCAGTAGCGTACATAATGGTACGAGGACCATCTCGAATACACCTCCAGACTCCAGGCTCCTTTGCTTTACAATATTGCTCAAAACGCCAAGTGTAATCAAAGATATCATCTCCATACACCAACCTCGAAATTTTGGTAGACGTGCCAATTATCTGATCGAGTTCCTGATGCAACGCCAGAGTCTGAGATTGGATGGCAGCTATGGTAGCGTTGGCAAAATCCGCAGCAGTCAAAACACCATTCAGGTTCATCATTTTTAAGTTTAATGAATAGAAATTAAGTGATTTTAAAATCAAAAGTGAAAAGTCCAAATCAGCCCAATTGAAATAGTCCAATTTAACAGTAGCCAATCCGAAATGAAAGGTCAATTCAGAACAATGAATCGAACTCGGAACACTAGATTATCCGAAATGCAAGTAAGATCAATTCGGAACAGTGGTTTTAGCCAAAATGATCCGAGATTACTGAGCTTATCCGAAATGCAGACAAACTTCAATAAGTATGATTCGAATCGAGTTTGAAACTTTAAGCTGATGATCCGAAATGAGTTTGAGTGCAAGCTTGTGATTCAAAAAGAATCCGAAACTCAAGCTATTGATCCGAAATGTACTTGAAATTCGATTTGATGATCCGATATGTATTCGAATCTCCAAAGGATGATCTGAAATACGTTCGAGTCTTCAAAGGATGATCCAAAATGCGAACCAAAACTTCAAATCTCTCCGAAACAGCAGCAGACTAGCAACAATAACAATCCGAATCTGTGTTATATCAGATCTGAGCCTGGAAATAGGTTCAACAAGCCCTGATACCAATTGTAAGTCCCGAAGACCGAATCTAAAATATCACACTTAGCTTGTTCGATGGTGGAATCACACAAACAAGCTATAGATTCGAGATAGAAGAAATAAGCTGAAATAGAATAGATGAAAGATTAACTTGCATACAAATTCGAATTTGTCTAATACAAGCTAATGTTAGCAACCAAACCATTATCCCTAATACATCATTTAATATTTATAGTAAGGGATTAGTGCACCATTCCCCCAAAACCCTAGGCCCATAAGCCTTCCCAAGCCTATTCTAATACAAACAAGCCCAAACATACAAGAGACTAATGCATAAACCTTAAGGACCTAACATGACTGCTATGTGCTTTCGTGGTGATGATAGTGTGTTTTAGTTGTTTTTACAGATCTTGAAGAACACCCCCTTGTATGCGGTTCATCCTTTGTTCAATTCACCTCTCTCCAACTCATTCCTTTTTCTTTCTCTTAAAAACAAAAAGAACACCTTTCTATTTTCAAGTCACCAAATCTGAAGATGCCATTTCTCAAAGACTAGATCTTGATTTTGTACTCATCCCTTTCTATTGAAGCCACCAGCTCTAAAGATCAAAGCCATCATCGAAGCTCTCAAAGAAAAGGAAGTAACGTTTGCTTTCATCACATCTTTGTTTCTATTTTTAGAGAGAGAAACAACAATCATCATCTTGTTCATCTGGACACCAACAACACACTCACAAGTGTGTGAGAGAGAAAAAAGTTTAAAGATCTTACTACTGTTATTTACGTAATTTGTTTAGATTTATACTTTTTTATGATGTTTTATAGATTAAAAATCATAGCTTATTATTTCAATTTTCAAATCAACACCAAGAAGAAATTCTTGTGTACCTATTTTCTCTATAAAAGTATATTGATATTTCTTTTATGAAGATTAATGTTGATTTTCTAAACTGTTTGTCCATCAATTTAGAGTTGATGATTGTTTTTAGTTAGATTTTTTTTAGGGTGGGGGGGTTGAGTAGATTTTTATGCTTATTTATGTATTGGATTTGGTTTATTTTGTTTTTCGGTTTTGTTTAAAATGGACATCATCATTGATGTAGATAATTAGTATGAAAATCCATAATAGTTATGATATTTGTGTGACAAATGGCAAATAACCGGTAATTCCGTACAAACTAATCACTATTTTTAGCACATAATCTCATGCATCTTATCGTAATTTGGTTACGTAACTGAGTCGTATGTCATATCATAAGTTTAGAACAAGTGATTCATGCCATAACATATATCGGTTTCTGTTACGACGCGAAACAAATCAAACTATGCCCTAAAAGTGTTAGTAGAAAGTGTTGGGCGCACTATTCGCGGTTGCACTATTCATATTAGCAAAACCGCTAAAACAAAACAGAACAAGGAATAACAACATACTAATGACATAATTGAATCCATATAAACATGAAAACACTAAGGTGGGAACACATCTTGCAATAATAAATAACTTTCCAGTACAACACCTAGATTACAAAATTGTCCGTTTTGGCTAAAAAGGTGACAATTTCAATTCGTCCACAACATTTATTCGGTATTTTCTGGATCCTAGAATTATGACAGAACAATGACAAACACCCTAAAACAATATGAGAAATACATAAAAGACATCATTTCTTGTCGTACGACAAGCAGTGCACAACTTGACCGGAAAGCAATCGATTGTCGAACCGACAAAGATTTCAATGGCCGATAGCCTCATACATTAATCTAGAGAGCTAGTTAAGCTTCATTTGGGATCCGTAATCCCTTCAACTATCTTAAGGTCACGGAAACACAACTCCTGAAAATATTCGATGACAAAATATATAAGTGTCGATATTGAGCGAATAATGAAACGAAAAGCGTTTCGGTCACTCAAACTCAACATCTACTCGACTAGTGAATTAGTTAACCATATTTCTATGTCGGAAGTGCCCTAAATAAAAGCCATGGCACTTATGGTAGTCGAAAACCAAAGCTTCGGGTACGAAACAATAAAGTTCGTATATCAATCGGTATCGTACCGATGAGCAAACTAGTGGTGTTTTTGCTATCCAAAACTAATACCAATTAGTCAAGGGGACTAATTAATATTGATTAACACCCTAAACTCTAATTACTCACTAATGATGCATGACCAACCCCTAATCACCATACTTAACCTAAACACCTAAATATCTCACATTTTCAACACATGTTATAAATAAAATTTACACTTAACCCCCCCCCCTTATGTAGGCGACTTTAAGTGGGCCCCCACCCACTTGATTTGTGTTGAAAAATTAGGGATATGGGCATGGTAGCAAGATGTGATTTTGATTTGATAATTTATATAAATCATCATCATGTTTCCTTACTTCATTTCAAAAAAAAAAATATAAGAAACCCCTTGAACTTCCTCCCCATTCACGGCTACCACCACCCTCCTAAACCACCACTTTTCCTCCATTAAACACCACATTTTACTCACTTTCAAGCCCTCACAAGATCATCTAAGGAGATTGCAAGCATGAGGGATCATTAGAGATTTCTTTGGAGCTTCATCTTCTTCTTAATCTTCACTTAATCTTGTGCAAACTTGTAAGCAAATTTTTCACCATATTTAAGCTCCTATATATATTGTTTATGAAAGTACTTGTTGATCATCTTGAAAATAAAGAAAAATCCAACTTAAAAACCCTAATCTCACCTTAATAATCTACTAAATATAGTTTATTATGTGTATTAATGTTAACTAGTTAGCTTGATTATGTTGATTATGTTAAAGTAAGTTGTTTAAAATGGACGATCTTGTAGGAATAAGAAAATAAATGATGATTTAAACATGGTGATGTTTAAATCTAGAGAAGACCATTAACCTCATGATCCATGAACATTACTACAACTTAAAAATGATTTATTACATATATGTGACTTTTATTAAGAATGAACACCATGATTTATGTTATGATCATCCTAAAAAGTGTAGTATACAAAGTGGTTTAAAGTGGAAATCTTGATTTGAAGATATAACAAAAAATGGTGTCTTATATGATTCTAATAAATATATGAACATCTCATTATTTTTAAGTAAAGTAGTTAAAATATATATTTACAAAAGTGTATAAATGATGCATACAAAGGTGGTATGTAAACTTGAGTTCACGATCGATTGTGATTATGGGTATAAAAATGATTTAAATATGTTTTTGACACGTGAAAATGCCATAGTTTACGGGAAACTATTGTGAAATTTTGTAAAAAATTAATCGCGATTAAAGTATAATTAACGGGGTGATTAACCGGACTAAACGTAATTAGTGACCTAAACCGTCATTAAGGAAGTTTTACTGACAAGGGTTAAACCCTAACCCTCCAAGGATTTCACAAATGCTTACATATATTTTTACAAGTTAAAAATGAGTATTTATTACATATATATATTTTGGGAATAAAATACATGCGTATGTATCAAGAAAGTCTAGGGTATACACCACAAAATACCCAACTTATACAACTCCTCAAACAGTTGAAGAATTACAAAGTGTAAATAACATGAACACTTTACACAATTCTTGAAACAATAATCGGACGAACAGAGTAATGCGGAGAATGGTCGAATTTACACAATACACCGTCGCGTCGTCGATCAACGAACAAATCGCTAATATGAAGAGCCACTACGACACTTGAGCGATTTTCAACGCGGAAATATAAATTAAACGACAACGACGACATGTCTAAAAATAATATTTTTAGACACTTAACGAATATATATATTAACGATAACAAAATCCGGAAAGTTAAGATGTATAAAAATTACTAGGTGATTTTATAAAAGTATATAAACATACTTAAAAGTCTATACTTAGTAAAAATTTCCAAGTATAAGATTATAAACATTTTAGACTCATGAAAATTAAGTTGGGCTAGGCCCATTATATAAAGACATGGGCAAGGCCCAATTACACAAAACATGTAATAACATGGGCTAAGCCCAAAGGCATAAAATAGATGGGCTAGGCCCAAACATATAATTTTATGAGATAGGCCCAAACATATAATTTCATGGGCTAAGCCCAAACATAAATTACCTAGGCTAGGCCCAATCACATAAAGACATGGGCTAGGCCCAATTACATACATTACATGGGCTAGGCCCAATCATATGAAGACATGGGCTAGGCCGAATGACATACATGACATGGGCTAGGCCCAATGATACGCGTGCAAGGCACAAGGACATGTGAAGGGCAACGCCTGTTCACACATAATCTAGGAACGATATATATATATATATATATATATATATATATATATATATATATATATATATTTGAAAAATATATGTATAAAAATATTAACCAAACAAACAAACTACCAACACTATAATAAAATTAAAGTTGTTCTAATGTGACAAATATATACACAACAACAATTCAAGATGAACAACTGGTACGGGGTCCAATGAGACCTAGGTGTCTAATGAAGTTAATACACATGTAGGTTACACACGTGTATGGACACCCGAATTTTATAAGTACGGCTTACAGAACGCAAAACAGTGAGTTATGTCCCTCTTTTCAATTATTTCAAAGTTTGTTTTAAAACCATCGAGGGGGAAGACATGTCATAAAAACAGTATGTTAGCTATGGGTTTAGATGATAACATGATCAAATGTACGTAAGTAGGATGATAACAGTAGTAACCATTAATCACTTAGTGACCAAGGTGCAAAAGATATAGATCTATTGAGTTTGAGGCGCGCTCCACTCCTGGTTGGTAAACCTTTAGGAATGCTTTTGTGATCGCAATGATGTCAAAGTTGTCTCAGTTTGGTTGTTTACTTATGGCACATATGTCAGTGTGCTCGCGACACACTGATAGATCCTTAAACTCCATGAATGCTTATAACATACTCAGATTTCATTACTAGATTACAAGCATGACATTTTACAAGAAAACAATAACTACATGAACTTGTCAATTTTTGTTGACTTTTTAAAATTACATGTATTTCAGGACGCAATACTTGAGCTGGTGATACATTTCGGCATATGGGAAATGACATGACAACGAATGCCACCTTTTGGAGGATTTGCCTCTTATATCCCAATCTCTTATGGGTATACTGGAGTCAAACCTCAATATGCTTTTACGGTGATAACAATCCTTTATTTTGGTGTAATGTATTTCAAACTATACTTTTGATGACAATGTGAAACCATTGAAAACTATGAGATTTACTTTTGGTAACTTGCAAATGTTGGATGCAAATTAATATCAGTATGGCATCGTTGTTGATTTATACTTGTTTACTTGATTGGATGCAATGATACCTCATAGTCATAAGTTTGCGCTTCCGCTACGACCAGGGTGTGACAGATTGGTGTCAGAGCTCCGATTTTAGTGAATAGGGGAAAATTTTTTGTTAAATTTGGTCTACAATCACTAAGGGTTCTCACATGAAACAAAGTTTATAACATCACAGAAATGTTTTTGGAAATATGACAAAAATGACAAAAGGTTTTCATTGTATCATGATAACATGAGGATCTATCACACGAGCTCAACCATAAGTAACGAACAAAGATCAATACATGGTTAGTCTATAATGGATAGACACGAAACATTAAGATTACCCGTGAAACCAAAGAACAAATTTTGCGTGAGAAGTAGCGATTAATATAAAATATATCACAAGTAACAATAAATTACTAACATGTATATATATATGCATTGTACGCATTATTTGCCATGACTATGTCTTCTTCGTCGAGATACGAGGAAGATCCGATAGAGTACGTGTCCGACAACGGATACGACTCCGCCGCTGAGGCCATACCCCATGAGGGCGATTTTCAGCCACTTGCCCTTCCCGACCCTGTGGCGGACAACCCCCACAGGGAGATGATGAGTTGGCCATCTCGCAGCCTCCACATGACGTGATTGTTTATGGTCACCCAGAGGGAGAGCATGCGATAGTACACTTAGCCATACCTCTAGCCATGGTCCCTCCTGTTATCGACCTAGATGATGACGATGATGACATCCCTGTACTCCACGTCGACCATATGGAGGACAAGCTCGTAGACGGAGAGGTTTGCGATGACATAGCCATACTTGAGATACCATCCCATGTCATATCAGTTATCAATATCTCATCATCCTCAGCCGTTACCGAGAGTGAGCATGTAGCAAATGATGCCTCTTCCGCCGCCCCAGCTTCACCTATACTGATGCACTCACCCCTACAGCCTCACCTGTTTGTATCAGCCCCTTTCCTACAGAAAACCTATTCCTAGACCCGCTCCATATATTGGACCCGCACGACACTACTCATTGAGCGGTACCCTACATTTCCCTGAGCAGCCACCCTCGCTTTTCACTGAGAGGTCCACTTATCACCTATATACGATCCATATGTGGCTGTACCCTCTCACCTGGTCGAACCCTCATTCTCAGCAGGACCACCACCCATGTATACCATCCGTCCCATACCACCTACTGCCGACATGATATCCCGATACCCCCACCGGGCATGAGCCTGTCTGATCCTTACCATCCTTCTCACCTGGCTCTGAATATTGGTGAGGAGGATGACATCTCACGACCTTCATCTCTCTGTGATTTTTCAAAGGATTTGGGAGCCGGAGACCCAGTGTGCTGCTCGTACCGCTGCCAGAGCCACACCCCCATTACCATCATCACCACTACCACCCCCACCATCATACCCACCACCACTACCACTATCACCCCACCATCATACCCACCACCATCACCATCACCACTACCACTATCACCCCCACCGACCCCACCATTCCACTGTCCATTTCACCACTCGTCCTACCCATCAGAGGCGTGAGTGCGTGAGTTGGAGCACTTCTAGACTGTCGCCACTAGGTGCATTTTTGGCCTAGAGGAGGAGGTGTCCTACCATTACGGTTTGCTCCGATTACCATCCCCACCACCCCGTCCACTGCAGTAGTATGTTTATTATTACCTTTTGGGGATCAGGCCCACTTTTGACAATCTAGCTCTTGAAGACCTAGCTGTGAAGATCCCAACTTTTGAAGACAACTTAAAGACATGAAGAAACAATGTAGAAGAAGATCTTACTTTTGTATTGTAAAACTTGTATTGACTAGGGTTATGTATCCATAAGTCCTTTTGATCTTCATGAAAAAAATGTAATGTAGGTCCCCTAATCCGTAAGGATCTTCACAGAATCGTCTACACAACCTAGAGTGCAGAATCCCCTAGATCAGATTTCACAGAAAACCGAACAAGAACACGAAACAATCACATTCAACCAGTCTTCTATTGATTATCCAACACAAGTGTTTACAATCAATTCAAGACTCTCTCTCAACTCTATGAAGTAATTAGCTAATCCACTAAGCAACTGATCAACCTTAACCCTAATGCAAAACTCTCTTTATATAGAGACAAGTTTGCAACTATGCTAGGGTTTCACCACATGGACTACAAATGGGTGTAAGCCCAATTCACCTACCACTCACTATATTGTGTCTAGTTTAGCCCAATCACTTCTAATCAACTACTACAATACTAAACCCACTAACTAAATCGTTTTACTATTGTCACAAATATGCACCAACAAACTCCCTCTTGACAGTCATCTTGCAATCGTTAACGTCTTTGAAAATCGTTGGTCTTTGGATAGATTTAGCTTTAATAGCTTCTGTCAGCAAAAGACTCCCCCTAAGCTGATGCATCCAATCACCAAATCTTCTAAAATGTTAGCGTTTGGGTAAACTCCAGTTTAGCACCTTCAGAGCAATCTTCAAACTCTTCAACTCTGTCTGCAATGTAAAAAGGAGGTTCTACCATGCACCCATTCAAACTCCTCTTCACCAAACTTCTCAGCAACACAGTGCTACAATCTGTATACTATAAAACAAACATCTCGAGAAGCCATAAGAATTTTTCAACACAAGTTAACAAATTATTATAATACAAGAGATAGTAAAACTGTATCACAGATCAAGCATTTCTCAACTCAAACCACACACTTAAAGTTTTTAAGCACACTGAACCTGCAAGATGTTAAAATTTTGAACTCATCTTTTAACACCGTCTCCCCCTATCGGTAACAACTCCTCATGAACAACCATATTCCGTACTCTAAGAACGTACAAGTAAAAGTAAATCTTTATGGAATTTTATATTTTCTGAAAGCAAATAAATAACGAAATAATAAATACTCTGTTTTGTGAGAATCACCGGTAAGAAGATCATATCAGCACCGTCAAACTGTTTTCACACTATTGGATGATTCTATATATAATTTTCATGAAAAGCAGTTCAAGACGATTACTAGTATTGTTTATCCACGTAAACAAAATACAGAACATTTCAATTACCATTACCTAGTGATATGTTAAGATAATTTTATACTGATATACTAGTGTGTCCCACTTCAGGACATACCCCCACGATCAAGGTATGCACAAATATTCCTCGTAGTAGGTGAGTATACCGAAATTCATCCTTTTTTGATTTACAACGTCAGATAATTGGTGATCAAGTCAGTACTTCCATACAACAAAGAGGCCAATATCAAACGAGGATAAGGGCAAATACCAAATTTTGGTACGAGTAATGCAATTTGCACATTTGAATGACTCTCTAGGAGAGCTTCTTCAATTTTTGGTATTTGGCATTTTAGCTCTTTTAAGATATCCTGGTCATGCCTAGGTCAGCATATATCTGGATGCAGCAGAAGGACAACCTCGATACCCGGGATGAAATAACGATATAAAGACCTTGGCAATCTATCAATGCAAGATTTAAGGTTATAAAACCATATGCCACTGATATCTTACCCACTCATACACAGTTCGTTATGTTTATATCACCAAGATAAGTTGATTATATCATGCATTTTGCCTACTGGTACATCATATGATGAAGCTGCTATCTCACTTAAGCAATTTCAAAGTTAATTTCAGTGTGACAGTCTAACTTACTGATGTACTATCATTTCTTCTTTTCCACACAGTGAAACCCATTTTTTACTTTCTATTTTAATTTTTTATGTTTTGATTTTTGAAAAACAGTAAATTATTTAAAAAATTCTTATGGAAAACTGGTTATTCAGGATTCCTCATCCCGTTGAGTTCGACTAGATGTTCAAAACGAGCCCTATCAAATGCTTTTGTGTAAAGATCTGCCAGGTTATCTAGTGTGTCGACTCGATGAAGTTCAATCAATTCTTTTTCAGCACAATCCCGTATAAAATGATGACGAATGTCAATATGTTTTGTGCGACTGTGTTTTACGGGATTGTTGGTGATTGAAATAGTGGCATTATGGTCTATCATAATAGGAGTACGAGTGAAATTCAAACCATAATCGCGCATCTGCTGTTGGATCCAGAGAACCTGAGAGCAATAGCTACTAGCAGCAATATATTCAGCATCACACGTCGAGGTAGACACGCAAGACTGCTTCTTGCATTGCCATGACACGATCCTCCCTCCTAAGAACTGACAACCACCTGTGGTAGACTTTCTTGTTGATTTGCATCCTCCAAAGTCCGAATCTGTGAAAGCAACAAACTTCAAATCACTAGCAGTTGGATACCATAACCTAAGTTTCCCCTTCAAGTAACGAAGAATCCGCTTCACTGCTTTCATGTGTGACTCCTTTGGATTCACTTGATATCTAGCACAAAGACACACTACGAACATGATGTCTGGTATAGAACCAGTCAAGTACATCAGAGATCCAATCATTGCCCTGTATAGAGTTGGATCAACATCCTCCACACTCTCATGATCTAGACCAAGATTGTGGTTCTCACAAATAGGTGTGTTGAAAGTAGCGCAATCCTCCATTTTGAAACGAGACAAAATGTCATACACATACTTCGTCTGATGTATAAACATCCCATCCTTCTTCTGTTCAACTTGTAAACCCAGGAAGTAAGACAATTCACCCATCACATTCATCTCAAACTTGCTCTTCATTACCTCCTCGAAATCATGACACATGTTCTCATTAGATGACCCAAAACTGATGTCATCCACGTACACCTGTACTAGCAGAAAGTCTTCCTTCTTCCTTTTAGTGAAAAGTGTAGTGTCAATCTGACCTCTTTCAAAACCATTCTTTAACAAATGTGCTGACAGTGTCTCATACCACGCCCTAGGTTCCTGATGCAATCCATACAATGCCTTATCAAGTCGATAAACTCGATCTGGATAATCTGGATCAGTAAACCCATCTGGTTTGGAGACATACACCACTTCTTGGACTTTCCAGTAAAGAAATGCACTCTTCACGTCAAGTTGGTAAACTTTGAAGCCCTTGAATGAAGCAAAAGCTAGGAACAAACGAATTGCCTCCAACCTTGCTACTAGTGCAAGCACTTCATTGTAATTAATCCCCTCATACTAATTGAACCCTTAACCAAGCCTTATTCCTTATCACGATCACTTGGTCATCTTTCTTGCACTTAAACACCCACTTGGTGCCTATTTCCTTCTCTCCTTCAGGCAAGTCAACTAGCTCCCAAACCTTCAACTTCTTAAACTGAGCTAGTTCCTCTTGCATAGTTTCAACCCAACAATTATCTTTTAGAGCCATATGAACATTCTTCGGCTCCTCTTGGGCAATATAGCAGCTATACAAACACTCATGTATCATCTCTGACTTCTGAATCAAAGTAAATAAACAGGAACCTTCGATCACACCTCTTCTTGTCTGAACACCTGCAGCAACATCACCTATAATGTTCTCAACTGGATGATCTCTGTTTGCGCATTTAGTAGCAATGGTGTCAACCACTAAATTATCTCCCAGATTAGATCCAATCATTCCATGAATGTCCTTATTAGCAAACAGATTAGTGAAATTCTCCCCCTGAATAGGTTCAGACTCCTATCACTGGAGTCATGTGGAGTTGCACTAGGAGAAGTATCTGGAGCGTCTGTCATTGATATACTCGATCTAGGCATGAAGTCACCCTCTTCATCTACACTGATCACAGTTTGAATCACTTAAGACTCATCCTTTTATTCGGTGTTCCAGGCATATAGCCTAGAAAGTAACCCTCGTCAGCTACCTCACCGAATTTTTGCTTATCTTTATTTCGTACAATGGTGGAGGGTAATCCAAATGGTTCAAAGCCTTTCAAGTTTGGTTTTCGGTTAAGAATAGTTCGTGACATGTTTTGTTAAACCGTTTAAACCGTCAAAACTTTGTTTAGGACATAACAAGCTGTGTTCACAGCTTCTCCCCAGAAAAGAACTGGAAGCTTTGAATCCGAAAGTATAGTCCTAGCGGCTTCAATCAACGTCCTGTTTTTTCTCTCAGCGACTCCATACTGTTGAGGTGTATAAGGAGCAGAATATTGATGTTCAATTCCCTTGCGAAGACAATAGAGATCCAGAATCTGATTCTTGAACTCTGTGCCATTATCACTCCTTATCCTCTTGATCCGTGCATCATGGACATTTTCCAATTTTGTAAAAAAGATCTATCAGCATCTCCGCTGTCTCATCTTTTGTACCTAAAAAAGAAAACCCATGAATATCGTGAGTAAATATCTGTGATAACTAAACAATAGTATTTTCCACCTATGCTACTTACGTTCACTGGACCGAATAGATCCATATGAAATAATTCATAAGGGGCATCTATGGAATTTATTGTCTTAGACTTGTGAGGTTTCTTATTTTTTTTCCCTTTTGACATGAAAGACATTTATCTTCCACGTGAAACCTCTGCTGGCACCCCTTCCACTAAACCATTTTTAATAATATTATTCATTTTTCTGTAATGGATGTGGGCCATGCATCTGTGACATAGCAATAAGTCGGCCTCATATGCTTTTGACAATAAACATGCCACCACAGTGGAAGAGTCCTTAGCACCCATGTCCATGACATAAGTGTCATTTCTTCTTGGCGCTCTCATCACTATCCAGTCATCCAGTATCACCAAACTGGTTTCAACACCAAAGCTTCAGACTTAGTAAAGTGGACCGAGTGACCCTTGTCGCAGACTTGAGACACACTTATCAGATTGTGCTTCAACTGCTTGACATAGTTCACTTTGTCCAATGTGATCTTCCCGTTGGTCACTTTTCCTTGACCTGTAATGTGCCCTCCTTTAGCACCTGCAAAATTCACATAACCTCTATCTATACTTTCAAACTCTGTCAACAACCTCGCATCCCCCGTCATGTGCCTAGAGCAGCCACTATCAACATACCACAAGTTGATAATCCTCCTTAGCAGCTCCTACACAATCCAAAAAAAATTAGTTAGATCGGGGAACCCAAGCCTTAATGGTCTTGGGTCTTCCAGATTCATCAACCACATGAACATTCATCTAATGTCCATCACTCCTAACAGGAGTCTTGGATCTCTGACCTGTTGATGGAAATGGTTTTTGATTTCCACTAGGTCTCTGGTCCTGAGGTTTCCTAAACATGTTTGGACTTTGTGACATTTGGAAATTTTGGTTTTTGTTCCATGAATTTTGATGATAATAATTTTAAAGCCATTGTTATAAAAATTTCGACTACCAACATTTTTAAATCGAGTTTGATATTGACCTTGACTTCTGAAATTACTTGATTGACCATTAAAGTTATTCATTCTTGGTGAACTACTTCTAGGTCTTTCATATCTGCCTGATGTAGATTCAGGTTGAAATCTTTGTTGATTTCTTTGAAAATGAGGAACTTGGTGAGTTCCTTTTTCAGCCTTATCTACACGAACAGCAACACTCTGTTGCTTGGTAGCAGATATCTTTGGTGAGTTAGTAACCTTCTTCTCACCGTCACCAATTTTTGCTGGTGATTTTTCTCTCTGTCTCTCACTCACCTGTGCTTCATTCTTTTTGTTAGGATAGCAGCTAGCTACATGTCCCTTTTTGTGACATTTGAAGCACGATCTTGTAGCCGAAGACTTCTTAGTTGAAGTCTCTGGTGTAGATTCATCAGGTGACGATGATGATGATGATGATGATGATGATGATGATGATGATGATGCCTTTGAAGGATCTTGTTTAGTTTGCTTAATTTATGATTTTCTTTATTTTTATTTTTAGCAAACTGCACATTTGACTCTTTTGTAATAACAGTGACCTCTTCTTTCATATCACTCCCTTTAACAAAATCAACTTTTTTAACAAAACTTTGTTTTTTATTCGTAGGGTGTGTTTCTTTGTTTTCAAAATTGGTTCCCTATTATTTTCCTTCTTGGCATTCTCAGTCACATCAACATTCCCTGATGTAGAACTACTAGGTGTAGTTGACACAAAGTCTGTAAACTCTTCTTCATCTTGCAAGAAAGAATAGTCATAACCAAGAGGTGGTGGAACTTCATTGAAACCTTTGTAGCCCACACTTGTCTTGTCATTACTTTTCTTCAAGCCATTCATCATGTGTTTCATAACAAAATATGAATCTTTGAATTGATTTAATTTCTTTTCAAGTTCACAAATTTTAAGTTGTGCTTCAGACAACTCTTTGCATTTTTAGAAATCTCTTGTTTTCTCACGCATCGTATCATGAGCGAAGTCAATAATTTGAAGCTTTCATTTAGCTTACAGGTTAAAATATTGATTTCTTCTTCATAACCCTTAATTTTTTTCAAATATAATGACTCATTTCTTTTTACAAAAAAGTTTGATTCTTTTATGCTCGAGAGCTCATTTACCATACTTTGGTTTTGTTTTGTTAACATGTCAACTTCACTTTGCAGTTCATGACAATTTAAGTAAACAGAACTACCAGAGTTAGAACGTACCTCTCCTGTTGATTTGCTTAGATCGGCCATGAAAGCAGCAAAATCAGCAGCCATCTTCTTATCTGTATCATTCTGTTCTACATCAGCTTTTTCAGCTACCGTCTCTCGCTCTACCTCGGCATCAGCCTTCACTTCTTCATTATCAACTGGGGCTATCTCAGCCATGAACGCCTGTGTGGCATTGTCATCACCCTCCAGATGAACACTCCAATCATAAAAACCCTCTCTAGCAGTAGAGATCAGGGCCTTTGATCCAGTGTTAGTTGACACATTCCTGTTGCTTGAACCATGACTAGGAAAATCTTGAAAAGATGAGCTAGAACGAGATTCAGACTTAGGTCTTTGACACTCTCTAGAAAAGTGTCCATAATTTTGACAATTGTAACACTACACTTTAGACTTGTCAAAACCCACATTCTTCCAACGAACTTCCTTCCTGTCCTATTCATGAATCTGTTCACTCTTCTAGAGACCATGGCTGTAACACCCCGACCGCGTAAAACAACGAACCGCGGCGGAAACGTCGGGGAGTCATGTCACAGAACTATTGTTTCACAACTCATGGATTTAAAATTTTGTTTTATGAAGTTAAATGTTTACATTTTCTTGGGATAAACAGGAACAAGACATAAATAAATTGCCTTTCATGTTTTAAGTCACTAAGGCTCACGTCCATTCCTACGTGAAGCATGCATCAATTATCAAGCATTGACTCTTGAAACATATGTGAAAAGAGAGTCAGCATAAAAATGCCGGCGAGTATATAGGTTTTGTGAGTGTGTCAAATTCGTGGCTTTGTATACATATTGCAACACCTTGTCCGACTACAAGAGTCGTTAAGTGAAAACCTCGTATCAAAAGTGTTTGATATTGCAATACAATTTAACCAACTAACACAAGTTAGTTAGAGTATGAAAACCTTATAGCCATGAATCTTGACCAAAACGTTTCTTTTGTAAAAACCTTGTAACAGATTGATTCAAAAGAAAACTCCGCATGGTTTATATCTTTAAGTGAAAATCATTGCGTGACATTGTTCAAAACCATTTGTCCGTGTTATAAATCAATCGTTCGTGTCATGAATCAATTGTCCATGTCATAAACAAATCGTCCGTTTTTTTAATTGTGAAAACTTTTGCGTTCTTTAATGAACACATTCAAACCTATGTTAACTATACCACCAAAGGGTATTTTTAATAGACCATCAAAGGGTCTCTTTAACTAGACTAACAAATCAACAAATGATTTGTTAATAAGACTAGTTTCTATCATTACCCAAACTTCCACCAAATCCAGTGAACAGTCTGATAATGGGATTGTCAGTCCTATGGTACCATAACATACTACTGATCGGCTCGGCCAAAGCTAATGAATGTCATTCGTGTTATGGATAACGCATAAAGAAGTTGTTCACATTATTGAAATCGTATTGTTTTATATATAAACCATAGACATTGTTTTTGAAAACTTGAAAATGATTTAGCACATACGATTCACCCCAAAACATTTGCGAAACATAAAAGAGCGGAACTCTGTACTCACTTTGAAAATCATTTTTGTATACATAAACCATTATATTGTTTTGAAAATTTGAAAATAATTATAGGCACATATGAATCACCCCAAAACATTTGAAAACATAAAAGAGGGAGGCCATGTACTCACTTGGGATTGCGAAAGTGTTCTTGCTCAACAGAACAAACAAAGCTCAAACGTGTCCTAAAGTGTCAGATAAATATGTTAGCGTGTCGGGACTACAAACGGGAGATCGGATAGAATGAAGTCTTATAAACCAAATGAGTGTTGGAACTTATGTGATATGGTTTACCAAACTTAACATTCTAATTTGGAAAGGATCCTAAGTGCTTTTGACCCATTATGACTCGTTAAGGTAGTTTATGCTACGTTAACGAGTCATTAGCGTAAACACGTGATCGTGCTATGATAAGTCTTAAATGCCCCAAACATGTTTTTAAATGTTATAGCATCAGTTTATATGTTAAAAATTTGGTTACATGTGTTTAAAATGGATTTATGCGTAAAAGGGCATTTTGGTCATCAATTTTTTAAAAACATAGAAGTAACTTATCATAACACTAACCAAACGCCGTGACCATAAGGTATAACCTCAGTAGGTTATTCCCTATACAAATATGGTCACAAATATGTGTTTTGTCGGATCCTAAGATTGACCTAACGGGTAGGATGCGAAAGTCAAAGCGGTGGTCAAGACCGCTCAACTTACGACCCTAAATAAGCACTAAACTAGAAGTGACGAGTTAGACATTTCAAAATATGTCTAACTAAGTTTATAAAACTGATTTGGTATAAAAACTTGGTGTTTTGATACCCGAAAATAGTTTCATCATAAAATGCACATCATGCGCATTTTTGACCGAAACCTTGATTTGTCACTTCGACTAGTAAACGTGGTAATCAGAAGGTGAAATCGTTAGGGATTATAACCTTCATGATTACGGTCACATTTCAAAGTTCAATTGAACTTTGACTAGACCAAATATGGTCAAAACCAAAAGTCAATCAGGAAGCCAAACTTTTCGACTTTTAGCTCAAAATAGCTAAAAAATGAAAGAACTAGGAAGAGTACTTACTCGTGTTGAAGAACACTTTCGGAACTCAAGATCGGAGATTTCCAAAGGCTGGAAACAAGCTCCAAGAAGGATAGAAAGAAGAACTTTACAGTTTGCTTTGAAGTGTTGTGAAAAACAAAATGGAAGAATTATGGGGTATTTATAGTATTTTAGGATTAAGGAGGTGATGACAAGTGTCCTCAAGTATGGATTAGTGTCCTAACATGTGTCAACACTTAAGTGTGGCAAAGTGAGTTCTAGGTGTTAAAAATTAGAGATAGGTGGCAAACTTGGTGAAGAAGCAAAATTATTTATCATTTTTTTGACATTTTTGGCCCTTGGACTTGTATTTTCACTTGTTTGCCATTTTTAAACCCCTTTATCCTAATATTTAGGTTATATAAAGGTGTTAAGACATGTGTAACTTGGATTATGCCCAAAAATGTTGTGGATGTCAAGTTCATTCGGTTGTACGGTCACGTGTTTTGCAAAAATGCGTAAAACGCTTTAACGAACACGAAAATGATTGAATTGTGCAACGATTATAATTTTTGCATTCTCATCAATAAAATACTAGATTTTATTGAATACAAAAATATTTGGAAATAAAACCCTTGGTTTCATTGAATACGAAATTGTTTGTAATTGTGCAACGACTGAAAAGGCACAAATGTCACAATGGCCATCTGCCATTGTAAATCCATCTCTTCTAGGTCATCAGGGTGAATCTGATCATAATCTTCATCAAACATAGCAGGATCAGATATTTTTCCCTGAATGTAGTTCTCATAGGAAGCAACGAACGAAGCCAGCAAGGCCAGATGATCTTCAGTAGCCTTGACACTCAGAGGTGTAGACCTAGTATTGCTGTTATTGTTGCTGGATTGTTGTCTCTTTGCCCCTGATGATCCTTCTGAGGCAGCTACAAAATAGACTTCACCATCAGTGTTTGTACAACCTGCTCATTTTCTCATAAGAGAAAGGCAGTTGCAGAATCATTTGAAGCATTGTTAGAAGATGAAGATGTAAGCCCTTTATAAATTCTCGGATCTTGAACCTCAGTTTCCTTCTTCTTCTTCTTCTTCTTCTTCTTCTTCATGTTGAGCTCATAAGCTCTCAGTTTCCCAACAACTTCTTCCAAGTCTTTATCTTCATAATCAGCTTCACCCCTTATCATTAGTGTATATATATCCCATTTGGCAGGTAAAGCATCTAGCAACTTATCGTTTATCTCCACATCCGTGTATCCCTCTATGTCATAATTGTCCATTTCTGACATTAGATGATAATATCTGGTGATAATATCTTCAAGGACTCATTTCTCATGCCTTTAAATGTAGCAAACTATTTCTTTAGCAAATCAACCCTGTTCTTCTTCACATCAGGATTGCCCTCATACGTCTTCTCTAGAGCATCCCACATCTCCTTCGATGTGGTATATCGCTTGAATGTATGTTTGATGCCATCTTGTAATGACATTTTTATAGCAGCTAAGGCCTTCTTCTCCGACTCATACATTCTCTTTTCAGCCTCTGACATGTTCACATAGGCAGTGACACATTGTCTGCCTTCAAAGTCATGAGTTGGGTTAATGTACCCATCTTTTATACAGATCCACATCCGTGTGTCCTGATATTCAATGAATGACTGAAACCTATCCTTCCATGTAAGATAATTCTCTACCTTCAACATCTTTGGTGGTTTGCTAGTCATGCCTGCCTCGTGCTCCTTTCTCAACAATTAATTTAAGTTAGACATATTCGACATTTTTACCGAACCGGCTCGTTAAAAACGTTAAAAGTTTGTCCGAAATGAGTGATTTCCAAATTATAGCGTTAGACTCGTCTTGACGATATGAATCCAATGATGTATAATGTTCGAGAGTGATTGTAGGAATATTCGTGCTTTTTTTCCTCAAAATCACACGAGTTTAACCATGCAACCGGTTTATCAAGATTGTCTATGGATCAAATTCTGTGTACGAAAACGTTTAACTCCGGTTATGTCAGCTGGTTAACTTTCCACCTTTGAGGATACAACTCAGAACAGTACCGAATTCGAAACAGTAACTCGGATTAATAATCGAGATGGAATCTCGGAACAGTGATACGAGATATGATTCGAGATGGTATCCGAGATGCAAGTCCGAGATGATCCGAGATGCATTGTTCTGATCCGAGATGCAATTATTCTGATCCGAGATGCTTCTTTGATGATCCGAAATACAACTCTGATGATCCGAAATGCAAGCTTTCTGATCCGAGATGCTTCTCTAATGATCCGAGATACACTTCCATTATCCGAGATGCTTGCTATTTATCCGAAATACCAATAGAAACCCTAGAACAGCCGTCAACACTTCAAACCAGCCTTCAAAAACGTCAAAAAATGTCCAATAACACAACTTTTTCTGTTGTAACGATTCCAAACCAAGCAAAACAAGAGCTGAGTGCACTAATACCAATTGTAGATCTCCTAATCCGTAAGGATCTTTATAGAATCTCTATCCAACCTAGAGTGCGGAATCCCCTAGATCAGATTTCACAAAAAACCGAACAAGAACACGAACACAATCACTTTCAACCAGTCTTCTATTGATTATCCAAAACAAGTGTTCACAATCAATTCAAGACTCACTCTCAAATCTCTATGAAGTAATTAGCTAATCCACTGAGCAACTGATCAACCTTAACCCTAATGAAAAACACTCTTTATATAGAGACAAGTTTGCAACTAGGCTAGGGTTTCACCACATGAGCTACAAATGGGTCTAGGCCCAATTTTCCTACCACTCACTATATTGTGTCTGGTTTAGCCCAATCACTTCTAATCAACTACTACAATACTAAACCCACTAACTATTTATCATTTTACTAATTACAAGATATCCAAAGACCATATCTAAGCTGTTGTCACAAATATACACCAACATGTAACAAGTTGGCAGTATATATATAAGTGTAATTTCTTTATTTCACATTATATCTCTTTTATGTTGTGGTTGTTATTATTGTGATGTAGTGATACTACGGTTGACATAGTTATGATGTGGTGATGTCCTATACGTTGAGTGATCTGATTATGGTGATGATTGGTGTGTTTACGTCATACACACATATTTTTTCTTACCTATCATTATACCCGACGTGTTTATATATATATATATGTATATATGTTTATTTAACAAAAAAATATAATAATTTTTATATTAAATATTTGGCTAATTGTGAGCGACATTTTATACTAGAAGATGCTCCGCCCACCGAAGGAGTTCCAACACTAACGCGTTAATGACAACTCAAGAAGAGTTAAACGAACGCATTTCTCAGGCAATTGCACAGTACGAAGCCAACCGCTCCGAACATAGCGGTGGCACCAGAGGTTCAACCAGAGGCAACCTTCCAACTGGTAATACTCTATTATTCGTAAAAGCACATGATACTCTCCTTTATTCCATTCGTTCTTTTGATATACTCACACTGAAATGGTGCATACAATGATTTCATGTTGCACTTATAAGCAGTTTCTCGACTTCATGCCTCTAAATTATGATGGTACTGGAGGTGCCGTTGCCTTCGTACGTTGGACCGAGAAGACTGACTCGGTCATACTGATGAGCAAGTGCCCTACCAAACAAAGAGTCACTTTTGTCACTGGACTCTTCATAGATGGAGCATTATCTTGGTGGAACATCCAGGTCCAAACTAAGGGCGACAGTGCTGCGTATGCCCTGACCTGGGAGGAACTTCAGGAACCGATGAGGAAAAAGAATTGTTCAAGGTCAGAAATTCAGAAGTTGGAAACGGAGTCATGGAATTTAAAGATGGTTGGTTCAGATATCGCTGGGTACACGCAGCGATTTCATGATTTGTCGCGAGTGGTGCCATACTTGGTGGAACCTAAATTCAAGAAGATTGAGAGGCACATCTGGGGACTTGCCCCCGAAATTCTAAGTCTTGTTACCTCTTCTAAACCCACTGAAATTGGAGAAGTAATTGATTTAGCTGTCAGCCTCACTGAGGAGGCTGTGCGTCAAGCAAAATTACCTAAGTGAGGAGCGAACAAAAAGGAGACTACTATGGAGACAACGAACCCCAACAAAAGAACATTCTCCCACTTCAATAAAGGCTCACGAGGTAGTAATAACAACAACAACAAAAGGTAATCCATGAGGGAAGTCAAAGAAGCGAAGGCATATGTTACCACCACTACAAACAATGCCATCAAGAAGTCTTATACTGGGGAAGCACCAAAATGCCCCTTCCACCACTACAGGGAATGTCGAGGCCCCAAGTGTGGCAAATATGGTTGGTTTGGGCATCGCACCGATGCGTGCCGGGGAACAAATACTAAAGGACAAGGTTGTTTTGGATGTGGTGACAAAGGGCATTTCAAGAAAGATTGCCCAAAAGAAAACCAAGCTCGGGGAAAATCTTTCGTGATTGGAGCTAAGGATGCTTGCCAGGACCCGAATGTGGTCACCGGTACGTTTCCTATCAATGATCACTTCGAATGTATTCTTTTTGATACCAGGGCAGATTTTAGTTTTATTTGTAAAGAATTTAGAGATATACCCGGGGGTAGAATCGAGTAAATTAGATGTTCCATACTAGATTGAACTAGCGAACGGGAAACTGGTGGAGTCGGGGGAAATTATAAAAAGTGTATCTTAGAACTGGTCAAATGTAAATTCGATATAGATTTATTACCAGTTTAACTAGGTAGTTTTGATGTCGTTATTGGTATGGATTGGCTATCTGATAATCGAGCCGAAGTCATACGTCAAGAGAAAATCATTTGCATTCCCCTACCCGATGGAGAACATTTGATGGTTCACGGTGAGAAACATGACACGCCACTACGAATTATTAATTGCATGAAGGCTCGAAAATGTTTGAGGAAAGGATGCATCACCTTTCTTGCCCACGTGGTTGACAAGAAGGCCGAGGAGCGCAAGGTGGAGGACATACATGTACTAAAGGAATACCCCGAAGTCTTTCCGGGAGACTTGCTGGGACTGCCTCCACAACGACAAGTCGAATTCCGTATCGATCTTGTGCCAGGAGCTGCACCTGTGATGAAAGCCCCATATCGACTAGCGCTCTCGGAGATGCAGGAATTATCTACCCAGCTTCAGGAGTTGCTTGACAAAGGATTCATAAGACCGAGTTTCTCACCTTGTGGAGCTCCGGTACTTTTTGTGAAAAACAAGGATGGAACCTTCCGAATGTGCATCGACTACCACGAACTAAGCAAGTTAACCATCAAGAATCGGTACCCATTACCAAGGATTGATGATCTATTCGATCAATTGCAAGGTTCAAGTTTTTACTCAAAATTGATTTAAGATCCGACTATCATCAGTTAAGAATCCAAGAGGAAAGTATTCCCAAGACCACGTTTAGGACTCGCTACGGCCATTACGAGTTCCTTGTCATGCCTTTTGGGTTAACAAACGTCCATGCAGTATTTATGGATCTGATGAACCGGGTATGTAAGCCATACCTCGACAAGTTCATGATCGTATTTATCGATGACATATTAATATATTCGCGAACCGAGGAAGAACACCAACAACACTTGAGAACTATACTGGAGTTCCTAAGAAGGAACAATTATATGCCAGGTTCTCGAAATGCGAATTTTGGGTTCTTGAAGTACAGTTTCTTGGTCACGTGGTGAACGAGAACGGGATACATGTCGACCCCTCAAAGAGGCTATAAAGAATTGGACCGTGCAAAGAACCCCCACGGAAATACGACAATTTCTTATTTTTAGCGGGATATTACAGGAGATTTAATGAGAACTTCTCAAAAGTTGCTCATCCACTAACCTCGCTTACACAAAAGTGTATGTCCACTTGGAGGATCAAGATTAACCTACTTCCCTGTTCATACAACACAAATACGAGTGCGGAATCCTCGTAAGTATGCAAACCAAAGCAAAGTAAGAAACACAACCGAAGATTCAATATCTTGATCAACAGAAGAGGACTAGTACAAACACATACAAACAATGTTCATACAGACTCATGCTCTGTGTTCTTGTGTCTCTCTCTCTAGCTTGTTCACTGATGTCTCACACAGCTCACTCTTATGTCACCCACACTGAGAAGTGCATGTCTGCTTATATAGTGTCCACACCTAACAACAGTATGGAGAATGTTGTTGGACGTACGAAACACCAAAAGACATGAAGAACATTCCCCAAGAGATGCTCGTACGAATGACCCATGGCTTCGTATGAACACAACCTGACTCGTACGAATCAAGCAGGATGCAGTTACATGAGCCACTCATACAAATGGAGTGTGACTCATACGAGCTACATCTTGCTCGTACAAAGCATCTCTCAATCGCACTTGGATGTGTTCTTCGGAGAACGTGCCAACAGACATGACGCACACAAGACATAACAGTATGCAGATATGCAACTGTTTTATATAGATAATCTAATCGTTGTACTAAACCAAGATAGGAGGATATCTTGATTTGGTTTACACAACCAAAGTATACAGACACAATAAACAAAGACCGTACAAGTACAGACGTAACTAAGAACAAGCGACATACATAAAAGTGTATCAACAAACTCCCCCTTGGCTATTGCTTGGTCTTCGGTCTTCATTCTGAATTGCCTGCTGTATCAACAAACTTCCCTTGAAGATCTTCAATCTAACGTTGATTGATAATTAGGTCTTCAAAACTTTTCCAGAAACATCAAACCTGTCCTGATTCCTTTTGAGTGTCATTGGAGGCAACTGGATCGGTCCGACCTGCTGCACATTAGTCTCTACCACTAGAGTTGAATCCAAAACTTTTGGGTTGCGAGGATGAGGCTGAAGCATTATGATTCTCAGGGTCTTCACTATCCTGGTCACGTTTACATTTAATATCCTATGCTTTGCATCTTTCATTCTACAGAATGTTCACTCGCTTTCTGCTCATTTCAAACACATCTTTAATACCATTAAAGCCTTCACCAGTGTAGCATTTCGAGAATGATACTATTCTCACAAGTCATTGTGTTTAGCAGTTAATGTTTCGGCAGATTGTTGAACAGCCGCACTACGTTCTTTCAGCCTATTTATCTCAATCCCCCGAGAGTTATCAGCTGCTCTCATCTGTTGTAGCTGTGTTGCCCTTTCAGCATCTGCAGCCTTCAGTCGCACATTTTCTTTTCTTAACTGAGCAATTTCAGAATCTTGTTTTCTAACAGTCTCTTTTAAAGATTTTATCTCCAACTGTTGTTTGACAACTGTGTTCCGATTTGAAGTCATAAACTCCGAATGCTTGTTAATCTGAATTGCTGCAGCTTGCAACTGAGAGAATAGAAAATCCACTTTCTCATCCTTTTCCTTTTCAGAAAATAAACGACTTCTTTGTTTTGTATTTTGGTGATGAGTTGTGGACTAGGATTGTTGAACTGATGAAGTAGTAGGTTGTGATTGAACTGTAGTATCTTCAGCCGAAGGTGTTTCAGCTGCTGTGGTATTTGATGGTTGTGGTTTAGAGGTTGTATTGTGTTCCGTCATTACAGGTTCGGTCTCCTCCATTGTAAAGGTAGACTGGACTTCTACAACTGGTTCCAGTACAGTTTCTTGATGTGAAGTTGTAGGTTGTGCGATTTCAGGTTATGCGATTTCAGGTTGTGCTGATGATGTTCCCATAGTTTTTCTGTTTTGTTTCTTTCTTCCCTTATCACCACCTATGGCACCTACATCACTTGCACCACCATTACCATCATTATCACCGTCATCATCACCTTTTCCCTTTTGACGACCAAACTTGTCTTTGATCATCTTTTTCAGAATTGGTTCTTAATTATCTGACTCACTGTCATCATTGCGCCACTTATCATTTTCTGGTGCAACATATTCATCATTTGCCAGAAAACCGATCAATTTACGAGGAGGTGTGCTTTCCTTGTAACATTTTGTTGCTACACCTCTAAAGATCTTCAACGAATGTTCCATCATGACTTCTACTTTTAAAACATCGTTGTCGTTCTTTGGAAGATTCGAATGTTGCATATTTAAGATCATTTGGAGAAAGCGAGGATACATCCAACACTTGTTTCCACCGTATCCTGTTCTTCTTAGGCTTTCCTTCAAGTTTGCAAAAATATACTTTGAAACACTAAACGGTTTGTTCAATGTCAAAGCTATCATCATTCCAAACAAGTCGTTATTCGCCATGTCATAACCACTTGGTATGTTGCTCAAACATTAAATTAAAACATGTAGAAAGAACTTGTATCGGTGTGGCAACCATGCTTTGTTTAGTTGTCCCACGAGAAAATCTCCAACACATTTCATTCTAAGCAAACATCCACGTTGACACTTCAACGGTAATGAGAAAGGAGCATCAGAATCATCGCCAAGCTGTAATACTGAGTTAATGATTTCAACAGAAACATCTACGTTCAAGTCATTTACTCTCCCACGGATAAATTCCTGCCCATTCACTTCATCAACTTTTGCCGCATCCCAAAATTCCTTGATGAACGTCTTGTATACTGTAGTCTTGTACGTGATAGCATAATGTATCCTTGAGTCGCGCAAAAACTTCATTATACCGTTGTACTCAGCAAATTTGTCTTCCGGATCTAGGTAGGCCACCATGTTATGTCTTAGTGTCTGACATAATTTCCATTTCTGACTCGTCAGTTCTCTTTGTTGCGGGTTTTCTTTTATGTTCCTTTTGTTCCATTCTGTACACATAAGACAACAAGGATAAGAACATAATATCCTTAGGGAATATACACAAAAAGTTTTATTTCAAACTTTCTGTATGTATGTATTCCCTGGACGAAGAACTATTGCCTCATACGAAACAACAATTTATTCGTACGAAGAACAACTGACTTAGTCAAACAAGTGATTCACTCGTACGAGTAACTGACTCGTAGGATTGATATGTTACTCGTGCGAGTGATATTTCACTCGTACAGATATTGTTCGCACAAAACAACTTCAAGAGAATTATTCAAGAGGAACTTGTTTTTTATTAAAGATCCTTCGCTTAAAGTTTGTTTTTCAAGTCAGTCGAAGTCACATGGTCAGATAATGTTCAAGTTGTTCATATTAAAAGTATGCCAACCTTGTCAAGTATACCTTAAAAGTATTAAAAACAACTTAAGGAGAGGTGAAAGAATGACGTGAGCAAGGTGAAAGTAATGTCCCATCAAAGAACTTCGTCACCTTTGTACCACATCAAGAAACTCATATGAAGAACCTTAACTCGTACGAAGAAATTCCATTTTTACAAGACACCAGTGGTCATTCGTACGAGGCATGATCACTTGTACGAATGATCTTTGATTCGTACGAGTCCAAGTCTTTCAAAACTGGACTTTTAGTTCTTCGAGGACCTTAGGTTTTTCGTTGACCTATTTTGAACTTTGCACATATCCACACTAATCACAAATTAAGTTAGGAAAAGTGCTTGTTAAACAGATTTTGTTCTTTGAAATGAGTTTACCCGTTGTAAGAAAGTACTTTATGAAGTTATGATAACAAGACAACTGATTTTCACGGCATATCTTGGTAGAAAACCTTTGAGTTTCCATCTTTGGCTAATATCAAAAAGGAACTTAATTTATCAACAGAGTAAACTAAAACTAAAATGTCAACCAACAAATAAAAATAAACTATATATTTACTACGCAATCTTTTTCAGAGTTTCAAGGTAAGAGAATCATACCAGCTTTTAATCTTGTCAAAAACATCAAATTAAATAAATAAGCATTCTACTATGATTATCGATATTGTTGTCCATGTAAGCTCAGCTTATCAGATGTAATCACGATTAGGAGATATGATTGATGTATGATTTATACTTACTAGCCAGGGTTCAACCACTTCACGACACATTCCTGTATCAAGATATGCACGAGAGAAAATATTACCGGTGAGTATACTGCTTATCATCTGTTTTGACGTATATGATGTGAGATACTCACTTATTTTGATTGAAAACAAGCCGTATGTGATTAAATCACTTATTGATGAGGAACATGATTTTCAGATCCAGCAGGGCACAAGAGTACATCCGTGAACAGGTTAGTACCATCGTACCGACAAAGAGATGAACTTAGCTCCGTTATAAAGCTGTTATATATTATCACTTATTTTTGGGTGAATGTGATATTTTTATCACTTATTGAAGGTCGTATGCAGTATTTACACGTATGTATGGTATCATGGAAGTTCTTGACTTGCGTGACCGTTACTTTTCGGTAAAAGATTCAACCATGATACCCAGATGATAAGTCAGCATAAAGACCGCATATCTCAGAACCTCGGCATATTATCAAACGAAATTTCAGTACCAAGACCATATGCCAATGAATGGTTCCCACCTGGCTTTTAGTCCATTCTGTTTATATCAACCTGCACATTTTAATCTGATTGTGAGCCTACCAATACATCATTAGTACAAGTACTTATCAATTCTCGTTTTATGTTTTTGACCGTTTTTGACAGATCACCGGTGTGTATCATCATCTTCTCTTATCTTTCTAAGAAACTCATTTTTTATTTTTTATTTTTGGATTTTCTATTTTGTATTTTTCTAAATTTTTCTCCCCCTTGAATAAAGAAGGTAAATAAATGAAAACTTAAATAAATAAAAGACATATTTTTGTAGTTTTGAATTTTCTCATGTTTTTGTATTTTTCCTGAAATTTTCTCCCCCTAAAAATATAAAACTAAGAGAAAATTGAAAATATTTTTATCGTTTTATATTTTTAAGAAAATACTTTCGAAAAATGAGAAGCCAAGGATGATTTACTTAGGTTTCACCTTGATGCCATTGCCAAAAGTAGATAATCAAAACGAGATTTATCAAAAGCTTTTGTAAACAGGTCGGCACGTTGGTGATCGGTGTGGATTTTAGCAACATTGATAAGTTTCTTTTCATAACAATCTCGTATGAAATGATACTTAATCTCAATGTGTTTGGTTTTTGAGTGCTGTACATGATTATGAGTGATTTGTAAAGCAACTTCGTTATCAACAAAAATAGGAGTAGTTAGAAGTTCAAAACCGTAGTCGCGCATTTGCTGTTGGATCCATAGAATCTAAGAGCAGCAACTAGAAGCTGAAATATACTCAGCCTTACAGGTTGACGTAGCTACACAAGTCTGCTTTTTGCACTACCACGTGACTAGGCGATTTCCCAAGAACTGACATCCTGCTGATGTTGATTTTGCATCGATCTTGCAGCAACCATGATCAGAATCAATGAATGCAGTCAAATCAAACTTATCATCCTTAGGGTACCAGAGACTAGTGTCCGGGCGACCCTTCAAATAACGAAAGATTCTTTTCACATCCATCAAATGATAAACCTTTGGACTTGACTAGTAGCGAGCTAGAAGACATGTTGGGTACATTATATCGGGTCTTCAAGCAGTAAGATACATAAGAGATCCGATCATAGCACGATAGAGAGATGGTTCCACATGTTAACCCATTCCATCAGGAGTAATCCCATGATTTTGAGCTAATGGAGTTCCCAAGGGCTTTGAGTCTTCCATTTGAAATCGTTTGAGAATATCCCCGATGTACTTAGTTTGGTGGATGAAAAATCCCATCTTTAGATTGATGAACCTGCAAACCTAAAAAGAAAGCCATTTCTCCCATTGCGCTCATCTCGAACTTCTCTTGCATCACCTGCTCAAATTCTTTGCACATTCTCTCGTTTATAGACCCAAAAATAATATCATCAACATACACTTGTACCAGCAATAAGTCCTCATTTTCTTCCTTGATGAAGAGAGTACAGTCGATCAATCCACGTCGAAAACCATTCTTCAGAAGCTAGGAAGACAACGTTTCATACGAAGCCTAGGGAGCTTGATGAAGACCATATAACGCCTTATTGAGAAGCCAAACCTTGTCAGGATGGATTGGATCTTCAAAACCCGGCGGTTGCTCAACGTATACTTCTTCTTCAACCACACCATGAAGAAATGCACTCTTCACATCCATCTGATAAACAGTAAACTTCTTGTAAGACCCATAAGACAAGAAGATTCTTATGCCTCAAGATGTGCTACCGGTGTATATACTTCATTGTAATCAATGTATTTGTTGGTGCATTGGTGACAACAACTTAATAGTTTAATAGTTAGTCTTTGGATTTCGTATTGGGCTTAGTATTTGTGTTTAGATTGTTTAGAGTTGTAATGGGCTTGGAGAATGGCCTAGCCCAAGATAAAGACTAGTATGTAAACATGTAGTATATATACATGTTATGCATTAAGGTTTCAGGTTAGACACAGAGAAAAGACAAGTTGAGAAAAGTTGGTTGGAAGAAATCTACAGAGAGTGGCTGAGAGATTTCTAGAGAGTCTTGAATTGATTATAAACATTCATGTTGGATAATCAAGAAGAATGTTTGAAAGGAATTTGTGTTCATGTTCTTGTGTTTTCTGTGAAATCTGATCTAGGGGATTCCGCACTCTAGATTGGATAGACGATTCTGTCAAGATCCATAAGGACTAGGGGACCTACAATTTGTATCAGAGCATTCGACTCTTGATTATTGCTCTGTTTAGAATCGCGACAGCAGAAAAATTGGATTTTTGGGCGTTTTGGAGGCTGTTCTTGAAGTTTGTGACGGCTGAATTAGGGTTTTGACGGCCGTTTTAGGGTTTCAGCAGGTATTTCGGATTAACAACAGGCATTTCGGATTGAAGAAAGGCATTTCAGATAAGAAGTGAAGGCATTTCGGATTGAAGACTTGCATTCCGGATTAAAAAGCATAGTAATTCGGATTGAAGACTTGAATTTCGGACCAGAATCTGCATTTCGGTTCTGGAAAACAGTGCAATTCGGATCAGAAAAGCCATTTCGGATTTTATTTTGGATCAAAAGCCATTTCGGATTGGATTTCGGATTGAATTTCAGATCAGTAGCTATTCCGATTCAATCTCGGATTAGAACTATTCCGGATTTCATCTTGGATCAGAGTAGTCTATTTTGGATTTCCATCTCGAATCAGAACAGTGCATTTCGGATTTCATCTCGGATCACTATTCCGGATTACCATTTCGGATTACATTTCGGATTACTGTTCGGGATTGTCATTTCGGATTGTAAATCCGAGTTACTGATCCGGATTTGGTACTGTTCCGAGTTATACACAAAAAGGTGGAAAGTTAACCAACTGACATAACCAGAGTTAAACGTTTTCGAACATAGAAGTTGATCCGTAAACTATCTTAACAAACGGACTGCACAGTTAGACTTGTGTGATTTTTAGGACAAAAAAAAGGACCAGAAGAGAGGTTAGATTTGGATTTTGACACAGGAATACCAAAATCCATTTAAACTATTAGCTGCGTGTTAAAGATGGGCAAATTTAACAATCTAAGTGAGGGTGTTAAAAGCTGGCCAAAGCTAATAAATGCTGAACAGTATGTGGACTGGAAGAAGAAGTTTGAGGCTTCGGTTCTAAGTGAAGATAATAAGATGTGGAACTGTATGATCGATGGGTACATTACTCCCACACGTCGAGTTAACGGGAGAATTATGGTACTCTCATATGAGAAGATGGAAGATTCTGAGAAACGTATATATGATGCTGAGAAGAAGGCTTTAGCAGCGATAAAGATGTCCTTGCCATTTGATATGAAAAACATTTGTAATAGGTATGGATCGTCTAGAGAGCTGTGGGAAGCTTTAGAAAAATGTTATCAGAGTACTTCAAGACAAAGTACACGTGTGGCTAAGACTACAGCTGTGAAGTTGGTGAAGAAGATGCTAAGATAGGAGAGAAGAAGGAAGCTGAGAATGAGAGAATGGAAGTCAAGGATGCACAAGCTACAGTGTGCATGGATGATACAGATGAGCTTACAGCAGAGGTACAAGTACAATTACAACCTGTAAGTCATACCTGTCATAATTGCACTGAACTACAGGGTAAAGTTGACAAACTATTGGAGCAAAAACAAAATTCTGTTAGCTGAATTAGAAAAACTAAAAGAGTCTAATGTTCTTTTGAGTAACAGGGATTTAAATTTTTTAAATACACTCAATTCAAATGAACAAGAAATCATCAGTTTGACCAGCAAAGTCGATGAACTTTTACAGATCATTGATTTGGCTCATGAAACTATGAAGGATAAGACTAACGAGCTTTCTGAAAAGTGCACAGAATTGGCTGGTGCACAGACCAAAATTGTGGAACTTCATAGAAAGTTAGACAAATTTGGAGAATCCTCGTTAGTCAGGACTCAAATTCAGAAAAGTTTGAAAAGGAGTAGTGATAAAACAGTAGTGGGGTTTACTAAAGATCCATCTTCCGAGGATAAGGATTACTCCTTTTTACCAAATGAAGAAGAGCTAACAGATTTTGTGCCTACTATACCAGCTATAGTGGATCCGATAAATATTGACATACCTGATAGTCCAGGTTCTTTGAAAGAATCAGTTAGGTCAAACAATACACCTCATAAAGTGGATGAGGATACTGAAGACGAAACGGTCAAAACATTTCAAAAGGGATCTAACAGAAAGAAAATTTTTAAGAAGAGATCCGATTTTAAATGTAAAAAAAAGGGCATGTGTCTAGTTGTTGTCCTTTTAAAAAGGGTAAGAAAGTAGAGGCTGAGGTTGAGGTTAAGGATGTGAATCAGGTTGGTTCAAATACAAATGTTAAATCAAGTGTTCAAACATATCAACCGAGATTTCAACATAAACCTTCAACATCAAGAAGATTTGTTGGTTCCAGAAACTCTTCTCCTAAATCATGTCACAATAAGGGTCAATTAAATTCTTTTCAGAGAAAAAATTTTGGATATCAAAATCAATACCAAACTTTTGGTAATCGAAACTTTCAAAGAAGAAATGAATATATGGGTTTTAGTAACTCGAATGTTCAAAATAATAAAGATTAGATTATAATAATGGGAGAAGACGGTTTCGAGATAATAATTTTCAAAGGTCGAAAAATCCAAGAGTTTATTGGAATTCTTGTGATCAAAGACCTCGTGGAAATTATAAATCTGGTTCAACAACTTGGAAGACATCCAAGACACCAGTACGGTGTGATGGATATTGGAATAATGTTCCAGTGGTTGCTGAATCTGGACGAGCCAAGACCTTTAAGGCTTGGGTCCCCCAGTCTAACTAAGTTGTTGAGTGTGTGCAGGATGACCAAGAAGGACTGTTGATGTGTTCAACAGTGGTTATTCCTGTAAATCATCTGAGGTGAATAGTAGGTTACCCATGGTAACGAATTATTTACTTCTTTGGTAGAATATGTTTACTAAATATGAAAAACCTTGTCAGGTTAACGTGGGAGTTTGTTTGTGTTTAAGTTTCTGTTTTTTAAAATCTGACTCCATAAAAACAAAAATTTAGGGGGAGAAATTTCCCAAAGCCA
This sequence comes from Scalesia atractyloides, assembly GCA_947069175.1. Classification (NCBI taxonomy): domain Eukaryota; kingdom Viridiplantae; phylum Streptophyta; class Magnoliopsida; order Asterales; family Asteraceae; genus Scalesia; species Scalesia atractyloides. Next base: position 63,500,642 of record CAMTDV010000008.1, read on the forward strand.
AAAAGAGTGTTAGTTAGTGCGTGCGTTTAGGGGAGAGTTAGTTGAATAGTTTAAAGTTTCTTTAAGAAAATAAAAAATGAGTTTTCACTGTGTGAAAAAGAAGAAATGATATAACATCAGCAAGTTAGACTGTCACACTGAAATTAAAAGAAAATTGCTTACGTGTGATAGCAGCTTCATCATATGATGTACCAGTAGGCAAAAGACATGAAATAATCAACTTACCTTTGTGATACAAATATACTAAACTGTGTATGAGTGGGTAACATATCAGTGGGGTATGGTTTTATAACCTTAAATATTGCGTTGATAGATTGCCAAAATCTGAGGTTTTAGGTCTTTATATTGTTAATTCATCCGGGGTATCAAGGTTGTCCTTCTGCTGCATCCAGATATATGCTGACCTAGGCACAACCAGGATATCTTAAAAGAGCTAAAATGCCAAATCCAAAATATTGAAGAAGCTCTCATAGAGAGTCATTCAAATGTGCAAAATTGCATTATTCGTACCAAAATTTGGTATTTGTCCTAACCCTCGTTGGATATTGGTCTCTTTGCTGTACGGAAGTACTGACCTGATCACCAATTATCTAACGTTGTAAATCTAAAAGGATGAATATCGGTATACTCACCTACTACGATGAATTTTTGTGCATATCTTGATCGCGGGGGTATGTCCTGAAGTGGGACACACTAGTATATCAGTATGAATTATCTAAACTATTCACGAGGTAATGGTACTTGAAATGTTCATGTATTTTTTTAAGAGGATAAACAATACTGGTAATCGTCTTGAACTGTTTTTTCATGAAAATTGCATATAGAATAATCGAATAGTGTGAAAACAGTTTGGTGTTGCTGATATGATCTTCTTAACGGTGATTCTCACAAAAATAGAGTGTTTATTTTCTTGTTAGTTATTTGTTTTCAGAAAATATAAAAATACAAAATGATTTGTTTTAAAGTCTCCCAGTTTGATCTGATAAGTTGTTTATTTTTGCATGATAAGATAAAATATTGGTTTACCTTTAATGTAGAAAAGGACTAATGGTTTTTCGAGTTACTTGCTTGTGTTTCTAAACAGATTGATACAGTTATCAAAATGAAGTGCAGAACTCAAGTAAAGTACATATTAAGAGTGAAGTGCAAAATGTGTGAAGATGCATGGTAGGATCCTTCTACTATATTGCAAAAGGTGATATAGAGGAATGTGGAGATAAGAGCTTAACCAGAGAATGATTGTTTAAAGTCTTGGTGATTGGATGCATCTGCTTAGGGGGAGTCTGTTGTTGTCAGAATCTACATGTAGCTGAAGTTATCAAAAGACCAAAAAGATCACAAGATGTTTGAAGACAAAGTTACACTATGAAGCTATTGTCAAGGGGGAGTCTGTTGGTGCATATTGGTGACAACAGCTTAATAGTTTAATAGTTAGTCTTTGGATATTTTGTATTGGGCTTAGTATTTGTTTTTAGCTTGTTTAGAGTTGTAATGGGCTTGGAGAATGTCCTAGCCCAAGATAAAGCCTAGTATGTAAACATGTAGTATATATACATGTTATGCATTAGGGTTTCAGGTTAGACACAGAGAAAAGACAAGTTGAGAAAAGTTGGTTGGAAGAAATCTACAGAGAGTGGCTGAGAGATTTCTAGAGAGTCTTGAATTGATTGTGAACATTCATGTTGGATAATCAATAGAAGACTGTTTGAAAGGAATTCGTGTTCGTGTTCTTGTGTTTTCTGTGAAATCTGATCTAGGGGATTCCGCACTCTAGATTGGATAGACGATTCTGTCAAGATCCATAAGGACTAGGGGACCTACAGCCTTCTACCTGCTTAAATCCCTAGACAACCAATCTTGCTTTGTTTCTCACAACAACATCTCGGTCATCCTTCTTACATTTGTAAACCCATTTTGTTCCAATCTTCTTGTAGTTGTCAGGCCTGTCAACCAATTTCCACACGCCTAACTTCTGAAACTGCGGAAGTTCTTCTTGCATCGCTTCAACCCATGAGACTTCTTTCATTGTCTCCTTCAAATATTTCGGTTCTACTTGGCAGACATAGCATGCCAAAGACCAAACATTCTGTTCCCATGATTCCCTAATAACCGAATACAAACCAGCATTCTGATTATTCCTTAGCTGATTACGAGTCTGCACACCACTTAGGACATCTCCTATAATATTCTGCCGAGGATGGGTATTATGAATTCAAGTTTCAGGAACATCCAGAACTCTAGAATTTATACCCAAGTTGTTGATATTTAGATCAACAACTAGTTCATTTGCTGGATTTGATGAAGATGTCGAAGCATGACCTTCAGCCGTCCCTTGTTTTTGTACATTTGACGTGACATCTGAAATTCCAGGAACTGCACCAGAAGAAGCTTCATTTGCATCATGGAAATCATCGTCCTCGGACGAAACAGTATAATCAACAGCAACTTCGAATTCCTCATTCTGAACAAGATTGTTAACCGAAGTAGACACTTGAGGGTTAACAATAATTGGTTGTACTAATGACGAGTCAACTGCAGTATCACTTTCTAGTAACATTTGAGAAGCTACATAAGCATCATCAAAAGTTGGCAGATTAAAGGAGTTAAACAGTCCATCGTAGTCAAACATCCAAGGAGCACCTGAAGCTCTTACAATTCAGTGTATCTTTGAATCTTAACCTCATCCCATTCTTCAATCCTTTTCATTGACAAATTCGACACTCTGAAATTTGGAGTAGCATATCTAAGAAAGAAACCTTCATAGCCTTTGGTCCAAACTTTCCATGTGGATCAATCATAGTGCAAGGAGCTCCAAAAGGTTCTAAGAAAGATACATCTGGTTTCCTTTTATTTAACAACTCGAAACATGTTTTCCCATGCCTTTTCATCGTAAGAACTCTATTCATCGTGTAACATACAGTAGCCACAGCCTCCCCTCAGAATTGAACAGGAAGTTCTGATTCTACTAACATAGTTCTCGCAGTTTCAATCAGAGTTCTATTTTTCCTCTCGGTGACACCATTTTGTTGTGGAGTGTATCGAGAACTGTACTCATGCAAAATTCCTTTAGAAGAATAGAACTCATCCATAACATGGTTCTTGAAGTCTATGCCATTGTCGCTTCTGATTCTCATTATCTTCAAATTGTACAAATTTTCGAGTAGTGTTAGGAGATTCTTGAGGATTTCAGGAACTTCACTCTTGTGAGTCAACATATTCACCCATGAAAATCTTGAGTAGTCATCAGTAACTACTAAGCAATAAGAATCACCAAAGGTATTCTTGTGTTTCATGGGTCCAAAGAGGTCCATATGAAGATGTTCCAGAGGCATATTTACCGTGTTAATCTTCTTCACAGGATGCGATTTTCTAGCTTGCTTTCCCTTTTGACATGATACACAGACGTCTTGTAAATGAAAGTTCTTCACTGGTACACCACTTACAAGATTGTTGTTCACTAACTAGTTCATTTTTCTCAAGTGAATGTGTCCCATACGTCTATGCCAAGATATTGATTCCTTTTCGGTGGCTTTTGAGACAAAACATGTGAGTTGTGCAGACATGGTAATAGCTTGGCTCGTGTCAAGAATATACAGGTCATTAATTCTTGGAGCCGATAGAGAATCCATTCTTTGGGAATCTTGAAACCAGGTTTCAGCACATAACATCCGACATCATCAAAATGAATAGTGAACTTCTTGTCGCAGACTTGAGAAACACTTAGAAGATTGTGATCAATTTTTCAAACGTAATTGATCTTATCAAAGCTAATAACACCAATGGATACCATTCCTTCTCTAGTGATGTATCCGCCCTTATCTCCAGCAAAAGCAACATAGCCTCCTCGAATGCTTTTCACATCATAAAGGAGCCTTAAGTCGCTTGTCATGTGCCTCGATGCTCCACTGTCAACAATCCAATGACTATTCACAGTTCCTCCTGGAACACCCTGCACATTTCAATACCCAATCAGTTTGAGATAGGGACCCAAGCCTTAGTGGTCTTGGGTGACCCTTATCATCAAGACATATGATTTCTATTTCTTGATGATTTAGAAACTTTGTGCCTTCCCCTGAAGCATTACCGGTTTTAGGTTTCCAAGATTGTTGAAATTTACTAGAATTACTATTATTTACAGTTTTAAAAATTTCTGGTTTTAACTAACTTGAAGAACTTGGCTTCTTCTCTAAAACATTCGGTTTTAATGCTTTTTCAATTATTTTTACTTGTCTACATTTTTGCTTTTCTTCTTGTTCTTTAACAATATGTTTGCCTTGTTTTGGTGATACAGATCGACGTTGGCAAGTTGGTTCAGGAGGGGCTTTCTCAACAAATCTGGGTTTTGCTGGGTTGGTGCAATTTTTGATTATGTGGCCAAACTCTCCACATTTAAAACATGTTCTCCTTTCAACAAATTTAGGATATCCTGTTTTATGATTTGATGTTGAACTTGTGGGTCTGGAAGTACTTGGTTCTTCTTCACACCCATTTGTATGTTGGGTGTAATTGTTTTGACTATTACGCTTTAAAATCTTAACTTGTTTTACAAAATCAACATTAGACATGCTTTCAAAAGTCTCGATTTATCGGTACCAGTTGAACCCACAAATTTAACATTCTTCAATTTCTTCTTATAGCGAGAGCCTTTAGCTTCATCCTTTGGTTGTGATACCTTAGGTTTTTCAGCTCGCTTTTCTTGTTGTTTTTCTTTTGAAATGAATAATGCTTGTGACTTGATTGGACTTTTCTTTTCCAAAAACTTGGTTGTTGATTTTTCAAAAACTTGATCAATAGAGGTTGGATTTATATTTTTGATCGGAAAGTCTTTGTTTGAATAAATTTTCTGTCCCCAATCAAAGTACACAACACATTATCATTTTTATCTACAGACGCATTTGTCTTGATAGATATCATTGGATCATTCTCTTGATTCTCAACATTTTTCTCATTAGCAAAAATCTCTATCATTTTTTCCTCATCAAGAGATTTATCCTTATCAATTTTCTCTGACTCATCATCTGATGAATCATTCTCTTCTATTGTAGAAGGATTCTGATCAACTACAGATGATGAGTTCTCTGATTTTCTTAATTTAATTGAGGAATTGTCCAGTTTAAACCTTAATCCTGCTGCAAACTCTTCTTGATTAAGAGGTACAGAAGGTTCAAAGCGTGGCATTTCCTCTTCATCAGGCAATTTGGTATAATTGTGTTTCAATGGAGGTGGACATGTATTATACCCAATGCATTTGACATCTCCATCAACTTTTGAACGTCAATGATATGATCAAGCACAAATCGGGAGTTAGAGTAACTCTCCAATTTTAGCTTGATCGCATCATGTTCGAATTTGGCAATGGCTAACTCTTTCTTATTCCTGTTTGTTTGTTCAAAACTGTCTTTGTTAATTCAGAAACACTTTTCTTAAGGGTTTCTATTACAGATTTGAACTCTTTTTCGTTTCGAGTTAAAGCCAAATTTACCTCTTTGCATTTTGACAGTTCAACAACTAGGTTTTGATTGTGACTATTTATTGTTTCAAATTTTATTTTTAATTCAGCATAGTCACTGCATATTTTAGGAGAGTCGAAGTTTACCTGACTTGTCGAACTAGCAACATTAGCCATGAAGGCAGTATGATGAGGGAAGGATGAACTATTTGTTAAGAATTTTTATGATTCCTTCGATGTAGCTTCTGCTTTCTTCATCAAACCAGCCTTTTGACTTTTCAGCTCCTCTGCTTTTTTCAGCAATTTACTGACCTCGGTATCACTTCCTTCCCTAATATCTGAATCAGATCCATAACTACCTGTACTCGAGAAATCTTCATCAGAACTACCATTATACCCTTAACTATCATCATCATCATCCTCAGAATTGTCAATGCTGTGAACATGTTTAATTCGATTGATAATCTTCGCATAACATGCAGTTCCTCCTTGATTCTCGTTATCCAATTGTACTGACCAATCGCATCCTTCATCTGCTTGAACTACTAGAGCTCTGTTGGTGTTATTTGAAGACCTAGACTGGTTGGTATTGTTTGGGTTGCTAACAGCTACTATTCTCCGATCATTGTTAACATAAGCTGTGTTGGATGGTTGTGATTGATTTCAGAAAGGGTTATGATTTTGTTGTTTGTTGGGTCTAGTGCACTCACGTTTGAAATGACATTTTTCTCCATAGTTGAAGCAAGTAACAGCATCTTTATCAAAACCATATTTCGTATCTTTCTTGCTTTCCAAACTTGTTCTCCCTGTTCTGCTCATATAATCCTTAGCTCTTCTGACCGCACTTGCAAACGCCCATTTGATATCCATCAGCTCCATCTCATCTCTATCTATTTGTTGGTAGTCTTCATTAGTTAAATTGATATTTCCAATTTGTCCAGCGACTAATCCACAATAGGCATTAACGATGGTGTTTAAAAGTTTCATATGTTCCTGAGCAACTTCTACACTGACCTTGCAAAGATGTGATGTGTCGAGTCTGACTGTATTGGGGTTTGCAGGTTGAAAGTTGTTACCATAGAAAGCTTGTTGAGAAGCCTGTTGTGGAGCTTGAGGTGTAACAACTTGAGGCTGTGGTACAAAAGCCTTTAGGATCAAATACTTGACCATAGGTTTGAGTACTTGAGCCGGCAGATTGATCCGCTTGAACTGGTGGTGGTAAAAAGGGGTTAACATTTGACACAAAACGTGGTCTGAAGTTTTGGTTGCTGAATTGTATTGACACCTGTGTTAATTTCTCCAAAGTACATCTCAGGGTTTTGTGGAACAGAAACCCTTTTTGCTTTCCGGATCTCTTCTTCATTTTTGTTCTCTAGCTTCTCAACAAATTCATAAATACTGATCACATCCAAAACACCTGTATGCCTCAGTAAGTCAATAAATTGACTCCACTTTTGCGGTGAGGCATTAGCAAAATGCATCACGATTTCCTGTGGAGATGATAACACTTTGTAGGAATACATTTCACTGAGCAGGTGGTAGAAACGTGTTGTCATGTCACTCAATGTTTCATTCTCCATGAACATGAAACCTTCAAACTCCTTCTTCAGCAGATCATGTCATATTTTTCCGGTAGCATCATTTCCTTCTCCTCTTGCTCCCAAGGTATCCCACAGATTTTTGGTGGTGGTACAGTACACAAACTGATGATAAATATCTTTATGAAGTGCTTGTGTAAGGATAGCAAACACCTTTTTCTCTAAATCATAAGTGTTTTTATCGCTTTCATCTAGATTGGCTAAGGAAGTTGAATTTGATCCTGCTTCTTCGAGATTCTTTATATGGTGTAGTAAAACATGTCCATAATTCTGTATTTTGTCTAAGAACATATGTATGGAAACGACTTTTCCACGAAGGATAATCGTTCATATGGTTCAGTTTTGGGGGACGGTTATTACTCCCAGTTTCACTCTCGCTTATAAGAAGGGTCTGAATGCTTTGATTTTGATTTGCGACACATGCCCATTGATTTGCGGCAATCATGGCTGTATGTTGAGGCATTAATGATTTAACCCATGAGGTTGCGGAGCTTTGTGATGAGTCTTGATTTGTGCTTGAACAACTCCCCCAATCCCAAGGATTATTACTCATTATGTTTTCTTGGTTATGAAAATTAAAAGGTTTAAAATGTAATTTTTGAAAATAACAGTCTCCTTTAAAAGTTCACAATTTTTTTTAAAAACCACAAAGTTTTGAAAAACTGAAACACGAAAAACAAATAAAGTTTGTTCTTCGTACGAATCAGAGACTCATGCTAATGACTGACCTTCGTACGAACCAGGTTGTTCGTACGAGAGACCCTCTTTCGTGCGAACAAGGTTCTTCGTGCGGATGGGTTATTCGCACGGATGTTTTTCACATAAAGGAATCTTTTTGCAGGGTTGGTTGGTGAAAATTTCCTTTTCTAACACAGATTTGTTTCCGAAAGTGGTCACTTGTCTACACAATTTTGGTTAAAAACACAAACATTTCATATCATCTTTTTGGTCAAAAACAGTCAAGTCAAGTCAGAATGTCCAGAGATTTGGTCAACCCTACAAGAATATTCCGGTGAGTTTTCCGGCAATGCTTCACCTGAAGATATGTTCAACTGAACTTTGATAGAAAATTTTAAGAAAAACCAGATTCTAACATGTCTCCATGTATTCAAACAAGGTTTTTATGAAATTTTTTTAGGTAGAACAAGTTTTAACTAAGTTTTAAGTTGGTTATCTTTTAAAAACTTTAGCTTCTTGTTGAATGTTCAAAGAAACCCTCACAACTAGATCAGACTCAACACTAAGATTGGTTTCAAACAAGGAAGAGAGCCAAAGCTCTCATACCACTTGTAGATCCACTTGGAGGATCAAGATTAACCTACTTCCTTGTTCATACAACACAAATACGAGTGCGGAATCCTCGTAAGTATGCAAACCAAAGCAAAGTAAGAAACACAGGATACCAAAGATTCGATATCTTGATTGACAGAAGAGGACTAGTACAAACACATACAAACAATGTTCATACAGACTCATGCTCTGTGTTCTTGTGTCTCTCTCTCTAGCTTGTTCACTGATGTCTCACACAGCTCACTCTTATGTCACCCACACTGAGAAGTGCATGTCTGCTTATATAGTGTCCACACCTAACAACAGTACGGAGAATGTTGCTGGACGTACGAAACACCAAAAGACACGAAGAACATTCTCCAAGAGATGCTCGTACGAATGTCCCATGGCTTCATACGAACACAACCTGGCTCGTACAAATCAAGCAGGATACTAGTTACATGAGCCACCCATACGAATGGAATGTGACTCGTACGAGCAACATCTTGCTCGTACGAAGCATCTCTCAATCGCACTTGGATGTGTTCTTCGGAGAATGTGCCAACAGACATGACGTACACAAGACATAACAGTATGCACATATGCAACTGTTTTACACAGAAAATCTAATCATCGAACACAAGATAGGAGGATATCTTGATTTTGTTTACATGACCAAACTATACAGACACAATAAACAAAGATCGTACAATTACAGACGTAACTAAGAACAAGCAACATACACAAAAGTGTATCAACAAAAAGATAAAAAGTTCGATTGGTAAGAAAAGCAAGAATCGGCATTTCAACTATTTAAGGAAAAATTATGTATGGTGCCGATATTATCACTTCCAGACGGTACCGATGACTTTGTTGTGTATTGTTACATCGCATCAAGGCTTGGGTTGCGTTTTAATGCAACGTGAAAAAGTCATCGCGTACACGTCTCGTTCACGAAAAGAATTACACCACTCATGACCTAGAACTTGGCGTAGTGGTATTTGCTTTAAAAATCTGGCGTCATTATTTATATTGCACCAAGAATACCATATTCACAGATCATAAAAGTCTTCAACATATATTCAACCAAAAGGAACTGAATATGTGCCAACGACGTTGGGTGGAATTGTTGAATGATTATGACTGTGAGCTATCACCCGGACAAGGCAAATGTAGTGGCAGATGCCTTGAGCTGGAAGGAACGAGTCAAAACTTTATGAGTACGAGCTTTAGAGATGATGATCCAGACGAACTTTACAACTCGAGTGCGCGATGCACAACAAGAAGCTCTAAAACGGGAAAACATTCAAGCAGAATCATTACCGGGAATGGAGAAACAAATGGAACCGAACAAGGATGGAACTTTATATTTCATGGGAAGGATCTGGATTCACTATTTTGGCGATTTTCAAGACTTGGTTGGATGAAGCACACAAGTCCAAATACTCGATACGCCTAGGATCTGATAAAATGTATCAAGATTTAAAGGAGTATTACTTGTGGCCTAATCTCAAGGGAGATATTGCGACCTATGTTGGGAAATGCCTAACTTGCGCAAAGGTCAAGGCCGAATACCAAAAACCATCTGGTCTATTACAACAACGTGAGATCCCTGTTTGGAAGTGGGAACAAATCTCAATGGATTTTATTAGAAAACTACCACGGACCTCTCGAGGTCACGACATGATCTGGGTTATCATTGATCGGTTAACCAAGTCAGCTCATTTCTTACCCATCCGTGAGAAAGACAGTACCGACAACTTAGCTGAACTGTACCTTAAGGAAATCGTGGCACGTCATGGAGTGCCAATCTTGATAATCTCAGATAGAGATGGTCGATTTATGTCGCGGATTTGGCAATCATTTCAAGCTTCGTTTGGTTCTCGCTTAGATTTAAGCACAACTTTCCATCCACAGACTGATGGTTAAAGCGAGCGAACCATCCAAACGTTGGAAGACATGCTTCGGGCCTGTGTAATGGATCTGGGCGGAACTGGGATAGTCATTTACCATTGGTAGAGTTTTCTTACAATAACAGTTATCATACAAGTAACAAGGTCGCACAGTTCGAAGCACCTTACGGATAAAAGTGTTGATCTCCGCTATGTTGGGCGGAAGTCGGTGACAAACAACTCATTGGTCCCGAAATAGTCCAAGAGACCACAGACAAAATATTCAAAAACCACAAGCGTATCAAAATGGCCCGGGATAGACAAAAGAGCTACGCAGATCGAAGACGCAAACCATTATCCTTCGAGGTCGGAGACAAAGTGTTACTGAAAGTCTCGCCTTAGAAGGGCGTAGCTAGATTCGGGAAGCGTGGATAACTAAACCCAAGATACATTGGGTCTTTTGAAATTCTGGCAAGGGTCGGTCTAGTGGCTTATAAGTTAAAACTGGCAGAAGAACTCAACAATGTACACGACACATTTCATGTGTCTAATCTAAAGAAAAGCCCAACTAATGACACGAGTATCATCCTAGTGGACGAAATCCATATTGATGACAAGCTCCAGTTTACCGAGTAATCCATTGAGGTTATGGACTTGAAAGTTCAAAATACAAGGAGAAGTCGAGTTAAACTAGTCAAAGTTCTTTAGAACTCACGTCACTGACCTGAGGATACGTGGGAACGTTAAGATCAAATCAATACAAAGTACCCCCACCTGTTCAAGAAGACTCCTTTAGAGGATGCCTCAAAGTGAATTTCGGGATGAAATTTCTTTTAACAAGGGAAGTATGTGACAATTGGCAAATAACCGATAATTCCGCACAAACTAATCACTATTTTGGTACATAATCCCATGTATCTTATCGTAATTTGATTACCTAACTAAGTTATACGACATATCATAAGTGTAGGACAAGTGAGTCATGCCATAACATATATCGGTTTCTATTACAACACAAAACAAATCAAACTATGCCCTAAAGTGTTGGTAGAAAGTGTTGGGCGTACTATTCGCGGTTGCACTATTCATGTCAGCAAAACCGCTGAAACAAAACACAATAAGGAATAACGACATACTACTGACATAATATAAACATGAAAACACTAATGTGGGAACACATCTTGCAATAATACATAACTTTCTGGTACAACGCCTAGATTACAAAATTGTCCGTTTCGGCTAAAAAGGTGACAATTTCAATTCGTTTGCAACATTTATTGGGTATTTTCTGGATCCCAGAATTATAACAGAAAAATGACAAACACCGTAAAACAATATGAGAATATCACAAATACATAAAAGACATCGTATCCAGTTGTACGACAAGTAGTGCACAACTTGACCGGAAAGTGACCGATTGTCGAACCGACAAAGATTTCAATGGCCGATAGCCTCATACATTAATCTAGAGAGCTAGTTAAGCTTCATTTAGGAGCCGAAATCCCTTCAACTATCTTGAAGTCACGGAAACACAACTACCGGAAATATTCGACGGCAAAATATTTACGTGTCGATATTGAGCGAATAACGAAACGAAAAGCGTTTCGGTCACTCAAACTCAACATCTACTTGACTAATGAACTAGTTAACCATATTTCTATGTCGGAAGTGCCCTAAATAAACGCCATGGCACTTATGGTAGTCGAAAAGCAAAGCTACCGGTACGAAACAATAAAGTTCGTATGTCAATCGGTATCGTACCGATGAGCAAACTAGTGGTGTTTCTGCCATCCAAAACTAATACCAATTAGCCTAGGGGACTAATTAATATTTATTAACACCCTAAACCCTAATTACTCGCTAATGATGGAAGACCAACCCCAAATCTCAATACTTAACCTAAACACCTAAATATCTCACGTTTTCAACACATTTTATAAATAAAATTTACACTTACCCCCCCCATGTAGGCGATTTCAAGTGGGCCCCCACCCACTTGATTTGTGTTGAAAAATTATGGATATGGGCATGGTAGCAGATGTTATTTTGATTTGATAATTTTTATAAATCATCATCATGTTTCCTTACTTCATTTCAAAAAAAATAAGAAACCCCTTGAACTTCCTCCCCATTCATGGCTACCACCACCACCCTAAACCACCACTTTTCCACCATTAACCACCACATTTTACTTACTTTCAATCCCTCACAAGATCATCTAAGGAGATTCCAAGCATGAGGGATCATTAGAGATTTCTTTTGAGCTTCATCTTCTTCTTAATCTTCACTTAATCTTGTGTAAACTTGAAAGCAAATCTTTCACCATATTTAAGCTCCTTATATATATTGTTTATGAAAGTACTTGTTGATCATCTTGAAAATAAAGAAAAATCCAACTTAAAAACCCTAATTTCACCTTAATAATCTACTAAATATAGTTTATTATGTGTTGATTATGTATATTAATGTTAACTAGTTAGCTTGATTATGTTAATTATGTTAAAGTAAGTTGTTTAAAATGGATGATCTTGAAGGAATAAGAAAATAAATGATGATTTAAACATGGTGATGTTTAAATCTAGACAAGATCATCAACCTCATGATCCATGAACATTACTACAACATAAAGTTTAAAGATCTTACTTTTGTTATTTACGTAATTTGTTTAGATTTATGCTTTTTTATGATGTTTGATAGATTAAAAATCAGAGCTTATTATTTCAATTTTCAAATCAAGACCAAGAAGAAATTCTTGTGTACCCATTTTCTCTCTTCAAAGTACATTGATATTTCTTTTATGAAGATTAATGTTGATTTTCTAAACTGTTTGTCCATCGATTTAGAGTTGATGATTGTTTTTAGTTAGATTTTTTTAGGGTGGGGGGGTTGAGTAGATTTTTATGCTTATCTATGTAATGGATTTGGTTTATTTTGTTTATCGGTTTGTTTAAAATGGACATCATCATTGATGGTAGAAAATTAGTATGAAAATCCATAATTGTTACGGTATTTGTGTGACAAATGGCAAATAACCGGTAATTCCGTACAAACTAATCACTATTTTTAGCACATAATCTCACGCATCTTATCGTAATTTGATTACGTAACTGAGTCGTACGTCATATCATAAGTGTAGAATAAGTGATTCATGCCATAACATATATCGGTTTCTGTTACGACGCGAAACAAATCAAACTATGCCCTAAAAGTGTTGGTAGAAAGTGTTGGGCACTATTCACGGTTGCACTATTCATGTTAGCAAAACCGCTGAAACAAAACAGAACAAGGAATAACAACATACTAATGACATAATTGAATCCATATAAACATGAAAACACTAAGGTGGGACACATCTTGCAATAATACATAACTTTCCAGTACAACACCTAGATTACAAAATTGTCCGTTTCGGCTAAAAAGGTGACAATTTCAATTCGTCCGCAATATTTATTCGGTATTTTATGGATCCCAGAATTATAACAGAACAATGAAAAACACCCAAAACAATATGTGAATATCAGAAATACATAAAAGACATCATTTCTGGTCGTACGACAAGCAGTGCACAACTTGACCGGAAAGCGACCGATTGTCGAACCGACAAAGATTTCAATGGCCGATAGCCTCATAAATTAATCTAGAGAGTTAGTTAAGCTTCATTTGGGATCCACAATCCCTTCAACTATCTTAAGGTCACGGAAACACAACTCCCAAAAATGTTCGATGACAAAATATATAAGTGTCGATATTGAGCGAATAATGGAACGAAAAGCGTTTCGGTCACTCAAACTCAACATCTACTCGACTAGTGAACTAGTTAACCATATTTCTATGTTGGAAGTGCCCTAAATAAACGTCATGGCACTTAGGGTAGTCGAAAACCAAAGCTTCCGGTACGAAACAATAAAGTTCGTATATCAATCGGTATCGTACCGATGAGCAAACTAGTGGTGTTTTTGCCATCCAAAACTAATACCAATTAGTCAAGGGGACTAATTAATATTGATTAACACCCTAAACTCTAATTACTCACTAATGATGCAACACCAACCCCGAATCACCATACTTAACCTAAACACCTAAATATCTCACATTTTCAACACATGTTATAAATAAAATTTACACTTACCCTCCCCCCCCTGTGTAGGTGATTTCAAGTGGGCCCCCACCCACTTGATTTGTGTTGAAAAATTAGGGATAAGGGCATGGTAGCAAGATGTGATTTTGATTTGATAATTTATATAAATCATCATCATGTTTCCTTACTTCATTTCAAAAAAAATAAGAAACCCCTTGAACTTCCTCCCCATTCACGGCTACCACCACCACCACCCTAAACCACCACTTTTCCACCATTAAACACCACATTTTACTCACTTTCAAGCCCTCACAAGATCATCTAAAGAGATTACAAGCATGAGGGATCATTAGAGATTTCTTTGGAGCTTCATCTTCTTCTTAATCTTCACTTAATCTTGTGCAAACTTATAAGAAAATCTTTCACCATATTTAAGCTCCTTATGATATATGGTTTATTAAAGTACTTATTGATCATCTTGAAAATGAAGAAAAATCCAACTTAAAAACCCTAATCTCACCTTAATAATCTATTAAATATAGTTTATTATGTGTTGATTATTGGTATTAATGTTAACTAGTTAGCATGATTATGTTAAAGTAAGTTGTTTAAAATGGATGATCTTGTAGGAATAAAAATATACATGATGATTTAAACATGGTGATGTATAAATCTAGACAAGATCATTAACCTCATGATCCATGAACATTACTACAACTTAAAAATGATTTATTACATATATGTGACTTCTATAAAAATGAACACCATGATTTATGTTGTGATCATCCTAAAAAGTGTAGTAAACAAAGTGGTTTAAAGTGGAAATCTTGATTTGAAGATATAACAAAAAATGGTGTCTTAAATGATTCTAGTAAATATGTAAAGATCTCATTATTTTTAAGTAAAGTAGTTAAAATATATATATATATATACGAAAGATCATGGAAATGAGGATTAAAAAGTGTATAAATGATGCATACAAAGGTGGTATGTAAACTTGAGTTGATGATCGATTGTGATTATGAGTTTAAACATGATTTAAATACGTTTTTGAAACGTGGAAAACGCCATAGTTTAGGGGAAACTATGGCAAAATTTTCTAAAAATCTAATCGCGACTAAAGTATAATTAACAGGGCGATTAACGGGACTAAACACGATTAGTGACCTAAACCGTCATTAAGGAAGTTTTAATGACATGGGGTAAACCCTGACCCTCCAAGGATTTAACAACTGCTTACATATATTTTTACAAGTTAAAAATGAGTATTTATTACATATATACATTTTTTGGGAATAAAAATATATACATATACTTTGTCAAAAAAAATTAATGTGTAAAAATACATGTGTATGTATGTGTATGTATCTAGAAAGTCTAGGGTATACACCACAAAATACCCAACTTATACAACACCTCAAACACTTGAAGAATTACCAAGTGTAAATAACATGAATACATACACTTTTACACAATTCTTGAAACAATAATTGGACGAACCAAGTAACGCGGACAATGGTCGAATTTACACAATACACCATTGCGTCGTCGATCAACGAACAAATCGCTAATATGAAGAGCCACTACGACACTTGAGCGATTTTCGATGCGTAAATATATATTAAACGACAACGACGACATGTCTAAAATAATACATTTTAGACACTTAAAAGTCTATACCTAGTAAAAATTTCCAAGTGTAAGATTATAAATATTTTGGACTCATGAAAATTAAGTTGGACCAGGCCCATTATATAAAGACATGGGCAAGGCCCAATTACACAAAACGTGTAATAACATGGGCTAAGCCCAAAGGTATAAAATACATGGGCTAGGCCCAAACATATAGTCACATGGGCTAGGCCCAAACACATAAATTACCTGGGCTTGGCCCAATCACATAAAGACATGGGCTAGGCCCAACGACATAAATTACATGGGCTAGGCCAAATCATATGAAGACATGGGCTAGGCCTAATCATGACATGGGCTAGGTCCAATGACCCGCCTACAAAGCACGAGGACATGTGAAGGGCGAGGCCCATTCACACACGATCTAAGAATGACACTATATATATATGTATATATATATATATATATTTGAGAAATATATGTATAAAAATATTAATCGAACAAACAAACTACCAACACTATAATAACATTAAAGTTGTTCTAATGTGACAAATATATACACAACAAGAATTCAAGATGAACAACTAGTACGAGGTCCAACGAGACGTAGGTCTCTAATGAAGTTAATACAAATGTAGGTTACACACGTGTACAGGCACCCGAATTCGATAAGTACGACTTACAGAACACAAAACAGTGAGTTTATCTCCCTCCTTTCAGTTATTTCAAAGTTTTGTTTTAAAACCATAGAGGGGGAAACATGTCATAACAAATAGTATGTTAGCTGTGGGTTTAGATGATAACATGATCAAATGTGCGTAAGTAGGATGATGACAACCGTAACCATTAATCACTTAGTGACCAATGAGCAAAAGATATAGATCTATTGAGTTTGAGGCGCGCTCCACTCCTGGTTGGTAAACCTTTATGAGTGCTTTTGTGATCCCAATGATGTCAAAGTTGTCTCAGTTTGGTTGCTTACTTATGGCATATATGTAAGGGTGCTCGCGACACACTGATAGATCCTTAAACTCAATGAATGTTAATAACATACTCTGATTTCATTACTGGATTACAAGCATGACATTTTACAAGAAAACGATAACTACATGAACTCACCAACTTTTGTTGACTTTTTAAAATTACATGTATTTTAGGACGCAAGACTTGAGCTGGTGATACATTTCGGGATATGGGAAATGACATGACAACAAATGCCACCTTGGAGGTTTGCCTCTTATATCCCAATCTCGTATGGGTATATAGGAGTCAAAACCTCAATATGCTTTTACGATGAAAAAAATTGTTATTTTGGTGTAATGTATTTCAAACTATACTTTTGAGGACAATGTGAACCCATTGAAAACTATGAAATTTACTTTTGGTAACTTTCAAATGTTGGATGCAAATTAATATCAGTATGGCATCATTGTTCATTTATACTTGTTTATTTGATTGGATGCAATGATAACCTCATAGTCACACGTTTGCGCTTCCGTCATGACCCGGGTGTGACAATATGTTTCAAATTTTTTGTTGGTTGAGTTGTTTTTGTATAAACTTTATTTGGATATCACAGTTTCATTACAATTTAGAAAGTCTAAAATTTAATCGAAATATCTCATTTGTTTTACAAATAAAAAGTCATGTTTTTTTGCTGGCATAATTAGCTACGTATGTTACATTTCCGCCAACTACATTCTAAAATGTTTGTTCTACATGTTGTAACGTGTGTTACACTTCGAGGTAATATATGCTGTATACAGGGTGTTACACATTTATACTTAACAAAATAGTAAGTTTCTATGTAAAAATGTTTTATAGATGTATAAACTTCACTTGGATAACACGTTTTCATTACCTTTAGAAACTTCATAATTTATTTGGAATGTCTCGTTTATTTTACAAATAAAAATTCGTGTTTTTTTTTGTGGGATAATTAGCTACATATGTAGTAACAACGTTACACATGTTACTAGAGGGGGTTGCACATATGTAACACATGTATAGCAACGTTACACATCTTACATATAGTTGTTACATGTGTTACAACAAAACTTTACACATGTACACATGTTACATAGGAGATTAATACTGATGTAATTGTTCTGTTCATAGGTGAATGGATGTTTTGTGTTCAAGATGAAGATGATTATCAATAAATGAAGCATAGTTAGATTTTTATTAACTTATGATAGTTCTTTGATCATTTTTATATATTTAAGTTCATATATTTAAGTTCGGACTTCCTTTGACAAGGGACATGTTGTAACCGAAAGGGTGAATACTGTTAATCGAAATTTCGGCAAGAGTATTCTACCTATTAGGCGAAAGCATGATTCTCGAACTTGAAATAAGTTTTGACCACTTTGGATTAGTCTTAATTGAGTTCCAGAACATTCCAAACTTTTAAAAACAAACCTCTTTTATACTTATAAATTTTATGTGATTTATGTTTCAACATTTCTTCTTTCAACTTTGATTTTGCCACGTCATGCTACTCTCGCAACCTAAACTGCTAATATTCGTGAACTAACAAAAATTAAACTCTTTCATTGTTGTTTAGTCTATATTCATTACATTGGGATGACATGTTTTGTTATCTGAAAACTACGTGAACCATATGTGCTTACGTCACATATAATCATGCGATAATTGTACAAAATATTTTTTTAACCACTGATCAAGTCTCACCATTCTTTTTATTCGACCTTGTAGATGTCTTACAACTCCTTTGCCAACCATAAAGCAAGGAAGAACTCCTGCAAAAACTCTAAACAAAAAGATGACGACTTTTATAGCTTAGCAAATGGCCTTAGTCTACCAGACATCACAACAAGATTGGTGCTACCTTAAGCCCCAATCGCTCGGTATAGTCCAAACTCGAAGCTTCAAAACGCATCGCCTTCTCCTATAAGCACTTTAAGTCGTACGGTCCCGAACCTTTCTCGGATGACGACGGTGCCTCTAAAATGCTTGAATGGTTCGATAGCATCAATCTCTCGTTCATCAATAGCGAGTGTCACGATCAACTTCGAACTCGAAGTGCCACTGGCGTCTTTAAGTCAAGGATGCTCGAGTAGTGGAAGAATGAGATGAACGTTCGTGGGAACGAAGTTGTAACACCCCGACTGCGTAAAACAACAAACCGTGATGAAAACTCGGGGAGTCATGTTACAGGATTGTTTCAAACACATGTTATTCAAGGTTTTGTTTTCTTGAATAATTTACATTGTCTATGGATAACACAAACAAAATACAACAATTGTCTTTAAGTTTTAAAGTAAACTAAGGCCCGAGCCCATCCTACGTGCAGCATGGTGTAGCAATCATATATTAGTAGCTGAAACATATGCGAAAATAATGTCAACATTGAATGTTGGTAAGTAACATAGGTTTTGTGGCCAAAACTAATGGCTTTGAGTGTTAAAAGAAAATGTTTAAGCAATTTCAAGAGTAGCCACGAATCTTTGAAAAAAAAGTGTTTCTTTTGTAAAACCGTATGAGAAAACATTCGATTTTAAAGGAAATAGTGAATGGTTAACTTAATAACCAATTATGTCTTTGGAATACCCAATGCAAAATGTCTTGTCTTGTATAGACCATCAAAAGGACTTGTTTTGTATAACCAAAAATATGACTTGTCTTGTATAAACTAAACAAAAGATTTATCTTGTATAAACCAAACGTCTTTCGTAAAGAAAATGTCTTGTTTAAACAAAAGAGTTTTGTCTTGTATAAAACAATTCCCTTGTTGTATAAAACAAGTATGGATTGTTGGTGAATACATTCAAGCCTTGTTGACTGTCGGACAAACCTTTATAAAAATAAAGGTTTATTAATTATGTCACTCAGTTTATGTCATTCCTAGAGGTAACTTCCAAACATACCTAGGAAGCGGGAATGAGATTGTCAATCCTATGGTACCATAACATACTACTGGTCGGCGTGATCAATGTTAATGAATGTATCATTGTCATATATAACGCACCATCAAGTTTAGTATAATGTAAGCATGTTGTGTATATAAACCATGTACTATGTATACTAGGTATTTAAACCATGTATAGTATTTTGAGATCATGAAAATAGTGATAGGCACCTATGAATCACCCCAAAAAATTTGAAAAAATGTAAAAGAGGGGAACTATGTACTTACATGGATTTCGTGTATGTCTTGTTCAAATGATTAAGCAAAGCTCAATGTTTCAAGTGTTTCCTAATATGTCGGATAATATATGTTAGTGTATAATGTGACTTAATCGGAGGAACATATAGAATAAGGTTAAAAAACAAACGAGTGGAGAATCTAATGTAATATGGTTCATAATACCATACATTAGTTTGGAAGTATCTAGGAGTGTTTTGGCTTGTTACGACTTGTTAAAGTGGTTTACGCCACTTTAGCGGATCGTATGCGTAACTACGGTTTCGTATGGTTAAATAAGCCCTATGATGAGTCTAACATGTCAAAACTAGTTTAATTATGTTGTATGATCAATTTATAAGTTAAAAATAGTGACCATACATGTTTAAAACTATTTTTTTTGCCTGAAAGGGTATTTCTGACATTTTAAAAGTATATATAGTTGACTCGTCATTTGACTAATCAAACGACACGACCATAAGGTATAACCTCAGAGGGTTATTCCTTATATTATTATGGTCATATAAATGGGCTTAGTCAAATCCTAAAGTTGACCAAACTGGTCAGATTCAAAAGTTAAAGCGGAAGTCAAACTGCTCGACTTTCGACTAAGGAAAAAATGCTAAACAAGAAATGACGAGTTAGACATGTCTAATAATGTTATAAAACTGATTTGGTGTCAAAACTTTAAGTTTCAATACTCGAAAACACTTTCGTCGTAATATGCATTTTTTATGCACTTTTGACTTTTATTTCGTAAAAGTTTGACTCGTCATTTTGCCTACTAAACTTGATGATCAGAGGGTGTAATCGCAAGGGATTAACACCTTCATTATTATGATCACGTTGCAAAGTTCAGTTTGAAATTTGAGTTGATCAAAATGGTCATAATTGAAAGTCAAACACAAAGTCAATTTGTTTGACTTTTGGCTCCTAACTAGCAAAAATAATGAAAAAGACTAAGGAAGAACACTTACTTGTGTTCTAGGAATGTTTAGAACTTCAGTAGGAGGCCTCTATGAAAAAGCAAACTCAAGAAGAGAGAAGAGAGAAAGGATTTAGAAATGAGCAAGTTAACTGAGGTTCTTGCACATCTATTTATACTTGTTTCAAGCTCACAAGATCATGCCATGTGTTGACAATGATCTTTAGAGGATAATAAGTGTCTAATGGGGTGTTTGAACTAGAGAAATTGTGGCCAATTCGGTGCTAGGTGGCAGAAGATGGGTATAGATGGTAGAACTTGGTGAACAAGCAAAATTTTGCTACTAGGCACCCCTTTAGGTCTTACGGCCCGTAAGGCCTTCTGATAAATAAGTTTCAATTTTTGACAGTTTTGGCCCTCGTACTTGCATTTTCACTTGTTTGCCATTTTTAACCCTTCTAACTTGATTTTTAAGCTATATCAAGGGTATAACGGCATTTGTAACTTGGAATTTTTTCAAAAAATGTCGTGAATATCGTTTCACTCGATCATACGATTACGTATTTCGTAACTAAAATATAACAGTTTATTGAATACAAAAATGATCGAAATTGTATAATGTTCAAAAATTGTAAATGTCACTATCTCCCCTGGTTTAGGAAATTTCGTCCTGCCATTTAAACAGAGGAGACTTGTGAGAAGAGATGTGGGTATTTCGCTTTCATTTGATCCTCTCGTTCCCAAGTAAACTCTGGGCCACGTTTGGATTACCGGCGAACTTTAACAATCGGTATTCGTCTACGCTTGAGTTTCATGATTTCACAGTCCATAATCTCCAAAGGTTTCTCGATAAGGTGCATAGGGTCATCAATGTGGATTTCGTCAAGAGAAATGTGGAGGTTTTCATCGGTTAAACACTTTTTCAATCTGGACACATGGAAGGTTGGATGAACGTTCCCAAGTTCAGGAGGTAGTTTAAGTTTGTAGACCACCTTTCCGATCCTTTCAATGATCTTAAAAGGTCCCACATATCAAGGTGCAAGTTTTCCTTTATTTCCAAATCTAATCACACCTTTCCAAGGGGATACCTTGAGAAGGACATGATCACCAATTTTGAATTCCAAAGGCTTGCGTCGTTTTTCAGCAGAACTCTTTTGACGACTTCTAACTGTCAAAAGGTTATTGCGAATTTTCGGGATTTTGTATGTTGTTTCTTGAATAAGTTCAGGTCCGGTGATTTGAGCTTCACCAACTTCATTCCAACAGACAGGCGAACGACATTTTCAATTGTACAGAGCCTCGAATGGAGCAATGTTGATGCTGGAATGATAACTATTGTTGTAGGAGAATTCGACGAAATACAGATGCAAATCCCAACTACCACCAAAGTCTATCACACAAGCTCTAAGCATATCCTCAAGTGTTTGGATTCTCCTTTTGGTATGTCCATCTGTTTGAGGATGATATGCAGTGCTAAGATTTAACTTGGTTCCCATGGCTGTTTGCATGGTCTTCCAAAAATGGGATGAGAAACAAGCATCACGATCTAATATGCTGTTCAAAGGAACACCATGAGGAGATACAATCTCATCAACATAGATCTTAGCAAGTTTGTCAGTAGATAAATCCTCACGAATCGGCAAAAAGTGTGTTATTTAGTCAGATGGTCAATGATTACCCAAATGGCATCATGACCATTAGAAGTGAGTGGTAATTTAGTGATGAGATCCATAGCAATGTTCTCCCGTTTCCATACTTGTATTTCCGGTTGTTCAAGTAAACCGGAGGGAAGTTGATGTTCTGCCTTGACTTTAAGACAACTTAGGCATTTAGAAACGTACAAGGCTATGTCCTTCTTCATACCCGACCACCAATACTAGGTACGAAGATCCATGTACATTTTGTCTGCACCAGGATGGATAGAATAACGAGGTTATGGGCCTCATTCATCAATATTGTATGAAGATTGTCTTGGTTTGGAACGCACAAACAGTTCAAGAAATAGATTAACCCATCATCTTTAGTTTCAAGCTGAAGCTCAAGATTATGTGGCAGTTCATTACACATCATGCCTTAGGTTACATATGTACATTGGGCTTGGAAAACACGTGTTTGGATATCCGATTGAACGCGAACACAATGTAGTTTGACACGTTCTTTATGACTAAGTGCGTCAGCTACGACATTCGCCTTATCAGGATGGTAGCGGATTTCGCCGTCATAGTCATTCAGAAGTTCGACCTAACATCGTTGCCTCATATTTAGTTCCTTCTGATTGAATTGTGTAGTTCTTTTCATGGAAACCACACATTTGGCACCATAAAGGTAGTGTCTCCAAATTTTGAGAGCGAAAACAACAGCACCTAACTCAAGATCATGAGTTGTCTAGTTCTTTTCATGGATTTTCAGTTGTCTCGATGCGTAGGGTATAACTTTGTCTCTTTGCATGAGAGCATAGCCAAGGCCTAGATTTAAGGCATCACAATATACAACAAAGTCGTCGTTTCCATCCGGTAGGGATAGAATAGGAGCATCACAAAGCTTTTGTTTCAAGGTTTGGAAAGCTTCTTCTTGTTTGGGTCCCCACTTAAAAGGTTTATTCTTTTGAGTCAAAGAAGTGAGGGGAACTGCAATCTTGGAGAAGTTTGCGATGAAGTGGTGGTAACAACCGGCAAGGCCAAGAAATGAGCGAACTTCAGTAGGAGTAGTGGGTGTACTCCAATCCATAATCGCAATGATTTTTGAAGGATCTACATGTATACCTTGTTCATTGAAAATGTGACCCAAGAATTGAACTTACGTTAGCTAAAATTTACACTTGGAGAATTTGGCATTAAGTTGTTCTTTTTTTAGAAGTTCCATTGTTAGACGGATATGACGTTCGTGGTCAGCTCGAGATTTTGAATAAATCAAGATGTCGTCGATGAAAAAATATGAACTTATCCAAATAAGATTTACAAACACTATTCATTAAGTCCATGAAGACGGCAAGAGCATTTGTCAACCCAAAAGGCATGACTGTGAACTCATAATGGTCGTATCGAGTGCAAAAAGCAGTTTTGGGAATATCTTCTTCGAGTACACGAACTTGATGATACTTGGAACGGAGATCGATCTTTGAGAAACATGTAGCGCCTTGTAGTTGATCAAAAATATCATCAATACGAGGTAAGGGATATCGATTTTTAATCATAAGTTTGTTGAGCTCACGATAATCGATGTACATACGAAAGGATCTGTCCTTCTTTTTCACAAATAGGACAGGAGCGCCCCAAGATGAAAAGCTCGGACGAATGAAACCTTTGTCTGAAAGCTCTTGGAGTTGCTTTGACAACCTTGCATTTCAGATGGTGTAGACGGTAAGGGGATTTGGCAATTGGGTTGGCACTAGGTACAAAGTCTGTGCGAAATTCCACTTGGTGTACCAGAGATAAGCCGGGTAGTTCTTCAGGAAACACCACGGGAAAATCTCGAACAATGGGGATGTCTTGAACACTCTTACTCTTACCTTTCTCCTCTATGATATGTGCCAAAAAGGCAACATATTTCTTTTGTTGGTATTTCTGGGCTTGGGTACAAACCATTAGTTTAAGGTTACTAGATGGTTTCTCTCCATGAACTTCTAAGATTTAACCAACGAAAGAGTCACATGAATGATCTTATCAAAACAGATCACTTCAGCATGGTGTTTGGTTAACCAGTCCATTCCTAATATGGCATCACAACTCCCAAGTTGCATTGGTGTGAGGTCAACGGGAAAAAGATGGTTATTGAGGTTTAATTGGCAACTACCAATGACCGAATCGAGTACAAGAGATTCGCCATTAGCTATTTTGCTGTTAAAGGTTTTCCTAGTTTAGTTCGCGGTGTTGAAAGATAAGGCTCAAAATCTAAGGATACAAAACTCCTATCGGCACCCGAATCAAAAAGAATAGAAGCAAGCTGATTATTGGCAAGGAACGTACCGTTAACCATGTCATTGCCAGCACGAGCCTCATTAATATTCGTGTTAAATGCTCGTCCATGGGATGGATTGGCATTAACTAGCTTTGGACAGTTGTTTCTGTAGTGAGTAAGATCACCACAATTGTAGCAAGATCCAGGTGGGTAATGGGGTCGCACGGGATTTGCTTGTGGTTAAACAGGATTTGGGATTACTTGATTCGGGGTAGGAGCAGAACAACAAGTGTTGGCCAAATGACCAAACCGTCCACAAAGGGTACAATTATTGCATCGTAAATGATGTTGGTGATGATAGTTGCATCGGTTGCACAAGGGTGCGGTACTAGCATACGGTTTCTTTGCAAGAGGTTGTGCTGGTTGGTTGGGGAAACAACAACAACAACAAAATTCTTTGAAGCCTTATGCTTCCTTGATTTCTTGGAGGGTTCGGCTTTGGTTTCCTCTTGTTTATCCTGAGCAGTCTTGACAGATTGTTTATTATCGCCTTTACGAAAGAGTTTCCCCTTTCTTGACTTGAGAATCAGTTAGAGTTGCGGCTAGTTGAATAGCCTCTCTAATAGTAATTGGTTTGCTACTAGTGACTATATCTTGAATTAGGTTAGGGAGGCTATCAATGTACTTCTCAATTGCCTTATCCAAAGGCATGACCATAGTGGGACATAGCAGGCTCAACTCCTCGTATCGATCTGTGTAGGCATGATGTTTTCCATTATCTTGCTTCAGATCGTGGAATTCATTCTCGAGTTCCCTTTGTTTATTGCGTGGCAGAACTCTTTCATTATTAGAGTTCTAAGTTCTTCCCACGTTTGTGCCATGACTACATCCGCCCCTCGATCTCTCATGACTCCATTCCACCACGTGAGTGCTCTCTTTTGGAAAACACTCAAAGCAAACTCTACCTTGCGTTAGTTAGGACATGGAACACGGCGGAAAGTGCTCTGGATGCTCTCAAACCATTGTAGGAGCCTAGTAGCTCCCTCAGTCCCATTGAACTTGAGTGGTTTAGCCGAATTAAACTGTTTGTAGTTACAAGGAGTAGGTGCATTATTGCTGTTATTGTTATTGTTCGCTTGATTGAGTTGGGTCACAAGGTTTGGAAGTATCGCAGCCATTTGTTGTGCAATCAAAGCCACCATTTCGGCGTCTTGAGTAGCGTTGCAACGAGGAAGCATTCTAAAAGAGAGGTAATTATGAGAGGAAACGAGTGAGATTGATATTGGATAGTAAAAAAGAAACGTTTAAAAATATCGACAAAACATTAGGATTGTGATTGTTTATTCGTTACTTAAAATGAGCAAACGACACGGTGACTGATCAAAGTAAATGGGTTTTTGTAACGTATCGCGAAGACATGTTTTAGCCTATAAGTGGACACTCACCCCAAGAGTTCAAAGGTAAGAGTGACTGGTCCATTTAAGTGGATTTGTACGAACACTCTAGCCTTAGACAGAAAACTCAGGGTAAAGGCATCCACCCTTCCAGATTGCACGTGTTCACATTATTAAAACCTAAACTTTAACGAGATTTTGAAAACATCAAAGGCTTAAAAGGCTAAAAACAAATCATCTTAAGATAGATGATGATTTCTTGTAAAAAGTCTTGGAAAATTTTGACTTTTAATATTGATTAATGGTTTTGCATTGTTTTGTAATCATCTGAGGATAGGTGATGGTATTGTATTAATAATCTAGACGCGAGTTACCTCATGTTAGGGTCCTAGGAAGGTTATAGTCTAGGTCAAAAGCATTACTAATAATCTAATTCCCTATAGACATGGCTATGATACCAATATCTGTAACACCCTGACCGCGCAGCACAACAAACTGCGGCGGAAACGTTGGGGAGTCACGTTAAAGGAATTGTTTTAAACACATGGTATTCAAGGTTTTGTTTTATTGAATTAATAATTTACATTGTCTTTGGATAACACAAACAAAATACAAACAACTGTCTTTAAATTTTAAAGTAAACTAAGGCCCAAATCCATCCTACCTGCAGCATGCTTTAGCAATCATATATTAGTACCTGAAACATATGCAAAAATAATGTCAACATTGAATGCTGGTAAGTAACATAGATTTTGTGGTTAAGATTTATGGCTACTATTGAAATCGCTTAAACATTTACAGAGATTAACACCCAACACCCTGACCACGTAAAACAACAAACCGCGGCGGAAACGTCGGGGAGTCACATTACAGGAATTGTTTGAAACACATGGTATTCAAGGTTTTGTTTTATTGAATTAATAATTTACATTGTCTTTGGATGACACAAACAAAATACAAACAATTGTCTTTAAGTTTTAAAGTAAACTAAGTCCCGAGTCCATCCTACGTGCAGCATGCTTTAGCAATCGTTTATTAGTACCTGAAACATATGCAAAAATAATGTCAACATTGAATGCTGGTAAGTAACATAGATTTTGTGGTTAAGATTTATGGCTACTATTGAAATCGCTTAAACATTTACAGAGATTAACACCCAACACCCTGACCACGTAAAACAACAAACCGCGGCGGAAACGTCGGGGAGTCACATTACAGGAATTGTTTGAAACACATGGTATTCAAGGTTTTGTTTTATTGAATTAATAATTTACATTGTCTTTGGATGACACAAACAAAATACAAACAATTGTCTTTAAGTTTTAAAGTAAACTAAGTCCCGAGTCCATCCTACGTGCAGCATGCTTTAGCAATCGTTTATTAGTACCTGAAACATATGTGAAAATAATGTCAACATTGAATGCTGGTAAGTAACATAGGTTTTGTGGTCAAAACTGATGACTTTGAGTGTTAAAAGAAAACGTTTAAGCAATTTCAAGAGTAGCCATGAATCTTTGACAAAAAGTGTTTCTTTTGTAAAACCGTATGAGAAAACATTTGATTTTAAAGGAAACATTGAATGGTTAACTTAATAACCAATTATGTCTTTGTAATAACCAATCCAAAATGTCTTGTCTTGTATAGACCATCAAAAGGACTTGTTTTGTATAACCAAACATATGACTTGTCTTGTATAAACTAAACAGATGACTTGTCTTCTAAACCAAATGTCTTTTGTAAACAAAATGTCTTGTTTAAACCAAAGAGTTTTGTCTTGTATAAAACAATTGCCTTATTGTATGAAACAAGTATGGATTGTTGGCGAATACATTCAAGCCTTGTTGAGTGTCAGACAAACCTTTAAAATAAAAAGGTTTATCAATTATGTCACTCAGTTGCTATCATTCCCAGAGGTAACTTCCAAACAAACCTAGGAAGTGGGAATGGATTATCAATCCTATGGTATCACAACATACTACCTCTAGGCATAATCAATGTTAATTAACATATCATTGTCATATTCAACACACCATGTACTATGTATACTAGGTATTTAAACCATGTATATTGTTTTGAGATCATGAAAACAGTGACATGAACATATGATCACCCTAAAAAATTTGAAAAAACGTAAAAGATGGGAACTATGTACTTACATGGTTTGCGTATATGTATTGTTCAAATGATTAAGCAAAGCTCAATGTTTCAAGTATTACCTAATATGTCGGATAATTTAGGTTAGCGTGTAATGTAACTTAATTGGAGGAACGTTTAAAATAAGGTTCATAAACCAAAGGAGGGGAGGATCTCGTGTATTATGGTACATATTACCTTACATTCTGATTTGGAAGTATCTAGGAGTGTTTTGACTTGATACGACTTGTCAATGTGGTAAACGCCACTTTAACCGGTCGTATGCGTAACTACAGTTTCGTATGGTTAAATAAGTCTTATGACGAGTCTAACATGTCATAACTAGTTAGATTATGTTGTATGATCAGTTTATAAGTTCAAAATAATGACCATACATGTTTAAAACTATTTTTGTGCCTAAAAGGGCATTTCCGACATTTTAAAAGTATATATAGTTGACTCGTCATTTGACTAATCAAACGACATGACCATAAGGTATAACCTCAGAGGGTTATTCCTTATATTATTATGGTCATATAAATGGGCTTGGTTGAATCCTAAAGTTGACCAAACGGGTCAGATTCGAAAGTCAAACCGCTCGAATTTTCGACTAAGGAAAAAAACACTAAACTAGAAGTGACGAGTTAGACATATTATAACATGTCTAATAATGTTATAAAACTGATTTTGTGTCAAAACTTTAAGTTTTAATACTCGAAAACACTTCCGTCGTATAATGTATTTTTAGTGCACTTTTGACTTTTATTTCGTAAAAGTTTGACTCGTCATTTCACCTACTAAACATAATGATCAGAGGGTGTAATCATGAGGGATTAACGCCTTCACTATTACAATCACGTTGCAAAGTTCAGTTTGAACTTTGACTTGACCAAAATGGTCAGAACTGAAAGTCAAACATAAAGTCAATTAGTTTGACTTTTGGCTCAGAACTAGCCAAAATAATGAAAAAGACTAAGGAAGAACACTTGTGTTCTAGGAATGTTTAGAACTTTAGTAGGAGGCCTCTATGAAGAAGCAAACTCCAGAAGAGAGTAGAGAGAAAGGATTTAGAATGAGCAAGTTGAAATGAGGTTCTTACACATCTATTTATACTTGTTTCAAGCTCACAAGATCATGTCATGTATTGGCAATGATCTTTAGATGATAATAAATGTCTAATGAGATGTTTGAACCAGAGAAATGGTGGCAAATTCGGTGCTAGGTGGCAGAAGATGGGTATAGATGGCACAACTTGGTAAACAAGCAAAATTCTACTACTAGGCACCCCTTACGGACCATATGGCTTTTGGTCTTACGGTTCGTAAGGCCTTCTGATAAATAAGTTTCTATTTCTGGCAATTTTGGCCCTCGGACTTGCATTTTCACTTGTTTTCCATTTTTAATCCTTCTAAGTTGATTTTAAGCTACACGAAGGGTATAAAGGCATATGTAACTTGAATTTGTTCCGAAAATGTCGTTAATATCATTTCCCTCGATGATACGATTACGGTTTCGTTAAATAAATATAACATTTTATTGAATACGAAAATGATCAAAATTGTATAATGTTCAAAAATTGTAAATGTCACAGAAGTCGCCTTAGCCCTACCTTTGGACGAGGTGAAACAACTCATGTTAGCGGAGTTTTGTCCACCACCGGAAGTGCAAGAGTTTGAGGAAGAATTTTGGACCCTCAAACAAGTGGGTGGCGACAACCTTGCTTACACAACCTCTTTAAGCAACTTAGCATACTAGCCCCCCATTATGTCAACACACTCGAGTAAGCTATCACTAAATACATCAAGGGTCTCCCACCAATCATTCGAGATCCCATGATAGCAGCCGGACCCACCCTTGAACGAGTTGTCCTTTAGCCGTTGCACTTTATGACTACCATGCCATCACCGAAAACCCCAATGAGCCCAAGGAACCTAAAGCCTCCACCAAAACCAACAACCAAACTGATAAGAAACTCAAGTTTCAAAATCGTAACTATCCCGTGGTAGCCCCACTATACCAAACCCATGCCAACTCAAACCAAGACCACACCAAAAGGCCTATACTGTGTCTTTCCCCATGTGTAACACATGCCACTACCACCATCCAACCACCATCGCATGATGACATTGCACCACTTGCAATCGGTATGGACATATTGCATCCTCTTTATAAAGTAGTCCCAAACCACAAGGCAACCAAACCAAACCCAACCTCAACCCCAAAACCAAAATCAATGACCACCGACTAACAAGGGTCGTCCTTGCTACACGTGTGGCGATCCTAACCACCTTAGCCCCCAATGCCCATAAAACAACCTAGGTCAAGCGCAAATGCCTCGTGGATGCGCCTACAATATCAATGCGAACCAAGCATAAAACAACAATGATGTTGTGAACTGTACGTTTCTTATAAACATAATTTATGATTCGTTACTATTTGACACTGGTGTGGATAAAATTTTGTATCCGTAGAATTTGAACATTTGCTTAATGTACACGCCATGAGTTTTGGAAATCATTTACGTCGAAGTGGCCAATGCGAAATCGATCACCATTGATTCCATACTCCGCGATTTCTCCTTCTTCAACCTTCAACAACCTCAATTGAAGCTTTAAGCTTCAAAAGTTTCAATTGTTAGATCAAGGGCATGATTTTTAGCCTAAATATTTACAAAAACACTATTATACAACAATGTTTGAAGTTATTTACATTCAGAAATGTAAAATACCAACAAGTTTTAACTTAAAATAAAGGTTTTTGGGCTAAAAATATCAGAACTATTGAAGCAACACAGGGCCATGCTCCACAAGCACGGGGCCATGTGATTTGTCTGTCACTCCAAACTTTAACTGTTTATCATGTTTAACTAGCATGTTGAGCCAGAAGAGTGGTACACCTTCAACAAGCTCACAAAGCAACCAAAGAGGGAGAAGGCTCTCACTTGAAGCCACTCTAGTTCGCTATGTTGGCGCCTTGTGAGAGTCCATTGAAGAAATGACAACGGTGGAGGAGGTCATTGTGGATCAAGTGAACTACCTCACTCTTGCCCTAGAGGATGGCTTTAGGGAGATCAACCTTCTTCGTCAAAGGTTAAACATCTTTGGTGATGCCCCCGATGGAACAATTCTTACCTCAAGACGATTAATCCCACCGGGTGGGACGAAATACCCCTGGAGCCTCCCATCAACGCCTACTTTTAGGTTCTGATAAACCCCGCTCCACTCCCACAAGAGGAGGTCGACGATGAGCCCTTCATCTTCCTACCAAGGAAGATTGAGGAGATGCTCAACGACCTTTGAAGGAGCATTCCCGGAAAATAGCTCAAGGCCCCCATTTTTCGAAGACTAGTTTTGGTTTTTGCTAATCTTTCATCGATTTATCTAGGGGAAAGATATTTGGGTTAATATAATCTTATTGGGTATCCACCAACCATCTATCTTAGGACTCTAATCTTCTTGTAATTTTTATTTTTCTTTTCTAGTTGTAATGATGGATGAATCGAATGAAATTTGGTGTTTTGAGAACAAAAGTATCCGAAAATATGGAAAATGGCCAAAGGGACGTTGAAATAGCACCCCATGCACGTAAACAGACGCCTCTCAAAACAAAATCTTCAAAACAATAAGTGCAGCACGCGGCCGTGTGAGGAAGCACGTCCCCATGCCTCAAGTCTGTAAACAAAAATCTTGATTCTCGAACATTGGCACGGGGTTGTGTCCCATAGACATGCCCCCGTGCCTAGCTTCTAGAAAATTTTTGTTACTAGCTCTTTTGACATGGGGCCATGTCCCCTGAACACGCTCCCGTGTCTGCCTCCTAGAAATTTTCACAGAAACCATGATACTAGCAATTCTGACATGGGGTCGTGTCCCCAAACACGCCTCCATGTCCAGTGCCTGATCATTAGGAAATTTGTTGTTTTTAACCCACATTTAAACATTTAATCAACTTTAACCCAATTTTGACGCATTGAGAACAATGTGTAATTTAAGTGTGGGGGTAACTTGAATAGAACTTGAATTTGTTTAACCTAAATCAAGCGTTACACAAAACTCTACTTGGAACCGCTAAAACACCTCAAATCTTTTTCAAAAATATTTTTTTAGTTTGTTTTGTCTTGTTTTTAGTTTAAGTTAGAAACCAAGTTCTAAAAAGTTCAAGTTTTTAAATTTTACAACCGGAAGTGCCGTGATAAAAATAACCATATAAGAAAAAATTATAAAAAAGGCATGAAAATTCTTTTTAAAATTTGGTTGTATATATAATTTCACACTTTACCCTTTTTCCCACAAAATGTGAGTTTTGAGCCTTTACCAAGCATTCAATATCATATCTTTACTAAATGCTCACTCTTCATTTCTTGTGTGAATAACCCGTTCGGTTCATACGAATCTAGAACTTGATAAGACAACACATTAACGGTACTTACCAACAAAAACTACCCTACCCCTAACCAAAACCTACCCTTTCAAAGCCCACTTGATATTTACAAAGATTATGTTAAAAAGTAGGAGGTTTGATTACTTCTCAAGCATATGGTTGAAGTAAATTACATACCGGTTCGAGCATCTCACTTATACCTCTTTGGCCGAGTGTTGAGTGATCACTTGTGATGTGTGTGAATTTGTATATAGCTAAATGAAATTTTATAAAGGCATGTTATGCCCGAATTTATTTTTTTTCTTAAAAAGAGTTCTAAATAAATCATGTCGAATAGGATTGTAAATAAAATAAAAACAAGAAAAAAAAGGAGCTTAGATTCCCAACACTCTACAAACAAGACCCAAAAACTTTTTCTCTACCAATTCCATTAATACTAAAGAGTTTTGCTTGAGAACAAGCAAAGATTCAAGTGTGGAGGTACTTGATATGCGCCAAATGCAACATATAAGTTGTATCAAATAAGGTATAAAATCAACCCTTTTAAGTACTATTGTTGGAAAAGAGCTTAAATGTACAAAAGGAACAAAATAACTGTAGAAACCAGCATAAATACAAAAGAAGGAAAGATGATACACTATACCAACCCTCCGAGCTTCACCCCAATACCAAAAACAACAAATTAGAAGTCAGACACTAGCCGTGCCTACCCGGCATGGGGTCGTGTCCCATTCAAGATTCCAGATAGAAGAAGACAAACAAAAGCATACAAGAGACACGGGGCTGTGTCCCTTGGACACGGGTCGTGGTGAACTTCAAGATATTCAAATCTTAGATAGTACAGCAAGTACACCGGCCACAGGACCATGCCATTGACACACGGGGACGTGCAATCATCTAAACTAACAAGCTCATTAAATGAAGACAAAGAAGATGGAGGATACGGGGTCGTGCCCACCAGGCACTGGGCCGTGTGAGGCTTCTATTTCCAGCTATAAATAGGGGTGTTTGTTTCCATTGCAACTAATCCCTTGGCAACCACTTCTCTCACACCTGCCACCACTCCAACACCATCATCCACCACATTCATCCATTATCCATCTATAGAGTGTGTGTAGTAGTCTCGGGATCCAAGATTGATCGTAAGAGTTTTTGTCAAACAAAGGCCATGCTTGGCAAATCTCTTACATCACTTGGTGAAGACAAGTTATTTATGTATTATTTTTTATTTCCAAGCTTTGGTTAACTTTTTAATTAGGTATGTATTCATGACTTTAATAACTTTTTATATTGAAATTGCACTTTATTCTATCATCTCATCATGTTTTGTTAATTCACTCATTCATCGACTCTTTACAGTCTATATAAAGCGCGTTAAGTGCCTGGAAGTGGGTTAGAAGGGTGGTGTGAGTAAAGTTCTTGCCTCGTTCAATGTATAGATCCAGCGAGGACTTGATTCAATCTTATCAGGACTTCATTTGAGTCAGATAGCATCAAATCGGGGAAGTAAGAACGACTTGAATCCCTTATAAAAAAACTACTATTAAAACTTTAAACTGGCATTGTGGGACTGTATCCCTGCTGACTCGGACCAGTATGGCCGAGGGTAGCATTGCCTCCAAAAGAGGGACATGCCACATTTTGCACTAACTTACTTAATTATCTTTCAATATTCCGGCCTTGCGGGACTATATCCCTACTGACTCAAACCAATATGGCTGAGGGTAGCCTTGCCTCCAAAAGAGGGACATGCCACTTTAATTCAAATAATCTCTTAAAAAACCCAAAGTGCTGAAATCATCAAAGGATACATAAATGACGAGTCGAAACCAACTGATTCTCTCTTGTCTATTTGTTTCTTTTATTACATAGTTTATTTCTTTATTTTACTTACAAAAATCATTTTCCCAAAATTTGATTAGATAGACGTCGACGATACTCCTGTATTAAAAGCTCTTATGTCCTTGGACGACGTGTTGTAGAAAGTCATAGTGTTATATCGTGTTTTATAAATATAAGCTTGAATAAACGAGTGAAAAAGTACTTAAAATATATCTAAATATTCATACACCCTCGCTCACGTCAACATCCAATTTTGTATTCGTGAAGCACAATACTCGTCCGTCAACAAAAACAATTTGTTTGACGAGATGCAATGAGGTGCGAAAGCCAACTCGAATTGAAACTAAATGGCATCCTCCAATATCTTAACCATATTTGGATTCTAAACCATGACAACCTTCATGATCTTTTGATGAACGAAGCTCATATATCATGATATTCCATTCATCCCAGTGTGGACAAAATGTACCAAGACCTCCGTCAAAACTATTGGTGGCCCATCATAAAAAAAAGGACATTGCCCTTTACGTGGCAAAGTGTCTCACTTGTTCGAAGGTAAAAGCCGAACACCAATTTCGTTCAGTTTACTCATACAACCCGAAATCCTGATGTGAAAATGGGTATCACACCCCGGATTTCCAATCCAAATCTATACACCAGTGGGCCTGGGTGTGGAATATCGTGACGTAAAGTTGATATTATCATAGTCAATTAAACACAGCACAACAGAAGTCTTGGAATTAAATTACTATTACAAACCAAATGTTCAAAATACAAAATAATATACAGGCTTGTAATAGAAGATCCACAGGCGGATCATAAATGGTACAAAGAAAGAATATAAAACAGACTTTGGGCATATCTAGGATTTGCAAGATCCTCTATCACTACCGAGCACTTCCAGCCTATTTTCGTATTGTACCTGCAAGGTTAGTCTTTTGAAAATATGTTAGCTTTCGCTGGTAAATACATCCAACTGACTCATTTTGAAAACATTTAAAATATGTTTTAAGTGTGTATCAGCACAAAATTATAACTTGGGAAAGTTGACCGTCCAACCTTGTTAACAGATTTACATGTTTGTCCATACATACAGGGCCTGGTACGGAGACCGAGACATGATTAACGTACACACCACTTTGGACTCACGAAGGAGCCATTTCTTCCCAACCTTGTGGGAAATGCATATTGAGCGTCTATCGGGTGTATGCCTACACTCGCGCTAAGGTCGTGGCCATTTTCTATTGTAATGAGCCGAGGATATCCAGGACACGGTAGTTAACCCCCGATGTTTAAGTTATCAAACAAAACTGATTAAAACAGAATATGCGGATTTACTAGCCACAATCCGGCATTCAATTGATCCCATTTCCGACCAAGCGGTAATAATTTACCGTAAGCCAAGCCTGTATAAGGGAAATAAGTCGAGAGTATTTACCTAAGCTAGTCTTCTTTTAATTTAATAACTCAGCCGTACACAAAAGTACTAAGTGCAGATAGCATTTACCAGCAAGTCTCTAGTCTTGATTATGGCATAAACTAACCAATTAAATACTAACGGTCTTATTTAATCGTAGACTTAGACCGACTAGCGTACTTGATCAAAGCGTATAACGCTAGATTAAACGATGATTGGATAGAATGTAGTTTAATCGTAACAAGTACCTTGACTTGTGTAATATGGATAAACTATAAAAATTCTGGATTTTGAGACTTAAATGACAAGGTTAGACCCGTTCCGGTTAATTTTCGTAAACTAGTTACATATGCTTAACCGTACGCATATCAGTGACATCGGGTAACCGAATAAGTCATGGACAAGTTCAATATGCCATTATACTTTAAATAAGTTGTAATATCAGTAGGATATCAACTTATATGCCCGTTAAGGTTTTAAAATGAAACTATGCCTCATAAGAGCATTTTGATAATTTTATACCTCATAAAAGGAACTTGAATATAATTTAATGTTATAACTGTAGGTATTCTAGAAAAATAACTTATTTATGATATAATATCACTAGGATATTAATTATACGTGTAAATTATCTTTTACGACCAAACTATGCATTGAATGGGCATTTTGGTCATTTTACACATAGTTTAGGAATTATTTGGGATTCTGAGTTTATAATATGTACCTACTATAAAAATATTTAAAATGGGTTTTAAAATCAGTAGGTAATAAGTCTTGGTTGGTAAATATGGTTTAAAACCATACTATGTGCCGAAACGGCGCTTATGTCGTAAATGACGTTTTATGCAATGTTTAATGAAAACGGATGTTAAGGTCAGATTAAAATGTCTTAGATATGTTACTTGTGCATAAACTTAGATTCTGATTATGATCATGTAGTATAACCTAAATCGGGTCAGAATCGAAAGTCAAAGCAGAAGTCAAACTTAAATTCTAACTAATCTAAATCGGATCAGAATCGAAAGTCAAAGTAGAAGTCAAACTTAGATTCTAACTAATCTAAAAGCGGTCAGAATTGAAAGTCAAAGCAGAAGTCAAACTTCGCGACTTTCGGTTGCGAACCAACCCTAGAACTGAAATTGACGAGCCGAACATGTTCTTACATGTTCTAATAATTATTACCAACTTGTTTAAGTGTTAAAACAGGTTTCATAACATATATAAGATCAATTTATGATTTTTCCAAAAAAATGGCCTATTTGACTTTTTAATATCATAGCTTTGACCCGTCAATTGGTCTAGTAAACGTGAACTTCAGGAGGTACCCTTTATAGGGACTAACACCTACCTTATTACAATCACTTAGCCATGTTCATTACGAACAATGGTTGGAGCATAATGGTCTTAACCGAAAGTCAAGGGGTTTTCCGTAAAACGCTTGACTTTTGGCTATAAAAGCCTATAATGCAAGAGCAAGAAACACTTACAAGAGGTTCCTAGAATGCAATCGAACTAAGTTGGATGCTCCTTTCAGTTAGGAACTTTCAGAGGAGGGAGAAGAGTTGAAAATGAGAAAGGTGCAAGTTCAAAGGTTGAAATTTGGCACCTATTTATAGTTGGAGAGCTCAAAGGAGGTTATGCCAGGTGTTAAGGGCTGTAAGAGGAAGCTTACAAGTGTCCCAAAACGTGCCATAACTGTTTAAAAGTCCCTGGTTTCGATTTAATGGTTTTTGGCACCTTTGTGTGGTGGCCAAGTTAATTTTCTGCACGAGAGGCCAGGCCTTTGCCTATCGCGCCCCGCGAGCGCCCCATGTCAGGTTTCAAAATTTGCCACATTTAGCCCCTCAACTTATTAAACCCCTTTAAACCTTCTAAAACACCTTTTTAGCACTTTTAGCCCTTTGTAGCCAATACTTGGCGTACCCGGGATTATTCCTGGACATTGTCGAGCTCTTGGTTCATTAAAAGGTCACTCAGAGGTATAAATTAGCATGTTGACACTTTTAACCCCTCCATTATCCAACTTTCACATTTTTACAGAATTAACCTCTCTCGTCCAACAACGGGCACACATGAGAGTTAGGACTTTGTAAAGGATCATTCAGAGGCTCATTTTATGCATTTTGACATATCAGTCACTCAGAGGCTAGGCATGTTGACATATCAGTCACTCAGAGACCAATGTTTAAGCATGTTGACATATCAGTCAGTCAGAGACTAGGCATGTTGACATATTAGTCACTCAGAGGCCAATGTTTAAGCATGTTGACATATCAGTCACTCAGAGGCTAGGCATGTTGACATATCAGTCACTTAGAGGCCAAGTTTTGAGCATGTTGACATCTTTAGTCCCTATTAGTCTTTAATAGACTTTTAAAAAATACAACACGTGTCACTATACTGCTGGACACGATTTTACAGGGTGTTACAATGGGAGGGCATTGTTATGGATTTCATTACAAGCTCCCACGAGCATTTTCTCGACATGATAATACTTAGGTAATCGTTAATTGCTTGACCAAATTGACTCATTTTC
Organism: Scalesia atractyloides; assembly: GCA_947069175.1. Classification (NCBI taxonomy): domain Eukaryota; kingdom Viridiplantae; phylum Streptophyta; class Magnoliopsida; order Asterales; family Asteraceae; genus Scalesia; species Scalesia atractyloides. Next base: position 63,539,231 of record CAMTDV010000008.1, read on the forward strand.
ACCCCATCCGCGAAGATTATCGAGTTGAGATATTGGCTCATATCTACACCGTAGAAATCATCAGTCATCATGGTACTCCTCTCGACATCATCTACGATCGCGATGGTCGATTCAATTTCCACTTTTAGGAATCGTTTCAAACCGCTTTGGGCACTCAACTCAATCTTAATATAACCTTCCATCCTCAATCCGATGATCAGACAGAACATACTATCCAAACCCTCGAGGATATGCTTCGTTCTTGTGTCATCGATTTCGTTGGCAATTGGGATGTACATTTACCATTGGCGAATTCTCATACAACAACAGTTATCACTGTAGTATTAAAATGGCACTAGCACTTTATGGTCGCAAATGTCGTTTGCCTATTTGTTGGCATGAGATTGGAGAAGCACAAATCACTGGTCCCCAGCTCATCTAAGAGATGACAGATAAAATTCTACAAATAAGGGACAACCTACTCAAGGCAAGAAGTCGATAAAAGAGTTACGCTGACAAGCGATGCAAACCTTTGGAATTCAACGTCGGTGATCTTGTACTCCTCAAGGTATCTTTTTGGAAAGTAGTAGTTCGTTTTGGAAAGAAAAGAATACGTAGGTCCTTTCAAGATTCTCAAAAAGATTGGAGGGTGGCTTATCGACTCGACTTACCTCAAGAGCTCAACATCGTTCATCTAACTTTTCATGTGTTGAATCCCAAGAAGTGCCTTGCCGACGAAGGACTTCAAATTCCACATGACGACATACGTATCAATGAGTCTATGCACTTCATCGAGAAACCGATGGAAATCATGGATCGCGAAGTCAAACAACTCCGACGTAGTCATACTCCTATTGTCAAGGTACGTTGGAAAGGAAAGAGTGGTGCCGAATTTGCTTAGGAGCGCGAGGACGAAATGAAGACCAAGTACCCCCACATCTTCCTAGAGTCTTTCTCTTGAATAAATTTCGAGATGAAATTTTCTAAAGAAGGGGAGACTGTAACATTCCATATTTTTCGATTCTTTTTCATTTATTTGGAATTTGTATTTCAGTTTTTTATCTTGTAATTCCGGGATTTGATCATAATGGAACTACATTTATATCATTTCCTTTATCATAGTTGCATACTACGTAAACATTCATGAATACGTGTTTAATATGAAACCATACATCGAGAATATATCACTATTTTATCCCATCGTTCTTGTTAGGATGATGTATACATGGCTACCTAATTATTAAGTTTCTGATATGCGTTAGGATTAAAAAATGAGGGTTTTATAAAGTTGATATCCAGGCTTGTCATTTGAACGGTTATTTCATAAAATATCCTTGCACATGTCTAACATGTGACACAGATTTAACAGTAACTTGGATGAAGTTAGTGCAGTGGATTAAAACCACAATAAAATATAAACAATGATATTAAAATTATAAGACATTTGAACTTTGTAAATAATAATAATAACCACTAAACTATATAGACCACAATCACAATTTACTCTAATTTTTATCTTATAATGCAGTTCAAGAGTCTGAAAAAGTGGTGACAAGTTGAAAGAAAGGCCAGTTGCATGTTCGCCACCTACAGATTTAGCTACCAGAGTTTTCGGACATTAAATGATATTATTCACGACGATTTTGGCATCATCCTATGAATTAACTTTTGTCGGAATTTGGCTCCCAACAAATATTTAGATTATCGAACGTTATAGAACTTTTGTGGGTCAAGTTTTATTTAAACAGGCTCCAAACATCAACTAAGGGATTGACCCGGTCCAAACATGGTTTGGTGATGACTTGAGCATCGTGAAAGATGGGTCCCATGGTGTGTGTACGTTTCTTGACCCTGAATCTTACCCACACTTGGTGTTATTTTAATAAAGGGTTGTTTTTTTTCCGTCCAGTCTTCTTCACTATCAAACAAAAAATAAGCATAAAATAATTCATAGTCATTTTTCACATCTAATTGTTACAATTACAAACACTCCTATATCTGGGATTAAGATAGACAATTAATAGAATAGATTTGAGGTGGAACAAGTTATTTATACCTTAACAAACAATTTAGATAAGTAACATAATAGATTTGGGGCAAAGTTGACTTTTTTATGTATATATGAATATATGTAGAGGAAGTATCGAATACAAGGAGGCTTTTTTCATTTTAGTAAAAAGTGTATGAACTATTTTAAATGAGCACAAATTAAACGATGAAGATTAAATTGTTGCACAACTCAAATCATTTCTTAGGTAAAATAGGGGTGGATTGGCAAAAATATAAAAATAAAAAATAACCACCTGTTTTCATGGGTTAAATATAGTTCCACCAGTTTTTTTTAATCAAATAAATTTTAAATGTTATATTATTTTAAAAAAAGAATTACATCATAAAATAGAGAATTTGTTATCCTAATTTGAGTTTAGCATTGCTATAATTATTTAAAAATTATACATGATTATAACACCTGATACATAATTATATAACAATGTAGTACGTAATTATATATCTTGGTAGTACGTAATTATATAATCCTGGTACTTAGTTACATATGAACATTTATATACCCCACCTAAAATACAATTATATATGAATATTTAAGAACTTCACATAAAATGCGCATGTCATATTCTGGTTCCTATAATTGTATGAAAAACCTTTTTTACAAGGATTATATATCTAGCGGTGGTTATTGTACATAAATGTCAATATAACTAGTGAAAATACATGTTCTATACAACGGGGTTTCGGCGGTTTGGTTTAATTGAAAATATCACATGCAAATATTAGAACTTGAGACACTCACATGGTATTAATGCTGATAAACTTCGAAAGTTCAAAACATTTTTATGTGTATATGACGTGGTGGAGCGTAAGTATAATTTTTTAACATCTATTTAGCACTTTTACTCGATTATCAAGCTTTAAATTTATAAAACACGAAATAAAACTATCACTCTTTACAACACATTAGGACAAATGAACCCATCGTTGGTGTAGTATAGTGATAGTAAGATACCGAGGTCGTCTAAGGACACAAGAGCTTTTAATACTGGAATGTCGTCAACGTCTATCAAACCAAATTTTTAGAGAAAAGATGTTTAGTAAATAAAGATTAAACAGAAAAGAAATAAAAATATTAAAAAGAAACAATAGACAAGATAGAATCACTTGGTTCTGACTCTTCTTTTACGGATCCTTTGATGATTTCCGCACTTTGGTTTTTTAATAGATTATCTTAGTTATAGTAGCATGTCACTCTTTTGGAGAAACGCTACCCTCGTTCATATTGGACTGACTCAGCAGGGATACAGTCCCGTAAGGTCAAAATATTGAAATATAATTAAGTTATTAATGAAAAATATGGCATGTCCCTCTTTTGGAGGCAACGCTACCCTCGGCCATATTGGTCTGAGTCAGCAGGGATATAATCCCGCAAGGCTAGTTTAAAGTTTTAATAGTAGTTTATTTATAAGGGATTCAAGTCGTTCTTACTTCTCCCGATTTGATGCTATCTGCCTCAAAATAAGGCCTAATAAGCTTGAATCAAGTTCTCGCTGAATCTGTACACTGAACTAGGCAAGCTTTTACCCAAACCACCATTCTAACTCATTTCCAGGCAGTTAACGTGCTTTATAAAACCGTAAAGACACGAATGAGTGAGTGAATCAACAAAACATGAATAGATGATAAAATAAAGTTCACTTTCAATATAAAAACTAGTTATAAAAGTCATTAATACATACCTAAATAAAAAGTTAACCAAAACTTGGAAATCAAAAGTAATACATAAAAGATCTGTATTCACCAACTAATGTAAGAGATTAGCCAAGCATTGCCTTTGTTTGACAAAAAACTATTACCATCAATCTTGGATCCCGAGACTACTACACACACTCTAAAGATGGATTATGGAGGAAGTGGCTGATGATGGTGGTATAATGGTGGTGGAATGGTGGTGAAACGCACACCCCTATTTATAGCAGGAAACAAGCCTTTTGCACGGCTCCGTGCCCAAGGGGTACAGCACCGTGTCTTCTTCTTCTCTATCTTTATTTAATGAGGTGTGTCAGTCTGTATGCTCACACGGCCTGTGTGTTAGAGGGCACGACCCTGTGGCCTTGCACTTGTAATACTAAAGGAGATTTTATATATCTGGGAGTTGACAATGGCCCGTATCCCATGTACATGGCCCCATGCCTCTTGTCTACTTTTGTTTGTCTTTTTCTTCATGGACTTTGGAATGAGGCACAACCCCATGCCTTGGTGGCACCGCCCATGCTTGTCTTTTGATTTGGTTTTTTGGTCTTGGGTGAAGCTTGGAGGGTAGGCATGGCATGTAATCTTCTCTTGTCTTGTATTTATGTTGGTTTTTTCTGTTAATTTGTTACTTTTGTACATTTAAGCTCTTTTAATCCTAAAAATCAAAAGTAAAGAAACACACTTTTTCCAACATTAGTGCATAAAAGGGTTGATTTTATACCTTATTTTATATTATTTATAGGTTGCATTTTGTGCATATCATATACCCTCACACTTTAATCTTTGCTTATACTCAAGAAAAACTCTTTAATATTGGTTACACACCTAAATGGAAGAGGTAGAGAAGAAGTTTTTGGGTCTTGTTTTAGAGTGTCGGGAATCCAAGTTCTTTATATTCTTCTTTCTATTTTATTTACTATCCTATTCGTCATGATTTATTTAGAACTCTCTCTTTTTTTAAGAAAAATATTTTTTAGCATAACATGCCTCTTAAAATTTCATTAAGCTATATATAATTTCACACACCTCACAAGTGGTTACTCAAGACTCGGCCAAAAATGTATAAGTAAAACGCTCGATCTCGTGTGGAACTTACTTCTACCATATACTTGACAAGTAATCAAACCTACTCGTTTTTAACATAATCTTTGTAAATATCAAGAGTACTTTAAAAATGGTAGGTTTTGGTTAGGGGTAGGAATTTTTATTTGAAAAGTGACTAAAGGCATAAAAATACCGATTTTCTTTTGAAAAATTGTTTGTTTGTGACTTTAGTTACAAACTTTACAAACTATAAGTTGTAAGCAATAAATTTAGAACCTGCTTAATTTATTTTAAGCAACTAGGATGTGTTTTTTTAATAAAATAATATTCATAAGACATCTAGGTCACAATTTTATATATTTCAAAAAAACCGAATTTTTAAGAAAATAAGGGGTGTAAAAGTAAAAAAGTTTAGGGTGGTGGGTGATTGTTGTAAAATTTGTATTTTACAGGTTTTGAAATGAAAAGTTTAGGCTCCAAAGGGTTAACTAAGTGATTTTTAGTTTTGGTGGGGAGATAAAAAGAAAAATAAGGTTGAAACGGAAAAGGTTTATAGTCCTAATGCCTCAATCATTTATTTACTCGAATTAGTCGGTAAGGACCAGGAATACATTATCTTGTCAAGTTCTAGATTCATAATAACCATATGGGCTATCACACAAGAAAAAAAAAAGTGGGCATTTAGTAAAGATATGGTATTGAATGCTCCGTAAAGGCTCAAAACTCACAATTTGTGAGAAAAATGGTAAAAAGTGTGAAAATATATATACAATCAAATTTTAAAAAGTTTGTCATGACTTTTTATAAATTTTCTTATATGTTTCTTTTTATCACAACGCTATCGGTTGTAAACTAGTAAAAACAAAAATTTTTAGAACTTGGTTTTCTAACTTAAACTAAAAACAAGACATATAAATAAAAATATTTTTGAAAAGACTTGGGTGTTTTAGGGGTTCCAAGTAGAGTTTTGTGTAAGGATTGTTTAGGATAAGCGATTCAAGTTTCCCCTACAGTTAAATTACAACATTGTCCTCAATTTGTCCAAAATGGGTTAAATTTTATTAATGTGTAAATGTGTGTTAAAAACAATAAAATTTTTAGAAATTAACTACTGGACACAGGGGCGTGTTAGGCAGGCACGGACCCGTGTAAAAAGTGCTAGTAACATGGTCTTACAGAATGGTGACACGGGGGCGTGTTAGGTAGGCACGACCCCGTGTAAAACGTGTCAGTATTGAAAACTTTTAGAAGATGGACACAAGGACGTGCTTAGAGACACGGCCCCGTGTGACAGGTACATAAACAGAAATTGTTTCAGCAGTGTAGAGGCACGGGGGCATGCTTATCTTACATGGCCCCGTGCTGAACTTATTGTAATGAAGATTTCGAGTCGGGGGGCTTCTGTTTGCGTGCATAGGCCTTTGGTTCAACGTCCTTTTATCTTTCCACACCATTCCACAAGTTTTAAACTTTAAATTTCATTCCATGAAATCCTTTCATCGTCCGATATCAAACTAGAAAGACAGAAAATAAAAAACACAAAATAGATTTAGGTTCTAATAGATAGATTTTAGTAGATACCCCCAAAAGATTTAAACCACATAGCTCTTCACCAAATAAAACAATGAAAGATCAACATAAACTTGAAACTAGTTTTTGGTTGATAAGGGCTTCAAGCTATTTCGGGTGTGCTTCCTCATAGATCGTTGAGCATTTCTTCGATCAGCATTGGTAGGAAGATGAAGGGCTAATTGTTGATGTCCTCTTTTGGGAGAGGAGCAGCGGCCACCATAACCTGATAAAAGGCACCAATGGGAGGTTCTATGGGTATCTCATCCCACCCGGACAGGTTAATGATCTCATAAGCGAGGTTCCAATCGGCTTGTGGGAGGATCAGATCCATAGGGGGAACCACTAGAATGTTCAACCTTTGGTGTAAAAAGTTGATTTCCCTAAAGCTACTCTCCAAGGCTAGTGTGAGGTAGTTCACTCGGGCGATGAGGACCTCCTCCACCGTCGTCATTTCCTCGATTGACTCTTTTTGTGCGCATAAATAGTGGACAAGGGTTGCCTCAAGTGAGAGCCTTCTTCCCCTTCTGTTGTTGCGTGAGCTTGTTGACGAAGTATCGGTCTGCTGGCTCAACATGCTACTTTAAACAAGACAAACTATTAAACTTTGGACTTACAGACAAGCCACACGGCCCCGTGCCTAGCAGACACGGCCCCGTGCTGCTTCAACAGACTCGATTTTTCATCCCATGAACTCTTATTTTAAGTTAAAATCTATTAATTTTTCACATTATGGCCGTCAAGAACTTAAAACAGTGTTGTAAAACATTAGTTTTGCAAGAGTTTAGGTTAAAAGTCAAGTAATTATTCCAACGATTGAAGCTTCAAGCTTTAATGGAGTTTGTCGGAGGTTGAAGAAGAAGAAGAAGAATATGACTAAAAGCAATGTTGTAGAAATCGCTAGGCACTAGTCGGACGGTGAGGTACCGCCTAGGGATTAATCGGATTGAACTTTTTATATATAATTTTGCAAATTTATAAAAATATAGAGTTAATTTGATACAATTTATATATAAATATACAAGTTTGGGAAAGATATATAAATTAGTGAATGATAGAAGGGTGTTAAATGTTAAAAAACCCAAACATAATACAACCTAACCCCTTACCCACGTTCATCATGTCGCTATTTTGCAAATCTTCATCGTTCAGCACATACAAAAACAAAACACAAACCCTAATCCCTAAATTCCCTTCATCTAAACAATTATTTCTTCAATGGGGTTCGATTTTGAACAATGGATACGGATGCAGGTCTGATTTTGGTTCAAATCGAGGTAAGAACTCATTCCACTCGATAGATTTGGTCCGATTTTGACCCATTATGATCCAATTTTGACTTGTTTTTTTGACCAACTAGTCAGATTTTAGATGATTTTGACCGATTTTGACTTTTACCGCCTAAGTTGACCGATTCGGGATAATCCGGGCAGTGGACCTCCGATCAGCGCCTAGGCGCCGATTAATCAGCTACCTAATCTGATTTCTACAACACTGACTAAAAGTGGCAAAGACAAGAAGGTTTAAGGAAACCTTTTTTAAGAACATACCTTTTTGGGTATGTGTGTGAAATCTAGAAGGATCTTTGTCTTTGGAATGGGTACAAACTTTCTGCTCATGGCTGACTTTATAGAAAGTGTTAGCACGTTAGAACGGCCCCGTGTCTGGGAGGCATGGGCCCGTGACTCTATAACGAGTCAGAGAATGTTTTCTGTTGTGAGCACGGGCAATGCCAAGGGAGGCATAGCCCTGTGTTGGACTAGTACGGGATGCACGACCCCCTCATGGACTGAGAGTAGATGAAGCACGACCCCATGCTTAGGTAGCACAACCTGTGTCTCTTCGGGATTATTAAGTTTTGTCAGTATTTTATGGAACCTTATGTTATCTGGAGGTTCCTTATTGGTAGGGACAACGCCGAAGTGCAGAATGTACCTTAGGATCTTATGAGATATACGAAAATGCAAGAGGTTGTCGGAATGGAAGAAACCTAAGCTATACATGGGTGGGCTAAACCCACCTTTATTTGCCTTTTCCGGGCTCTTGTTAAAGAAGGTGTGAGTTGACTCGCTCTGGTCTATAAGGTCGTTGGCACAAGCCATTAAAAAGTCCTTCATTGCGTGGTTGATACAAGGACGACTATCGCCTTCATATTCACAAGGGGTTGAGGCACACGTAATGGCTTCAGTTTTTCCTTTTCCTGAATGGGGCCCCATCGAATCGATTTTCGATTTTTCTCCTTTTTATCATCCATTGATGAATATCGTGCCTTAATCATGGATTCTATTTCTTTGAGTCTTTGGAGAATCCTCTTTTCTATTTGACATATATCTTCCGAATTTATGTCTTCCAAGGAAGAGGGTTGATGGCATTCAGGTGGATGGTAGTTATCGTTTTACTCCCGCCCATATTAAGGTGATCGTCATAAGAAAACGATGGGTCTATTAGGTAGTGGGATCAAAATTTAGAATGGGACATTCTAAATCTTAATGGATTCCACCACATAATCGATAACATTTATCGTAAGAGTGGCGGGGTAAAAATAATCATTAACATCCATATTCGCCAGATGAGATTTTAACCATTGGGATCACACGGTTCTATTTTCTAGAAACTGGAGGTAGACACGACCCGTGTAGGTGGCACACGGCACTGGGCTGCAGCTTTTGTCTCGCAGAAAACAGAGTTTATGTTACTTGAATTAGGCACGACCCCGTGTTTGATCAGGCACGACCCGTGTTGATCTTGCAAATAGAGAAAAGAAGAAAAACCTAAAAAGAAAAACCAAATTTTTAGAGAAAAGATGTGTAGTAAATAAAGATTAAAAAGAAAAGAAATAAAAATATTAAAAAGAAACAATAGACAAGATAGAATCACTTGGTTCCGACTCTTATTTTACGTATACTTTGATGATTTTCGCACTTTTAGTTTTTTTAATAGATTATGTTAGTTATAGTAGCATGTCCCTATTTGGAGGCAACGCTACCCTCGGCCATATTGTTCTGAGTCAGTAGAGATACAATCCCGCAAGGATGGTTTAAAATTTTATTAGTAGTTTATTTATAAAGGTTTCAAGTCATTCTTACTTCCCCCGATTTGATGCTATATGTCTCAAGAAAAGTCATAACAATCTTGAATCAAGTTCTTGCAGGATCTGTACGCTGAACAAGGCAAGCTTTTACCAAACCACCAGTTAACGTGCTTTATATAGACCGTAAAGACACGAATGAGTGAATCAACAAAACATGAACAAATGATCGAATAAAGTTCACTTTCGATATAAAAGACTAGTTATTAAAGTCATTCATACATAACCAAATAAAAAGATAACCAAAGCATGGAAATCAAAAGTTATACATAAATGATATGTCTTCACCAGGTGACGTAATAGATTAGCCAAGCATTGCCTTTGTTTGACGAAAACTATTACGATCAATCTTGGATCCCAAGACTACAGCACACATGCTAAAGATGGATGATTGAGGAATGTGGCGGATGATGGCGGTATTATGGTGTTGGAGTGGTGGCAGGTGTGAGAGAAGTGGTTTGCCAAGGGATGGATTGCAAATGAAACAAGCATCCTTTTTTATAGCTGGAAATTGGTCTTTCACACAGCATCATGTCTTCTTCTTCTTTGTCTTCATTTAATGAGTTGTGTAAGTCGGTATGCTCACACGGCCCGTGTGTAAGAGGGCAGGGCCCCGTGGCCTTGTACTTTCTGTATAGACATTTGTATATCTAGGAGTTGGCCATGGATCGTGTACATGGGACACGTCCCGTGTCTCTTGTCTGTTTCTATTTGTCTTTTTCTTTATGGACTTTGGAATGAGGCACGACCCCATGCCTTGGTGGCACGGCCTCGTGCTTATTTTCTGATTTGTTGGTTTGGTCTTGGTGTGAAGCTTGGAGGGTAGGCAGGACATGTCATGTTCTATTCTTTTGTATTTATGTTGGTTTTTGCCGTGAATTTGTTTCTTTTGTATATTTAAGCTATTTAAATCTTAAAAATCCAAAGTATACATAAAAGGGTTAATATACCTTATTTGATATAATTTATATATTGCATTTTGTGCAAATCAGTACCCACCAAATGTAATTAATCTATCAATAATGTATACGATCAATGATCTTTAAATAAAAATACAATTAATTTTGTGTAGAATTAAATATTATATATATAAAACAATTTAGAAAATAAATTGATAAAAATACTACATTAATGAAATAGTGACGTGAGTAATTTTAAAGTTGTTATAAATATAAACAGAAAGAAATATTAAAAAAAGCAAAACACTTGTAGGATTAAATTAAATATCAATCAATCTGTTTACATAATTTAATATGAAAATAATATTATATTAATGAAATAGTTACGTAAGGGAAATAAATAAAAATAAAAGCAAAGAATGAAACTTATACATTTATCAATCGACTTACAGAATTTAGTTTGATAATCGTATTATATTGATGTAATAGTGAAGAGAAATAAATTAAAGAAAAACAAAGAATGAAAAAAGCATAAAGTAGAAGGCGTAAAGCTTAAAAGAAAAAAAATCTAAGTGATCTAATCATATATAGCCATTGTATATCAATCTTGCAATTGTATTATTTATAATAACCACGTATCAGATTATCTAATCACGTATCATATTATATAATCACATACTATATGTTTTTTTAACTGCGTATCACGTGATAAGTTATATAAGCACATACCATGTCATACTAATCATCTATTGTTTATGAAAATTACTCCTATTCACAATTTTACTAATTCTATTTATGCTTAAGACACAAAGGAGAAGGTGTAAAGCATAAAAGAAAAAAAATTCTAAGTGATCTAATCATATATAGCCATTGTATATCAATCTTGCAATTGTATTATATATAATAACCATGTATCAGATTACTTAATCACATATTATATTATATAATCACATACTATATGTTTTTTAACTGTGTATCACGCGATAAGTTATATAAGCACATACCAAGTCATAGGAATCATCTATTGTTTATGAAAAGTACTATTCACAATTTTACTAATTCTATTTATGCTTAATAGTATTGTACTTTGTGTTGTGTTAATGGTTTCCTCGTGCTCATAAAAATCACAAAAGCAACTTTTACTTTTGTTTATTAACTAAAACCTTTTGCTCTCCAAACAATTTTTATGTATGCATAATCTGAAATTACACGTGGCTTTAGGTAAAAATACACTAATTTTAACGTTATTTAACTAATTTCATGAAAATGACGTTAAAAGAGGAGGATGGTTGATCATGCATCATGTGGTGGCACTGATAGCCGAAAGACAAGTGAGTACATGCACTAATTGGCTTTTGTCTTAATTGCTGAGTGTTATGTGCCTAATGTCCTCATGCAAAACTACTATCGAGCCGGGGGTCTCACTAAAACAGCCTCTCTATTTCTACGAGGTATAGGTAAGATTGTCTACGTCTCATCAGACCCTACCTTAGTTTTGCTATTGATGAAATTTACTGAGTATGATAATAATAATATTTTAAATACTTTGTTTTACCTATTTATAATCACGTATCATGTTCCATAATCGAGTTTCATCATAAGAAAGAAAAGAAAACTATTTAACACTATAGTCACATTAAATATAATAAAATTATTTATTTTGTTTTATGACTTTAAAAATAATATACCAATAAAAGGTTATTGAACTTTAAAATTGATTTTATAGTATGACTTTAAAAAAAATAGAAAGTTATTTAATTATAAAAAAAATTGGTGATTTAAATTTATACCTTAAAAAATCTAACAATGGTGCATGTTTTGTTTTTCTTTGCTTCCATCAATATTTTAGGTAAGCATTGATTTGCATTTTGTCTACCGTAAATTTCGGATCTGGTGGGTTTAGACAAAAGTTTGGATAAGATAAAGCCAGTTCGGTAGAAATCTCGTAAAAATAGTCAAAAGTAGAAAGATCCATTAATACCGAAAGAGCATACAACGTTGACACGCTGGAGATAGCATCAACATATCTCTCCAGCCAAACTCACAAAACTTAACAACTAATGAACACATGACCCTATTTATACATGAAGTTTGATGAGGATGAACACATCCGTGCAGATGAGTCTCATCTGTATGAACGAGATCTCATCCTCTCGAAGGTCTCATGTGTTCGAATCTAACTCGTAGCTATACAATATTTAATTCACGCTTTATCTAGCTTATTCGCATAGTGGCGAACTCACAAAATATGCACTAACGATTTCCCAATTGTGCGTCACTGTCGAATTTTGATCTTCAAATATGAGAGCAGTGTTTGAATATTTTGCAACTTCAATCAAGTAATTGATGATTCGATAATTCCCAATTGATTGATGATTCGGTTTGCATTATCTTTGATAAGTTCCCCCCTGAGTACTTTGTTTGCACGGTTCCTGATCTCCTCTGATTGCTTAACTACAATGTTCACGAATAAACACCAACTTAAAATGACATAAAGTAGCTTCCTAGTTTCGACTTTAATCACATCTGCGTTTGATTTTTTATTTTTCCCATCTTGCTCTAATCTTTAATCTTCAAAACCCAACCGACAATTGATAGAAACTTTGAATCACTACACCAGTAAAATTCAAGTCTGTGAATACCCACAAAAACCTGAATTCCCGTTTTTCGTAATCACCTTTAAGCACACTCCTGAATGACTGATTAGTGTAAATGGTGATTTGCACAATAAGCAAATCTTCATCGGATAAGAAACCATCTGACAACACACTGTAATCTAAGAAATATTCTTTCACAATCAAATTCGTACTCTTCCTCTTTAGTCACGATAATAGATGTATAGTCTTCTGTGTTAGTCCCGGTAGCAACTTAATCTACAAACATTCTCATTCCCCAGTGATAGTCCGATAAACAACTCATCTACTCAAAGATTAGCCATTTTAACACTTTAGATTATCACAGAACTATCAGGTAAATTTTTGAATGCCCTTTGATATCTTTGAAGTATCAACAGTACTGATGCATCTTCCTGATGCTAATCCTGCTATCCGGGTTGTACGAAGACTCGGGACTCAAACCCTAAGAAATCAATCACGATCTAAAGAATTTGAACTTCTTATGATCACGGACTAATGAATCCAGATCCTATGCATCCCCGGGAAATCTGAAGTTGGATCCACCCGAATACTGTTCCATGTCTTTCCCGTCTGAATTTCCAAAAATGTCCAAAACATTATTTAAAAAAAATTGCATCCATTACCACAAAACCTGCCAAAATCTCATAGCCGAACTTATGCACCTGAAGAACACGTTAAAATTAACTGTCAACATAAAGGATGGTGAATTCACATATTCAAATCATACATAATTGATTCAAGGAAAAACTTTCTTGTTATGTGTTTAATAATAAAGCATCCATATAATTTAAGAAAGTCAAATTTTATTTCCTTTACAAAAATCCGAGGTTCAGCCATCGCAAGCGTTTTCTGAAAACCTTTGATACAAAAACATCTTCCCAAGGTTTATATACTAAATTGCTAGCATCAAATGTTCATATTCGTAAGCTTGCATCGCTTGACTTAAGTCGGAGCTACTGATCACGACGGGATGGTCAACCCGATAGATCTATCAACAATTCTACGTATACAATATTAATGATTAAATGACAAAATTTGCGCAAGTGCCCACAATGGGTCACTTATAACGCCTTCCTCATGTACAATATATATATATATATATATATATATATATATATCCTACTAAAATTTGATAAATTTAATGTTTTGTGTTGTATGAATTTTCCAAAGTCCCCACCAAAACGTTAGCCAATACCGATACTTACTCTCTTGAGATCAAGCAAATTCGTCATAACTTAGATTTAAACATTTTTAAATCTACACGGTCGTTTTATCCCAAACACCGTAATAATCTCTGTTTCTCCCTGAAACGTATCTATATCGATCAAAACCCGTTTCTCTCTGAAACGTAAATTTATATTCATCAAAACCCGTTTATCCCCGAAACACATATTTATATTCAATCCAAAACCATATATTTTTCACGAAAATATATTAATAAATTATTTTAAGGCATATTTATATAAAAATATATAATTATCCTTTTTAAGGCGTGTTCTTCCCTAAAACGTTATATAAATTGTAAAAAGAGGGGTTAGTGACACTTACCTTTGGGTGAGTTTTTATATGTGTGATACCACAATTTGGTCTATACGTCCTAATTTAAGTAGGAACGATTTAATAACCAATATTCCATAAAATACCTAAGTTTCTCCAATACTTATAATTTTTCACATAGCTTTGAGATTCTTTCAAATAGTCTTTATTTTTATTATGTTAAAGTGTATTTTTATATTTATGCATTCAGATATATATATATATATATATATATATATATATAATAATTTTGCGACTTGAACGACTTTATTGGTGACCCTCATTAAGTTATATCCATTATCACACCCGTTTATAAGTAATATATTTACGATTTGTGCTTCATAATATATATATATACATAAACGTGAATACATTATCAAATATCATAAAACACGTATCTCATCAACTTATATATTTTATCATTTTTTAAAGCACTTACACATGAAATAACTAATCAAGTTAACCTATGTATTATTCTCATGCTCGACAAATAAGCTACATACTTAACGTGTCATTAACTGATTTACCGTTTAAATATACATGTGTATATGAATAATCTTAATCCCTACTATCATGTCATCACTTTAACATATGACATTTCATATACTTATAATAACATATTATATCATATTACACAAAGTTCACTATTAAACAATCCATTTTCGTGTACGTTGAAATATGCTATTATCACATTTCGGTAACGTTTTCGGGCGTCAGAAGTCATGTATGACTAACCAAACACCAAGGATACTTAATATAAGTTAAATACTTATATTTATATCAAAAAATATTAGTTTATATTTTATCTAAAACAGTTTTGTAAAAATCACTTTAAAAGTCGATTTTTACTGTTTTTAACGCATAGTGTTGTACCAAACTTTACTATAATCATCACAAATCGTCAAGACTTGATATTTTAAAATAACACATTTATTTACTGAATAAAATGGTACTTATATTCATGTTAGTGTAGATTTCATGTAAGTCACGTAAATCATGCAATTTTCACCCATTTTATTACTTTTTAAGCTACACGTACAACATGCAAAGCTATCTAACTTATGACATAATTTTATATCATCATAATACATCATATAACATCATTTTTAACGTTCATATTCTGTTTTAACTCACATTCATCATATCATTTCAAGTTCACCAACTTATGATCATTTAACCATCATGCATGCTTATGTACAAGTACTTAATGCATGATTATCATATCTTCATCATCCATGATTTTAAATGCATCTACCATACATTTATTATAACTTTCAAATAAATCTAAAATATCAGCTTTATCTAATCATCATCAAATCATTCATAGCATTAATGCATGTAACATTCTCATGCTTTTATGAACTAACAAACGAAACTCATATGCATGCATACATATATACATATACACGACACACACATATACTTCCAAAAACCCATTTCTCATATATTGATCTTCAAGCATGTGAACTTTTATAAAAAACCCTTTTTAATCATGCATGCCATCATCTTTCAAAAATCACATCAATCAAGAACTAACAAAAAATCAAAACACAATCAATAACTCAAACATATACACACTCACGGTCATACATATACACACACATACTCCCATTTTCATTTTGTTTTAAAACCATTTTCTTGTTTAGAATCCAAGTGTGTGAAAACCCCAAAGTATTGATGGACGATATTACATTCAACATTTGAATAATTTCAAGGAAATCGAATGAGATTGTTTATACCTCACAAAAATTAAGAGTAAAAAAGTGTGGGTGTTTCTAGCATAAAACCGCCAAAACACCAAGTAAAGCGCCTTGATTAGTTTCCAGTTCACCAAAACTTGTTGGGTTTGAACTATGAACACATGAATCTTCCATGAGGATTTTGAAAATGAAATTAGGAGAGAGAGTGTGGGTTGTACGGTTTGGGTTAGAGAGAAAGTGAGTTTGAGTGTTCTTGAAATGTGCATGTATGCATGAAAGGTGTATGGTATAAGAATATAGGTGTGAGACTTGTAAGATGGCGGTGGGAATGGACACCCTTTTGGGCCGCCACATGCCTCTTGCACACACATAATTTAATTATATATATATATATATTAAATACCTGGTTAAACAGGTATTTAACTGGCTACCAGATATTTTATCTCACATTTTAATCATGTTTTAAGGTGTTTTAAATTATTTTTATCATACTATAAAAATAAACTCACCATAATATTGCTGAATAATATTTTATTTGCCTAGACTGGTTGCGTGGTCTGTATTTAAAAGTATATGCGCGGTATTGCGCAGTATTCGCTTAAACTCGCAAAATAGAGTTTCTAAGCGTTTTAATTAATTTTTCCTCACGAATATGATTAAAAATAACATTTTAATCTTAACGGAATATTTTTAGGATTTTAACATTAATCGGTTGGTCACCAACGTTCGTTTCGCATTTTGTTCGTTACGCGATAAACGTGTATCTTATTATTGCCAACATAATTTCTAATAAACTTTAAATTTACCAACACATCAAATACAATATCTTAACACCAAATTAAATAAAATATTGTCTTTATTTATTCATAACACATGTCACACTAATACGGTACAGACTCAAAATAGCCAGGTGTCACACTAAACATGTAGTTCAGTGAGGGGATCGACTCGTAATCCGACCTTGAGTTATGCAAGAGGCAGTTAATCGAGAGGTCTCGACCTAATTGACTAATTAATGAGCAAGAATCTGATCGATTTTCTTGTTCTTAGTTAATTGATAGGGCTGATTCTGAAAGTGAAATGACGGAATTACCCTTTTCTGTCTTGTTGTATTCAAACTATTCTCCATGATGTTCTCAACCCGATTGTTTCGCCTTTCAAGACAACGATTTCCTTTAAAAATTTGGTTACACAAAATGTATTATAAGCCCATTTGCTTTCTTGTTTACAAGCACTTGGTAACTCTCTCGAGACAAGAAAAGCGGAACCCTCTAACATGATTCTAAACGAACAGACTGACTTCACAAAAGAAAAACAAAGAGTTAAAAAACCGTTTACTTGTGCAAACTGAGCCAAAACTAAATAATGTGTAGAACAAAGAACACCAAAAAGAACAAAATAACATCTTAGAATTTTGTAAATAACTGCTAGATAACTAACTTAGTTTGTTAGTAAATTATTGAGAGAAATTGTCACACCCCAGTTTCTGATGGGCCCAGAAGGGTAGGGTTTAAGCGTGACGATTGGATAACAATATCACAATTTATATGCAACGGAAGTATTGAGTAAAAATATTAATTAAATAAAAGCTTGAATACATATAGGTGTTCAAGTGCAAGCCCACAGGCGGGTTCAAATAAAAAAGAGCTTTGGACATTATAGGCCTTAAGCTGAAGAATTGCCAATTCCAAAGCTTTTATCATAGGCCACCCGGACCCAGCCTAATATCAAGGTTCGGTAGCTGCGGTTCAATCTTTTGAAAATACGTTAGGTTTTGCCTGTAAATACAATTAACTTACTCGTTTGAAAATAGTTTTTCCAAAGAGTTTTATAGATAGAGAAAACCCGTAGGTAATCATTTAGTATTTCTTGGGATTTTATCTTGTCACCAGTTTTACAATACTTGTCATATAGTCAGGAACCAGAAATCAGTGCTAGCCATTTTCAGTGCTATAATGATTAAGGTACACATCAAAGTTTAATAACGCATCTTATAGTCAATATGCCTACCCATACACGTTATTTAGTATGGCAATAACAGTTCATGAGTCGGGAAGCCCGAACACGATACCATTAACCCCCAATTGTTTCAGTTATCAAGTTGCCTAACCTGTGCCAAGGTCAAGGTAGAATCCAGAAACCCTCAGGGCTATTAAAATAGCCGGAAATTCCGTTTGGAAATGGGAGCAAGTCGCTATGGACTTTATCACAGGACTACCTAGGACACCTAGTGGAAAGGATACTATATGGGTGATCATTGACCGGATAACCAAATCGGCTCACTTTTTAGCAATCAAGGAAACCGATAAGTTTGATACACTTGCGACGTTGTACTTGAAGGAAACAGTGGCCAGGCATGGAGTGCCAACATCCATCATATCTGACTGTGATCCACGTTTTACTTCTCATCTATGGCAGTCAGCGCAAAAATCCTTGGGATCACGCGTCGATTTGAACACATCATACCATCCTCAGACTGATGGCCAAAGTGAACGTTCCATTCAGACCCTTGAAGACATGCTCAGAGTGTGTGTAATCGACTTTGGCAAAAGCTGGGAGAAACACCTACCCTTGGTAGAATTTTCCTATAACAACAGCTATCACACGAGTATCCAAGCAGCACCATTCGAGGCATTGTATGGAAGGAAGTGTCGATCGCCCGTTTGTTTGGCGGAAGTTGGTGACAGTCAAATCACGGGGCTAGACTTGGTTCTAGAAGCAACTGAAAAGATCATGCAATTCCGGAGTCGTATGGTAGCGGCTCGGGACCACCAAAAGAGCTATGCCGATCATCATCACAAACCGTTAGAATTTCAAGTAGGTGATTGGGTCTTACTGAAATTATCGCCTTGGAAGGGCATGATTCAATTTGGCAAGAGAGGTAAACTAAACCCGTGATACATTGGCACGTTTGAAATTACGAAGAAAATCAGTTCTGTGGCTTATGAGTTGAACCTTCCTGATGAACTCAGTGGAGTTCACAACGTTTTTCATGTCTCAAATCTGAAGAAGTCTCTATCAGGAAACACTAGTCGTTCCATTGGATGAGATCCATGTGGACGAATGACTACGGTTCGTGGAAGAACCAATCGAAATCATGGACCGTGAGGTCAAGATACGAAGGCACAGTAAAATTCCAATCGTCAAGGTTCGTTGGAACTCTCGACGTGGACCGGAGTTCACGTGGGAATGAGAGGACCAGATGAAAGCTAAGTACCCCCCAACTCTTTCAAACACGCAGCACAGATGGTGCTAACTAAACGTCGGGACGAAGTTTACTAAACAGGGGGATTCTGCAACAACCCGGTATGTTTACTGTTCACTTACTACCCCATGAAATTTCTTTAACTGGGGGAGAATGTGGTTACCTTGAAATTTTGCTCTTATTCCGATTCCGACACCTTACAACACTTTACTCAAGTCAATTTTCGAGACGAGAATTCTTTCAACATGGGGATAATGTAACAACACCTTATTTAGTAGATATGTATACTAACATATTAGTAAAAAAATAAAAAACAACTCACCTAAACTTTTGGCCCCACCAAAAATCCTCATCTCTCAATTATATGTATACGTATGTATGCATGTGGGGTATGAAAAAACCCTAAACTCT
This sequence comes from Scalesia atractyloides, assembly GCA_947069175.1. Classification (NCBI taxonomy): domain Eukaryota; kingdom Viridiplantae; phylum Streptophyta; class Magnoliopsida; order Asterales; family Asteraceae; genus Scalesia; species Scalesia atractyloides. The sequence continues at coordinate 63,559,063 of CAMTDV010000008.1, forward strand.
ACACACCATCACACGATGGCAGAAACCCCTCCGCACCGGCGCGACACCCGCATCCCGCCAACATCTCGCTCTCGCTCTCTCTCGGCTCTCGCACACCTTCTATCGGTCTCCTGCTCCGGTTTTGATTGATGTTTGTCTAGGTATTTTGATTAATATTAAATGGTTATGTTTTTATGTGTGCTTCGATAATCATGCTGATAACTTGTGATGCTAGGGTTCATAAAAATCAAGTGTTATGCTTAGAAATAGTCTTATGCATGTATAGATAGATATATCTTGATTAGGGTTTGAGATGCTTAATGGTTGTGAAGAACTAATTGTTATATGATTTAATTTAGGTTGATAGTATATTGTGATTAAATATTTTAGGTCGTTGGGTGCATTAGATAATAGTTTGTGGGGTTTGGGTGATGAAACAGAATTTGTCCAGAATGTTATAGCTGACTTTAATCGGCTGTAACTGGGTCAAAAGTTAACAAAAAGTGTTTTTTCTTGAGTCCATGATGTACTTCCAGGAAATACCTTTCGAACCCACTAGAATTGAACTTTTCGACAAAAGTTGAATGTTTTATGAATTTTCCGTATCAAAGGTTTAGGCTGCGTTCTCTAGCAGAATTTGCAGCCCATAACGAATATCATAACTCAAAGTAGGAATTTAGTTATGATCTCAAATTTTTACTGTAGGTAGTTTCAGGAGGTTAAAAAAATCTCCAACTGGAATTACATCAATCGGATAATTGAGGATTTTTAAATGAATTTTTCGTAAACTGCAGTCAGAAAGTGACGAATCTGATAGCTGCTTAGTAAATAGTTTTTATGGAATTATTGTTAAAGAGTTAAGCCTTAAAATTTTTACACAAGACCAACCCCCGAGGGGTGCTTCACATAAAAAAAAATAATTTTTGCAGCCCTGTAAATAGGTTAAACGAGTCTATCAAAACAACATAGTTTCAGTGAATTTTGCTAGACAGGAAGCATGAATGTATAAGAACCGAACTTTCTATTTTTAATATCACAATTGTTTATTAATTGTATAAACAACATATATCATATAATGGGAAAGTTGTGAACACGATTATGGAACCATATCATAGAAAGTGCCATGTGATTATTTGTTAGTGTGCTAACTACTAGACACATGTAGGACTTTCGTGCAATTCATAAGTAAAATCTAATAAACCGTGCTAACTATTATAGGGCGTGGTTGATCGCTCTAGATTTCATAAATTTATTTTAATCTTACCGAGCAATACGAAGGTGAGATCAAGGCCCCTACATTTTTTATATGGTTTTAAATACACAGGGGGAGAAAACATGTACCATTACGGTAATGTAATGCCTTTACTATTACGCATTAACGAACTATATTGGGAAGGGTTATGTTATATGGTTATGGTCACAAGTAAGCATTATATCACATGTCAATCCCCTTAAAACTTACGATGCTGTTACTATTGGATTATAGCGAGGGAATTTTTAGTAGTACTACTGGGTCTGACAAGCCCCACTCGTGCTGGTCGCGCCAGCTAGACCGAACGTCGAAGGTCACGGGTGTAAAATTTGCCTAACTCTTAGCCATGATGGGTGATAAACCTGGTACAACAGGGGCAACAATGTCAGCTTCGGATCGAACACTTTGTTGACATGACCTAGGCTAGCTAGCTAAACATATAACATATAATGCTAAGCAATATAACAACGTGATTCGGGTATTGAATCGGGAAACTTACGATAATCTGATTCGGGTGAGATCAGGGAAACTTTATAACACACTGGTTCGGAGCTGAACCAGTGGAAACAACTTATCTTTAAAAAAATCTGAACTAAAACATGTGAACTCATTCTTCATTAAATGTTGAGACTTGATTTTACATGTTTTTCTCAGGTTGTTAAGGTATCATCCAGAGTAGGAGCACTTCACAAGCATGAAAACTATTTTGTTAAACGTTTGCATCTTTACTTTTAAATTCTTTAGGTTGGACGTTTGTTTTGACACACAATTTACTTACGTTTACTTACGCTTCCGCATTTCTCTAATTACATGGTTGAACTTGTTTAAAACGTACTTTACATATAGTCATTCCATGTGACTAGTGTCTTGGATCCTTGTTTGTCACGCGCCTCGTGGTAAAACCCCTCAAGTGGACTTGAAGGGTGTGACATAACCAACTTGTTTTAGTTGGTTAATTGTATTGCAATATCAAACACTTTTGATACGAGGTTTTCACTTAACGACTCTTGTAGTCGGACAAGGTGTTGCAATATGTATAAAAAGACACTAATTTGACACACTCACAAAACCTATGTACTCATCGGCATTTTTATGTTGTCTTTCTTTTCACCTATGTTTCAGGAGTCAATGCTTGATAATATGATACATGCTTCACGTAGGAATGGACGTGGGCCTTAGTGACTTAAAACATGGAAGACATTTTATTTATGTGTTGTTCTTTTTTATCCCTAGACAATATAAACATTTAACTTAATAAAAAAAAAATTTAATTCTATGAGTTGTGAAACAATATTTCTGTGACATGACTCCCCGACGTTTCCGCCGCAGTTTGTTGTTTTACGTGGTCGGGGTGTTACATTCGGGAACAAAATCTAAGTTACATATGCCTTTATGCCCTTTACATAACCTAAACAATATGTTAAAAGGGTTAAAAATGGCAAACAAGTGATAATACAAGTCAAGGGGCCAAAACTATCAGATATGCAAAAGATTTGGCATCCGAGTGTGTCACACCCCGTATTCTACAGCCAAACACCAATGGGCCAGGGTGGGAAATATCGTGATGTAAGTTGATATCATCATAGTCAATTAAACACAACACAGCGGAAGTCTTCGATTTAAATTAATATTATAAACCAAATGTTCAAATTACGAAAAATAATATACAGACGGCTTGTAAAAGAAGATCCACAGACGGATCGTAAAATGTACAAAAAATGTATAATAGAACTTGCCGCGACCCTTTGTCCCGGCCATTGTAGCACGTGTGTCGCCCAGGGCATAAGGGGCATGATGACTTAACGTCATCCTCACCTTCCTCCGGCTTATCACCGGCAGTCTGTTCAGGGTTCCAAACTCAATGATGGCAACTAAACACGAGGGTTGCGCTCGTTGCGGGACTTAACCCAACACCTTACGGCACGAGCTGACGACAGCCATGCACCACCTGTGTCCGTGTTCCCGAAGGCACCCCTCTCTTTCAAGAGGATTCGCGGCATGTCAAGCCCTGGTAAGGTTCTTCGCTTTGCATCAAATTAAACCACATGCTCCACCGTTTGTGCGGGCCCCTGTCAATTCCTTTGAGTTTCATTCTTGCGAACGTACTCCCCATTAGAAACTGATCTAAGGATTTGCAAGATCTTCTTATCATACTACCGAGCAGCTACCAGCCTATTTCGTATTATACCTACAAGCTTAGTCTTTTGAAAATACGCCAAATTTCGCTGGTAGATACACCCAACTAACTCATTTTTAAAACATTTGATAATGGTTTTAATTGCACATGGCACAAAAATCTTTTATAACTTGGGAAAGTCAACATTGTAAGCTTATTAACAGATTCACATGTTTGTCCATACGTACAGGGCCAAGTACGAAGACCGAGACATGATTAACGTACACACCACTTATGAACTGATGAAGGAGTTATCCCCAACAAGTGTGGGTAAAAAATTTTGCATGAGCATCTGTCAGGTGTATGCCTACACCCCGCGCTTAGGTTGTGGCCATTATCTAATGTAATGAGCCGAGGATATCTAGGACACGGTCGTTAACCCCCGATGTTTAAGTTATCAATCAAAACTGATTTAAACGGAATATGCAGATTTATTAGCCACAATCCCGCATTCGATTGATCCCATTTTCGACCAAGCGGTAATAATTTACCGTAACCCAAGTCCGTATAGGGAAAATAAGTCGAGAGTATCTACCAGAGCTAGTCTTGATTAAAAATGCAAGATTTAATATGTCAGCAGTATCCAAAATGAACTAAGTGCATATATCATTTACCAGAAGGCTCTAGTCTGGATTATGGCATAAACTAACCAATTAAAACCTAACGGTCTTAATTAAGTCATAGACTTAGATCGACTAGCGTATATGATCAAAACGTCTATTGATTAAACGATGATTGGATAGAATGCAGTTTAAACCCAACAAGTGCTATGACTTGCATAATATGGGTAAACCATAAACATTCTAGATTTTGAGACTTAAATGAGAAGGTTAAACCCGGTTAAGGTTTAAAAATGAAACTATGCCTCATAAGGGCGTTTTGGTAATTATATACCGTATAAAGGAACTTGAACGTTTTATTATGTTATAATCATAAGTATTCTGGAAAAAAATCTATTTGTGATATAATATCAGTAAGATAATGATTTTATGTGTAATTTATCACTTATGACGAAACTATGCACCGAAGGGGCATTTTGGTAATTTTACACATAGTTTTATAATTTATTTGGGATTCTGAGTTTATATCATATACCTACTGTAAAAATATTTTAAATAAGTTTTAAAATCAATAGGTAACAAGTCTTGGTTATTAAATATGGTTTAAAACGATACTATGCGCCGAAACGGCGCTTATGTCGTAAAATGACGATATGTGCGAAGTTTAGTAAAAACTGATGTTAAGATCAAGTTTAGTTGTTTTAGATATGTTATTTATTATAACATATCAGTAGGTAAAAGATTTATTATGAAAAGGTATGATTAAAACCGTTTTATGTGCCACGAGGGCGTTATCGTCATTTATCGACATAATACAAGAACATGTACGTAAACTCAGTATACAATCTGATTTGACATCCCAAATAATCCTACTTATGATATTACATCAGTAGGTAATTCATTTTCAAGTTCATTATCGTTTAATCCTTATTTTATGTAAAAGGGGCATTTTTGTCAAAATGGCATATTTGTGGAACTTGTGCATAAACTTTGATTCTGATTATGAACATGTAATATAACCTCAGGGGCTTATGCTACATCATATTATGATCATAATGCAACCTTAGATCAGTAGTTAACTAAACTAAATCGCGTCAGCATCGAAAGTCAAAGAAAAAGTCAAACTTTGCGACTTTCGGTTGCGAACCGACTTTAGAACTGAAATTGACATGCCAAACATGTTCTCACATGTTCTAATATTATTACCAACTTTTTTAAGTGTCAAAACATGTTTCTTAACATATATAAACTCAGATTATAATATTTCCAAAAAATGGCATGTTTGACTTTTTAATATTAAAACTTTGACTAGTCAATTGGTCTAGCAATAGTAATCTTTAGGAGGTTCCCTTTATAGCGATTAACACCTACCTTATTATGATCACTTAGCCATGTTTGTTACAAACAATTTCTGGACCATAGTGGTGTTAATCGAAAGTCAAGGCGTTTTTCGTAAAATGCTTGACTTTTGACTATAAAAGCCTATAAACGAAAATGCAAGAGAATGGAACACTTACAAGTGATTTCTAGGTAGAAATAGAACTAAGTTGGATGCTCCTTTCAGTTAGGAACTTCTAGAGGAGGGAGATAGAGTGAAGAATGAGAAAGGTGCAAGTTCAAGTGGTGACCCTTGGCACCTATTTATAGTTGGAGAGCTTAAAGGAGGTGATGCCAGGTGTTAAGGGGTGTTAGAGGGAGTTTACAAGTGTCCTAAAACATGGCATATCAGTTTGGAAGTCCCTAATTTCGAATCAAATGGTTTTTGGCAACATGTGTGGAGGCCAAGCAAATTTTCTGCAGACCCAGACCTCTAGCAGGCCGCAAGAGACTTGGCAAGGGTCCCTCGCGCCCCGCGAGCGCCCTATGGGAACTTTCCAAGTTTGTCACATTTGGCCTCTCAACTTATTAAACCTCCTAAAACACCTTTATAGCATATTTAGCCCTCTGTAGCCAATATTTAACATGTTGACACTTGTAACCCCTCCATTGTCCAACTTTTACATATATATAGGATTAATCCCTCTCATCCAAGAAGTGGCTCGTATGAGAGTTAGGACTTTGTAAAGGATCATTCAGAGGCTCAATATAAGCATGTTAACTCCGATGTCACTCAGAGGCTGGGCACGTTGACACAAATGGTCACTCAGAGGCTGGGCACGTTGACTCATCAGCTAGACATTTCTTAAGATTACAGATGTGGAACACATCATGAATTCCACTAAGCTCCTCTGGCACCTTGAGCTTATAAGTTACAGCGCCGGCACATTCGATTATCTCCAATGGTCCTATATATCTTGGCTTAAATTGCCTTTCTTTCCGAATCTCATTACACCTTTCTAAGGTGATACTTTTAACTTGACTTTGTCCCCTATTTGGAACTTAAGAGGTTTACGCCTCTTGTCAGCATAGCTCTTATGCCAATCTCGGGCAACTTTGAGTCTATCACGGATTTGCACAATCTTATCCATGGTCTCCAGAACAATATCCAGTCCTGATAGTTGAGCTTCCTCGACTTCTGCCCAACACACGGGTGTTCGACATTTTCTCCCATACAAGGCCTCAAAAGGAGAAGCCATGATGCTCGTATGATAACTATTATTATAGGAGAATTCTAGTAGGGGTAAGTGGTCATCCCAACTTCCAGCTAAATCGATCACACATGCTCTAAGCATATCTTCCAAGGTTTGAATAGTATGCTCACTTTGACCACAGTCTGTGGATGCGAAGCCGTACTAAAATTTAATCTTGTGCCTAAAGATTGTTGGAAACTTTTCTAAAAATGAGATGTATATCTAGTACCTCTATCAGATACAATAGATACCGACACACCGTGTAGGGACACAATCTTGTCCACGTACAATTTAGCCAATTTGTCAGAATTATACGTTTCTTTAATTGGCAAGAAATGTGCTGACTTAGTCAGCCTGTCCACAATGACCCAAATTGTGTCGTTACCACGTTTGGTCTTAGGTAACTTGGTAATCAAGCCCATGGTTACCATTTCCCCATTTCCAAGTGGGAATCTCAAGTTGTTGTAGAATTCCTGATGGTTTCTGATGTTTAGCTTTAACTTGCGAACACGTCAGACACTTAGCTACATAAGTGGCTATGGATTTCTTCAAACCCATCCACCAATAACTCCTTTTCAAATCTTGATACATCTTGTCACCACCTGGGTGAACTGAGTATCTTGAATTATCCGCTTCCTGTAGAATTAGATCTCTAAGTCCTCCAAAGATTGGAACCCATTGTCACACCCTCAATTTCCACTTGCGGAGTTTTACCGCGAGGCGTGTGAACAAACCAGAATCTGAAACACTAGTACGTCGAACGACTCTATATGATTTGATAATACGTTTTCCAAAATCATTTGTCGTAGATTTTATATTGCCTTAATTAGTTACCAATATTTAGCGGAAGCATTAGTTTTTAAAGTTGAGCGGAAGCATAAAATAAATAGTGAAGCGGGCGCCAACACAAACGCCAAAACAAATGAAAAACCCCAAAACAATATTTATAATTGAGACTCGATAAAAGATGTCTTGTTCAATGCATGCGAGTGCACCTAGAGCTCCTAGCGTCCTGAGAAACATGTAAAGAAACAAGTGTCAACATTAAAGATGAGTGAGTTCACAGGTTTTCATAAATTCGTTTGTTCGGTTATAGTTTGTTTTCCCCGTTATCCCTAACCCGGGATAACGTGTTGGTTCCATTATTCCAAACCCGGAATAATAAGTTGTTGCTTCCATTATCCTCAACCCGGGATAATATAGTTGTTGTTTCCATTATTCCAACACGGAATAATAAGTTGTTGTTTCCATTATCCTCAACCCGGGATAATATAGTTGTTTCGTAATTAAGTTCAATGTTAACATATATAGGTAGCTAGCCTAAAGTTATGTCACGTAAGAGTTCGCGATCGAAGCTGACTGTTGTGCCTCCGTGTTGCCAGGCCTATCACTGACCATGGCGAAGTTAGGCCGAATTATTCACCCGTTGACCATACCCGGTCGGCTAGCGCGACTAGCTCGGATGGGGCTTGTCGGGCCCAGTAGTACTACTTATAACTCCCCCGCTATTAAAACCCAATACTAACGATCCGAGAGATTGACGAGGACTTAAGTGATATAGCTACTTAGTGACCATAACATTACATTAACATCAACTTAGTTACCGAATAGTTATGTGGCGTTAATTTCGTATAACGTAAAGAGATTGAGTTTGAAGAGTGTATACATGTTTCTCCCCCTGTTGTTTAAAAACCGGATAAAGTTAGGGGCCGTGAACTCACCTTTTGTTGCTCGGTTAGTGTAGCAAAGAAGTCGTAAAGGATGGGACCGCTAATTGCGTCCTAACAAACCAATTTATTTCACGTCAGTGTGTGAACACACCAATACAAATTCTACACTTAATTTACGCACAAAGTGATACCCACAAACAATATATCTAACACTCAAACATGCATGCAAGTATCCTCATGTGATCATAGTAATCCAAACAATTTATCATGAACATAATCCAATCCTTGCAACACTTTGGTGCACAAAATCACAAGTTATCAGATTTCAGCTTAACACTCATAATTCAGCTGTTTTCTAGGATTTTTATAAAATAGTTCCAACGTTCCAAAAATTCCAATATTTTTACAGCAGGTGACATTTATACTGTAGAAATTTATATAAATTTTCCAAGTCCTAAATCTTTACCATTTAACCATAAATATTAGTATACTAGGCTGCAGTCAGATTTGTCGCTTTCTGACTGCAGTCCACGGAAGAATTTATTTAAAAATCACTGATCGTCCAATTAACAAAATTCCAGTTGGTGTTGCCCGGAAATTTCCATACCTAGTTGCTGTACAAAATTCATGACTCGACTCCCTACTGATTATAAAATCCAACTCGAAAAACAACTAACAAAATTTCAGGATTTTCACAGCTTTAGCTACTGAACTTATTTGGCCATTTAAAAATATCAAACGACTTCAGAAAATTATGAATCCAGCGCCATTAGATTCGTTATTCAAATCTCTACGTTCTAGGCATCAGAAAGTCCGTTTTTCGACAACTAATGACCGAGTTACAGCCAGATGAAGTCGGCTGTAACTATTACTCAGCAATCTGTTTCAGCATATTATTATCATAAACCGTCCATATTATTAACCTAGGCGATCATGAACCGGTTTCCTAGTCATAGATCAATACTAATAACATATCCATGCAAACCCTAATCAACATCTCTAGTTTTTATAAACAAAACATACTTGCAAACTTATAAGTTCCGAAAACAATCATGCATATAAACAACGATCAATCAGCCGATTACATTCAACACATATAATCCGAAACAAACTAATCACTTCATTCAAGCACATATATCTGAACATGATCTTGTAATCAAAAGATAAATCCTAACCTTTAATAACTAGGTAAGTAAGCCGATACTTGGACAAGAATGATCCGGCTGTTCCAGCAAGATCACGATCGAATGAGGTGAGCAGCTCTGCTGTTGCGACCGAGGCTGAAAGGGACTGAAAGGAGAGGCTGCTCGTGATCAACAGGGAGTGCAAAGGGGCTGTTTGCGGTCGAGGGGATGGAAGGATTTGCTGCCGTTGGCTGTTAAACTTTTAGGGTTTTGTGTTGTGAATGAATCATGCATGTGGGTTTGTATATATAGCGCAAAGAGAGAGATAAGGGTTACGGTTTGGGTTTGAATTCGTGGCCGAGGAACTTGGGTTGGTTCGGTTTGGGTTTGAACACAATGAGTTTGCGGTTTGGGCTTGATCTCGCGGCCAAGGACTTGGGTTGGTTTGGTTTGGGTTTGATCTTGTGGCCGCATAGTTTGAGTTTAAGGTTTCCTAGAGTCACAAGGAGTTCGGTTTGTGTTTGATCTTGCGGCCGAATAGTTTGAGTTTAAGGTTTGGTTCGTGTCGCGGTTCGGTTCGGTTCGTGTACATATTTACCATAATTATTTTATAACTAAAACAATCACACAATCACACATCACGTATTCATTAACTCGTACACGTTTAATACTTAGCATATACTTTATTCGACAAGTATTGCGTTTAAGTTATCCTAAAAACCGGGATGTCACATTATCCCATGTTGAAAGAATTTTCGTCCCGAAAATTGAGTAAACGCGGTTTAGAATGTAGCGTACATGTTTAGAGTGCCACTCACAAAGAGTTAGTTTGTTTATGATGGTACGCAACGTTACAAGAAGTTCCCAAGTGCCATGCACAAAGATTTCCAAGTGCCATGCACAAGGATTTAGTTAACAATAGTACACGAAAGTATGAGAAGTTTCCAGGTTGTCACATCATCCCCATGTTGAAAGAATTTTCGTCCCGAAAATTTAGTTACTGGTATCGTTAGTTTGCTGCTCAGTTGCGAAGAGGTGTGGGTATTTGCTTTTCATTTGGTCCTCTCTTTCCCACGTGAACTCCGGTCCATGCTTAGAGTCCCAACGAACCTTAACGATCGGAATCTTGCTGTGCCTTCGAGTCTTGATCTCACGATCTATGATCTCGATAGGCTGTTCCACGAAGTGTAGTTGTTCATCCACTTGGATCTCATCCAATGGAATGACTAGAGTTTCATCTGATAGACACTTCTTCAGATTTGACACGTGAAATACGTTGTGAACTCCACTGAGTTCGGCAGGAAGGTCTAATTGATAAGCTACGGGTCCGATACGTTTGAAGATTACAAACGGGCCTACGTACCGTGGGTTTAGTTTGCCCCGTTTTCCAAAGCGGATTACACCCTTCCAGGGTGACACCTTTAGTAGGACGCGGTCGCCTACTTGAAATTCGAGCGGTTTGCGTCGTTGATCGGCGTAGCTTTTCTGTCGATCTCGTGCCGCCATGCGGTTTCTGATTTGTACAATCTTTTCAGTAGCCTCAAGTATTAACTCAGGGCCTGTGAGTTGACTGTCACCGACTTCTGCCCAGCAGACCGGTGATCTACATTTACGACCGTATAATGCCTCAAACGGTGCTGCCGAAATACTCGTATGATAACTGTTGTTATATGAGAATTCTACTAGAGGCAGGTGGATTTCCCAACTATTTCCGAAGTCTACGACGCATGCCCTAAGCATGTCTTCCAAGGTTTGTATGGTCCTTTCACTTTGACCGTCAGTCTGAGGGTGATAGGCTGTGCTCATATCCAAGCGTGTTCCCAACGCTTTCTGGAGTGACTGCCAGAAGTTGGACGTGAAGCGAGCATCTCTGTCTGAGATGATGGATGTTGGCACTCCATGCCGAGAAACTACTTCCTTAATGTAGATGCGAGTCAACTTCTCCATCTTATCTGTTTCTTTAATAGCTAGGAAGTGTGCGGACTTAGTTAAACGATCCACAATTACCCAGATGGTATCGCAACCACCCAAGGTTCGCGGGAGTTTAGTGATGAAGTCCATCGAGATCTGATCCCATTTCCACACTGGGATCTCAGGTTGTTGGAGTAGCCCCGATGGCTTTTGATACTCTACCTTGACTTTTGCACAAGTCAAACACTTGCTCACGTAGGTGGCTATATCGGCTTTCATGTTGGGCCACCAATACGCAGCTTTAAGGTCTTGATACATCTTATCCGAACCCGGATGGACAGAGTATCGGGATTTGTGAGCCTCATCCATGATTAGCTCTCTGAGGTTTCCGTAGAGAGGTACCCATATGCGATTCATGAAATACCGGGCTCCATTGGGTTTTACTTCCCAATCGCGTTCCATTTTTCCCACCGATTCGGCCTTGATGTTTTCCTCCTTAACTGCTTCTAACTGGGCGTCGCGTATTTGTTCGGGTAGCCCCGAATGAATAGTTAGTTGTAATGCTCGTACGCGACGAGGTTTCAAGTGTTCCTTCCTACTGAGGGCATCAGCTACCACGTTAGCTTTACCCGGGTGATATCGAATGGCACACTCATAATCGTTCAAGAGTTCGACCCAGCGACGCTGTCGCATGTTCAACTCCTTCTGATCAAAGATGTGTTGGAGGCTCTTGTGGTCTGTAAAGATTGTGCACTTCGTTCCATAGAGGTAGTGTCTCCAAATCTTAAGTGCAAACACTACTGCTCCCAATTCCAGGTCATGCGTCGTGTAGTTTTTCTCGTGAACCTTCAGTTGTCGCGACGCATACGCGATGACCCTATCGCGTTGCATGAGTACGCATCCCAATCCCTGAATGGAAGCATCACAATATACTACAAAGTCATCTGTCCCTTCCGGCAAGGACATAATGGGGGCACTGCAAAGTTTCTGTTTCAGCAATTGAAATGCTGCTTCTTGCTTGTCACCCCAAGCATACTTGATGCCTTTCTGGGTGAGGTAGTAAGCGGTTGTGCGATCTTTGAAAACCCTCGATGAAACGTCTGTAGTAACCAGCCAATCCCAAAAATTGGCGGATCTCCGTCGGTGTCTTGGGTGCTTCCCAGTTTTTAATGGCTTCAATCTTGGCAGGGTCTACGTGGATACCCTTTTCATTCACGATATGCCCGAGAAACTGAACTTCCGAATCCAGAAATCACAGTTCGAAAGCTTGGCATATAGCTTTTCCTGTTGAAGTAATCCTAGCAGTAATCGTAGATGTTCAGCATGTTCTTCTTCACTTTTGGAGTAGATGAGTATGTTATCGATGAACACTATGACAAACTTGTCGAGGTATGGTTTACACACGCGGTTCATGAGGTCCATGAACACCGCAGGTGGGTTGGTGAGACCGAAGGGCATGACCAAGAACTCATAATGGCCATACCGAGTACGAAATGCCGTCTTAGCGATATCCTCCTCCCTGACGCGTAGCTGATGGTAACCACACCGTAAATCAATCTTGGAGTAGTAGCTTGACCCTTGAAGTTGGTCGAAGAGATCGTCGATGCGAGGTAACGGGTATCGGTTCTTGACAGTAACCTTGTTGAGTTCCCTGTAGTCGATGCACATGCGGAAAGTCCCGTCCTTCTTCTTGACAAAAAGGACTGGAGCTCCCCATGGCGAAACGCTTGGTCGGATAAATCCTTTTTCTAATAGCTCCTGAAGTTGGGTAGACAGGTCCTGCAGCTCGGCTGGAGCTAGGCGGTACGGAGCCTTGGCGATAGGAGTTGCATTGTTCGCCAATTCAATTTCAAACTCCAATTGTCGATGGGGTGGAAGACCAGGTAGGTCTTCTGGGAATACATCGGAAAAATCACGGACGACAGGGATGTCTTCTATGCGTTTCTCGTCCTTAGGCTGTTCGGTAATCAGTGCGAGTAAAGCGAAGGAGTTCTTCCTCCGAAGATACTTCTGCGCTTGCATGTAAGAGATGATGTTGGTGACGGTGCTTGCCTTATCGCCTTGTACCGTCAGGATTTCGTCGTTAGAGAGCGGAATACGGATAGATTTTTCGAAGCAGAGAACTTCAGCCCGGACGTCGGATAGCTAGTCCATTCCGACTACCACGTCAAAACTACCCAGGGTAGTTGTCATCAGATCAATGGTAAAAGCGTGACCCGCGAGTTTGAGTTGACAGCCGGATACTATATGGGTCACATCTACAGGATTACCATCGGCTAATTCTATAACATAAGGGGTTTCTAATGGTTTAGGCGTGAGATTTAGGTTCCTCCTAAAAGACTCAGATATAAAGCTCCTATCCGCACCCGTATCAAAAAGCACAGTAGCAAAATGTTCATTAAGGGGAAACTTACCGGTGACCACGTTCGAGTCGTTTCTGGCCTCTCCGCGGCCCAATGTGAAGGCGCAGCCTTTGGCACCTCCTGTGCCACCGTTTCCATTGTTGTTGTTGTTATTGTTGTTGTTGTGGTTATTGTGGTTGTGGTTGTTTCCACCATTGTTGTTGTTGTTACGCAGCTGTGGGCAGTCTCTTCTGAAGTGGGCAGTGCTACCACACTGATAGCATCCCCGGTTAATACCCTGCTGCTGACCCTGGGGTTGATTTTGATTTTGTCGGGACATGATTTCCCCACGACAATCCTTTGCCACATGTCCCATCTTACCACATCGTTGGCAGCGATTTCCGGCACAAGGGCCGTTATGATGGAGATTACAGCGGTTGCACTGCGGCTTTCGACCTGCATAGCCGCTTGCGTTCTGGTTGTTGTTGTTGTTGTTGTTGGCGGGCTGATTTTTGGTGACCCCGGTGGCTGTTGTAATGATTGAACCGTTTCTGGTTCCCCTGTTGCGGATGAGATGATGAAGACTGTCGAATAGTTGAGTCTTCAAACTTTCTTTTGTTATCAGGGGCAACTTCAGTTGTACCCCGTGCTGGCAACTTCTTCTGTTCCACCGCTTTATCGGTGAGTTTATGCGCCAAACGGATTGCTTGATGTTCAGTTACAGGGTTACTAGCCATTACCATACCCTGAATTTCCGGAACCAGACCCCCAAGATAGAACTCGAGTCTTTTCTCCACAGTGTTGGCCAAATCGGGACATAGAAATACCAAGTCATGATGTTTTGCTGTGTATGCCTCTATCTCAGATCCCACCATCTTGTGGTTCCATAAAGTTTGCTCCAACTGTTGCACTCTGTCTCGTGGACAGTACTCCTCTTTGATTAGGGCCTTGAACTCGGCCCAGGCCATTGCATTGGCAGCAATGAGTCCACGCGTTTGGACTTGTGCATTCCACCATGTCAGTGCCCCATCTTCCAGTGTTGAGGCTGCATATTTGACCTTGTTGGCCTCTAGACAGTTGCACATTTCAAATACGGATTCAGATTTTTCGATCCAGCGGACCAGTCCAATGGGTCCTTCCGCCCCCGAGAATTTGCTTGGTTTCGCGTCGAGGAACATCTTGTAGGGGTTAAAGCCCCCTCCTGCTGACAGAGAACAGGTAGTCAGCGAGGAATTCTACTAGCCTCACTATTATATTTTCACACGAAAATTTAATAATGGTTACCTGCCGGTTGGTTCTGAACACCCGCTAAAGCTGCGTTCACGTGCTCTTGAATCATGGCAGCTAGCTCTTCGGGCGTCAAGTTAAGGTTTCCACGTCGTCCAGTTGCCATTTAGATCTTCGAAACATAACACAAACATACCCCGATAAGTCTATATATCCAATATAGTTATCCTACTTCGTACTTTAATAATTATAAAGTTATGTCAACTCTATATATTAAATAGTCAAAAGAAATACTTGATTAACTGAAATTTCAACGTCTTACAAAAGTGCAAATCAAACATATGAATTCACTATAAAGTCTCAAGTTTAAACACAAGTGGGAAAATAAATAGACTGGAGGAAAGTAAATAAAATAAGCGAGACGTGTCAGTCGTCTACGTCTCCATCCCTCAAATCACTGTCGTTGCCATCATCCTGCGCGACATTTCCATCTTCTACAGCTGGGTCCTCCTCCGGATCCTCCTCTGGATCCTCCTCTGGATCCTCCTCTGGATCCTCTTCTGGATCCTCTTCAGGGTCCTCCTCTGGATCCTCTTCTACCGGCACTGGAGGGGCCGGTGCTGGTGCAGGTGCTTGATTTTGCTGTAGCTCCTGAATGTTCCAACTATTCTCCAGGACTCTGTCCTCGAGCCAGTCGGCTCTTATCTGCTCAGCACGCAGATCTCTGGCTAAGGTGTTACGAGCTATCTTACTCGTATGATGCTCTTCCTCGAGCGAGTCGGTTTTACCTGTCAGTTGTCGGATCATCCATCCTTGTGCTAGGATGGTTTCCTGCATTCTTTCTAACTGTGCTTGTTGTTTATGTATCATGATTCTAAGTAGGTCAATTCCTACTTCTACAGGTTTAACCGGTTCAACCGGCACAGCAATGGTTGGGCGTGATGACGACTCCTCCCCCAGAGCGAGCCTTTTCCTCGCAGCTGAGCGTGTCTCCACGCCATAAGATGGTAAGGGTTCCACCATAGGTGCCTTTCCTGGCGCTCTTGGTGGCGTAAGTTTGTCGGATGATGATGACGATGATGATGATGACATTGCCTGTTAGGTCGTGTAGTTAGTTACGAGTTGTTTTCATTTCTTATTATTAAGTCATAATCCACATAACACAGTTGTGGTACATCGCATAACAAGATATAATAGTTCGGTGCCAAACTAAGTCTAGTGTCGTGAAATCAGCTATAGTTTAGGTCTACTTCTAATGCAAACCTGGTTCTCTATAGCTAGTGGCTCTGATACCAATCTGTCACACCCTCAATTTCCACTTGCGGAGTTTTACCGCGAGGCGTGTGAACAAACCAGAATCTGAAACACTAGTACGTCGAACGACTCTATATGATTTGATAATACGTTTTCCAAAATCATTTGTCGTAGATTTTATATTGCCTTAATTAGTTACCAATATTTAGCGGAAGCATTAGTTTTTAAAGTTGAGCGGAAGCATAAAATAAATAGTGAAGCGGGCGCCAACACAAACGCCAAAACAAATGAAAAACCCCAAAACAATATTTATAATTGAGACTCGATAAAAGATGTCTTGTTCAATGCATGCGAGTGCACCTAGAGCTCCTAGCGTCCTGAGAAACATGTAAAGAAACAAGTGTCAACATTAAAGATGAGTGAGTTCACAGGTTTTCATAAATTCGTTTGTTCGGTTATAGTTTGTTTTCCCCGTTATCCCTAACCCGGGATAACGTGTTGGTTCCATTATTCCAAACCCGGAATAATAAGTTGTTGCTTCCATTATCCTCAACCCGGGATAATATAGTTGTTGTTTCCATTATTCCAACACGGAATAATAAGTTGTTGTTTCCATTATCCTCAACCCGGGATAATATAGTTGTTTCGTAATTAAGTTCAATGTTAACATATATAGGTAGCTAGCCTAAAGTTATGTCACGTAAGAGTTCGCGATCGAAGCTGACTGTTGTGCCTCCGTGTTGCCAGGCCTATCACTGACCATGGCGAAGTTAGGCCGAATTATTCACCCGTTGACCATACCCGGTCGGCTAGCGCGACTAGCTCGGATGGGGCTTGTCGGGCCCAGTAGTACTACTTATAACTCCCCCGCTATTAAAACCCAATACTAACGATCCGAGAGATTGACGAGGACTTAAGTGATATAGCTACTTAGTGACCATAACATTACATTAACATCAACTTAGTTACCGAATAGTTATGTGGCGTTAATTTCGTATAACGTAAAGAGATTGAGTTTGAAGAGTGTATACATGTTTCTCCCCCTGTTGTTTAAAAACCGGATAAAGTTAGGGGCCGTGAACTCACCTTTTGTTGCTCGGTTAGTGTAGCAAAGAAGTCGTAAAGGATGGGACCGCTAATTGCGTCCTAACAAACCAATTTATTTCACGTCAGTGTGAACACACCAATACAAATTCTACACTTAATTTACGCACAAAGTGATACCCACAAACAATATATCTAACACTCAAACATGCATGCAAGTATCCTCATGTGATCATAGTAATCCAAACAATTTATCATGAACATAATCCAATCCTTGCAACACTTTGGTGCACAAAATCACAAGTTATCAGATTTCAGCTTAACACTCATAATTCAGCTGTTTTCTAGGATTTTTATAAAATAGTTCCAACGTTCCAAAAATTCCAATATTTTTACAGCAGGTGACATTTATACTGTAGAAATTTATATAAATTTTCCAAGTCCTAAATCTTTACCATTTAACCATAAAATATTAGTATACTAGGCTGCAGTCAGATTTGTCGCTTTCTGACTGCAGTCCACGGAAGAATTTATTTAAAAATCACTGATCGTCCAATTAACAAAATTCCAGTTGGTGTTGCCCGGAAATTTCCATACCTAGTTGCTGTACAAAATTCATGACTCGACTCCCTACTGATTATAAAATCCAACTCGAAAAACAACTAACAAAATTTCAGGATTTTCACAGCTTTAGCTACTGAACTTATTTGGCCATTTAAAAATATCAAACGACTTCAGAAAATTATGAATCCAGCGCCATTAGATTCGTTATTCAAATCTCTACGTTCTAGGCATCAGAAAGTCCGTTTTTCGACAACTAATGACCGAGTTACAGCCAGATGAAGTCGGCTGTAACTATTACTCAGCAATCTGTTTCAGCATATTATTATCATAAACCGTCCATATTATTAACCTAGGCGATCATGAACCGGTTTCCTAGTCATAGATCAATACTAATAACATATCCATGCAAACCCTAATCAACATCTCTAGTTTTTATAAACAAAACATACTTGCAAACTTATAAGTTCCGAAAACAATCATGCATATAAACAACGATCAATCAGCCGATTACATTCAACACATATAATCCGAAACAAACTAATCACTTCATTCAAGCACATATATCTGAACATGATCTTGTAATCAAAAGATAAATCCTAACCTTTAATAACTAGGTAAGTAAGCCGATACTTGGACAAGAATGATCCGGCTGTTCCAGCAAGATCACGATCGAATGAGGTGAGCAGCTCTGCTGTTGCGACCGAGGCTGAAAGGGACTGAAAGGAGAGGCTGCTCGTGATCAACAGGGAGTGCAAAGGGCTGTTTGCGGTCGAGGGGATGGAAGGATTTGCTGCCGTTGGCTGTTAAACTTTTAGGGTTTTGTGTTGTGAATGAATCATGCATGTGGGTTTGTATATATAGCGCAAAGAGAGAGATAAGGGTTACGGTTTGGGTTTGAATTCGTGGCCGAGGAACTTGGGTTGGTTCGGTTTGGGTTTGAACACAATGAGTTTGCGGTTTGGGCTTGATCTCGCGGCCAAGGACTTGGGTTGGTTTGGTTTGGGTTTGATCTTGTGGCCGCATAGTTTGAGTTTAAGGTTTCCTAGAGTCACAAGGAGTTCGGTTTGTGTTTGATCTTGCGGCCGAATAGTTTGAGTTTAAGGTTTGGTTCGTGTCGCGGTTCGGTTCGGTTCGTGTACATATTTACCATAATTATTTTATAACTAAAACAATCACACAATCACACATCACGTATTCATTAACTCGTACACGTTTAATACTTAGCATATACTTTATTCGACAAGTATTGCGTTTAAGTTATCCTAAAAACCGGGATGTCACATTATCCCATGTTGAAAGAATTTTCGTCCCGAAAATTGAGTAAACGCGGTTTAGAATGTAGCGTACATGTTTAGAGTGCCACTCACAAAGAGTTAGTTTGTTTATGATGGTACGCAACGTTACAAGAAGTTCCCAAGTGCCATGCACAAAGATTTCCAAGTGCCATGCACAAGGATTTAGTTAACAATAGTACACGAAAGTATGAGAAGTTTCCAGGTTGTCACATCATCCCCATGTTGAAAGAATTTTCGTCCCGAAAATTTAGTTACTGGTATCGTTAGTTTGCTGCTCAGTTGCGAAGAGGTGTGGGTATTTGCTTTTCATTTGGTCCTCTCTTTCCCACGTGAACTCCGGTCCATGCTTAGAGTCCCAACGAACCTTAACGATCGGAATCTTGCTGTGCCTTCGAGTCTTGATCTCACGATCTATGATCTCGATAGGCTGTTCCACGAAGTGTAGTTGTTCATCCACTTGGATCTCATCCAATGGAATGACTAGAGTTTCATCTGATAGACACTTCTTCAGATTTGACACGTGAAATACGTTGTGAACTCCACTGAGTTCGGCAGGAAGGTCTAATTGATAAGCTACGGGTCCGATACGTTTGAAGATTACAAACGGGCCTACGTACCGTGGGTTTAGTTTGCCCCGTTTTCCAAAGCGGATTACACCCTTCCAGGGTGACACCTTTAGTAGGACGCGGTCGCCTACTTGAAATTCGAGCGGTTTGCGTCGTTGATCGGCGTAGCTTTTCTGTCGATCTCGTGCCGCCATGCGGTTTCTGATTTGTACAATCTTTTCAGTAGCCTCAAGTATTAACTCAGGGCCTGTGAGTTGACTGTCACCGACTTCTGCCCAGCAGACCGGTGATCTACATTTACGACCGTATAATGCCTCAAACGGTGCTGCCGAAATACTCGTATGATAACTGTTGTTATATGAGAATTCTACTAGAGGCAGGTGGATTTCCCAACTATTTCCGAAGTCTACGACGCATGCCCTAAGCATGTCTTCCAAGGTTTGTATGGTCCTTTCACTTTGACCGTCAGTCTGAGGGTGATAGGCTGTGCTCATATCCAAGCGTGTTCCCAACGCTTTCTGGAGTGACTGCCAGAAGTTGGACGTGAAGCGAGCATCTCTGTCTGAGATGATGGATGTTGGCACTCCATGCCGAGAAACTACTTCCTTAATGTAGATGCGAGTCAACTTCTCCATCTTATCTGTTTCTTTAATAGCTAGGAAGTGTGCGGACTTAGTTAAACGATCCACAATTACCCAGATGGTATCGCAACCACCCAAGGTTCGCGGGAGTTTAGTGATGAAGTCCATCGAGATCTGATCCCATTTCCACACTGGGATCTCAGGTTGTTGGAGTAGCCCCGATGGCTTTTGATACTCTACCTTGACTTTTGCACAAGTCAAACACTTGCTCACGTAGGTGGCTATATCGGCTTTCATGTTGGGCCACCAATACGCAGCTTTAAGGTCTTGATACATCTTATCCGAACCCGGATGGACAGAGTATCGGGATTTGTGAGCCTCATCCATGATTAGCTCTCTGAGGTTTCCGTAGAGAGGTACCCATATGCGATTCATGAAATACCGGGCTCCATTGGGTTTTACTTCCCAATCGCGTTCCATTTTTCCCACCGATTCGGCCTTGATGTTTTCCTCCTTAACTGCTTCTAACTGGGCGTCGCGTATTTGTTCGGGTAGCCCCGAATGAATAGTTAGTTGTAATGCTCGTACGCGACGAGGTTTCAAGTGTTCCTTCCTACTGAGGGCATCAGCTACCACGTTAGCTTTACCCGGGTGATATCGAATGGCACACTCATAATCGTTCAAGAGTTCGACCCAGCGACGCTGTCGCATGTTCAACTCCTTCTGATCAAAGATGTGTTGGAGGCTCTTGTGGTCTGTAAAGATTGTGCACTTCGTTCCATAGAGGTAGTGTCTCCAAATCTTAAGTGCAAACACTACTGCTCCCAATTCCAGGTCATGCGTCGTGTAGTTTTTCTCGTGAACCTTCAGTTGTCGCGACGCATACGCGATGACCCTATCGCGTTGCATGAGTACGCATCCCAATCCCTGAATGGAAGCATCACAATATACTACAAAGTCATCTGTCCCTTCCGGCAAGGACATAATGGGGGCACTGCAAAGTTTCTGTTTCAGCAATTGAAATGCTGCTTCTTGCTTGTCACCCCAAGCATACTTGATGCCTTTCTGGGTGAGGGTAGTAAGCGGTTGTGCGATCTTTGAAAACCCCTCGATGAAACGTCTATAGTAACCAGCCAATCCCAAAAATTGGCGGATCTCCGTCGGTGTCTTGGGTGCTTCCCAGTTTTTAATGGCTTCAATCTTGGCAGGGTCTACGTGGATACCCTTTTCATTCACGATATGCCCGAGAAACTGAACTTCCCGAATCCAGAAATCACAGTTTGAAAGCTTGGCATATAGCTTTTCCTGTTGAAGTAATCCTAGCAGTAATCGTAGATGTTCAGCATGTTCTTCTTCACTTTTGGAGTAGATGAGTATGTTATCGATGAACACTATGACAAACTTGTCGAGGTATGGTTTACACACGCGGTTCATGAGGTCCATGAACACCGCAGGTGGGTTGGTGAGACCGAAGGGCATGACCAAGAACTCATAATGGCCATACCGAGTACGAAATGCCGTCTTAGCGATATCCTCCTCCCTGACACGTAGCTGATGGTAACCACACCGTAAATCAATCTTGGAGTAGTAGCTTGACCCTTGAAGTTGGTCGAAGAGATCGTCGATGCGAGGTAACGGGTATCGGTTCTTGACAGTAACCTTGTTGAGTTCCCTGTAGTCGATGCACATGCGGAAAGTCCCGTCCTTCTTCTTGACAAAAAGGACTGGAGCTCCCCATGGCGAAACGCTTGGTCGGATAAATCCTTTTTCTAATAGCTCCTGAAGTTGGGTAGACAGGTCCTGCAGCTCGGCTGGAGCTAGGCGGTACGGAGCCTTGGCGATAGGAGTTGCATTGTTCGCCAATTCAATTTCAAACTCCAATTGTCGATGGGGTGGAAGACCAGGTAGGTCTTCTGGGAATACATCGGAAAAATCACGGACGACAGGGATGTCTTCTATGCGTTTCTCGTCCTTAGGCTGTTCGGTAATCAGTGCGAGTAAAGCGAAGGAGTTCTTCCTCCGAAGATACTTCTGCGCTTGCATGTAAGAGATGATGTTGGTGACGGTGCTTGCCTTATCGCCTTGTACCGTCAGGATTTCGTCGTTAGAGAGCGGAATACGGATAGATTTTTCGAAGCAGAGAACTTCAGCCCGGACGTCGGATAGCTAGTCCATTCCGACTACCACGTCAAAACTACCCAGGGTAGTTGTCATCAGATCAATGGTAAAAGCGTGACCCGCGAGTTTGAGTTGACAGCCGGATACTATATGGGTCACATCTACAGGATTACCATCGGCTAATTCTATAACATAAGGGGTTTCTAATGGTTTAGGCGTGAGATTTAGGTTCCTCCTAAAAGACTCAGATATAAAGCTCCTATCCGCACCCGTATCAAAAAGCACAGTAGCAAAATGTTCATTAAGGGGAAACTTACCGGTGACCACGTTCGAGTCGTTTCTGGCCTCTCCGCGGCCCAATGTGAAGGCGCGGCCTTTGGCACCTCCTGTGCCACCGTTTCCATTGTTGTTGTTGTTATTGTTGTTGTTGTGGTTATTGTGGTTGTGGTTGTTTCCACCATTGTTGTTGTTGTTACGCAGCTGTGGGCAGTCTCTTCTGAAGTGGGCAGTGCTACCACACTGATAGCATCCCCGGTTAATACCCTGCTGCTGACCCTGGGGTTGATTTTGATTTTGTCGGGACATGATTTCCCCACGACAATCCTTTGCCACATGTCCCATCTTACCACATCGTTGGCAGCGATTTCCGGCACAAGGGCCGTTATGATGGAGATTACAGCGGTTGCACTGCGGCTTTCGACCTGCATAGCCGCTTGCGTTCTGGTTGTTGTTGTTGTTGTTGTTGGCGGGCTGATTTTTGGTGACCCCGGTGGCTGTTGTAATGATTGAACCGTTTCTGGTTCCCCTGTTGCGGATGAGATGATGAAGACTGTCGAATAGTTGAGTCTTCAAACTTTCTTTTGTTATCAGGGGCAACTTCAGTTGTACCCCGTGCTGGCAACTTCTTCTGTTCCACCGCTTTATCGGTGAGTTTATGCGCCAAACGGATTGCTTGATGTTCAGTTACAGGGTTACTAGCCATTACCATACCCTGAATTTCCGGAACCAGACCCCCAAGATAGAACTCGAGTCTTTTCTCCACAGTGTTGGCCAAATCGGGACATAGAAATACCAAGTCATGATGTTTTGCTGTGTATGCCTCTATCTCAGATCCCACCATCTTGTGGTTCCATAAAGTTTGCTCCAACTGTTGCACTCTGTCTCGTGGACAGTACTCCTCTTTGATTAGGGCCTTGAACTCGGCCCAGGCCATTGCATTGGCAGCAATGAGTCCACGCGTTTGGACTTGTGCATTCCACCATGTCAGTGCCCCATCTTCCAGTGTTGAGGCTGCATATTTGACCTTGTTGGCCTCTAGACAGTTGCACATTTCAAATACGGATTCAGATTTTTCGATCCAGCGGACCAGTCCAATGGGTCCTTCCGCCCCCGAGAATTTGCTTGGTTTCGCGTCGAGGAACATCTTGTAGGGGTTAAAGCCCCCTCCTGCTGACAGAGAACAGGTAGTCAGCGAGGAATTCTACTAGCCTCACTATTATATTTTCACACGAAAATTTAATAATGGTTACCTGCCGGTTGGTTCTGAACACCCGCTAAAGCTGCGTTCACGTGCTCTTGAATCATGGCAGCTAGCTCTTCGGGCGTCAAGTTAAGGTTTCCACGTCGTCCAGTTGCCATTTAGATCTTCGAAACATAACACAAACATACCCCGATAAGTCTATATATCCAATATAGTTATCCTACTTCGTACTTTAATAATTATAAAGTTATGTCAACTCTATATATTAAATAGTCAAAAGAAATACTTGATTAACTGAAATTTCAACGTCTTACAAAAGTGCAAATCAAACATATGAATTCACTATAAAGTCTCAAGTTTAAACACAAGTGGGAAAATAAATAGACTGGAGGAAAGTAAATAAAATAAGCGAGACGTGTCAGTCGTCTACGTCTCCATCCCTCAAATCACTGTCGTTGCCATCATCCTGCGCGACATTTCCATCTTCTACAGCTGGGTCCTCCTCCGGATCCTCCTCTGGATCCTCCTCTGGATCCTCCTCTGGATCCTCTTCTGGATCCTCTTCAGGGTCCTCCTCTGGATCCTCTTCTACCGGCACTGGAGGGGCCGGTGCTGGTGCAGGTGCTTGATTTTGCTGTAGCTCCTGAATGTTCCAACTATTCTCCAGGACTCTGTCCTCGAGCCAGTCGGCTCTTATCTGCTCAGCACGCAGATCTCTGGCTAAGGTGTTACGAGCTATCTTACTCGTATGATGCTCTTCCTCGAGCGAGTCGGTTTTACCTGTCAGTTGTCGGATCATCCATCCTTGTGCTAGGATGGTTTCCTGCATTCTTTCTAACTGTGCTTGTTGTTTATGTATCATGATTCTAAGTAGGTCAATTCCTACTTCTACAGGTTTAACCGGTTCAACCGGCACAGCAATGGTTGGGCGTGATGACGACTCCTCCCCCAGAGCGAGCCTTTTCCTCGCAGCTGAGCGTGTCTCCACGCCATAAGATGGTAAGGGTTCCACCATAGGTGCCTTTCCTGGCGCTCTTGGTGGCGTAAGTTTGTCGGATGATGATGACGATGATGATGATGACATTGCCTGTTAGGTCGTGTAGTTAGTTACGAGTTGTTTTCATTTCTTATTATTAAGTCATAATCCACATAACACAGTTGTGGTACATCGCATAACAAGATATAATAGTTCGGTGCCAAACTAAGTCTAGTGTCGTGAAATCAGCTATAGTTTAGGTCTACTTCTAATGCAAACCTGGTTCTCTATAGCTAGTGGCTCTGATACCAATCTGTCACACCCTCAATTTCCACTTGCGGAGTTTTACCGCGAGGCGTGTGAACAAACCAGAATCTGAAACACTAGTACGTCGAACGACTCTATATGATTTGATAATACGTTTTCCAAAATCATTTGTCGTAGATTTTATATTGCCTTAATTAGTTACCAATATTTAGCGGAAGCATTAGTTTTTAAAGTTGAGCGGAAGCATAAAATAAATAGTGAAGCGGGCGCCAACACAAACGCCAAAACAAATGAAAAACCCCAAAACAATATTTATAATTGAGACTCGATAAAAGATGTCTTGTTCAATGCATGCGAGTGCACCTAGAGCTCCTAGCGTCCTGAGAAACATGTAAAGAAACAAGTGTCAACATTAAAGATGAGTGAGTTCACAGGTTTTCATAAATTCGTTTGTTCGGTTATAGTTTGTTTTCCCCGTTATCCCTAACCCGGGATAACGTGTTGGTTCCATTATTCCAAACCCGGAATAATAAGTTGTTGCTTCCATTATCCTCAACCCGGGATAATATAGTTGTTGTTTCCATTATTCCAACACGGAATAATAAGTTGTTGTTTCCATTATCCTCAACCCGGGATAATATAGTTGTTTCGTAATTAAGTTCAATGTTAACATATATAGGTAGCTAGCCTAAAGTTATGTCACGTAAGAGTTCGCGATCGAAGCTGACTGTTGTGCCTCCGTGTTGCCAGGCCTATCACTGACCATGGCGAAGTTAGGCCGAATTATTCACCCGTTGACCATACCCGGTCGGCTAGCGCGACTAGCTCGGATGGGGCTTGTCGGGCCCAGTAGTACTACTTATAACTCCCCCGCTATTAAAACCCAATACTAACGATCCGAGAGATTGACGAGGACTTAAGTGATATAGCTACTTAGTGACCATAACATTACATTAACATCAACTTAGTTACCGAATAGTTATGTGGCGTTAATTTCGTATAACGTAAAGAGATTGAGTTTGAAGAGTGTATACATGTTTCTCCCCCTGTTGTTTAAAAACCGGATAAAGTTAGGGGCCGTGAACTCACCTTTTGTTGCTCGGTTAGTGTAGCAAAGAAGTCGTAAAGGATGGGACCGCTAATTGCGTCCTAACAAACCAATTTATTTCACGTCAGTGTGTGAACACACCAATACAAATTCTACACTTAATTTACGCACAAAGTGATACCCACAAACAATATATCTAACACTCAAACATGCATGCAAGTATCCTCATGTGATCATAGTAATCCAAACAATTTATCATGAACATAATCCAATCCTTGCAACACTTTGGTGCACAAAATCACAAGTTATCAGATTTCAGCTTAACACTCATAATTCAGCTGTTTTCTAGGATTTTTATAAAATAGTTCCAACGTTCCAAAAATTCCAATATTTTTACAGCAGGTGACATTTATACTGTAGAAATTTATATAAATTTTCCAAGTCCTAAATCTTTACCATTTAACCATAAATATTAGTATACTAGGCTGCAGTCAGATTTGTCGCTTTCTGACTGCAGTCCACGGAAGAATTTATTTAAAAATCACTGATCGTCCAATTAATAAAATTCCAGTTGGTGTTGCCCAGAAATTTCCATACCTAGTTGCTGTACAAAATTCATGACTCGACTCCCTACTGATTATAAAATCCAACTCGAAAAACAACTAACAAAATTTCAGGATTTTCACAGCTTTAGCTACTGAACTTATTTGGCCATTTAAAAATATCAAACGACTTCACAAAATTATGAATCCAGCGCCATTAGATTCGTTATTCAAATCTCTACGTTCTAGGCATCAGAAAATCCGTTTTTCGACAACTAATGACCGAGTTACAGCCAGATGAAGTCGGCTGTAACTATTACTCAGCAATCTGTTTCAGCATATTATTATCATAAACCGTCCATATTATTAACCTAGGCGATCATGAACCGGTTTCCTAGTCATAGATCAATACTAATAACATATCCATGCAAATCCTAATCAACATCTCTAGTTTTTATAAACAAAACATACTTGCAAACTTATAAGTTCCGAAAACAATCATGCATATAAACAACGATCAATCAGCCGATTACATTCAACACATATAATCCGAAACAAACTAATCACTTCATTCAAGCACATATATTTGAACATGATCTTGTAATCAAAAGATAAATCCTAACCTTTAATAACTAGGTAAGTAAGCCGATACTTGGACAAGAATGATCCGGCTGTTCCAGCAAGATCACGATCGAATGAGGTGAGCAGCTCTGCTGTTGCGACCGAGGCTGAAAGGGACTGAAAGGAGAGGCTGCTCGTGATCAACAGGGAGTGCAAAGGGGCTGTTTGCGGTCGAGGGGATGGAAGGATTTGCTGCCGTCGGCTGTTAAACTTTTAGGGTTTTGTGTTGTGAATGAATCATGCATGTGGGTTTGTATATATAGCGCAAAGAGAGAGATAAGGGTTACGGTTTGGGTTTGAATTCGTGGCCGAGGAACTTGGGTTGGTTCGGTTTGGGTTTGAACACAATGAGTTTGCGGTTTGGGCTTGATCTCGCGGCCAAGGACTTGGGTTGGTTTGGTTTGGGTTTGATCTTGTGGCCGCATAGTTTGAGTTTAAGGTTTCCTAGAGTCACAAGGAGTTCGGTTTGTGTTTGATCTTGCGGCCGAATAGTTTGAGTTTAAGGTTTGGTTCGTGTCGCGGTTCGGTTCGGTTCGTGTACATATTTACCATAATTATTTTATAACTAAAACAATCACACAATCACACATCACGTATTCATTAACTCGTACACGTTTAATACTTAGCATATACTTTATTCGACAAGTATTGCGTTTAAGTTATCCTAAAAACCGGGATGTCACATTATCCCCTTCCATTCAATCTAAGGATTTCATCCTTTCCAGGCGTTAACTGATCAGCAGTTCCACCTAATCCTTCATTAGGAATATTAGCCTCTAACAAGGCTCGCTTTTGTATATCTAATAGCTTATCATTCAAGCTATTTCTGAGCTCAATGCTCTTGGCGTTAATCCTAATGGGCTTAACCCTTTCCTTGCTACTTAAGGCATCAATAACGACATTTGCGTTGCCGGGATGATAGTGAATTTTGCAATCATAATCATTTAGAGTTTCTATCCAATGACGTTATCGCATGTTCAAATCCTTTTGATTGAACATATGTTGGAGACTCTTATGATCAGTGTATGTAATACACTTTGTGCCATATAAATAGTGTCTCCATATCTTAAGTGCAAATACAACGGCACCCAATTCTAAATCATGAGTGGTGTAATTTCTTTCGTGCACTTTTAATTGTCGTGATGCATAAGCAATTACTTAGCCTTTTTGCATTTGCACACAGCCCATGCCAGTTTGCGAGGCATCACAATAAACGACAAAGTCTTAAATACCCTTAGGTAGGGATAACACAGGAGCATGCTCAACTTGTGTTTTAGAACCTCAAAAGATGCTTGTTGTTTTGGACCCCAGTCAAACTTGACATTCTTACGGGTCAAGGTAGTTAAAGGAATGGCTATCCTTGAAAAGTTCTCAATGAACCTCCTATAGTAACCAACCAATCCTAAGAAGCTACGAATTTCCTATGGGGTTTTGGGTACTTCCCAATTCATTATGGCTTCTATTTTGGCAGGATCCACTTGGATACCATGCTCACTTACAACATGTCCAAGAAACTGGACTTATCTAAGCCAAAATTCACACTCAGAGAATTTAGCACAACGTTTTTCTTGTCTCAGCAATTCTAGGATGCACCGAAGATGTTTCTCGTGATTAACTAAGTATGTCGTCTATGAAGTGAATAATAAACTTATCTAAATATGGCTTGCAGACTCTATTCATGAGATCCATGAATGTTGAAGGTGCATTTGTGAGCCCAAAAGGCATCACTAGGAATTCATAATGACCATATCGGGTCCTGAAGGAACTCTTAGGAACATCCTCGTTCCTAACTTCAGCTGATGATATCCTTATCTCAAATCAATCTTGGAGAAATAACTAGCACCTTGAAGTTGATCGAACAAATCATCGATCCTTGGAAGAGGATAACGGTTTTTGATCGTTATCTTGTTCAACTCACGGTAATCAATACACATTCGCATTGAACAGTCCTTTTTCTTAATGAAAATTATTGGAGCTCCCCGAGGTGAGGAACTAGGCTGAATAAAGCCTTTCTCTAAAAGTTCATCTAATTGCAATCTTAATTCCTTCATTTCTGTCGGTGCTAACCGATATGGAGCACTAGCAACAAGTTCTGATCCTGGTAGGATATCAATCCTAAACTCCACTTGCCTATCCTGAGGTAGGCATGGTAATTCTTCGAGGAAAACATCAGTATTGCGAGATGATTGGAAGGTCTTCAATATTTGTCTTAGGCTAGTTGATAGTTACTTGTGCCAGGTAAATGACAAAACTTTTCCTAAAACACTTAGATGCCTTGAATAATGATATCTTGTCTTGCAATCCATAGTGTGAATCTCCAAGAATGGTGATCATTTCACCAAATGGGGTTTTAATTTCAATGAGTTTCTTTCATAGGCAATGCAAGCTTGGTTACGGGATAACCAATCTATGCCTAAGACTACATCGAACCCCGCCAATTTCATTCGCAAAAGAGAGATAGGAATAGAATGATTCTTAATGGATATAAAACATCCATCAAGAATTGAAGATGCTGTTTCTAAAGTTCCATCATCAAGTTCTACCTCATAAGTTATGTCTAGAGTTCTTATAGGTAAGTTTAATAGTTTACTAAACTTATGGTCTACAAAAGACTTATCTGCACACGAATCAAAAAGTACTCTAGCATATACGTCATTAATGAGGAATGTACCTGTTATGACGTTGTTGTCATTAACAGCCTCTCTAGCGTTCATCTAGAAGGCACGAGCATTTTCCTTTTTAGCCTCTCCAGGCTTTACATCATTACCTCTAGGGTTCTTAGGGAAATTAGGCTTAATATGCCCTTTCTCGTTATAACCGTAACAAACGGCATCTTTAAGATTTTTGCACTCGTGGGTCTTATGCCCTTTTCTTTTGCAAATATCATAGGGTTTAATCTGTCAGTCAATATTGCATTGCACCTAATGCCTACGGTTACAGGTCTTGCAAAGAGGTCTATCATTAGACCTGTGCTGGTTCTTCTTGAACTCAAAATTTCCTTTCTTCTTAAATCTTTGGGAGTTATCTTCCTATCGTTTCCTTTTTCCATCAGTTTCAGTCCTAGCTGACCTTTGCCTCACTAAATCAAGGGTGAGAGAGAGAGAGATAGGCGAACAGCAGACCTATAGGTACTAGGCTAAGTAGCCTTTACCATGCCCTTGATCTTAGGCGCTAACCCATTAATAAAACGAGCAATGTGCATGGGTTCAGGGATAGATAGGATACTAATCTAGACAGTGAGTTGAAGTCAGAAACATACTTCCTACAGTCTAGATTTTTCATGGTAAGAGTCAGGAAGTCTGACTCTATCTTCTCCACCTCATGAGGTGGGAAGTAAGTCTCCTTGACTAGGTCAACAAACTTGGACCATCCCAAGTTGTACAGGTGAACTTTACCTGAAGATTAGACCATTTCCTTCCACCAAATCAAGGCATCGCTCTTGAAGGATTGTGATACATACATTACCACATCCTTATCAGCACAACCGCTTCTACAATCGTCTCCATTTCGTCAAGCCATTTCAAGGCTTCTACAGCTCCTTTTTCTCCATTGAAATCTCGGGGTTTACAGGAGACGAAGTATTTGTAGGTACATCCGTCTTTAGAGGAACGAGACCTATCGTTAAGTTTCAATTTCTTTGGTTCACTCTTCGCATTTGAAGAGTGAACAGATCTCTCTTTATGAGCTGATGATGGTGGAATAGATAAGGGTTTGGAGCGAGTAGCGCTCAATTCTTTAAATTTCTCCATGGCTTTTCCCACAGCTGCATCAATGCGAGCTTGGAAATTATCATTATCGATGGCTATGTTTTCGGCGTTGTTAGAGTTAATCTCTCGGTGGCTACTTTGCGCCTCGTCCGAGTTTGCCATTCTTGAAGATTTGTTATAAACACCAAATTAAACTTCTCTTAGCCATGGCATTAATAACCATATTTGGCTTTAAAATTGGATATACAAATCCATCGCCTAATCAAACTAGTGTGAATATAATCACAACTTTTAGGTTTAACATTACTATGAATGTTATCTATATTTGTCCTAGGTCTCAAAAGGACCATCAAAGGCAAGTGGATCGTAAAGTCACAACTGTCATTGTCACTAGAAAATTTTAAATAGCTCATAGGCTTGTCACGAAGGACATTAAAATATGGCACATAGGCCTGTCACTAATGGGCATAAAATACGACACATTGGCTTGTCACTAATGGACATAAAATACGGCACACAGGCCTGTCACTAATGGACATAAAATAGGCACATTGGCATGTCACTAATGGACATTAAATACGACACACATGCCTGTCACTAATGGATATAAAATACGGCACATAGGCCTGTCACTAATTGACATAAATTTGGACAGGGGTTATATTAACCACAACTGTCATTGTCTTAATTGACAATATAATATTGCTCAAAGGCAAATCATCACTAATGGATGTTTAATCATGGCCCGTAGGCACTACATCACTAATGGGTTTCAATTATCTTCGGATTGATAATATTAGCAGGGATCATATTGATCACATAGGCTATATAATAGGTTTTAGGACGTAGTCCATCAGCTAGACGGTAAGTGTGGTCCCTCAAGTCACACTACCAGGAGTATGAACATTCCTGAATGTTAACATAAGAGCATCTTAATGGTTGATTAAGAGTCACGGTCATATTGACCTTAATGACTTGGAGGCTTGAACATAGTCCACCACCTCTGGATAGAAGGATAACTCCCCTTAATTATCATGATAGAAGGCTATTCATCCTTAACTATCAATTATAGGCTGGCCAATTAATGTGGTCTGTGCCACTTGGCTAATAAAAACCATTAAGACCTTTTTGGAATTATATAGCAGAACATACAATTCGAGTAAAATCGAGACGTTCGCTTGAAGAGGATGAATACATATATATAATTCCAAAATATTTCACTAAATGACAATAAGGAATTACAATACTAGAAATAATAAATGAAACAAACTGTCCATGCAAGGACTTGAAAGAAATAAAAATGTGCACGCAGGGACTAAAGAAATAACAATGTCCTCGCAGGGACTAAATATAATAATAGAAGAGACTTCACTCGTCCTTCTTTCCCTTAACCAACTTGGAGAGCTTTTTGAAGAACTTATTCATCTTCTTCTCCATTTTCTCCTCTTGTTGTTGCATCTCCTTCATTCGTTCCAAGGCCTTAATTGGCGGCGGAGGATGTGGTTGTGGTTGTGGCACAACATGATACTGGTACTCATAACTTGGATATCCAGTAGATGGATAAGCAGGTAGGAAAGGAGACGGGTAAAGTGCATTATGCATGACCGCTTGCATATAAGGGTCATGCGATAGTGCCTAGTAATTTACCGGCATAGATGGGTTAAAAGATCATATCCCGATGTATCCGCATATGTTGGGATAGGGTATTATAACTTGTTGGTGGTGGTTGAACTACTGGTGATGGTGTCGGTTCTACCACAGGTGAAGCATTAGAGGGTCCACCCATTTGTGGGTCCTCGTGGATGGTTGGGTAAGTTTTGGGTAACAGTGGCAGCGGACCCGACCGTTGACCTGCACGTACTGACATACGCGCTACTTGTTTCCTCCTTGGTGGTTCAGGTGGCGGCTGAGATTGTTCCACCGGTTTCATATGAACATCTTCTTGTACAGGAGGTGTTGGGGAGTGATGGGAAGGAGTGTTAGCAAAGGTTAATTGGTTCCAATATTGGTCCCATTCATTAGGACCTTGATATGGCGATCCGGCGTAAGAGTTTGAATCGCTAGACATTTCGATGGGATGTGCGTGCAATCCTGATGGTGGCATTTCTGGATCGGTCCTCATCCATGGGATTGGTTAATCCAGCTGATTCTGATCAGTTGGGGGTGTGTTAAAGTAATGGTTAGGGTAAAACTCATCATGATATGAATGATGAGAGTGGTGTGATTGGTGCGAATGATTTGAGTGGTACGAGTTTTGGGTGTGAGTAGGTGAATGTCTTGATAGCAGCCAGGAATCCCCCGAATCCACATAAGGATTCGAGTGATGGGGATGTGAAGGGATATCCCAGATGGTCCGCCCCTCATTGGCCCTTTAGGTAACAAATGGCAAAATAACCGGTAATTCCGTACAATTTAATCACTATTTGTAGTTCATAATCTCGTGCATATTATCATAATTTAATTGCGTAACTGAGTCGTACATCATATCCTAAGTATTAGGACAAGTAAATCTGATCATACATATACTGGTTTCCGTTACGACGTGGAACAAACCAAAACCATGCCCTAAAAGTGTTGGTAGAAAGTGTTGGGCGCACTAATTGCGGAGACACTAACTGTGTCGGTAAATCCGCTAGAACGAACAAGAACAAGGAACAACGGCATGTTAATGCCATACCTAAGTCCATATATAAATGAAAACACTTATTAGAGATCAACCATTACAATAATACATAACTTTCCGGTACAACGCCTAAATTGCAAAATTGTCCGTTTCGACCAAAAAGGCGACAAATGTCAGTTTGTCCGCAACTCTAATTCGGTGGATTCCGGATGTGAGAATAATAATAAAATGATGTTAATCATCCTAAAACAATGTGAGAATAGCAAGAATGCACAAAAGACATCGTTTCCGGTCATTCGACAAGTAGTGCACAATGCGAACGGAAGGCGACCTGTCGAAACGACGAACATTTTAGTGGCCGATAACCTCATTCGTGCATCTAGCAAACTAGTTAAGCCTCATTTGGAACTCGAAATCCATTCAACTTACATGAGGTCACGGAAACACAACTTTTGAAAAGTTCGACGGCGGAATATAAAAGTGCCGATATCGAGCGAACGATCGAACGAAAGGCACTTCGACCATCCTAACTCAGCGTATATTCGTCTAGCGAACTAGTTATGCATATTTTTAGGTCAGAAATGCACTAAGTAGACACCATGACAATTGTGGTGGTCGAAAACAAAAGCTTCTGGTACTAAATAAATAAGTTCGTTTATTAGCAATTATTGCGTCGATGAACGGTCTAGCGACATTTCCGTCACCCGAAACTTATATTAGGGGATCATGTGGATTAATTGGCATATAATAACACTCTAAACCCTAATTATGTGCTAAGAATACAAGATCAATCCCCTAATCACAACACTTAAACTAATGACCAAAATATCTAATAAATTAACATGTGTCATAAATAAAATTTACAATTTACCCCCCTCTTATCATTGCAGTTTCAAGTGGGTCCCACACCCACTTGATTTTGTTGAAAATGGTAGATTTAAAGCATGGTGATTTGAAATGGTAAAGATTTGAAAGGATGGCATAATATATATCCTAACCTACACTTGATCTTCATCATTTTTCACTTAAAAATTGCAACCATCACCTTCTTTCCACTCAAAACTCACGGCTACAACATCCACCATACAACCACCATTTAGCCACCATTAAACACCACTTTACACCCACTTTAAAACCCTATCAAAGCCATTCAAGGAGCTAGAAAGGGTGGAGGATTATTGGAGGCATTTTGGAGCTTCATGTTCCTTCTAAGATCATCATAAACTTGTGCACCCATTCTAAGGAAAATTCTCCCATAATCTAGCTTATTTCTATGTATACATTAATGATGTACAAGTTGATCATCTTGAAAATGAAGAAAAGATAAACCAAAAACCCTAACTCACACCATAATAATAACACTAAATATTGTTTATTTTGTGTTGATTATGTGTTTATACGGTAGTTAGTTAGCATGTTGATGTTGTTTACGTTAGAGTAGGATATAAAAGTTAGATGATCTTGTATGATCAAGTATGAAAATGAAGATTTAAACATGATAATGTTTAAATCTAAACAGGATCATCAACTACGACATCCATGAAGATTACTACAACTTAAAGATAATTTAACTACATATGAATGATTTTTATAAGAAATAAGCATTTTTATTTAAGTTGTAACCATCTTAAAAAGTGTAGAAATCAAGAGATTGAAAGAAATGAACTTGATCTAAATGATATGACAAAGTGGTGATTTAAAAGTGCTAATAAATATTGAAAGTATCGTTATAGGATTTTTAACACTAAAAGGTCATGGATGATGATACATTAATATTGTAAATAAATAATAGGAAGATATGTGAATAGATTATTGATCTTGATTTTGAGCTTAAATAGATTTTGATTACATTTTTAAAACGTGGAAAACGCCATAGTTTAGGGGAAACTATGGCGAAATTTTCTAAAAATATAATCGCAATTAAGATATGACTAAAGGGGTGATTAGCGGGACTAAACGCGATTAGTAACTTAAATCGTCATTAAGTAAGTTCTAATGATAAGGGTTAAACCCTAAATACCCAAGTATTAAACAAGGTTATATATATATATTTACAAGTAAAATAAGTAACTCTTATAAATATATATATACATACTTGGAAAAATAAAAATATGTATACATATTTTGTCACCAAGAATGTTGCATAAATACATATGTGTATTGTACGTGTATGTATTTAGAAGCTTAGAGTATTCACATTAAAAATACCAAATCATATACAAAAATACAAACACTTGAAAATAATACCAAGTGTCGGTGACATAAACAAATATATTCTCACGATGCGTCGAAACAATAAACAGACAAACAAAGCAATACGGACCATAGGCGAACGTCACAAATACACCGTCGCGTCGACGACCAACGGGTGAATCGCCGACATGAAAAGTTATTACGACGATGGGGGATTTGCAATGAGAAAAAGCATGGAATGAACGACGACAACCACAAGTCTAAAATATATATTTTAGACACTTAGCACATATATATATATATATATATATGTTAACGAAACCAAAAATCCCAAAAGTTAAAAATATTATAAGTGTAAGACTTATTAAAAATGGGCTCTTGTAAATAAATTTCGGCTAGGCCCAATTTATAAAGTCATGGACAAGGCCTGAAATAAATAATATATATGGACAAAGCCAAAAATCACATAAAGACATGGGCTAGGCCCAAAGACATAAATTACATGGGCTAGGCCCAATGATAAGAAAACAAGGGCTAGGCCCAATGACAAGATAACATGGGCTAGGCCTAATGACAAGATAACATGGGCTAGGACCAATGACAAGATAACATGGGCTAGGCCCAATGACAAGATAACATGGGCTAGGCCCAAGGACAAGAAAACATGGTCTAGGCCCAATGACATGGGCAAGGCCTAATGACATGCGTGCAAGGCACGAGGACATGTGAAGGCCAAGGCCCAGTTCACACACGATCTGAAAACAATAATATATATGCATATATATTTTTGAGTAAATATATACTAATATTAATCGAGCAAACAAACTACCAACATTATGATAACATAAAAGTTGTTCCATCATAAAAAAAGGAATACATAACAAGAATTCAAGATCAACAATGAGTACAAGGTCCATTGAGGCCTAGGTGTCTAATAAACTCGATACACATGTAGGTTATACACGTGTATGGACACCAACCGTGAGTAAGACGACGTACGGAACACAAAATTGTGAGTTCATGTCACTCCTTTCATTGATTTCAAAGTTTTGTTTTACAAACTATCGAGGGGAAATACATGTCATAACAAATAGTATGTTAGCTAAGGGTTCAGTTGATAACCGGATCATTTGTTCATAAGTAGGATGATGATAATAGTAACCATTAATCACATAGTGACCATGGTGCAAAAGGTATAGATCTATCGAGTTTTAGACACGCTCCACTCCTCGTATGATAACCAGTTAGGAGTGCTTTTGTGATCCCAATGATGTCAGAATTGTCTCGGGTTGGGTACTTACTTACGACACATATAGGTTAGGGTACTTGCGACACTTTGATAGATCCCCAGAACGCCATGATGCTAATAGCATACTCAAATTTCATTACTGGATTTCAAGAATGGCATTTTATACGAAAACATTAACTACATGAACTTGCCAACTTTATGTTGACTTTTTAAAATTACATGTATTTCAAGACACAAGACTTGAGCTGGTGATACACTCTGGTATATGGGAAATGACATGACAACAAATGCCATCTTTTTGGAGGATTTGTCTCTTATATCCTAACCTCGTATGGGTATATAGGAGTCAAAACCTCAACATGGTTTTACGATGAAAACAATCTTTCATTATGATGTAATGTATTTCAAACCATATTTTTTATGACAATGTGAAATTATTTGGAAACCCATGATTTAACTTTTGAAAACTTGTAAACATTGGTTGCAAGGCATTATAAGCATGGAATCGTTGTTGATTTACAGTTGTTTACATGATTGGATGCAATGATTACCTCATAATCACACGTTTGCGCTTCCGCTACGACCAGGGTGTGACAGGTTGGTATCAGAGCTTCGATTGTAGTGAACCGGGGAAAAACTTTTTATTAAAAGTTTGGTCTACAATCACCAGGGGCTCAAACATGAAAACAAAGTTTAAAACATCATAAAAATGTTTTGGAATTATAACAAGATAACAAAAAGGTTTTCATTGTGACACGATAACATGAGGATCTATCACATGAGCTCAGCCGTAAGTAACGAAAAAAGATCAATACATGATTAGTCTATGGGAAATAGACACATTACATTAGAAGACTATGTGTCGTGGACACGTTACAAAAGATAGAAATGCTGGCTAGATGGGATTTTATGTGATTATATATATATATATATATATAATTTATTTATATATGTGTTGTATGGAATATTTTACCAAGAACGAAATACCTTCGACTACGGATATTATTATTATTATCCTTGATCGCACAATGAGAATATCGACCTCGCGTCTATTATGGAGCTTATGGTGAACATGGTTCCTTAGTGAGACCTTAGGGATGAGTCCACATAAGGTGGTTGCTTTTCCCACGGATGCGGAGATGCCTGGCTTCGGTAGTGACGAAGAGGCGGAGGTGGTAGCCTTGGACGATAACTCTATTAGCGGGACGAGGTCCCTGTAACCTATATTAATCATTAATGACGACACTCTTGTCCAGACAAGAAAGGTGAAGTACTCATCTTGAAGGTGCCCCTCCAGTTGTTATTGTTGCAAATTCTCTATATTTCTAAAGCTGTCTAACGACGTGCCCTTTCGCGAGTAATGTGAACGGACTATAGCACGTGGACCATCACGAAGGTCCCTTCTATGTTGAAGGTATGTAGACAATATCGTCCTCTCTCTATCTGATCGTCGTCTTTGAATGGTAGAACACTAGGGTGACCATGCAAGGCAATTTATTATTACGGGGGCCCACGTAATAATAACTTGCAGTGGATGAGAATCATGGTGGACTATGCGGGTCAAGTTAAAGATCACCACTCATTCGAAATTGTAAAGCTGTTCGGGTTTCTATCTAGTGGGACTCTAACCAGGGTGGTTGTTATAACACCCTACGATACAGAAACATCACACGTATTTGATCGCATCTAACATCTGATCTATATCACAAGTCGATTGAGACTAGTCATCTAAACAAACAAAACTGGTTGGCCACCCAAGGAGGATATTTCCTCAACGGTCTGGAGTTCTTGTACATGGGTTGGTTCCATGGTGTCTATGGTACCTCATCTTATTTATTGGAAAGAGATCACATTAAACTCCGCCATTTGACATTTGTCTTATTACAAGGGATGGTATGGCACGAGCCATACTTTAACACCCTCAATGCATTCTATTCGATATATATAGAAATTATTACAATCTAGCTGGAGCTCGTGGAGATCAAGGGATATCAACGTATTCGTCACACGGATTAGTGTGGCGAAGGATTTTTTTCCTACTTTGGACGATCGAAGTCCACAAAGTATGGAATACATGCTATAAGGTTGGAGACGACCATTTGGTTTCTCCTCCTTAACAAGTTACGCAATAGGTACCAATAATTTTGGATGGAACTTTTTATCCTTAGGCGCATGGTAGACTGTATTTACCCAAATATATGTTTGGCTTCTCTTAATCATGGGTATTAAGAAGAAACGTGGTGCTAAAAGGAAGGTCTACACCTAAGGGAGTTAGTTAATCCATGACTTACTGGGTAAGCCGAACTAGAGTTCCTATGGAAGGACATACGGTTGCGGAAATCGCACGACACGAGGGTAACTTAGTAGACGCTAGTAACGGTACTGGTTGTACCGGTAGTTCAAATGGTTAGAATCCCAATAGATTGGGAATGAGTGGCAACACTACACCTGAAGATGCGATCAATCAAGGTTTTAAATTATAAGGCCTTCCCGGACGGTAAGCTACGAGACTTCATTGGTGCGAGAGGTGCGGTAGGTTAGGTCCGCTCAATAAAGACAACATCGGTTAGCAATGCTAGTAAATGCAATCCTGAGTAAACGATTAGGTAAACAAAGAGTCTCTTGCTGAATGTAGCATTGACTTGGTGAAATCCTCAAGTAGAAACTTTAAGGAGTGATACTACGGAGAGGTCATCATGGGAAGAACTCAAAAATCTTATGCGAGAAGAGTATTACTCACTGACTGGAATTCCAAGGGTAGAAACGGGATCCTAGAACTTGATCATGATTGCAGCCAACGTTGTTGGTTACACTCGACGCTTTCACGATCTCTCAGGGGTTGTTCCATACCGGGGAACACCTGAAATCAAACGCATCGAGCGCTACATTTGGGGTTTAGCCTCTAAGAACAATAACATGACCACATCATCCCACCCTACCTTCATCACTCAAACAGTAACTCTCGTAGTTAGTCTCACCAAGGATGCGGTGAGAAGAGGAGATTATCAAAGAAACGTGCGGAAATGAAGGAAACGCATGTGGAATCTACCAGCGACGGGAAGCGAAAATACTCACCCCTTAAGGCAGGATCGGGAGTCAGTAACAAACGAAAGGGAACTCCCATGATGATAGAAACGAAGGCAATTGTTGCCATAATTGATGCTAGCACCAAGAAATATGCTGATAACTTACTGAAACCCTAAAAGTGATAAGTGAAAATTTCCTCAAGAGGGCACTTGCAGGAGTGCCAAGAGTAGAAGTGTGGCGAATGAAGACACAAAACAGAAACCAATAAGTTAGTAAGACTTAACCAAGAACAAGGATGTTAAGTGTGGCATGAAGGCCACTTCAAGCATGAACGTCTCAAGAATGAATCAGGCAAGTGAATTAAAGTGTGGGTGAGCAGAAACTATGGATACCCCACAAGATCCTTATGTCATCATGCGTACGTTCTACTCTACATTCATTACGTGTCAATTTTTTATACCAACACCGAGCTTAGCTAGTGTCTTAGGTGTTAAGCTTATATCCGAATTAGAGTCTTGTAAATTAGACGCGTTATCAATATATCTAATGGAGAATTAGCGTTAGACTCGTCTCATCGATACCAATCCAATGATATATAATGTCAAAAAAAATTTCTTTAAAAAAAATCACACGATTCTAACCATGCAATTGGTTTGTAAAATTGTTTATGGATAAATTTCTGTGTACCAAAACGTTTAGTACTCAGCCGGTTAACTTCCCACCTTTTTCGAGTTCAACTCGGAATAGTACCCAGTTCGAAACAATAGTCCGAGATGGTAATCCGAATTGGTATCCGAGATGGTGATCCGAGATGCACTGTTTTGATCCATGAGTAATGAGGAATCATTAAAAGATCACCAACATGTTTCCTATCAACCAATATCTCACATCCATCTTGTTTGATACCTGTGCTGATTTTAGTTTATCTTCATAAAATTCAAAATATAGTCGACCTAGAGTCAAGTAAGATAGACGTTCCCTCATTCAATGTCAGGGGAAGTTATAAAAGGATACACTTTGGAACTTGGAGAACAAGAGTTTAATATAGATCTTTTACCCGTTTATCTAGGTTGTTACGGTGTAGCTTTTGGCATAGACTTGTTGACGTATAACCGAGCGGAAGTAGGTTGTCCTGAGAAAACTATATGCATCCCCCGGCCAGACGAAGAAACACTTGTACATGGAGAGAAGCACGAGACGCCCTTACGAATCAGTAATTGCTTGAAGGCCAAAAGTGCTTAAAGAAAGGTTGCATAGCCTTTCTAGCTCACATAGTCGATAAGGAAAATGAGGAGCCAAAAATTGGAGGAAATAACCGTTGTGAAGGAATTCCCTCGAAGTCTTTCCATCCGACTTGCCTGGATTACCTCCGTAACGACACGCCAACTTTCACATTGATTTGGTGGCAGGAGCCGCACCAGTAGTGAAGCCTCCATACCGATTAGCTCCGTCATAAATGCAAAGACTATCTACACAACTTTGAAAGTTGTTAGCCAAAGGATTCATTAGAACGAGTTCTTACCATGGGGAGCTCCGGTGCCTTTTTCGAGGAGAAGGATGGAACCTTCCGAATGTGCATAGACTACCGAGAACTAAATAAGTTAACCATCAAGAATTCATACACATTACCGAGGATTGATGATCTGTTCGATCAATTACAAGGGTTGAGTTTTTATCCAAAGATGGATTTATTATCCGGGTATCATCAGTTAAGAATCCAAGAGGAAAGTATTCCTAAGACGGCATTTAGGACTCGCTACGGGCATTATGAGTTCCTTCATTATGCCTTTTGGTCTAACAAATGCCCCTGAAGTAGTTATGGATTTGATGAACCGGGTATGTAAGCCATATCTCGACAAGTTCGTGATCATTTTTATCAGTGATTTATTGATATACTCGCGAACTGAGGAAGAACACGAACCACACTTGAGAAGCATAGTGGGGTTGCTAAAAAGGAGCAGTTGTATGCCAAGTTCTCGAAATGAGAACTATGGATTCGTGAAGTACGGTTTCTCGGTCACATGGTGAACGAGAATGGGATGCACGTCGACCCCTCAAAGATCGTGGCTATAAAATACTGGACCACGCCAAGAACCCCCACGGAAATATGACAATTCCTAGGTTTAGTGGGCTATTACAGAAGATTTATTTAGAACTTCTCAAAAGTTGCTCAGCCGCTAACCTGGCTTACACAGAAAGATAGAAAGTTTGATTGGGGAGAAAAACAAGAATCGGCGTTCCAAGTATTAAAAGAGATATTATGTATAGCGCCGATATTATCACTCCCAGGAGGTACCGATGACTTTGTGGTGTACTGTGATGCATCGCATCAAGGCTTAGGTTGCGTGCTAACGCAACGTGAAAAAGTCATTGCGTACGCTTCATGTCAGTTGAAAGTTATGGAAGGAATTATAACACACATGACCTAGAATTAGGTGCAGTGGTATTTGCCTTGCAGATCTAGCGTCATTATTTATGTGGCACTAAGTGTACCCTATTAACGGATTATAAAAGTCTTCAACATAAAATCAACCAAAAGGAATTGAATATGCGCCAACGACGTTGGGTGGAACTGTTGAATGACTATGATTATGAGATCAAGTATCACGTGGGCAAGGCAAATGTTATGGCAGACGCCTTGAGCAGGAAAGAACGAGTCAAAACATTACGAGTACAAGCTCTAGAAATGACGATCCAGACG
Source organism: Scalesia atractyloides (assembly GCA_947069175.1). Classification (NCBI taxonomy): domain Eukaryota; kingdom Viridiplantae; phylum Streptophyta; class Magnoliopsida; order Asterales; family Asteraceae; genus Scalesia; species Scalesia atractyloides. Next base: position 63,601,730 of record CAMTDV010000008.1, read on the forward strand.
AACTTTACAGTTCGAGTGCGCGAAGCACAACAAGAAGCATTGAAACAAGAGAACATTCCAGCGGAATCATCACGGGGAATGGAAAAACAACTAGAACCGAACAAGGATGGAACTCTATATTTCATTGGAAGGATCTGGATTCCCTATTATGGCGATTTGTGAGACTTGGTGCTGGATGAAGCACACAAGTCCAACTACTCGATACACGCAGGATCGGATAAGATGTACCAGGATCTAAGAGAGTATTATTGGTGGCCTAATCTCAAGGGAGATATTGCGACCTATGTTGGGAAATGCCTAACTTGTGCAAAGGTCAAGGCCGAATACCAAAAACCATCTGGTTTATTACAACAACCTGAGATCCCGGTTTGGAAGTAGGAACAGATATCAATGGATTTCATTACAAAATTACCATGGACATCTCGAGGTTATGACATGATCTGCGTTATCATTGATCGTTTAACCAAATCAGCTCACTTCTTACCCATCCGCGAGAAAGACAGTACCGAGAAGTTGGCTGAACTGTACCTGAAGGAAATCATGGCACGCCTGCCAATCTCGATAATCTCTGATAGAGATGGGCGCTTTGTGTCACGGATCTGGCAATCATTTCAAAATTCGTTTGGTTCTTGCTTAGATTTAAGCACAACTTTTCACCCGCAGACCGATGGTCAAAGCGAACGAACCATCCAAACGTTGGAAGACATGCTTCAGGCATGTGTGATGGATTTAGGCGTAAACTGGGATACTCATTTACCGTTGGTAGAGTTTCACTACAATAACAGTTATCACACCAGTATCAAGGTCGCGCCAATTGAAGCACTATATGGACGAAAGTGCCGATCACTGCTATGTTGGGTGGAAGTCGGTGACAGTCAACTCATTGGTCCCGAATTAGTACAAGAGACCACAGACAAAATATTCAAGATCCGTGAGTGTACCAAAGCGGCCCGAGATAGACAAAAGAGTTACGCAGATCGAAGACGCAAACCATTATCCTTGGAGGTGGGAGATAAAGTATTGTTAAAGGTCTCACCTTGGAAAGGCGTAGCTAGATTCGGGAAGCGTAATAAGCTCAACCCAAGATATATTGGACCTTTTGAAATTCTGACAAAGATTGGTACAGTGGCTTACAAGTTAAAAACCAGAGGAACTCAATAACGTACATGACACATTTCATGTGTCCAATCTGAAGAAAATTCCGACTAATGAAACAATTATCATTCCAGCAGATGAGATTCATGTTGATGACAAGTTACAATTCACCGAAAAACAAGTTGAGGTCATGGACTGGAAGGTCCAAAAGACAAGAAGAAGCCAAATCAAACTGGTGAAGGTTCGCTGAAACTCTAGTCACGGTCCCGAGTATACGTGGGAGCTTGAAGATCAAATCAAGTCAAAATACCCCAACCTGTTTAAGAAGACTCCTTCAGAGGATGCCACAAACTAAATTTCGGGACGAAATTTTTTTAACAGGGGGAGTATGTGACAAATGGCAAAATAACTAGTAATTCCGTACAATTTAATCACTATTTGTAGTTCATAATCTCATGCATATTATCATAATTTAATTGCATAACTGAGTCGTACATCATATCCTAAGTATTAGGACAAGTAAATCTTATCATACATATACTAGTTTCTGTTACGACGTGGAACAAACCAAAACCATGCCCTAAAAGTGTTGGTAGAAAGTGTTGGGCGCACTAATTGGGGTGACACTAACTGTGTCGGTAAATCCGCTAGAACGAACAAGAACAAGGAATAACGGCATGTTAATGCCATACCTGAGTCCATATATAAATGAAAACACTTATTTGAGATCAACCATTACAATAATACATAACTTTCTGGTACAACGCCTAAATTGCAAAATTGTCCGTTTCGACCAAAAAGGCGACAAATGTCAGTTTGTCCGCAACTCTAATTCGGTGGATTCCGGATGTGAGAATAATAATAGAATGATTTTAATCATCCTAAAACAATGTGAGAATAGCAAGAATGCACAAAAGACATGGTTTCCGGTCATTGGACAAATAGTGCACAATGCGACCGGAAGGCTACCGTTTATCGAAACGACGAACATTTTAGTGGCCGATAGCCTCATTCGTGCATCTAGCAAACTTGTTAAGCCTCATTTGAAACTCGGAATCCATTCAACTTACATGAGGTCACGGAAACACAACTTTCTGAAAAGTTCGACGGCGGAATATAAAAGTGCCGATATCGAGCGAACGATCAAACGAAAGGCACTTTGGCCAACCTAACTCAGCATATATTCGTCTAGCGGACTAGTTATGCATATTTTTAGGTCAGAAATGCACTAAGTACACACCATGACAATTGTGGTGGTCGAAAACAAAAGCTTCTGGTACTAAATAAATAAGTTCGTTTATTAGCAATTATTGCGTCGATGAACGATCTAGCGACATTTCCGTCATCCAAAACTTATATTAGGGGATCAAGTGGATTAATTTGCATATAATAACACTCTAAACCCTAATTATATGCTAAGAATATAAGATCAATCCCCTAATCACAACACTTAAACTAATGACCAAAATATCTAATAAATAAACATGTGTCATAAATAATATTTACACTTTACCCCCCTCTCATCATTATTGTTTCAAGTGGGTCACACACCCACTTGATTTTGTTGAAAATGGTAGATTTAAGGCATGGTGATTTGATATGGTAAAGATTTGAAAGGATGGCATAATATATATCCTAACCTAGACTTGATCTTCGTCATTTTTCACTTAAAAAATTGCAGTCATCACCTTCTTTCCCCTCAAAACTCACGGCTACAACATCCACCATACAACCACTATTTAGCCACCATTAAACACCACTTTACACCCACTTTAAAACCCTATCAAAGCCATTCAAGGAGCTAGAAAGGGTTGAGGATTATTGGAGGCATTTTGGAGCTTCATGTTCCTTCTAAGATCATCATAAACTTGTGCACCCATTCTAAGGAAAATTCTCCCATAATCTAGCTTATTTCTATGTATACATTAATGATGTACAAGTTTATCATCTTGAAAATGAAGAAAAGATAAACCAAAAACCCTAACTCACACCATAATAATAACACTAAATATTGTTTATTTTGTGTTGATTATGTGTTTATACGGTAGTTAGTTAGCATGTTGATGTTGTTTACGTTAGAGTAGGATATAAAAGTTAGATGATCTTGTATGATCAAGTATGAAAATGAAGATTTAAACATGATAATCTTTAAATCTAAACAAGATCATCAACTACATCATCCATGAAGATTACTACAACTTAAAGATAATTTAACTACACATGAATGATTTTTATAAGAAATAAGCATTTTTATTTAAGTTGTAACCATCTTAAAAAGTGTAGAAATCAAGAGATTGAAAGAAATGAACTTGACCTAAATGATATGACAAATTGGTGATTTAAAAGTGCTAATAAATATTGAAAGTATCGTCATAGGATTTTTAACGCTAAAAGTTCATGGATGATGATACATTAATATTGTAAATAAATAATAGGAAGATATGTGAATAGATTGTTGATCTTGATTTTGAGCTTAAATAGATTTTAAATACGTTTTTAAAACGTGGAAAACGCCATAGTTTAGGGGAAACTATGGTGAAATTTTCTAAAAATATAATCGCGATTAAGATATGACTAAAGGGGTGATTAGCGGGACTAAACGCGATTAGTAACTTAAATCGTCATTAAGTAAGTTCTAATGATAAGGGTTAAACCCTAAATACCCAAGTATTCAATAAGTTCATATATATATTTTTACAAATAAAATAAGTAACTCCTATAAATATATATATACATACTTGGAAAAGAAAAATATGTATCCAATTTTGTCACCAAGAATGTTGTATAAATACATATGTGTATTGTATGTGTATGTATTTAGAAGCTTAGGGTATTCACAATAAAAATACCCAGTCATATACAAAAATACAAACACTTGAAAATAATACCAAGTGTTGGTGACATAAACAAATATATTCTCACGATGCGTCGAAACAACAAACGGACAAACGAAGCAATACGGACGATAGGCGAATGTCACAAATAAACCGTCGCGTCGACGACCAACGGGTGAATCGCCGACACGAAAAGTTATTACCACGATGGGGGATTTGCGATGAGAAAAAGCATGGAATGAACGACGACAACGACAAGTCTAAAATATATATTTTAGAAACTTAGCATATATATATATATGTATAAATATATATATATATATATGTTATCGAAACCAAAAATCCGGAAAGTTAAAAATATTATATGTGTAAGACTTATTAAAAATGGGCTCTTGTAAATAAATTTGGGCTAGGCCCAATTTATAAAGTCATGGACAAGGCCCAAAATAAATAATATATTTGGACAAAGCCCAAATCACATAAAAACATGGGCTAGGCCTAAAGACATAAATTACATGGGCTAGGCCCAATGATAAGAAAACATGGGCGAGGACCAATGGAAAGATAACATGGGCTGGGCCCAATGACTAGAAAACATGGGCTAGGCCCAATGACAAGATAACATGGGCTAGGACCAATGACAAGAGAACATGGGCTAGGCCCAATGACATGGGCAAGGCCCAATGACACGCGTGCAAGGCACCGGGATATGTGTAGGGAAAGGCACAGTTCACACACGATCTGAAAACAACAATATATATACATATATATTTTTGAGAAATATATATAACAATATTAATCGAGCAAACAAACTACCAACACTATGATAACCTTAAAAGTTGTTCCATCATAACAAAGAAATACATAACAAGAATTCAAGATGAACAACGAATACAAGGTCCATTGAGGCCTAAGTGTCTAATAAAATCGATACACATGTAGGTTATACACGTGTACGGACACCAACCGTGAGTAAGACGACGTACAGAACACAAAACTGTGAGTTCTTGTCCCTCCTTTCATTGATTTCAAAGTTTTGTTTTACAAACTATCGAGGGGAAATACATGTCATAACAAATAGTATGTTAGCTATAGGTTCAGTTGATAACATGATCATTTGTGCATAAGTAGGATGATGACAATAGTAACCATTAATCACGTAGTGACCAAGGTGCAAAAGGTATAGATCTATCGAGTTTGAGACACGCTCCACTCCTCGTATGGTAACCGGTTAGGAGTGCTTTTGTGATCCCAATGATGTCAGAGTTGTCTCGAGTTGGTTACTTACTTTTGGCACATATAGGTCAGGGTACTCGCGACACTTTGATAGATCCCCAGAACGCCATGATGCTAATAACATACTCGGATTTCATTACTGGACTTCAAGAATGGCATTTTTATATGAAAACATTAACTACATGGACTCGCCAACTTTATGTTGACTTTTTAAAATTACATGTATTTCAGGACACAAGACTTAAGCTGGTGATACACTCCGGGATATGGGAAATGACATGACAACGAATGCCATCTTTTTGGAGGATTTGTCTCTTATATCCCAACCTCGTATGGGTATGTAGGAGTCAAAACCTCAACATGCTTTTACGATGAAAATAATCTTTCATTATGATGTAATGTATTTCAAACTATATTTTTGATGACAATGTGAAATTATTTGGAAACCCATGATTTCACTTTTGGAAACTTGTAAACATTGGTTGCAAGGTATTATAAGCATGGCGTCGTTGTTGATTACAGTTGTTTACATGATTGGATGCAATGATTACCTCATAGTCACACATTTGCGCTTCCGCTAGGACCAGGGTGTGACACTTTATCTCTTCCTCGTACTCTTGGCGGCATTTTCTGGATAAAATCAAATAAAAAACAATACTAATAACTTAATAATGAGATGAGTAGTCCTAGGTAAAAACTTAGACTCGGAAGTCTAAGGAATGTGCTTTAATGTAAGTTTGAGATTAAACACAAGAAGGCCAGTGTTAATTCTATCAAACGTTGGCTCTTACACCAATCTGTCACACCTCGTATTCTACAGCCAAACACCGGTGGGCCAGGGTGGGGAATATCGTGACGTAGGTTCAAAGTACGAAAAATAATATACAGACGGCTTGTAACAGAAGATCCACAGGTGGATCGTAAAATGTACAAAATGTATCACAGAACTTGGGCAGATCTATGGATTTGCAAGATCCTCTTATGATACTACCGAGCAGCTTCCAGCCTATTTCGTATTGTACCTGCAAGCTTAGTCTTTTGAAAATACGTTAGATTTTGCTGGTAAATACACCCAACTGACTCATTTTGAAAACATTTGAAAATGGTTTTAAGTGCACATGGCACAAAAATCTTTTATAACTTGGGAAAGTCAACATAGTAACCTTGTTAACAGATTCACATGTTTGTCCATACATATACAGGGCCCAGTTCGAAGACCAAGACATGATTCACGTACAGACCACTTATGAACTCACGAAGGAGTTATCCCCAACAAGTGTGGGTAAAATATTTTGCATGTGCATATGTCAGGTGTATGCCTACACCCCGCGCTTAGGTTATGGCCATTATCTAATGTAACGAGCCGACGATATCCAGGACATGGTCGTTAACCCCAGATGTTTAAGTTATCAAACAAAAGTGATTAAAACGGAATATGCGGATTTACTAGCCACAATCCGGCATTTGATTGATCCCATTTCCGATGAAGCGGTAATAATTTACCGTAACCTAAGCCCCAATAGGGAAAATAAGTCGAGAGTATTTACCTAAGCTAGTCTTGATTAAAAATGCAAGATTTAATATCTCAGCCATATCCAAAATGAACTAATTGTAGATAGCATTTACCGAAGGCTCTAGTCTGGATTATGGCATAAACAAACCAATAAAATGCTAACGGTCTTAATTAAGTCAGAGACTTAGACAGACAAGCGTACAAGATCAAAACGTATATTACGCTAGATTAAACGATGATCTGATAGAATGTAGTCAAAACGTATATTACGCTGGATTTTGAGACTTAAATGAGAAGGTTAAACCCGTTTCGGTTAATTTCCGTAAACTAATTACATATACTTAACCGTGCGTATATAAGCGATATCAGGTAACTAGATAAGTCATGGACAAGTTCTATATGCCATTAAACTTTAAAGAAGTTGTAATATCAGTAGGATATCAACATATATGCCCGTTAAGGTTTTCAAATGAAACTATGCCTCATAAGGGCGTTTTGGTAATTATATACCGTATAAAAGGAACTTGAATGTTTTATAATGTTATAATCATAAGTATTATGGAAAAATAATTTATTTGTGATATAAGATCAGTAAGCTAATGATTTTATTTGTAATTTATCATTTATGACCAAACTATGCACCGAAGGGGCATTTTGGTCATTTTACACATAGTTTTATAATTTATTTGGGATTCCGAGTTTATCATATACCTACTGTAAAAATATTTTAAATATGTTTTAATATCAGTAGGTAACAAGTCTTGGTTAATAAATATGGTTTAAAATCATACTATGCACCGAAACGGCACTTATGTCGTAAAATGACGATTTGTGCGAAGTTTAGTAAAAACTGATGTTAAGATCAAGTTTAATTGTTTTAGATATGTTATTTAATATAACATATCAGTAGGTAAAATATTTATTATGAAAAAGGGGTGATTAAAACCGTTTTATGTGCCACAAGGGCGTATCGTCATTTATCGACATAATACAAGAACTTGTACGTAAACTCAGTATACAATCTGATTTGACATCCCAAATCATCATACTTACGATATTACATTAGTAGGTAATTCATTTTCAAGTTCATTATCATTTAAACCTTATTTTATGTAAAAGGGACATTTTTGTCAAAATGGCATAATTGTGGAACTTGTGCATAAACTCAGATTCTGATTATGATCATGTAATAAAACCTCAGGGGGTTATGCTACATCATATTATGATCATAATGAAACCTTAGATCAGTAGCTAACTAATCTAAATCTGGTCAGAACTGAAAGTCAAAGCAGAAGTCAAATTTTGCGACTTTCAGTTGTGAACCGACCCTAGAACTGAAATTGAAGAGCCGAACATGTTCTCACATGGTCTAATACCAACTTGTTTAAGTGTCAAAACATGTTTCTTAACATATATAAACTCAGATTATAACATTTCCGAAAAATGGCCTGTTTGACTTTTTAATATTAAAACCTTGACCCGTTAATTGGTCTAACAAACGTGATCTTTAGGAGGTGCCCTTTATAAGGATTAACACTTACCTTATTATGATCACTTAGCCATGTTTATTATGAACAATGGCTGGACCATAATGGTCTTAATCGAAAGTCAAGGCGTTTTCTGTAAAACACTTGACTTTTGGCTATAAAAGCCTATAAATGAAAATGCAAGAGAAAGGAACACTTACAAGTGATTCCTAGGATGAAATAGAACTAAGTTGGATGCTCCTTTTAGTTAGGAACTTCCAGAGGGGGAGATAGAGTGAAGAATGAGAAAGGTGCAAGTTCAAGTGGTGAACCTTGGCACCTATTTATAGTTGGAGAGCTTGAAGGAGGTGATGCCAGGTGTTAAGGGGTGTTAGAGGGAGTTTACAATTGTCCTAAAACGTGGCATAGCAGTTTGGAAGTCCCTAGTTTCGAATCAAATGGTTTTTGGCAACATGTGTGGAGGCCAAGCAAATTTTCTACAGACACAGGCCTCTGGCGGGCCGCGAGAGACTTGGCCAGGGTCTCTCGCGCCACATGGGAACTTTCCAAGTTTGTCACATTTAGCCCCGCAACTTATTAAACCTCCTAAAACACCTTTATAGCATATTTAGCCCTCCGTAGCCAATATTTGGCATACCCGGGATTATGCCCGGACATTGTCAAGCTCTTGGTTCGTTAAAAGGTCACTCAGAGGTATAAATTAACATGTTGACACTTTTAACCCCCTCTATTGTCCAACTTTTACATATATATTGGATTAATCCCTGTCGTCCAACAAGTGGCTTGTATGAGAGTTAGGACTTCGTAAAGGATCATTCAGAGGCTCAATATAAGCATATTGACTCCTATGTCACTAAGAGGCTAGGAATGTTGACACAAATGGTCACTCAGAGGCCAATTTTAAGCATGTTGACACTAATGGTCACTCAGAGGGTAAGTTTAAGCATGTTGACACTAATGGTCACTCAGAGGCTAAGTTTTAAGCATGTTGACACTAATGGTCACTCAGAGGCTCAGTTTATGCATGTTAACATCAGAAGGTCACTCAGAGACTTAGTTTGAACATGTTGACTCTTTTAGTCCTTATTAGTCCATAATGGACTTATTATAACAGTAATGGCACGTGTCACTATACTATTGGACATGATTTTTACGAGGTGTTATAAAGTGCCTCACGGACCATAAGGCTTTGGTTACGGTACGTAAGGGGTGCCCAAATGCAGAAAATTGCCTTGATCACCAAGTTTGGCCACATATGCTCTATTTATGTCACCTAGCCCCGAATTTGCCACCATTGCTCCTTCTTGTGACACCTTAGGTGACACTAATCAGCTTCGAAGTGTTTGTGTTTGTGTGCAGGAACTTCCGAGATCGAAGTAAATCATGGAAAATGAGGTTTCTTGGCACATGATGAATAATAGATGATGAGTTTAACATGCTTATTTGGCATAAATTTGATAAAAAGATTAAAATTTCATAGAATCTTCATTGTTGAATAGATAAAACTAATTGAAAAAGACAGATTTATGAATGTTTAAAAAAATCAAAAGTATCTAAGTTTTGTCATCTTGAGGGAGAGAGAGTTTAAAAGAATAATGTGAAGCAGTAATGGATGTCAAATTGAAGAGATTTTCATCGGTTGGTTAATATTTCTTTCTTTAAAACAAAAATACAAAAATATGTTTTAGCATTTCAGGGGGAGAAATGTTGTGGAAAATTAAAAAACATATAAAAATTTGAAAAATGTACAAAAAACATAAAAAACAAAAAAAGTTTTCGTGTAAAAAGAGAAAATGATAATACATCAATGGACTATCACAGTATGCTAATTATATGTAGTGCCAAAATGTTTAAACAAGTCTCACTAATGATGTGCTAGTTGCACATTCAGTAGATTGTTTCTGTGATATAAAGAAAAAGAAAAACTTCTTGATTGGAGCATAACATCTCTCTGATATATGGTCTTAGTAAACCGAAATTTCGTTTGAACGATTGTCAGATTCTGAGATACTAGGTTTTTACAGATAATTGATATCTTGGGTATTATACAAGTTCTTCTAATTTTGCGAACTTTTTGAATACTTTTGCTTTATAAACCGAAAAATTGCAGTACAAAAGATTCCAAATTGGAACACAACTTTTAAATCGAGCCTTGATCTCTTTGTCTGTACGGTGGTACTAACCTAAGCTCTCTAGGTCTTGCACAACCAAGATACAAATATAAGTTAGATATATTCACCTATAAGATGAAATCCAGGGGATCTTGATACTGGAGAATATTCTGTGGTGGGAAACGCTGTTAAGTCAAGTTCTAAGACATCTAATTAACGTATCTCGGAGCAATTGAGAAATGTGTAAAGGTTTAAGTGGATCATTATACTGACAATCAAAGTGAATTTGTTTATAACATAAAGTTTTATCAAGATCAACAGTAATAGTGATGTGTCTCAAAAGTTGATATGATCTTATAACACAAACTCACAAAAATGTATGTAAATATGTTTGTACATAGCTTAAATTTCATTTCAGAAAACTTCAAAAAGATTTTCAGAGTGTTTTAACATAAACTTTGGGAAACACAAAAATATTTTGTTTTTATCTTAGTTTTGACCACTGATGATGGAAAGCTGATATTCAAAGTCTAAATTTATTAAACTTGAAACTTATATTTGATAAATACATAAGTTTGTTCACAAAGTGATCAACCAAGGTCATTCATTTGAGCTTGGTAGATAAATCAGATAACCTGTCACACCGTGGTCGTAGCGGAAGCGCAAGTGTGTGACTATTAGGTAATCATTGCATCCAATCTAGTAAACAGTATAAATTAACAAAGATGCCATGTCATTAATAAGTTTCATTCCATAATTACAACCATCAAAAGTGAAATCATGTTGTTATCAGTTTCTGATTTGCCATTACAAAACATAATTTAAACACATTGTCCCAAAATAAGACATTGTTTTTATCATTAGTTCATATTAAGGCTTTGACCCCTATATGCCCATACGAAGTTAGGATATAAAAGGCAAACCCTTCAAAAGGTGGTACATCTTTGTCTTGACAATTCCCATACCTGGATCCCATCACCAACTCATGTCTTGCGTCTAGAAATACATATAATTTTAAAAATCAACATACAGTTTGCGAGTTCATATAGTTAATGTTTTCATATCAAAATGTCATCTTTGAAATCCTGTAATGAAATCCGAGTATGTTATTAGCATCAATGAGTTTTTAAGGATCTATCAGTGTGTCGCGAGCACCCTAACATATATGTGCCATAAGTAAGTAACCAAACCGAGACAACTTTTACATCATTGGGATCACAAAAGCACTCCGAAGGGTATACCAACCAGGAGTGGAGCGGGTCTCAAACTCAATAGATCTACTTCTTTTGCACCTTGGTCACTAAGTGATTAATGGTTACTATTGTCATCATCCTACTTACTCACAAATGAACGTGTTATTATCTAACCCATAGCTAACATACTATTTTGATATGACATGTATTTCCCCTCGATAGTTTAAAACAAAACTTGAAATAGTTGAAAGGAGGGACATGAACTCACAATTTTGCTTTACGTATGTCGTACTAGTACCGATAGGTTTCCTTACACGTGTGTAACCTACATGTGTATTAATTGTATTAGACACCTAGGCCTTAACGGACCTTGTACTCGTTGTTCATCTTGAATTCTTGTTATGTATTTCTTTGTTATGATAGAACAACTTATAATGTAATCATAGTGTTGGTAGTTTGTTTGTTCAATTAATATTGTTATATATATTTTTTATTATATTATATATATATAGATATTATTGTTTTCAGATCGTGTGTGAACTGGGCCTTGCCCTTCACATGTCATTGGGCCTAGCCCATGTCATCTATGTCACAGGGTTTCGTACGACACAAAGAGTATTTTGTACGAAACAAGCATTTCGTAAGAAACACTGACTCGTACCAAATTCTGGAGATGTGTTTCTTGTGAAATATTGTGTTCAGTATGTCTAGAGTCGTGTTTTGTACGAATCTAGACGGACACTATATAAGCTGACATGCACTTCTCAGTCAGGGGAGACTTGCGCGTGAGAGTTAGACTGACTAGCTCTCCAGACTGACCTTTGAGTTGGTTATCTCTGAAGACGAAGAAATAAGAACACAGCAAGTTTGTTTGAGTTATACGAGCATTGTGTGTATATGTTTGTACTTGTTCTCAATCATTAATCAAGATATTGAATCTTTGGTTACCCCGTGTTCTTTACTTTGCTTTGGTTGCATGCACACTTGGATTCCGCACTTTTGTGTGTGTCATATGAACAAGGAACTAGTTTAACACCATCCACAGGTGGACCTACAAGTGGTATCAGAGCTTTAGCTCTTTCCTTGTTCAAAACCGGGCTTAGTTATGTCTGAGCTAGTTTGAAGATTTCTGAAGTGTTCTTGAATCTCCAGCAGAAAACATAAGTTTTGGATAGTTAAATAACTTAAAACTTGGTTAAAATCTGCTGCATGCAGAAAATTTTATGGAAAAATTTTTCTGAAAAACACCCTTGAAGAAGAAATCTGCAAAAAATTGAATCTGAATAGTTTTGGTAGGGTTGACATTTTCTGACTTGGATCTGGACTTGATTAAAAATATGTTTTTTAACTAAAAGTGGGTAAGACAACATGTAATTTCGAAAAAGCAGGTCTACACAATAAAGGAAATTTCTCACCTAACCATTTCTGAAAAGATTCCTCTGAAAAACGCTGAACAAAACATTTGGTGCGACTGAAAAGATTGGTGCGATTCATCTGATCCGCACCAAACATCTGTTCTGCATGAATCATCTGATTCGCACGAAACATCTGGTCAATACTTGACAACTATTTCGTGCGAAACAGTTGTCTCGCACGAAACTGTTTTTTGATTGTTTTCGTGTTTTTCAAAGCTTTGTGATTTTAAGAATTTTTCATATTTTCAGAATCTGAAAATTTTAAAAGGTAATTATAATTTTGAAACTTTAAACCTTTAAATTTTTCATAAAACAAGAAAATAAAATGAGTACAAATCCTTGGGATTGGGAGTGTACTACAAGTCAGAAAACTACCTCATGGGCCAAATCGATGATACCTCCAAACGTGTTTACTGCTGGTCAATGGGCTATTGTTACAAATCAAAACCAAAGCGTTCAAAACCTCCTTCTTAGCGAAAGTGAAACTGGGAGCAACAACCGTCACCAAAATTAAATCACATGAATGATTATTCTTCATGGAACAATCGTTTTCATACATATATTCTTTGTCAGAATACAGAAATGTGGACATGTTTTGTTTCTCCATACAAAGAATCTCTCGAAGACGTCATATCAAATTCTGCATCATTAGCTGAACTAGATGAGAATGATAAGAGGGCCTATGATCTTGAAAAGAAGGCCTTTGCAATTCTTACACAAGCACTTCACAGAGACATTATTCATCAATTCTTGCATTGTACATCTACGAAGAGTTTGTGGGACGCTTTAAAAATAAGAGGAGAAGGAAACGCAGCAACAAGGAAAGTTAGACATGATCTTTTAAAGAAGGAATTTGAAGGATTTCATTTTATGGAAAATGAAATATTAAATGATATGACAACTCGTTTCTATCATTTGATGAGTGAGATGCACTCATACAAGGTTCTTGTGTAACAACAGGAGATTGTTACGCGTTTTACTGATGCCTTACCACCTAAGTGGAATCAATTTATAGAATTGTTAAAACATACAGGTGTGATGGATACGATCAGCATTTACGAATTTATTCAGAAACTTGAAAATAAAGATGAAGAAGAAATTCGCAAAGCTAAATGATTTCCGGTTGAGCAAAATCCAGAAATGTATTTTGGTGGCATTAAACCGAGTACAGGTGCAGTTCAACAACCAAAACTTCAAACAGCATTCGTGTCAAATTCAATTCCTTTTTGGGAATGTCTAGTGAAATCTGATCAGTCCATTGGTACAAATGCTCAAACTTATGAACGAACTTTTGATCCAAAGGCTTTTCTTCCTCAACCTTAAGTTGCCACACCTCAAGTTCAACAACAAGCTTTCTATGGTACAAATTCTCAACCTTCAACTTCAAACACCGTCAGACTAGATACATCAAACCTTTCCAAGGTAAGTGTGGAAGTTACACGGGAACATATGGAGCTTCTGAACACATTGGTGAGTTGTTACTGCGGATTAGTAGCTGGTAAAATTGGTAATGTCAACTTAACTAGTGCAGACTATGCGCAAATTGATAAGGAAGAGATGGAGTTAATTGATATTAAAGGGCGTTCGCAAGTGCAGTTCGTAGAGCAAAAGATTTTATGGAGAGAACCGGAAGAACTAATCTGGAAAGTAACAAAGATACTCCATACGGTTTTGATAAAAGAAAAGTTACTTGTTTCAACTGCAAGGAAAAAGGGCATTAAAGAGAATGCACGAAACCTCCACAACAAGGGAATCAATATCCTTTTACCAGAAATCAAGCTGCCAACAACGAAAGAGCAATGGTTCCCGCAAACAATTCCAACCGAGCATTAGTGGTTCAACCTGACGAACACTGTGATTGGTCAATTCAATTGGGAAACATTGGTGGAGGAGGAACTGCATTATATGCTGAAGTTGCAAAGAACAGTAACGATGAAGAATCTTCTAGAAATGACAACAGTTCAGGGGACAGCAACAATTCAAATGAAGCAGAATCGACTTATAGTAGAGAACAATCTGAAGATGAGGTAGTCACGGAGACTGAATCAACAGATAGCAGTGAAGAAGATTCAGAGCATGAAACTAAAGAACCATCTGATCAATTTTCCAAGCATCTCTCATCAATTGGATCTTCAATACTACGTGCAGCTTTCATGACACGCTTGGATTGTCAATCCAGTCAGGTAAGTCCAGATAAACCTATGGTGTCTAAATGTTCTAATTGTATATTTTTAAAAGGAAAATACTTAGAACAGGAAGGTAAATTTGATCACATGAAGAAACATCATCAGAGCTTGATTGTGGATCTTACAAAATGCACCGAGGCAAACGAAGCTCTTAAGAAAAAAGGATAAAGAATTCAAAACAACAATTGAAACTTTAAAGAAAGATGTTTCTGAATTGTCAAAAAATGTTTCAAGAAAACAAACAGCCATTAACAATTACATTAACATGCTTGAAGAAGCAAAAAAGGAGCTAGGCTGTGCAAAATGTGAACATGACACAATCAAACTCAAGTTGGACAGTTATTCCAACTCAAGATATGTTTTGGATCACATCATCGAAAGTCAAAAGAAGAAAGGTGATGTAAAATGTATAGGTTATCAGGCTTGTCCTCCTCCGGTTAGGCACAATTACACCAAAATGCCCGATGATGAAGATATGCCACATTTTGAACCCACTGTTTCATTAGACCTAGATGAGTTTAAACCTAGTCTAGGGTCCACAAAAGGCACATCTTCAAGTCAAAGCCAACCGGATGATGTCAATGACTCAAAATCTAAGGATAATCAAAATTCTCTCATTATTGAGGAATATGATAGTTCGGATGACGAGTCAGCTGAGGATAAACCTAAACAGTCAAACACGGTAACAAAAGAGGAAATATACCTCTCGAAAATCACATTCTATGTGATCCTTCAACGAAACTGTGTATTACTGCCAATGTCAAGAATGTTAAAGCTCATGTTCAAAACTATGAAAACATGAATTTGCTTTATAAGTTGATTGGTTCTGACAAAGTTTGCTCAAACCAAGATTTTCCCCTAAAAATGTCACTCAATCCTTGATTGATAAAGTTTTTAAAGATTCTACTAGTAAGTTTTTGGGAAATACGAGCACAAAAGTTGTAATAACTAAGCGTGCCCCTACCCTAAAAGCTGAAAATAGAAATAAAAACAGAAATCAAAAGAGGAAATCTCAAAACAATCAACGGAAGCAAAATCATGCTAATCAAGGAAAAGAAAAGAGCAAACCAAAGCAAAACAAGAAGAATATCCCAAATGTGAACTTCATGAAATCCAGAGGGACTGATAAAATTGAATCTTTTGTAAACAAATCCAACATGGATTTTGTTAAACAAAGAAAAATTTCAAAGCAAAGCAACCAGAACAACCACACACAACACACCCATTGTTGTGATGAAGGACCAAGTTCCTCAAGATCACGAAGTTCATCATCAAGATGTCAATCTCATCATACTCTGAGGTTTGTTGAGCGGAGATCATGTTTTGAGTGTGGTAAGTATGGACGCATCATAAAAAATTTTCCATATCTTACAAAAGGAAAAGCAAAGGTTGCTGCACCCCATGGTAAACGTTACTATACAAAATATGTTTCATCAAAATAGGACCCTCGTCTTGTTAAACAAAGAAAAATGAAACAGAGAAAGCAACAACAGAAGATGGTTGAAAAGGTTTTGAAACCAAAGGTTGTCCAAATAAAATTAGATGTTAAAGTTTACAAACAAAAACAGATTTGGAAACCAAAATCAGAAATTATTTCAGGGGGAGCACAATCCATTCGGAGTGATCGGAAAAACAAGGTATCAATTGTCGATGATGTCGGACAACCCAAGTCAGCAATAACTCGGGTCCCCACCTCCAACTAATCTTTGATGAGTGTGCAGCATGTTCCAGGAGGAACCATTGATAGTTTTAGGACTGTTGATAGGGGAGCATCCAGGCACAAGATAGGTAACATACGGCTCCAAAATACAGTTATATTCAGGAGTTATTGCCTTTGTTGGAGAGAAGAATGAAAGGATAACATTGAAAACTTCAACAAGATGAAAAACAACTAATAATTTGTTTGTTTAAGGCTTGTATCAGATCCACATGATAGATTCAATAGAAATGTATGCACCTGCAGCACAATGGAATATTATCAAAGAATCATGTCTTATATCTTCCAAAAGAAAGAAAATGCTTACAAGATGATCATGCAATATACATTTCTCCAAGGGTGTGATTGAAGAAAAAGTGTTTGTTTGAACAAATCAACTGGGTGTGCGGATGCCTTAGCATGGTTTGAACAACCGCACACTACTTCTCAAGGAGAAAAACAAAGACCTTTACTCTCCAGACCAAACACATTGATATAAAATATCACCTCCCACGTGCTTGTTTCTATATGAAACGTATGAATGTTGTTGATTCACGCCAATTACCAACATGCCAGCTTTCACTTCCAAATCTCAATAAACCATTCTTATTAACTTAAATTTTTGGTAAATGGGATCAAGGTAAAACATGAGTTAATCCACATCGGAAAATCATTTTTCTAAATATTTTTCTACAAAGTCAATCCAATCTAAATCTACGTTTTGCATTGTTGGGGGAGTATATTTCCAGAAAAATACAAAAACATGATAAAAACAAAACTGAGTTTCCTGGCAAGAAAAAGAGAAAATGATAGCAAATTAGTGGTCTGTCAAAACCTCTTTGAATTAAAATAAAAAATGATAAGTAGCTCTATATTCAATGTATCAGTAGGCTCACAATCATTTTAAAGTGTGCACAGGGCGATATAAACATAATCGACTAGAGACCAGGTGGGAACCATTCAATGGCATACGGTCTTGGTACCGAAATTTCGTTTGATAGGGTGTCGAGGTTCGAAGATATACGGTCTTTATGCTAGCTTATCATCTGGGTATCATGGTTGAATCTTTTGCCGAAAAATAACGATGGCGCAAGTCTAGAACTTCCATGATACCATACATACATGTATATACTGCAGTCGACCATCAAATAAGTGATAAAAATATCACTCCCCAAAATAAGTTCATCTCTTTGTCGGTATGATGGTACTAACCTGTTCACGGACTTACTCCTGTGCCCTGCATGCATATGAAAATCAAGTTCCTCATCAATAAGTGATTAAATCAGAAAGGGCTTGTTTTCAATCAAAAAATAAGTGAGTATCTCACATCATTCATATACGTCAAAACGGATGATAAAGCAGTATACTCACCGGTAAGATTTCCTCTCGTGCATATCTTGATACGGGAATGTGTTGTGAAGTGTATAAACACCGGTCGGTAAGTATAAATCATACATTATTCATATCCCCTAACCACTATTACATCTGATAAGTTGAGTTTACGTGGATAACAATATCGATAATTGATATAGGATACTTATCTTAATTCTATCTAATCAAACAGCAAGTGTGTTTGGACAGAACCGCATACTAATATGATTCTCTTACCCTTGAAATTCGCAAAAAAGAATGTCTGTAACTATTTATTTGATGTTTTCCGTCCTTACCTTTAAAAATTTTGCAAAAAGCCAAAAAGATTTTGCTTCTAGTTTATTTTTGATTAACCGATGTTGGAACTCAAGTCTATCCTATCTTAAATCATGATTATAAGCCGGAAAACAACTGCATCTTCATAAATGGTCGAAGTTGACAAGCTTTAAAGTTTAACAATTTGAAAATTATGCAATCTTAAAAACTTTTAAAGCATTGTCAGTTCGTAGTTGAATAAGAATTAGTCTCATATGTGTCTTTTGCTAATTCTAAGTAAACCAATCCTTTGTGAAATTTTCAAGTGAAATTTCTCTAAGGTTGTTTACATCCTACAGTTGTTCTCATTATGCGTTTAGCCTTGTTGTGTGTGCAGATAAAATATCCAAGCAAGCTAAATAAAAAGAGAACAAGTTTGAAGAAAACAAGTTATGGGAGAGAAGACACAACATGAATACAAGCTGTGAATTAAGAAGATCAATTTTTATAGCTGCCAAATTTTTCAACACCACAAGATACATTCAAAAGGGAGTTTGCTGATGCACTTCCTAAGTATGATATGTGAAGACCAAAGACCGAAGACCGAAGACCAAGCAACATCCAAGGGGGAGTTTGTTGATACAGTTTTTTGTCTGTTGCTTGTTGTTACTTACAGTTGTAATTGTACAGTCATTGCTCAAGTGTCTGTATAGGTTTGGTCATGTCGAATAGATCGAGATATCCTTCTATCTTGATCTAGTATGACATGTTAGCTTGTCTGTGTTAATCAGTTGCATGTGTGCGTATTGATGAATCTTGGAAATGACATGTCTACACAAGTTCTCCAAGAATGAGAATTCTGTGCGAGTCAAGCATTTCGTACAAAACACAGGGTAACGAAACAAAGAGTATTTCGTACGAAACAAGCATTTCGTATGAAACACTGACTCGTACCAAATTCTGGAGATGTGTTTCTTGTGAAATATTGTGTTCACTATGTCTAGAGTCGTGTTTCGTACGAATCTAGACGGACACTATATAAGCTGACATGCACTTCTCAGTCAGGGGGACTTACACGTGAGAGTTAGACTGACTAGCTCACCAGACTGACCTTTGAGTTGGTTATCTCTGAAGACGAAGACAAAAGAACACAACAAGTTTGTTTGAGTCATACGAGCATTTTGTGTATATGTTTGTACTTGTTCTCAATCATTAATCAAGATATTGAATCTTTGGTTACCTCGTGTTCTTTACTTTGCTTTGGTTGCATGCACACTTGGATTCCGCACTTGTATGTGTGTCATATGAACAAGGAACTGGTTTCACACCATCCGCAGGTGGACCTACAGCCTCATCCATAAATATTTTGGAACTGGGCCTTGTCCAAGACTTTTACCATTTTGGGCCTAGCCCACATTTATTTAAAGGCCCATTTTCTTATAAGTATTTAGTTATAATTTTCTAGCTTTTTATATTTTTAACTTTCCGGATTTTGATTTCGTAATATATATATATATGTTGAACGTCTAAATATATATTTATACTTGTCTTCGGCGTCGTTTATTACATGTTTATTTTCGTCGAGAATCGCCCATTGTCATAATGACCTTTCGTGCCGGCGATTCACCCGTTGGTCGTCGACGCGACGGTGAAATCTTAAATGTTCGCCTATTGTTCGCTTCGTTTGTCCGATTATTGTTTCGACGCATTTCAAGAACATAATTGTTATGTCACCAACACTTAGTGTATTGATCATGTGTTTGTATTTTGTATATGATTGGGTATTTTATTATGAATACCCTAAGTTTCTAATACATACACATACAATACACATGTATACATACAAATTTATTGGCAACAAATGTATATAAATATACTTGTATTATTTCCCAAGTAAAAATATATATTTGTAAAAAATATTTATTTTTACTTATAAATATATATTTGTAACTTTGTTAAACAATTGGGCATTCAGGGATAACCCTTGTCATTAGAGCCTACTTAATGATGATTTAAGCTACTAATCGCGTTTAGTTCAACTAATCACCCCACTAATCATGTTTTAATTGCGATTAGTTTTTAGAAAATTTCGCCATAGTTTCCCCTAAACTATGGCGTTTTCCACGTTTCAAAAACGTATATAAAACATGTTTAAGCTCATAATCATCATCGACAATCCATCAATTATTTATTTTATCACATCAAAATATCATCATCCATGACTTTTTATTGTTAAAAATCCTATTAAATCAAGGGGGTTTTTAATCTTTATTAACACTCTCAAATCACTTATTTGTCATGTTATTGAATCAAGTTCCATACATTTAACCCCTTGATTACTACACATTTTTAAGGTGATTACAACTTAAATACAAATGTTTACTTCTCATAAAAATCATTCATATGTACAAAATTATCTTTAAGTTGTAGTATTTTTCATGGATGATGTAGTTGATGATCTTGTTTAGATTTAAACCTTATCATGTTTAAATCTTCATTTTAAACTAAATCACACAAGATCATCCAACTTTTATATCATATTTTAGCATAAACAACTTCAGCATCCTAACTAACTACCATATAAACATATAATCAACACAAAACAAACAATATTTAGTGTTATTATTATGTTGTGAGTTAGGGTTTTTCGTTTATCTTGTCTTGATTTTCAAGATGATCAACTTGTACACTGATAATCTAAGCATAAAAATAAGCTAGATTATGGATTAGTTTAGCTTACAATGGGTGCACAAGTTTTTGATGATTATTGAAGAATATGAAGCTCTTTAAGAAGCCCTATTGATCTCCACCCTTGCTAGCTTCTTTAATGAACTTGGTTAGGCTTTAAAGTGTAGAGTTTGTGGTGTTTTTTGGTGGCAAAATGGTGGTGTATGGTGGTGGTGGTGGTGGAGCCGTGAACAAGAGGGAACAAGGAGAAAGGTTTGCAATTTTATTTTTGTGAATAAAATGATAAGTATCATGTATAGATTATGATATATATTTCCATCATCTTCAAGTTCCATCACAATCTAAACATCATGCCTCTAATCTTTTAATTTTCAACACAATCAAGTGGGCATGGGCCCAGTTGAAACCATCAATACAAGGGGGGGGGGGTAAAGTGAAACTTTTATTTTTTACACATGTTAAAATGTTAGATATTTTGGTCATTTAATTAAGTATGGTGATTAGGGTTAATGATCTAGCATCTTAAGCATAAGATTAGAGTTTACTATGTATTTACATGGTATTTAATCCACATGATCCTCCAATATGAGTTTCGGATGACGGATACGTCGATATCTCTCATCTCGCAATAATCGCTAATAAACGAAACTATTTATTTAGTACCAGAAGGTTTTGTTTTCGACCACCACAATTAATATGGTGTCTACGTAGTGCATTTCTGATCTAAAAATATGCATGACTAGTTCGCTAGACGAATATATGATGAGTTAGGATGGCGGGCATGTCTTTCATTCGATCGATATCGGCACTGTTATATTCCGCCGTCGAACTTTTCTGAAAGTTGTGTTTCCATGACCTCATGTTAGTTGAATGGATTCCCAGTTCCAAATGAGGCTTAACTAGTTCGCTGGATACCCGGATGAGGTTATCGACCACTAAAATATTCGTCGTTTCGACAATCGGCCGCTTTCCGGTCGAATTGTGCATTGTTTGACGAATGACTGGAAACGATGTCTTTTGTGCATTCTTGTTATTCTCATGTTGTTTTAGGATGATTAACATTGTTTTATTCTTATTCTTACATCCGGAATCCTCGGAATTAGTCTTGCGGACAAATCGACATTTGTCGCTTTTTGGTCGAAACGGACAATTTTGCAACTTAGGCGTTGTACTGGAAAGTTATGTATTATTGTAATGGTTGATCTCAAATATGGGTTTTCATCTGTATATGGACTCAGGTATGGCATTAACATGCCGTTATTTCTTGTTCTGATTCATTTTAGCGGGTTTACCGACACAGTTAGTGTCACCGCAATTAGTGCGCCCAACACTTTCTACCAACACTTTTAGGGCATTGTTTTGGTTTGTTTCGCGTCGCAACGGAAAACAGTATATGTTATAATCGGATTTACTTGCCCTAATGACATATGACTCAGTTGTGTAATTGAGTTACCATAATATGCATGAGATTATAATTTAAAATTAGTGATTAAATGGTACGGGATTATCAGTTATTTGCCATTTGTCACATACTCCTCCTGTTAAAAAGAATTTCGTCCCGAAATTCAGCTTGAGGCATCCACTGAAGGAGTCTTCTTGAATAGGTGAGGGTATTTTGACTTGATTTAATCTTCAAGCTCCCACGTATACTCGGGACCGTGACTCGAATTCCAGCGAACCTTCACCAGTTTGATTTGGCTTCTTCTTGTCTTTTGGACCTTCCAGTCCATGACTTCAACTGGTTCTTCGGTGAATTGTAACTTGTCATCAAAATGAATCTCATCTGCTGGAATGATAATTGTTTCATTAGTCAGAATTTTCTTGGGATTGGACACATGAAATGTGTCATGTACGTTATTGAGTTCCTCTGGCAGTTTTAACTTGTAAGCCACTGTACCAATCTTTGCCAGATTGTCAAAAGGTCCAATATATCTTGGGTTGAGCTTTCCCCGCTTCCCGAATCTAGCTACGCCTTTCCAAGGTGAGACCTTTAAGAATACTTTATCTCCCACCTCCAAGGATAATGGTTTGCGTCTTCGATCTGCATAACTCTTTTGTCTATCTCGGGCCGCTTTGTGTGACATTTGTGCCTTTTCAATCATTGCACAATTACAAACAATTTCATATTCAATGAAACCCTGTGTTTTATTTCCAAATATTTTTGTATTCAATAAAATCTTGTATTTTATTGATGAGAATGCAAAAATGTCAATCGTTGCACAATTTCCTTCATTTTCGTGTTCGTTAAAGCGTTTTTACGAATTTTGCGAAACGCATAACCGTACAACCGAACGAACCGACATCCATGACATTTTCGGGCATAATCCAAGTTACACATATCTTAACACCTTTATATAACCTAAATATTAGGTTAAAGGGGTTAAAAATGGCAAATAAGTGAAAATAAAAGTCAAAGGGCCAAAATGTCAAAAAAAAATAAATATTTTTTGCTTCTTCACCAAGTTTGCCACCTATCTCCAATTTTTGACACCTAGCACTCACTTTGCCACACTTAATATGGTGTTGACACATGTTAGGACACTAATGCACACTTGAGGACACTTGTCATCACCTCCTTAATCCTAAAATACTATAAATACCCCATGATTCTTCCATCTTTTCTATACCACTTCAAAACACTTCAAAGCAAAGTGTGAAGTTCTTCTTTCTATCCTTCTTGGAGCTTTTTTCCAATCTTTGGAAGCCTCCTATCTTGAGTTCCGAACAGTTTGGCTTCCTGATTGACTTTTGGTTCTGACCATATTTGGTTAAGTCAAAGATCAATTGAACTTTGCAACGTGATCGTAATCATGAAGGTTATAATCTCTAGCGATTTCACCTTCTGATTACCATGTTTACTAGTCGAAGGACGAGTTAAAGTTTAGGTAAAAAAATGCACATGATGTGCATTTTACGACGAAACTATTTTTGGGTATCAAAACACCAAGTTTTGATACCAAATCTGTTTTATAAACTTAGTTAGACATATTTTGACATGTCTAACTCGTCACTTCTAGTTTGGTGCTTATTTAGGGTCGTAAGTCGAGCGGTCTTGACCACCACTTTAACTTTCGAATCTGACTCGTTTGGTTGATCTTAGGATCCGACCAAACACATATTTGTGACCATAGTTATATAGGGAATAACCTACTGAGGTTATACCTTATGGTCACGTCGTTTGGTTAGTGTTATGATAAGTTACCTCTATGTTCTTAAAAAAATGATGACCAAACTGCACTTTCGCGCATAAATTAAACACATGTAACCAAATTTTTGACATAGAAACTGATGTTATAACTTCCAACATGTTTGGGCATTTAAGACTTATCATAGGACATGTTTAGCCATCCGATCACGCGTTTACGCTAGTGACCAGCTAAAGTAGCCTAAACTACCTTAACGAGTCATAATGGGAAAAAGCACTTAGGATCCTTTCCATCCGATCACACGTTTGAGCTTTGTTTTTTTCTGCTGATCGAGAACACTTTCGCAATCCTAAGTGAGTACATAGTTCCCCTCTTTTACGTTTTAAATTTTTTGGGGTGATTCATATGTGCTAAACTATCTTTTCAAATCTACATATTTAGTACGCAAGGCTTATGTGAGTACATAGCTCCCCTCTTTTACGTTTTCAAATGTTTTGGGGTGATTCATATGTACATTATAAAGACCCATTTCCTTTGATTAGTCTTCGTGTGTCATTTGTTTGTTTTTAAGTAATGAACGAATAACCACAATCCTTATATTTCGTCGATATTTTTACATCTCTCTTGATTATCCAATGTTAATCACACATTTTCCCTCATGTTTTCTTCTATGGATGCCTAGAACTAAACTAGGAAAATCCTTAACATTGGAAATAGCTAGTGGTGCACCCTTTGTGCTCGACTATGTCATTCATAGTTGCCAATTGAACCTGGATAAACACCTTTTTCCCATTTACCTCACACCAATGCAACTCGGGAGTTTTTGACATCATCATAGAATTGGATTGGTTAACCAAACACCATGCTGAGGTGATCTGTTTCGACAAGGTCGTTCGTATACCTCTTTCGTCTGGCGAAACCTTAGAAGTTCACGGAGAGAAACCCTCTAGTAGCCTAAAACTCATGACCTGTACCCAGGCCCAAAAATACCTATGGAAGAATTATGTAGCCTTCTTGGCACATATAGCAGAGGAAAAAGGCAAGGGCAAAACTACTCAGTACATCCCCGTTGTTTGGGAATATCCTGAGGTGTTTCCTGAAGAGCTACCTGGTTTAACCCGAATTCATCAAGTTGAGTTTCGTATTGACCTTATACCTTGTGCCAACCCAATTGCCAAATCTCCTTACCGTCTTGCATCGTCTGAAATGCAAGAGTTGTCAAAGCAACTCCAAGAACTTTCAGACAAGGGATTCATTCGTCTGAGCTTTTCCCCTTGGGGCGCTCTTGTCCTATTCGTGAAAAAGAACGATGGATCCTTCCGTATGTGTATCGATTATCGTGAGCTCAACAAACTCACAATAAAAATCGATATCCCCTACCTCGCACTGATGATCTCTTTGATCAGCTACAAGGTGCGACCTACTTTTCAAAGATTGATCAGCGTTCTAGGTATCATCAACTTCATGTACTCAAAGAAGATATTCCCAAGACTGCTTTTCGCACTCGATACGGCCATTACGAGTTCACTGTCATGCCTTTTGGTTTGACGAATGCTCCTGCCGTCTTCATGGACTTAATGAATAGGGCTTGTAACCCTTATTTAGACAAGTTCATCATTGTTTTCATCGACGACATCCTCATTTATTCTAAGTCTCTTGCCGACCACGAACAACATCTTCGTCTAACGATGGAACTCCTGAAGAAAGAACAACTTTACGCCAAATTCTGCAAATGTGAATTTTGGCTAAAAGAAGTTCAATTTTTGGGACACATTGTTAACGAACAAGGTATACATGTAGATCCCGCCAAAATCAATGCGATTAGGGATTGGAGTACACCTACTACTCCGACCAAAGTTCGTTCATTTCTTGGTCTTGCTGGATACTATCGACGATTCATCACGAACTTTTCAAAGATCGTGGTTCCCCTCACCACTTTGACTCAGAAGAATAAACCTTTCGAGTGGGGACCCAAACAAGGGGAAGCCTTTCAAACACTGAAACAAAAACTCTTTAATGCTCCTGTTTTATCTTTACCCGACGACAATGACGATTTCGTTGTCTATTGTGACGCATCAAACCTAGGCCTTGGTTGTGTTCTCATGCAAAGAGACCAACTCATAGCCTATGCGTCAAGACAATTGAAAATCCATGAGAAGAACTACACAACTTATGATCTTGAGGTAGGAGCCGTAGTTTTTGCTCTCAAAATTTGGAGACACTACCTTTACTGTACGAAATGTATGGTTTTCACTAACCACAAAAGTCTCCAACACATATTCAATCAAAAGGAGCTAAACATGAGACAACGACGTTGGGTCGAACTGCGAGATTCACTACCATCCTGGTAAGGCGAATGTTGTGGCTGATGCGCTTAGTCGTAAGGAACGTGTCAAACTTCATTGTGTTCGAGTTCAATCTGATATCCAGACACGTATCCTTCAAGCACAACATATATGTGTGACCCAAAGCTTGTTGAAAAATGAGCTGCCACAAAATCTCGAACTTCAACTCGAAACAAAAGAAAACGGATTACTCTACTACAAGAACCGTTTGTGGATTCCTAGTCAAGACAATCTCCGCACCTTATTGATGGACGAAGCTCATAATTCTCGTTATTCAATCCATCCTGGTGTAGACAAAATGTATAAGGATCTCCGTACCCAGTATTGGTGGCCGAGTATGAAGAAGCACATTGCCTTATATGTGTCTAAATGCCTAAATTGTCTTTAAGTTAAGGCAGAACATCAACGCCCATCTGGTTTACTTGAGTGACCACAAATACCGGTATGGAAGTGGGAGAACATTGTGATGGATCTCATCACTAAACTACCGCGCACACCTAGAGTTCATGATGCCATTTGGGTAATCATCGATTGTCAAACAAAGTCAGCACACTTTTTGGCAATTCGTGAGATCTATCTGTTGACAAACTCTCCAATATCTAAGTTGATGAGATTGTATCTCGTCATGGTGTTCCTTTGAACATTATATCGGATCGAGATGCTCGATTCTCATCTCATTTTGCAATCTGCCATGGGAACCAAACTCAATCTGAGCAATGCTTATCATCCTCAAACGGATGGACAATCTGAAAGGATAATTCAAACACTGGAGGATATGCTTAGAGCATGTGTGATCGACTTTGGTGGTAGTTTGGATTCGCATCTACCATTGGTAGAATTCTCCTACAACAGTAGTTATCACGCCAGCATCAATACGGCGCCTTTCGAAGCTCTATACGATCAAAAATGTCATTCACCTGTCTACTGGAATAAGGTCGGTGAAGCTCAGCTCACTGGGCCTAAACTCATTAACGACACAACAGACAAAGTCAAGAAAATTCACGATAACCTTCTGACAGCTAGAAGCCGTCAAAAGAGTTATGCGGACAAACGATGCAAGCCCTTGGAATTCCAAGTTGGTGATCACGTCCTTGTCAGGGTATCCACTTGGAAAGGTGTGATTAGATTTGGAAAGAAAGGAAAACTTGCACCTCGATATATTGGACCATTCAAATCGTTGAGAGAATCGGAAAGGTGGCCTACCGACTTGAGTTCCTGAAATTGGGAATATTCACCCAACATTCAACGTGTCAATTTAAAAAAGTGTTTAGCTGATAAAAACCTCCACATTCCACTCAACGAAATTCACGTTTATGACACTATGCACTTTGTCGAGAAACATGTGGAGATATTGGACCGTGAAGTCAAGAAACTCAAGCATAGACGTATACCGATAGTTAAAGTTCCCTGGGAATCCAAGCGTGGCCCAGAATTTACTTGGGAATGGGAGGATTAGATGAAAGCAAAATATCCACATCTGTTTCACAAAGTTTCCTTTAATTTAATTTCGGGACGAAATTTTCAAAACTAGGGGAGACTGTGACATTTGTGCCTTTTCAATCATTGCACAATTATAAACAATTTGTATTCAATGAAACCCTGTGTTTTAATTCCAAATATTTTTGTATTCAATAAAATCTTGTATTTTATTGATGAGAATGCAAAAATGTCAATCGTTGCACAATTTCGATCATTTTCGTGTTCGTTAAAGTGTTTTACGCATTTTTGCGAAACACATAACCGTACAACCGAACGAACCGACATCCACGGCATTTTTGGGCATAATCCAAGTTACACATGTTGTAACACCTTTATATAGCCTAAATATTAGGTTAAAGCGATTAAAAATTGCAATTAAGTGAAAATACAAGTCCAAGGGCAAAAAATATTAAAAAAATAATAAATATTTTTGCTTTTTCACCAAGTTTGCCACCTATCTCAAATTTTTGACACCTAGCATCCACTTTGCCACACTTAATATGGTGTTGACACATGTTAGGACACTAATCCACACTTGAGGACACTTGTCATCACCTCCTTAATCCTAAAATGCTGTAAATACCCCATATGATTCTTCCTTTTTTTTTCACTCCACTTCAAAACACTTCAAAGAAAAGTGTGAAGTTCTTCTTTATATCCTTCTTAGAGCTTGTTTCCAGCCTTTGGAAGACTCCTATATTGAGCTCTGAAAATGTTCTCCAACACGCGTAAGTACTCTTCCTAGTTCTTTCATTTTTTTAGCTATTTTGAGATAAAAGTCGAATAGTTTGGCAACATGATTGACTTTTGGTTCTGACCATATTTGGTTAAGTCAAAGTTCAATTGAACTTTGAAAGATGATCGTAATTACAAAGGTTATAATCCCTAACGATTTCACCTTCTGATTACAACGTTTACTAGTCGAAGTGACGAGTCAAAGTTTCGGTAAAAAATGCGCATGATGTGCATTTTACGACGAAACTATTTTTGGGTATCAAAACACCAAGTTTTGATATCAAATCTGTTTTATAAACTTAGCTAGATGTATTTTGACATGTCTAACTCGTCCCTTCTAGTTTAATGCTTATTTAGGGTCGTAAGTCATGCGGTCTTGACCGCCGCTTTGACTTTCGAATCCGACCCGTTTGATCAATCTTAGAATCCGACCAAACAATATTTGTAACCATAGTTGTATAGGGAACAACCTACTGAGGTTATACCATATGGTCACGTCGTTTGGTTAGTGTTATGATAAGTTACTTCTATGTTCTTAAAAAAATGATGACCAAAGTGCCCTTTTGCGCATAAACCATTTTAAACACATGTAACCAAATTTTTATCATATAAACTGATGTTATAACATTTTCAAACATGTTTGGGCATTTAAGACTTATCATAGGACATGTTTAACCATCCAATCACGTGTTTACGCTAATGACCAGTTAAAGTAGCATAAACTACCGTAACGAGTCATAATAGGTCAAAAGCACTTAGGATCCTTTCCAAATCAGAATGCTAAGTTTGTTAACCATATCACATGAGTTCCAACACTCATTTGGTTTATAAAACTTCATTCTCTCCGATCTCCCGTTTGTAGTCCCGATACGCTAAAATATTTATCTGACACATTAGGACACGTTTGAGCTTTATTTATTCGATAATGAAGAACACTTTCACAATCCCAAGTGAGTACATAGCCCCCTCCTTTATGTTTTCAAATGTTTTGGGGTGATTCATATGTGCCTATAATTATTTTCTAGATTTCAAAACAATATACATGGTTTATATATACAAAATGATTTTCAAAGTGAGTACAGAGTTCGCCTCTTTTACATTTTCTAAATGTTTTGGGGTGATTCATATCTGCCTATAATTATTTTCAAGATTTCAAAACAATATACATGGTTTATATATACAAAACGATTTTCAATATGAGTACATAACCCCCCTCTTTTACGTTTTCAAATGTTTTGGTGTGATTCATATGTGGCTGTAATTATTTTCAAGATTTCAAAACAATATACGTGCTTTATGTATACAAAAATGATTTTCAAAGTGAGTACATAGTTCCCCTCTTTTACGTTTTAAATGTTTTGGGGTGATGTAAGTCCCGATAATCCGGATCTAATACTGATATCACACAATCACCAAGTATGGGCGGAATCCAAACTTGACGATCTTCAAGAAAAACCCGATATGATGAAGAACAATATGAATCACTTTAACACTTTGCACACGATTCTATTACTTCGAATAAGCAAAACCGTCTGGTACGAGATGGATGTTCTCTAGAGAAAACCTAAGAGTCTCCAAAAGTCTAACCCTAGGAAATGATATAAGCTTAGCTTATATACCTAGGGTAAGGCATAACCCTAATGGGCTTGCCTATGGGCTTGCCTGGCCCCCATGGCCTATGGCATGCCCAAATGACCTATAAAGGTCCAAACCTAACACAAGCTAACCCAGTTAACCCAGTTAACTACCATAGACTGTTGCATATATTTGATGCTTCAGTATCACACTTCTAGGACCTAACAATCTCCCCCTAATATGATGCATCAAATTGTCTTCATAGTGTAAATTCAGCAACGTCTTCAACAGAGACTATGGTTGTCGCTATGTTGTAAGTGTTGTGGAAGTCAGTCTCATACTTTCATACTTCAATGAACTCTTGTGGTTAGCTTCATAACAGGATCTCGATCAGCTTTGCTTGAAACATCTTTGTCAAAAAGAATGCGAGAGGAGGAATCTCAACAGCTCTTTTCTTCTTCAATACTTCTCTTTCAAGCAAGCAGGTTCTCAGGTACATCTTCAAATGTACTATCATTGTCAAACGATACCTGGCATCTGGTTCTTCTGACTCAGGTACACTTTGCTGTTGTAATGCTTCATGCTTTGTCGGCAACTAACAGCATCTTAATTTCAGCAACCCCTGTCTCTTGATCTAAATCAAGATCTGCACATTCTCAGAAATTTATAAGCAAACATTCTTATGCAACAGGGAGAATACCACATGAGCACCTGTACATCTAAGTACTTGTACTCAGATCAAAATTCAAATTTCATTCATCATTTGATGATTAGCCAAATCTTCAAGAACGGTTACTAATTTTTAATAAAACAAATAAAGCACTCTATTTTTGGATTTTTTTAATTTTCTATTTTTTAAATTTTATTTATTTTAATATAAGAATATAAACAGAAACACAAATAAACAAAGAAACTAACTCAATAGTTACAACTATACAATTGCATTGGGATCAAAATCGTTTTCAAGCGGACCAATGAACACTTTTCGGTGCGAACTTATTCAGACTGGTCTATGCGATTGCCAATATGTTTGTCCACTTAAACTTTGACACTCAACTTTCGTTTTTTCAACTTCGTGATATGCTTAAGGTAGTATTATACTGTAATACCCGTGTGTCCCATACCATGACATACCCCCACGATCAAGCTAAGCACAACAATTCATCGTAGCAGGTGAGAATATTGAGATCATCCTTTATCTTTTACAACGTCAGACTATTGGTGAACAGGTCAGTACTTCCGTACAGCAGAGAGACCAATAGTTTCTAATGAGGGTTAGGCATATACCTTATGTGGTATGTTTGACTTTTCAAGCATATGAAATTTTCTCGTGATGATATTTCCTTTCTTTTTATAGGTTTTGGCCTTTTTATTTTGGCTCTTTTAAGAATATCCGGACTGTACCTAGGTCTGCATATAATCTAGATGCAACAGAAGGGCAGCCAAGATATCCCTGGATGACTAAACAGCATAAAGACACGAAACCTCAGACGTTGGCTATCTATCAACGCAAGATTTAAGACCATAAAATCATACGCCTATGGTATGTTACCCACAAGATACATAGTTCATTATGTTTATATCACTTAGTATATTTTAATCACTTTGAGTTTAAGCCTACTGACATATCACATTAAATCCTAGTCTTTTCAGCTACAACACCTTACATGTGTCAGTCATGCCCTTTATCACGAATATTCATTTCATTTCCCATGACCTTTTATTTTTGTATTTTTCTGTTTTTCAAAAAATGTTTTTGTATTTTTCTAATTGTCTCCCCCTCAAACAATACATATATACATATATCACCCTCTTCCCCCCTAAATTTGTGCATCATACTTTACGCACAAATTTATCTAATAAAGAAAACATATGCACAAAGTTTTAAACGGAAGAAAGGAAAATATTTTTGTTGTTTATTCTTAAGCGTTTTGTTATTAGATTTAAAACTAATCAATTTCAAAATTAAAGCACGAAATTCAAATTTGTACCTTTTCGCTGATCTCTTTTTACCTCATCTCCTCCAAAGGAAACATCACAATAGTAAAAATTTGAACCTTTTGCAACAATGAGATGTTATCCTTCATGTCCCTGGAACAACTGCTACCAACATTCCTGAGATTGTCAACAGCTCCTAATAAGGAGATTAGTAAGACAGTGGGACCCAGGCCATCGTGGTCCTGGGTTTCCCTGAAGCATCAAAATAAGACACTTCTTTAAGACACAAGTCCCCTTTTGTTTCGAGGATTGGTGATGTTGCTGTTGATTTGGATTTGGGTTTTGGTTTCCAAATCTGTTTCAGTTTAACAAACGCGGTAGTTGACTTTGATTGAGCTACTTTGGCTGTTTCAGGTTTAGTCATTTTAGAAAAAGATTTTTGTTTTTGAACAGCCTTGCGTTTGTTTTAGGCAACATTCCAATCCCCATCAGATGGTTTAACCTTGGAATTCACATTCTTCATTGCCTTAGATGATCATACCTTCATCGGCTTGGAATAATTGTTATTCTTTGGTGTAACCTTTTGATTTTTAGCATGACACGGAACATTGGGACCACGTGTACAGTTTCGAGCAATGTGACCAGGAATGCCGCAATTGAAGCACGTTTGTCTCCTCACATGTAAAGCATTCTGAAGAGCTTGATTTGGTCGTGCAGGCCTTGAAGGATGAACTGATCCCTTCTGTGCTTGATTTCCTTGCACGTTTCTTGCAGACGAAGATGAATTTGGATGTCTGTACTTGTCGTTTGCAAGGGCCTTCTTCTATTGTGGAGATTTCTTTTGATTTTTTGTATTTTGTTTAGACTGCAAGTCTTGTGCAGAAATCTCCCCAACCTTTCCAAAAGCTTTGCTAGCATGGTCAAAAGCATATTTTTCACATTTTCCATTGAAGACCGGCTTAACAAAGGCATTTTTCACAACATTAGCCTTTTGAGGGCTATTGCTGGCCACTGATGATTTAGGAGAGCGAGATTGTCCTTGACCTTTGGACTTCTGCTTTCTTCGTCTTCGATTTGCTCGTTTTTGCTCTTTTAGCTTGCTCTGAACCTTTTCATCAGAAGCAGAAGGTTCAGATTGTTCAGTTCGCACACTTGGAGCCTTGTTCACGTTAGCTCTCTCTTCATCAACTGATTCATTCGAAGAGTTAACATCACCAGATGGTTCCCGTGCTGTGTTTTTTCAATATCTTCGTCTGTTTCAGGAATTGTTGTGTAGTTGTGATTATACGGTGGGGCAACCAGATTGAATCCCAAACCCTTCCCTTTGTTCCCCTTATATGCCAGCTGCACATTGCATACGTCTTGAACAAGCTTGATGGATGTATCAAGTTTCTTTATATTCACTTCGTTTTGTTGATATTTTCCAGTAAGAAGTCCCAGCTCAACTCTTACCAAGTCACATTCCATGGTTTTTGATTCTAACCTAGTTTTGTAATCATGGACCCAACATTTCTGTTGATTTACGTCCAGGTGGAGCTGAGCTATATCTTTCTTTTGTGCTTCAACCTTTTCTTTGAGTAACTTGTTGCTATCTCGAAGGCTGATGCACTGAGCCATTGCATTGTTGTATTCATCGGTCATTTTGGAATTAAGAGCCCTGAGTTTAGTAACCCTATTCCTGCAAGGTTCAGTGCACAAAAGATAGTTGACTGGGTTAATGGACGAGCTAGATTTGTCAGGGTTAGTTTGGGCTTGAGATCGAGTTTGGGGTGCTGGGCTGCTGATTGCTTCTTGTTGGGCTTGAAGTTTCTACTCATATACTTCTTCTGAAATAGACTCCGTAGATTTTGTATATAGATCTTTGAGATCTTGGTGTGATTGTAAATGATACCACAACCAAGAAACAAACGAGTCTTTATCATCACCTAAGAAGCTATCCATCGCATTTCTTACTTCCTCTTACGCCTCCCACATTCAAGCAAACGTATCACATAGTTAGCAACCGGATCAACATTGTAGTCTCCGATAAACTCATTCAGCTATTCCTTCACTTCATCCCGCAGGCTCGAGTGCTGAGTTTGGGCTGTAAACATCTCCGGATGATCACAACCGGACCGGTAAAGACGATAAAAAATGTCCGAAAACTGTTTTTACCAAACCATACCGTTAGATTCATCTCGACGATACCATTCCAATGATATATACTGTCCGATGGTGATTTTTTTGCCCTAAAAATCACACGAGTCTAACCGTGCAACCGGTTTGTCAAGAATATTTATGGATCAAATTCTATGTCAGAAAACGTTTAACTCCGGTTACGTATGTTGGTTAACTTTCCACCCTTTTGGGTGCAACTCGGAACAGTACCGAATTCCAAACAGTAACTTGGATTAACAATCCGGAATGGAATCCGGAAACAGTGATCCGAGATAGTGATTCGAAACAGTATATGAGATGGAATCCGAGATGCACTGTTTCAGTCCGGAATGAGAGTCAAGAATGAGAATCCGGAATGAGAATCCGGAACAGTAATCTGGAATGCTATCAGATACTCAGCAACAGTGAAAATCCAGAATAGTAATCTGGAATGCTATCGGATCCCAAATTCAACAGAATAATCCGAACTCAATCCGAAATTCAAGATTTTAATCCGAAATACAGCAGAATAATCCAAAATCAATCCGAAATGCAACCAGAAAATCCAAAATCCTTGAATGTTGATCCGAAATGCTTGAATCTTCTTCGTGTTCTTCGTGTTTCTTCAGCAGAAAACCAAACAGAATCTTGTAATATCAAATCTGAGCCTGGAAAACAGGTTCAACAGGCTTTGATACCACTTGTAAGTCCTGATAATCCGGATCTAATACTGATATCACACAATCACCAAGGATGGGCGGAATCCAAACTTGACGATCTTCAAGAAGAACCTGATATGATGAAGAACAATATGAATCACTTTAACACCTTGCACACGATTCTATTACTTCGAATAAGCAAAACCGTCTAGTACAAGATGGAGGTTCTCTAGAGAAAACCTAAGAGTCTCCAAAAGTCTAACCCTAGCAAATGATATAAGCTTAGCTTATATACCTAGGGTAAGGCATAACCCTAATGGGCTTGCCTGGCCCACATGGCCTATGGCATGCCCAAATGACCTATAAAGGTCCAAACCTAACACAAACTAACCCAGTTAAGCCCATTTAACTACCATAGAATGTTGCGTATATTTGATATTTCAGTATCACACTTGTAGGACCTAACAGGTGATTCATATGTGCTAAACTATCTTTTCAAATCTACAGATTTACTATGAAAGGCTTATGTGAGTACATAGCCCCCTCTTTTACATTTTCTAAAAGTTTTTGGGTGATTCATATGTGACTATAATTATTTTCAAGATTTCAAAAACAATATACATAGTTTACATATACAAGATGATTTTCAAAGTGGGTACATAGCCCCCTTCTTTACGTTTTCAAATGTTTGGGGTGATTCATATGTGCCTATAATTATTTTCAAGATTTCAAAACAATATACATGGTTTATGTATACAAAAATGATTTTCAAAGTGAGTACATTGCCCCCCTCTTTTACGTTTTCAAATGTTTTGGGGTGATTCATATGTGACTATAATTATTTTCAAATTTTCAAAACAATATACATGGTTTATGTATACAAAAAAATGATTTTCAAAATGAGTACATAGTTCCCCTCTTTTACGTTTTGCAAATGGTTTGGGGAGACTCATATGGGGCTAAATCATTTTCAAGTTTTCAAAAACAATGTCTATGGTTTATATATAAAACAATACGATTTCAATAATGTGAACAAGTAGTTGATGCGTTATCGGACTGTTCACTAGATTTGGTGGAAGTCTGGGTAATGACAGAAACTGTTTCTGATTAACAAATCATTTGTTGATTTGTTAGTCTAGTTAAAGAGACCCTTTGGTGGTCTATTAAAGATACCATTTGGTGGTATAGTCACCACAGGTTTGAATGTGTTTATTAAAGAACGATCAAAAGTTTTCACAATTAAAAACGCGGACGATTTGTTTATGACATGGACAATTGGTTTATGACACGGACGATTGATTTATATCACAGACGAATGGTTTATAACACGGACAAAAGGTTTATAAAACAGACAAATGGTTTTGAACAATGTCACGCAATGATTTTCACTTAAAGATATAAACCATACGAAGTTTTCTTTTGAATCAATCTATTACAAGGTTTTTACAAAAGAAACGTTTTGGTCAAGATTCATGGCTACAAGGTTTTCACAACTCTAACCAACTTGTTTGAGTTTGTTAATTGTATTGCAATATCAAACATTTTTATACGAGGTTTTCACTTAAAGACTCTTGTAGTCAGACAATGTGTTGCAATATGTATACAAAGCCACGAATTTGACACACTCACAAAACCAATGTACTCGCCGGCATTTTTATGCTGACTCCCTTTTCACATATGTTTCAGGAGTCAACGCTTGATAATATGATGCATGCTTCACGTAGGAATGGACGCGGGCCTTAGTGACTTAAAACATGAAAGAAAATTTATTTATGTGTTGTTTATGTTTATCCCAAGACAATGTAAACATTTAACTTAATAAAACAAAATTTTAAATTTCATGAGTTGTGAGACAATAGTTCTGTGACATGACTCCCCAATGTTTCCGCCGTGGTTCGTTGTTTTACGCGGTCGGGTGTTACAGATGATAAGGGTCAGAAGGGCTCATGCCCGGTGGGGGTGTCGGAGTACTCATACCTCCCGAAGGTGGTGAGGGACGTGGGGCATACATAGGGGGTGATCCACCGGAAAAAGAAGGACCTGCCATATGGGAGGGTCCAGCTGTAGATGGGTTGAAAACAGGGTGGTAAGTGGACCTCCCAGAGATAAATGGTGGTGGCTGCTCCGGGGCACGTGGAGTACCCCTCAATTAATAGTATCGAGCGGGTCTAGAGTAGTGAGCGGGTCCAGCATGTGGAACGGGTCCAAGGGTCGGGGTACTGACTGGAAATGAGCTAGCGCGAGCCGGTGAGGCAGCAGGGGGTGAATACATAGATACAGGTGTATCGGGGGCGGCCGATGAGGCATCGTCTGCCATATGCTCACTGTGAGCAGCATCTGTGGATGACGTGATTTCAACAACTGGTATATCAGGGGGTGGGATCTCGAGTATAGCTATATCATCAAAGACCTCGCCGTCGCCAAGGTCGTCCTTCATATGCTCAACATGGAACACGGGTATATTGTCGTCATCGTCGTCTAGATCAATAACTGGAGGGACTATAGAAAGAGGCACAGCCAAATGTACAATAGCATGCTCGCCCTCTGGATGGCCATACACGATAACATCATGCGGGGGCTTCGGGGCGGCCAGCACATCGTCTGCCGGTGGTGCATCCTCCTCTATAGGATCAATCAGGGCAAGCTGCTGAAGGTCCTGAAAGTCTCCATGTTTGGCTCCATCCCCTAGGGGTAGGGCAGCGTCGGGGTGATATCCATTGTCAAATACATACTCCTCAAGGTCCTCTTCGTAACTCGATGAGGAAGACATAATCCTGGCAAATATTCCGTACAATGCATATATATACATGTTAGTAATTTATGATATATTTTATATTAATCACCAATTCTCATGCACGACTTGTTCTCTTGTGTTTTCCATGTAATCTTACTGTTTTGTGTCTATCCATTATTGACTAATCATGTACTAACTCTGCACATTACTTATATTTGAGCTCGTGTGATAGATCCTTGTGTTATCATGACACAATGAAAACCTTTTTGTTATCTTGTTATAATTCTAAAACATTTCTGTCATGTTTTAAACTTTGTTTTCATGTGTGAGCCCTTGGTGATTGTAGACAAAACTTTTAATAAGAAGTTTTTCCCCAGTTCACTACAATCGGAGCTCTGATACCAACCTGTCACACCCTGGTCGTAGCGGAAGTGCAAGTGTGTGACTATTAGGTAATCATTGCATCCAATCTAGTAAACATTATAAATTAACAACGATGCCATGTCATTAATAATTTTCATTCCATAATTACAACCATCAAAAGTGAAATCATATTGTTATCAGATTCTAATTTGCCATTACAAAACATAATTTAAACACATTGTCCCAAAATAAGACATTTTTTTTCATCACAAATTCATATTGAGGCTTTGACCCCTATATACCCATACGAAGTTGGGATATAAAAGGCAAACCCTCCAAAAGGTGGTACATCGTTGTCTTGACAATTCCCATACCCGGATCCCATCACCAACTCATGTCTTGCGTCCTGAAATACATGTAATTTTAAAAATCAACATAAAGTTGGCGAGTTCATGTAGTTAAATGTTTTCGTATCAAAATGTCATCTTTGAAATCCTGTAATGAAATCCGAGTATGTTATTAGCACCAATGAGTTTTTAAGGATCTATCAGTGTGTCGCGAGCACCCTGACATATATGTGTCTTAAGTAAGTAACCCAACCGAGACAACTTTGACATCATTGGGATCACAAAAGCAATCCGAAGGGTATACTAACCAGGAGTGGAGCGGGTCTCAAACTCAATAGATCTACTTCTTTTGCACCTTGGTCACTAAGTGATTAATGGTTACTATTGTCATCATCCTACTTACGCACAAATGATTGTGTTATCATCTAACCCATAGCTAACATATTGTTCTGATATGACATATATTTCCCCTCGATAGTTTAAAACAAAACTTGAAATAGTTGAAAGGAGAGACATGAACTCATAGTTTTGCTTTCCGTATGTCGTACTAGTACCAATAGGTGTCCTTACATGTGTGTAACCTACATGTGTATTAATTGTATTAGACACCTAGGCCTCAACGGACCTTGTACTCATTGTTCATCTTGAATTCTTGTTATGTATTTCTTTGTTATGATAGAACAACTTATAATGTTATCATAGTGTTGGTAGTTTGTTTGTTCGATTAATATTGTTATATATATTTCTTAAATATATATATATATAGAATGAAATATATATATATATTTGAATTGCCAAGAATTATGTGTATGTAATCGTGTGTATTTATTTGTATGAATTTAGAAAAGTTTAGGAAATACATATTAATTTAAATACTTACAAAATACAAAAGATAAAATACTTGAAATTTGACAAGTATAACATATATATGTCCAAACTTGCACAAAACAAACATATGGGACAATTCGGACGAAACGACCAACACATATATGAGAATGAAACGAACGAAACGGTCGAAATGAACATACGAACCCTCACACAAAATGCATATATGTTTACTAAAGTTTACATATACTAGAACTTATAAAAAATAAGCTATATAAAATATTTAGTATTAAACTTTAAACATGGACCAAGCCCATTTACATAAACATTAGGCGAAGCCCATTTATATAATCAATTGGGTTAAGCCCACCTTTATAAATTAACTTGGGCTACGCCCACTTTTATAAATTAACTTGGGCCAGGCCCACTTTTATAAGTTAAATTAGACTAGGCCCACTTTTATAAATCAAACGGGCTTGGCCCACACATTTAATTCAACTGGGCTGGCTCATGCATACCAATCTAATAGAATGGACTTGTACATTTAACTTTTTGGGCTAGGCCCATTAAAAATTAAAAGAATACAAATATATATAAAATATATATATTACAAAACAAATATAAGGCTAACTAAAAATTCAAGATGAAAGACTTATAAAAAAAAAACATAAACCTAAGTGTCTAATGAGATTAGAAAACTTGTAGGTTAACACACGAACACAGAACTAGACACCATCTAGAGATTTGCACAAGACGTAAACCTATGAGTTCATGTTGCTCCTTTTATTTAAACGTTTTATATTTTTAAAGGCTCGGGGAAGTATACATGTTACAATTAATATAGCTGGGAAGATGAAAATATTTAGATCACATGTGAATAAGGCTCAAGCATTGGGGCCATTAATGAAAGACAAGTACTGAGGAACAAGGGGATAGATCTAATGGGTTTGGGCGAGCCCCACTCTATTACGGAAATAATAACAGATCGTTGCATTCAACCAAGTAAATGACAATTGTATTACATTACAAAACATTCATCCATACTTTTTATTTAACTATAATTCACATATAAGCTTTTGTCTTTAAAACAAACCACAAGTTTAACAACATTATTTAAAATTTAGACATAAGTTTATAAAACATAACAACAAAGACTGGATGAAACATAACATCTTGACTTCATAACAAACAAACAAGATTTTTTCCCCGACGGCCATCCACTAGTTTCCTGTAATACATGTTAGTTTTGAAACAATGTCAACAAAAGCTGGTGAATTCATGCTATAAATTTTGTATCAAATGAATTATCAAAAATATTTGAAATAAACATGTTTAATATAGCTTAATGAAAATTGTAAGATCATTAGTGTGTTCCAAGGAGAATAATCAGTATGCCGAATAAGGTTGCAACCAAACCTTGACGATTTATTATGTGTCTGAGACACTCGTTTTAGACACAAATGCACTCTAATACGATCTGTTATTATTTCCGTAATAGAGTGGGGCTCGCCCAAACCCAATAGATCTATCCCCTTGTTCCCCGATACTTGTCTTTCATTAATGGCCCCAATGCTTGAGCCTTATTCACATGTGATCTAAATATTTTCATTTTCCCAACTATATTAATTGTAACATGTATACATCCTCGCACGCTTAAAACAATAAAAACGTTAAAATAAAAAGGGAAACATGAACTCACTGATTTGCATTCCATACAAATCTCTATTCGATTCCTAATACTTCGTTCGTTTTTCAACCTACAAATGTTCTAGTCTATTAGACACTTAGGCTTTCGTTTGTTTTTCGTACAAGTATTTTATCTCGAATTTCATACTTGTAATTGTTGGTTTTTCTTTATTTGATAACATATATATATATATATATATATATATATATATATATATATATATATATATATATATATTACATTGGTTATATGTAAATGGGCCTAATCCATAATTTAATTGTAAATAACTCAATCTAATAATTTTTACTTATGGGCCTAGCCCAAATTTGCTTACTTTGGGTGGGCCTAGCACAATTCGTTTCATGTATGTGGGCTTAGCCCAACCTAATTTTGTTTATTTGGTAGGTTAAGCCCAATTGGTTTATAAACGTGGGTTTTAGCCCAAAGTTAGTTTTTATAAAATGGATTAGCCCAATTTATATTTTCTTTATAAAAGTGGGTTTGGCCCAAAGTTATCTTTTATTTAAATGGGTCTAGCCATGTAAACTTTTATAAAATTGGGCTTAGCCCAAAGTTTATTTTTATAAAAGTGGGCCTTAGACCAAAGATTGATTTTATACAAGTGGGCTTAGCCCAAGTTTGATTTTTATACAAGTGGGCCTTAGCCCAAAGTTAATTTTATGAAACTGGACTAGTCCATATATTTTTATAAAAATAGTTTTAGCCCAATATAGTTTTTTTATAAAAATGGGCTTAACTAATAATTGTTTAGTTGGGCTTATCTAAAAATATTTACTAGTATTTGTTATAACTTATAAAAATTTATTTATAAAAACTATAAGTTATCTATATTTAAAAATTCTAGTAAATATAAAGTGTATCTGTTTATGTGTTTGTTTTGGCCGTTAAGTTCGCGTCTACTATTTTATTCATTTCAATTTTGTCGTTTGTTTCGTTTATACCTTATATTTTATTTTGTCCGAATTGTCCGAGTTTGTCCAAATTGTCGGATATATATTATTTTGTCAAAAGTTGAACACTTAAACATATTTTTATACAAAAATATATATATATACACATATTTGGTGATCTGAAAATTATATTTTTATCAAAAAAATATATATATATTCATCTCATTTTTTTAGTTTAAGAAAAACTTATGTAATTATATTCTTAACTTGTTCACTAAACCTTTATTTAAACAAGATTAAAGTTCCTAATCACTTTTAACCATGAAATCTTTAGTTTAATCATTTCTTAATCAAGATTAATTTTATAAAAATATTTCCATAGTTTCCTTTAAAAATATAAGTTTCTCATGTTTTTATAAACATGTTTTAAGTAATTAAACTAACTCAAATCAACATCAATCACATTATTATAGAAATGTATTAACAAAATGTCATGAACTTGTGATAATTTTAGTCTTTCTTAAAATGGAAATTTTATTATCATTTATAAACAAAATTTTTAAATCATATCTTTTATTTAATGATCTAGATCATGTATGATCATCTTTAAAGTTTGAGATTATGTTCATGACATATTTTGTTAATGAATCTTGCTAATCTAAACATGCATGTGTTTAGATCACCTTTTTATTCATAATTTTGCAAGATTCAAGTTTACTAGTTCATAACAAGTTCAAGATCATCAAAATTTATCAAGAAAATCACATGATTATCTTAGTGATCTTAGATTTATTAGTGTTTTTTCAAG
Source organism: Scalesia atractyloides (assembly GCA_947069175.1). Lineage (NCBI taxonomy): Eukaryota > Viridiplantae > Streptophyta > Magnoliopsida > Asterales > Asteraceae > Scalesia > Scalesia atractyloides. The sequence goes on from CAMTDV010000008.1 coordinate 63,644,498, forward strand.
TGGGTTTTTATATAATTTTTATGATGATCTTGTGAATTTTATAAAATAAAAAGTATAACATAAGGTTTAAGATCTTACTACTAGCACAATGGCTAGAGATCATATGTAGGTCTTCATGCATGCTTAAAGTTTCTTGTGTTTGGGTTTTAAAAAGTTGAAGGTGATATGGATGAGGCTTGGCCAATTTTTGGAAGCAAGATGAGAGTGTTCTTGAGTTTTTGGTGTATAGAGAATGAAAGAAAATGTTTTTGATTTTATGGTGTTATGTTTAGTTTTTTTAATACAACTTTCTAAACACTAAACCCATTCATAATTTTGCCAACACATTATACTTGAGTTGGTGGCACGGGGAGAAGATCTCATAGTGGCCATGAGGTGTTTGGTATTTTCTTTTTTTTTAATATATATAATTTTATATACTTTTATAAACTTTAATAATTATATATATAAGTTTTTATAAAAAACTAATGCCCCAACACTTTAAAGTGATGTTATAGTAGGCCAAAATAATTTATTAGTCTTGTTGTTTCGTTGTTCGGTTGATAAAGTTGGTACGGGTCTTGTACCGGGTGATAAACTGATACATAGTGTTATTGATAAAATTTTTTGTTCATAATAATTTTAGTACAATTTTTATTGTCCCGTTAATTAATCTAGCTCTTTAGATTAAAAATTTTGTCATTTTGAGTTCGGTTCTGGTACCGGCTTTGTTGTCAGGGTTTTTACTGAACAAACCGTTTACCTTTAAATAATAAGATTTATATATGGATTTTATACTATTTCTAACACCCATTATTATTCTTTAGCTAAAAATATTTATTTTTGGCTTTTCGGACAATTGCTGAATTTTGCTGCAGACTTGGACAATTTGGTATTTTATATAACATTTTATGGTATAATAGTGTAGAAATATTTTATATCTTAATTCTATCATATTAGATTGTACCATAACTAGTTCTGATATTTAATACATGTTCGCTTCATTGTCATTCGTCTAGGATATGATTTTTATATATTCGTGATCATGACGAATCGAGTATCATACCAAACTATGATTTGGTTAAATTCCTAGACTTTTAAGACTTAAAATCAAAAATTAAGTCATGTTATACGATAAATAGACAATGTACCAGTTGTTCAAGTTGTACAGAATTACCGAAATTTTGCCAATTGTCACATTCCCCCCTTGTTCAAGAAATTTTGTCAAGAAATTTAAGTCGTGTCATCCTTTGCGTAGGATTTCTCAAACAAGTGGGGATACTTTCTTTTGATTTCGTCTTCCCGTTCCCAAGTGAACTCAGGTTCACGCTTTGAGTTCCAATGGACTTTGACTAGTTTGATACGACTCCTCCTTGTTCTCTGAACTTTCGAATCTAAAATTTTGACAGGTTCTTCGATGAAATGGAGTTTGTCGTCTATATGAATTTCGTCCATGGGGATAATAAGTGACTCGTCTAAAAGACACTTTTTAAGATTTGACACATGAAAAGTGTCGTGAACGTTAGTAAGTATTTCATGCAATTTCAACTTATATGCGACTGTACCAATCTTCTCCAAGATTTCGTATGGTCCTATATACCTCGGGCTAAGTTTTCCTTGCTTCCCGAATCTAACTACGCCCCTCTAAGGCGAGACCTTTAATAGCACTTTGTCTCCAATCTCAAAGGACAATGGTTTGTGGCGTTTATCCGCATAACTTTTCTGTCTATCCTGAGTGGCTTTAATACGGTCTCGGATTTTAAAAATTTTATCTGTAGTTTCTTGAATTAATTCTGGACCTATCATTTGTTTGTCGCCTATTTCTGCCCAACATAACGGAGATCGACATTTACGTCCGTATAATGCTTCAAATGGAGCAGCTTGGATACTCGTGTGATATCTATTGTTATATGAGAACTCCACTAAAGGCAACTGAGTATCCCAATTTCCGCCTAAGTCAATTACACAAGCACGAAGCATATCTTCTAAGGTTTGAATGGTGCGTTCACTTTGGCCATCTGTTTGGGGATGAAAGGCTGTACTTAGATCTAAGCGAGATCCAAAAGCCTTTTGAAATGATTGCCAAATTCTTGATATGAAACGACCATCTCGATCAGAGATTATGGAAACAGGCACCCCATGTCTTGCCACAATCTCTTTAAGATAAAGTTCGGCTAACTTCTCTGTTTTATCTTTCTCACGTACCGGCAAGAAGTGAGCTGATTTGGTTAGTTGGTCAACAATTACCCAAATCATGTCGTGACCGCGAGAGGTCCTGGGTAATTTTGTTATGAAATCCATAGAAATTTGTTCCCATTTCCAAGTGAGAATTTCAGGTTGCTGTAACAATCCTGAAGGTTTTTGGTATTTGGCCTTAATTTTTGCACATGTTAGACATTTTCCGACATAAGTTGCAATATCTCTCTTAAGATTAGGCCACCAATAGAATTATTTAAGATCGTGATACATTTTATCCGCTCCGGGATGTATCGAATATTTGGACTTATGGGCTTCATCTAGAATTAAGTTTCGCAGATTACCAAAAAGAGGAACCCAAATTCTGTTTGCAAAATACATGGTTCCGTTTTCATTTGGTTCTAATCATTTTTCCATACCTCTAAGCATCTCTGCTTTAAAATTTTCGCTCTTCAGGGCTTCCTGCTGAGCGTCGTGAATTCGAGAGGTAAGGTTATTATGAACGGTGAGACTTAATGATCGTACATGAAGAGGCTTCATTCGTTCCTTTCGACTTAGAGCATTTGCGACAACATTCGCCTTGCCCGGTGGTATTTAATTTCACAATCATAGTCATTCAACAATTCAAGCCAACGTCTTTGGCGCATATTTAACTCTTTCTGGTTAAATATATGTTGAAGACTTTTGTGATCGGTAAATATTGTGCACTTGGTGTCGTAAAGATAATGACGCCAAATTTTTAACGCAAATACCACTACACCTAGCTCTAGGTCATGTGTGGTATAGTTCTTTTCGTGAACTTTTAATTGGCGTGATGCGTATGCAATAACTTTCTCTCGTTGCATTAATACGTATCCTAAACCTCGATGTAAAGCGTCACAATAAACTATAATGTGAATACCGGTATGGTGAGATGATGGGTATGATGGTCCTCCAATAGTGGGTGGTCGTGAATAGGGATGGTGTCTACTCACATACTGACTAGACTCAGGGAACATAACTCGGGAGGGTCCTGCAGTATAAGAAGATGCATAAGGATCATATGTGATAAAAGGATCTGGAATGGGTATACACAGTATATGTAATGATCCATCAACATGGTGAAACGGTGGCTGCTCAGATGAGTAGGATGTACCTCCCAAAGAGTAATGGGAAGGTCCAAACAAAGGATGAAGAGTGAAACGATCAGTAGTAAATGAAACGTCTCCAGGTAAATACTGAGATGGTCCAGATGGGTAGATGTGACCAGTAGTGATAGCATCAGATGGTATGGGATCAACAAAAGTGGGCGTAATAGAATCATCAACAGTGGGAAAAGTATCTGGAAGTGGTGGTAGAGCAGTATCAGGTGAGGGCTCGGATGGGGGTGATCTCGGAGACGATGGAGCAGATGAGGTAATATCAATGACATCAGGCTCATATGGAGCTACCTCTAGTAGCGCGAGATCAAAATCATCTCCGATACCTACATCATCCTCAAGGTGATCTACGTGAACAATAGGAATGACATCGTCATCTCCATCGATGTTGACAGCAAAAGGATCTACCACGTTAAGTGGTATACCATGGTGCTCCACAATGTGCTCACCTTCGGGGTAGCCAATGATAACTATCTGGTGGTCAAAGAGTGGTAAAGCTAAAACATCATCATCGGGAATATCCCCGGGAATGGGATCGGGTACATGGTAGGGTAAGGCAAAAGGCTGGAAATCATCGCCCATCCAGTCATCGTCAGAATCATCGTCTGGTGGGAGTAGATCGTCTAGTGGTATATAATCTATCTTAGGGTCAGAACTCATAAACTCGGTGTCTGAAAGGCTACTATCGGAAGACATGGTCCTGGCAAACGTAATCCGTACAACTTATTTTTGTTAAATAATAATTTTTGTTTAAAGATAAATAATCAGGCAATCACTAAGTTTCAATGTAAGTTTTTCTAATCATAAGTTCAACTCAACAAACTGTTACTGTGTCTATCTCTCATAGACTAGATTTGTATAATGACCTTGCACCATTGTTTTTGTTTTAAACATTTGATACTAGTGGACAGTTCTCCCCGGGATGACAAACCAAAAATACTTATTTCAATTTTTGTAAATGACTCACAAAAATTTATAAAAGAGCATTTTGAAATTGTAGACTAGACTCAAAAGAATCTTAGTTCACTACAATTGAAGCTCTAATACCAGGTCTGTCACACCCCAATTTTCGATGTAGCGGAAGTGTGTCGCGAGGTATGGCCAGAGTGGCAATCGCTGCATTCAACCAAGTAAACGACAATTGTATTACATTACAAAACATTCATCCATACTTTTTATTTAACCATAATTCACATATAAGCTTTTGTCTTTAAAACATACCACAAGTTTAACAACATTATTTAAAATTTAGACATAAGTTTATAAAACATAACAACAAAGACTGGATGAAACATAACATCTTGACTTCATAACAAACGAACAAGATTTTTTCCCCGAAGGCCATCCACTAGTTTACTGTAATACATGTTAGTTTTGAAAACAATGTCAACAAAAGTTGGTGAATTCATGTTATAAATTTTGTATCAAATGAATTATCAAAAACATTTGAAATAAACTTGTTTAATATAGCTTAATGAAACTTGTAAGATCATTAGTGTGTTGCAAGGACACTAATCTGTATGCCGAATAAGGTGGCAACCAAACCTTGACGATTTATTATGTGTCTGAGACACTCGTTTTAGACACAAATGCACTCTAATACGATCTGTTATTATTTCCGTAAAAGAGTGGGGCTCGCCCAAACCCAATAGATCTATCCCCTTGTTTCTCGGTACTTGTCTTTCATTAATGGCCCCAATGCTTGAACCTTATTCACATGTGATCTAAATATTTTCATTTTCCCAGCTATATTAATTGTAACATGTATACATCCCCGCACACTTAAAACCATAAAAAGGTTAAAATAAAAGGGGAAACATGAACTCACTGATTTGCGTTCCGTACAAATCTCTATCCGATTCCTCATACTTCATTCGTTTTTCGACCTACAAGTGTTCTAGTCTATTAGACACTTAGGCTTTCGTTTGTTTTTCGTACAAGTATTTTATCTCGAATTCCATACTTGTAATTGTTGGTTTTTCTTTATTTGATAACATATATATATTTCTTTCATATATGTATATATATATATATATATATATATATATATTAGATTGGTTTTATGTAAATGGGCCTAGTCCATAATTTAATTGTAAATAACTCAATCTAATAATTTATTACTTATGGGCCTAGCCCAACAGTTTTTGTAAGTATGGGCCTAGCCCAAATTTGCTTACTTTGTGTGGGCCAAGCCCAATTCGTTTCATGTATGTGGGCCGAGCCCAACCTAATTTCGTTTATTTGGTAGGTTAAGCCCAATTGGTTTATAAAAGTGGGTTTTTAGCCCAAAGTTAGTTTTTATAAAATGGATAGCCCAATTTATATTTTTTTTATAAAAGTGGGCTTGGCCCAAAGTTATCTTTTATTTAAATGGGTCTAGCCCATGTAAACTTTTATAAAATTGGGCTTAGCCCAAAGTTTATTTTTATAAAAGTGGGTGTTAGCCCAAAGTTTGATTTTATACAAGTGCGCTTAGCCCAAGTTTGATTTTTATACAAGTGGGCCTTAGCCCAAAGTTAATTTTATGAAAGTGGGCTAGTCCATATATTTTTATAAAAATAGTTTTAGCCCAATATAGTTTTTTTTATAAAAATGGGCTTAGACTAATAATTGCTTGGTTGGGCTTATCCAAAAATATTTACTAGTATTTGTTATAACTTATAAAAAATTATTTCTAAAAACTATAAGTTATATATATTTAAAAATTCTAGTAAATATAAAGTGTATCTGTTTATGTGTTTGTTTTGGCCGTTAGGTTCGCGTCGACTATTTTATTCATTCACTTTTGTCGTTTGTTTCGTTTATACCTTATATTTTATTTTGTCCGAATTGTTCGAGTTTGTCCAAATTGTCCGATATATATTATTTCGTGAAAAGTTGAACACTTAAACATCTTTTTACACAAAAATATATATACACATATTTGGTGATTTCAAAATATATATTTATCAAAAAAATATATATATTTATCTCCTTTTTTTAGTTTAAGAAAAACTTACGTAATTATATTCTTAACTTGTTCACTAAACCTTTATTTAACCAAGATTAAAGTTCCTAATCACTTTTAACCATGAAATCTTTAGTTTAATCATTTCTTAATCAAGATTAATTTTTATAAAATTTTTCCATAGTTTCCTTTAAAAATATAAGTTTCCCATGTTTTTATAAACATGTTTTAAGTAATTAAACTAACTCAAATCAACATCAATCACATTATTATAGAAATGTATTAACAAAATGTCATGAACTTGATATAATTTTAGTCTTTCTTAAAATGGAAATTTTATTATCATCTATAAACAAAATTTTTAAATCATATCTTTTATTTAATGATCTAGATCATGTATGATCATCTTTAAAGTATGAGATTATGTTCATGACATATTTTGTTAATGAATCTTGCTAATCTAAACATGCATGTGTTTAGATCACCTTTTTATTCATAATTTTGCAAGATTAAAGTTTACTAGTTCATAACAAGTTCAAGATCATCAAAATTTATCAAGAACATTACATGGTTATGTTAGTGATCTTAGATTTATTAGTGTTTTTCAAGTGGGTTTTTATATAATTTTTTGGATGATCTTGTGAAATTTTATAAAATAAAAAGTATAACATAAGGTTTAAGATCTTACTACTAGCACAATGGCTAGAGATGATCTAAAGGATGAAGAAAATGGATTGATCAAGAGTTCCAACCTTCCAAAGTGAGCTCCTGATCTTTGTAAACTCTTTAGATCTTCTTTAGGTCTTCATGCATGCTTAAAGTTTCTTGTGTTTGGGTTTTAAAAAGTTGAAGATGATATGGATGAGGCTTGGCCAATTTTTGGAAGCAAGATGAGAGTATTCTTGAGTTTTTGGTGTATGGAGAATGAAAGAAAATGTTTTTGATTTTATGGTGTTATGTTTAGTTTTTTTTATTCAACTTTCTAAACACTAAACTCATTCATAATTTTGCCAAGACATTATACTTGAGTTGGTGGCATGGGGAGAAGATCCCATAGTGGCCATGAGGCGTTTGGTATTTTCTTTTTTTTAATATATATATTTTTTATACTTTTATAAACTTTAATAATTATATATATAAGTTTTTATAAAAACTAATGCCCCAACACTTTAAAGTGATGTTATAGTAGGCCAAAATAATTTATTAGTCTTGTTGTTTCGTTGTTCGGTTGATATAGTTGGTTCGGGTCTTGTACCGGGTGATAAACTGATACATAGTGTTACTTATAAAATTTTATGTTCATAATAATTTTAGTACAATTTTTATTGTCCCGTTAATTAATCTAGCTCTTTAGATTAACAATTTTGTCATTTTGAGTTCGGTTCTGGTACCGGCTTTGTTGTCAGATTTTACTGAACAAACCGTTTAGCTTTAAATAATAAGATTTATATATGGGTTTTATACTATTTCTAACACCCATTATTATTCTTTAGCTAAAAATATTTATTTTTGGCTTTTCGGAGAATTGCTGAATTTTGCTGCAGAATTGCTGAATTTTGCTGCAGACTTGGACAATTTGGTATTTTATATAAAATTTTATGGTATAATAGTGCAGAAATATTTTATATCTTAATTCTATCATATTAGATTGTACCGTAACTAGTTCTGATATTTAATACATGTTTGCTTCGTTGTCATTTGTCTAGGATATGATTTTTATATATTCGTGATCATGACGAATCGATTATCATACCAAACTATGATTTGGTTAAATTGACTTTTAAGACTTAAAATCAAAAATTAAGTCATGTCATACGATAAATAGACAATGTACCAGTTGTTCAAGTTGTACAGAATTACCGGAATTTTGCTAATTGTCACACAGACACAATTTATCGTCTAGGTTTGGTTGCCTCCTATGTCGGCATACATATTAGTGTCCTTGCAAAACATTAATGATCTTCCAAGTTTAATTTACGCTTTACATACCGGGTTTTAATATTTCAAATGTTTTAAAGATTCATTCTATACAAAACTAAATACATGAATTCACCAGATTTTGTTGACGTTTTTCAAACCTAACATGTATTATAGGTAATTAGTGGACAACTTTGGGAAAAAGAGTCCATAATGTTAAGAAGTAAAGTTTAAGATGTCATCCACTTTCAGTTAATATGTTTTGTAAACTTGTGTTTTAAATTTTTAAGAATGTTATTTGAAGTTATAGTTTGTCTTTCTTTTGAACAAGATGTTGGTTGTAAACCTTACTTTTAAATAATCGTATGGATGAACATCTTATTACTTTTATATTGGTTGTTTACTTGATTGAATGCAACGATTACCGCTATGCTCATACCTTGTGCTTGTAACACCCTGTAAAATCGTGTCCAATAGTATAGTGGCACGTGTTGTATTTTTAATATAGTCTATTAAAGACCAATAAGGACTAAAGGCGTCAACATGCTCAAGTTGAGCCTCTGAGTGACGAACCGATGTCAACATGCATAAATAATAGCCTCTGAGTGACTAATATGTCAACATGCTTAAATCATTAGCCTCTGAGTGACTGATACGTCAACATGCTTGAAACTTGGCCTCTGAGTGACTGATCTGTCAACATGCACAGCCTCTGAGTGACGTCGGAATCAACATGCTTGTAATAAGCCTCTGAGTGATCCTTTGTGAAGTCCTAACTCTCATACGTGCCATTCGTTGGACGAGAGAGTTCAATTATGTAAATATGTGAAAGTTGGATAATGGAGGGATTAAAAGTGTCAACATGTTAATTTATACCTCTGAGTGACCTTTTAACGAACCGAGAGCTTGAAATGTCCGGGCATAATCCTGAATATGCCAAGTATTGGCTACAGAGGGCTAAAAGTGCCAAAATGGTGTTTAAAAAGGTTTTTAGAAGCTTTTTAAAGTTAAGGGGCTAAAGTGTCAAATTTTGAAACTAGTCGCGAGAGACATGGCCTATGTCTCTCGCGCCCCGCGAGACAGGCTCTGCTGCAGAAAAATTGTTTGGAGGTCAAGCAAAACTCCAAAACCATTCAATTCAAAACCATGGCTTCTCTAAACTGCTATGCCACGTTTTGGGACACTTGTAGGCTTCTTCTTACTCCCCTAAACACCTGGCTTCACCTCCTTTGAGTTCTCCAACTATAAATAGGTGTTCAAGTGTTCATTCCAACTTGCACCTTTCTTAAACATAACTCTTCTCCCTCCTCTGGAAGTTCCTCGCTGAAAGTAGCATCCAACTTAGTTCTCTTGCATTGTAGGAACCTCTTGTAAGTGTTCCTTACTCTTGCATTTTCGTTTATAGGCTTCTATAGCCAAAAGACAAGTGTTTTACGGCAAACGCTTTGACTTTCGGTTAAGACCATTATGGTCCATCCATTGTTCGAAATGAACATGGCTAAGTGATCGTAATAAGGTAGGTGTTAATCCCTATAAAGGGCACCTTCTGAAGATCAAGTTTCCCCTATAAGGGCTTGGGATACGGTAAATTATTATTGCATGGTCCATTGCAAGGTTAACATTCCTAAGTTAATAAAAGATTTTGTGCCGTTTGCACTTAAATCATTTTTAATATTTACAAAATGAGTCATTGGGTGTATTTACCAGCGTAAGCTGACGTATCTTCCAAAGGCTAATCTGCTGGTATAATACAAAATAGGCCGAAAGCTGCTCGGTAGAGAATAAGAGGATCTTTTAAATCCTTAGATCTACCTAAAGTCTGGTTTGTATTCTTTCTTGTACATTTTACGATCCGCATGTGGATCTTCTATTACAAGTTTGTATATTATTTTGTATTTTTGAACATTCGGTTTGTAATAGTAATTTTACTCCAAGACTTTCGCTGTGCCGTGTTTAATTGACTATGATGATTATCAACTGACGTCACGAAACTCCCCACCCGAGCCCACCAGTGTATGGATTTCGGGTTGGAAATCCCGGGTGTGACATGGTTGGTATCAGAGCCAACGTTTGAGAGAATGAAACACTAGCCATTTGTGTTTAGTCTCAAACTTACACGAGCACATTCCTTAGACTTCCGAGTCTAGGCATTGACCTAGGATTACTCATTTCATCATTAAGTTATTTCTATTGTTTTTAAATTGATTTCTAGCTGGAAAATGCCGCCACGTGTACGAGGACAAAGTGACGATGAAAAGGTCCAATGAGGGGAGGACCATCGGGGCGTATTCCTCAACCTCATAACTCAGATGCATATCAAGAATCAGGAGATTCGTCTCCATGGCAACCAGAGAGACGTTCCGTCTCTAATAGACACTCGTCCTCACATTCCCAAAATTCTTACCACTCACACCACTCCTACCATTCTCACCATTCCAATTCTCACCACTCCTACCACGAAGAATTTAACACCAACCATTACTTAAACACACCTCCAGCTTATCAAAATCAGTTGGACCAGCCACATCCTATGGACGAGGACTCCGACCCGGATATGCCACCATCAGGATCAAATGTGCATCCCATTGAAATTTCAAGCGATTCAAACGCATATGCCGGATCGCCCTACCAAGGTCCTAACGAGTGGGACCAATACTGGAATCAATTCACCTTTGCCCACACACCTTCCCATCACTCTCAACCACCCCCAGTTCAAGAAGATGTCCACATGGAACCCGTGGACAAACCTCAACAACCACCTGAGCCACCAAGGAGGAAGCGTGGAGCACGTATGTCTGTACGTGCCGGACAAAGGTCGGGATCGCTGCCACCTTTGCGCAATTCTTACCCCACCATTCAAGAGGACCCACAAATGGGTGGACCCTCTAATGTTCCACCTATAGGGGAACCGACACAAACACCTGCTGTTCAAACCACCACCAACGGGTTATACTAACCCAATTCCCACGTACCCAGACATGTCTGGATATGATCTATTTAATCCGTCTATGTCGGTAGACTATCAAGCGTGGTCGCAAGACCCATACATGCAGGCGGTTATGCACAATGGACTTTACCCGTCTCCTTTCCCACCTACTTATCCACCGACTAGATATCCAACTTATGGGTACCAGTATCCGGTTATAACACAATCTCAACCACAACCTCCGCCACCACTAGAGGCCATTAATGATGCCTTAGAAAGAATGAAAGAGATGCAGCAGCAGGCGGAGAAAACGGAGAAGAAGACAAATAAGTTCTTCAAGAAACTCTCCAAGCTAGTCAAGGGAAAGAAAAACGAGTGAAGTCTTTTCTATTATATGTAGTCCCTGCGTGGACATTATTATTTCTTTAGTCCCTACGTGGACATTTTGTTTCTTTTAGTCCTTGCATGGACAATCAGTTTCATTTAGTTGTTTCAAGTATTGTAATTCTTATGCAAATTTAATGAAGTACTTTGGAATTTATATATATATATATATATATATATATATATATATATATATATATATATATTCATCCTCTTGAAAACGAGCGTCTCGATTTTACTCGAATTTATGATCTGCGATATAATTCCAAAAAGATCTTAATGGTTTTGATTTGCCAAGTGCCACATACCACATATTTGGCCAAATATATATATATGATAGTTAAGGGAAGTTATCCCTTGATCTAGAGGTGGTGGACTAAGTTCAAGCCTCCAAGTCTTTAAGGTCAATGCGACCGGGACCTATAATCAACCATTAAGATCATCTTATGTTAACATTCAAATAATGTGCATACTCTTGGTTGTGTGACTTGAGGAATCACACTAACCTTCAAGGTAATGGACTTTGTCCTAACCTTATATATAGCCCTTGTGATCTATTTGATCCCTGCTAAATAGCCTTTGTGATCTGTTTGATCCCGGCTAAAATCACCAGTGCGGTGATTAAACATCCATTAGAGATGTATTTTATATAACCCTTGTGATCTATTTGATCCTGGTTATATAGCCTTTGTGATCTGTTTGATCCCGGCTAATATCACCAGTGCAGTGATTAAACATCCATTAGAGATGTATTTTATATAACCCTTATGATCTATTTGATCCCGGTAATATAGCCCTTGTGATCTGTTTGATCCCGGCTAAAAAGCCCTTGTGATCTGTTTGATCCCGGATAATATCACCAGTGCGGTGATTAAACATCCATTAGAGATGTATTTTATGTAACCCTTGTGATCTATTTGATCCCGGTTATATAACCTTTGTGATCTGTTTGATCCTGGCTAATATCACCAGTGCGGTGATTAAACATCCATTAGAGATGTATTTTATATAACCCTTGTGATCTATTTGATCCCGGTTAAATAGCCCTTCTGATCTATTTGATCCCGGCTAATATCACCAGTGCGGTGATTAAACATCCATTAGAGATGCATTTTATATAACCCTTGTGATTTGTGTGATCCCGGCTAATATCACCAGTGCGGTGATTAAACATCCATTAGAGATGTATTTTATATAACCCTTGTGATCTATTTGATCCCAGTTATATAGCCCTTGTGATCTATTTGATCCCGGTTATATAGCCCTTGTGATCTGTGTGATCCCGGCTAAATAGCCCTTGTGATCTGTTTGATCCCGGCTAATATCACCAGTGCGATGATTAAACATCCATTAGAGATGTATTTTATATAACCCTTGTGATCTATTTGATCCCGGTTATATAGCCCTTTTGATCTGTTTGATTCCGGCTAATATCACCAGTGCGGTGATTAAACATCCATTAGAGATGTATTTTATATAACCCATATGATCTATTTGATCCCGGTAATATAGCCCTTGTGATCTGTTTGATCCCGGCTTATATCATCAGTGCGATGATAAATAAAACATCCATTAGTGATGTATTACCCTTTCGGGTTATAGTCTATTCTATATAGCCTATGTGATCTATCCTGACCCCGGCTAATATCACCAGTGTGGTGACTAAACATCCATTAGTGATGTAGTGCCTATGTGCCCTATTATATGTCCATTAGTGACAAGCCTATGTGGTATATATGTAATTGTCAAATATGACAATGACAATTGCGACTTTGTGGTCCCCTGTCTATAATATATGGACTATGTCCAGATTCTAATTTGCCTACGATGGTCCTATTAAGACCTAGGCCAAATATAGATATGTGAAGCCTAAGAGTTGTGGTGTTATTCACACCAGTATAGGCAGTGGATTTTCTTATATCCAATGTTTAAAAGCCGATATGGTTATTATACCATGGCTAAGAGAAATTTTATTTAGTATATAGAACCAAAGCTTTGAAGAATGGCTAATTCTAATGAGGCACAAAGTAGCCATCGGAACGTCAAAGACGCTGAATATATATAGCCATAAATAATGATAATGATTTCCATGCTCGCATTGATGTGACTGTGGAAAGGGCCATGAGTAAGGCCATAGAAAGGCTAAGAGAGCCGAGTGCCACTCGCTCTAGACCCCTATCTATTCCACCATCTTCAGCTCATAAAGAGAGCTCTTTTTACTCTTCAAATGCGAAGAGTGAACCAAGGATAGCAGACTTTGCTGATAGGTCTCGTTGTGCTAAAGACGGGTGTACCTATAAATACTTTAGCTCCTGTAAACCCCAAGACTTTAATGGGGAAAAAGGAGCCATAGAAGCCTTAAAGTGGCTGGATGAGATGGAGACTATAGTAGACATCAGCGGATGTGCTAAAACGGATGTGGTCAAGTACGTATCACAGTCCTTTAAGGGCGATGCCCTAACATGGTGGAAGGCCATGATTCAGTCAACAAGTAAGGTATACCTGTATAATCTGGGATGGTCCAAGTTTGTGGACCTTGTAAAGGAAACTTACTGCCCAAACCCATGAGGTGGAGAAAGTAGAGACAGACTTCTTGTCTCTTTCCATGAAAAACCTAGATTGTCGAAAATATGTTTCCGATTTCAATTCCCTATCTAGGTTAGTTTCCTATTTAATTACCCCTGAATCCAAACGCATTGCGCGTTTTATTAATGGGTTAGCGCCTGAAATAAAGGGCATGGTAAAGGCTGCATAGCCTACTACCTATAGGTCTGCTGTAGACCTATCTCTTTCTCTCACCCTTGATCTAGTGAGACAAAAGTCAGTTAAGTCTGAAATTGGTGGAAAAAGGAAGAGGGAAGATGACAACTCAAGTTTAATAAGAAAAATAAAGGGAGATTTGGGTTCAAAGGAAACCAAGGCAAGTCGCTTGTGATGCCATTTTGCAAGACTTGCAACCGCAAACACTAGGGACAGTGTACTTCTGATCCACAAGCTAGACCTTGTGGCATATGTAAAAGGAGAGGGCATAAGACCCTAGATTGTAAAGATCTTAAAGATGTTGTATGCTATATCTGCAACGAAAAAGGGCACATTGCAACTAACTGCCCTAAGAGTTCAAAGAATAATAATCCAAAGCCTGGAGAGGCCAAGAAGGGGAATGCATGCGCCTTTCGGCTAACTGCTAAGGAAGCTGTTAATGACAATAATGTCATAACAGGTACTTTCCCCATTAATGATATTTATGCTAGAGTTCTTTTTGATTCGGGTGCGGATAAATCATTTGTTGATCATAAGTTTAGTAAACTATTAAATTTACCCATAAGAACTCTAGATAAAATTTATGAGATAGAACTCGCCGATGGAACCTTAGAAACTGCTTCTTCCATTCTTGATGGATGCTCTATATCCATTAAGAATCATTCCATCCCTATCTCTCTTTTGCCAATGAAATTGGCGGGGTTCGATGTTGTCTTAGGCATGGATTGTTTATCTCATAACCAAGCCCGCATTGCCGGCGATAAAAAGCTCATCGAGATTAAGACCCCATCTGGTGAAATGATCACCATCCCTGGAGACTCACACTATGGATTGCCAGACAAGGTGTCGTTATTTAAGGCATCCAAGTGTTTGAGAAGAGGTTGTGTCATCTATATGGCACAAGTTACCATAAATGAACCAAAGCCAAACCTTGAAGATCAACCAGTTATCTCGGAGTATCCCGATGTTTTCCCTGAAGAATTACCAGGCCTACCTCCAGATAGGCAAGTGGAGTTTAGGATTGATATCCTACCAGGAGCAGCACCTGTTGCTAGAGCTCCGTATCGGTTAGCACCGACGGAAATGAAGGAATTGAGGACGCAATTAGATGAACTTTTAGAAAAAGGCTTTATTCAGCCAAGTTCCTCACCTTGGGGAGCTCCTATTCTGTTTGTAAAGAAGAAAGACGGTTCGATGCGAATGTGCATCGACTATCAGGAGCTGAACAAGCTAACCATTAAGAATAGATATCCTCTCCCTAGGATCGATGATTTATTCGACCAACTTCAAGGGGCTAGTTACTTTTCTAAAATAGATTTGAGATCAGGATACCATCAACTGAAGGTTAGAAGTGAAGATGTTCTTTAGACAGCCTTCAGGACCCGCTATGGTCATTTTGAATTCTTAGTGATGCCTTTTGGGCTGACAAATGCACCAGCAGCATTCATGGATCTCATGAATAGAGTCTGCAAGCCATATTTGGATAGGTTTATCATTGACTTCATAGACGACATACTTATCTATTCTCGTAATCAAGATGATCACGAGAAACATCTTTGGTGCATCCTAGAATTATTAAGGCAGGAGAAACTTTATGCAAAGTTCTCTAAATGCGAATTTTGGCTTAGAGAAGTCCAATTTCTTGGACACATGGTAAGTGAGCGTGGTATCCAAGTGGATCCCGCCAAAATTGAGGCTATAATAAATTGGGAACTGCCCAAGACCCTAACAGAAGTTCGTAGTTTCTTAGGACTAGCTGGTTACTATAGGAGGTTCATTGAGAACTTTTCAAGGATAGCCACTCCTTTAACTTCTTTGACCCGTAAGAATATTAAGTATAATTGGGGTCCAAAGAAACAGGAATCTTTTGAGGTTCTTAAACACAAGTTGAGCAACGCTCCTGTGTTATCTCTACCTGAGGGTATTGAGGAATTCGTAGTCTACTGTGATGCATCGCACACTGGCATGGGCTGTGTGCTAATGCAAAAAGGCAAGGTGATTGCCTATGCATCACGACAATTAAAGGTGCATGAAAAGAATTACACCACCCACCATTTGGAATTGGGTGCCGTTATATTTGCACTAAAACTGTGGAAACATTACTTGTATGGCACAAAGTGTGTTATATACACAGACGACCAGCATCTATTCAATCAGAAAGAATTGAACATGAGACAACGCCGTTGGATGGAAACTCTTAATGATTATGATTGCGAGATTCGCTACCATCCAGGCAAGGCAAATGTAGTTGCCGAAGGTTAAACCTATAAGGATTAACGCTAAGAGCATTGAGCTCAGAAATAGCTTGAGTGAGAAGCTATTTGATGCACAGAAGCAAGCCTTGTTATAGGCTAACATCCCTAACGAGGGATTAGGTGGAACCATTGATCAATTAACGCCTGGAAAGGATGGAATCATAAGATTTAATGATAGAATTTGGGTTCCGATCTTTGGAGGACTTAGGAATCTAATCCTCCAGGAAGCGCATAATTCAAGATACTCTGCTCACCCGGGTGGTGACAAGATGTATCAAGATTTGAAGAAGAATTATTGGTGGATGGGTTTGAAGAAGTCTATAGCCACTTATGTAGCTAAGTGTCTGACGTGTTCGCAAGTTAAGGCTGAACATCAGAAACCGTCAGGACTACTACAACAACTAGAAATTCCCACTTGGAAATGGGAAATGGTAACTATGGACTTGATTACCAAGTTACCTAAGACCAATTATTTGGGTCATAGTGGATAGGCTGACCAAGTCAGCACACTTCTTGCCAATAAAAGAAATGTATAATTCAGATAAATTGGCTAAGTTGTATGTGGACAAGATAGTGTCCCTACACGGTGTGCCAGTATCTATTGTATCCGATAGAGATACTAGATACACATCTCACTTTTGGAAAAGTTTCCAACAATCTTTAGGCACACGACTAAACTTTAGTACGACTTACCACCCGCAGACTGATGGTCAAAGTGAACATACTATACAGACTCTAGAAGACATGCTCAGGGCATGTGTGATTGATTTAGGCGGAAGTTGGGATGACCACTTACCTTTAATAGAATTCTCCTACAATAATAGCTATCATACTAGCATTAAGGCTACTCCTTTTGAGGCCTTATATGGGAGAAAATGTAGAACGCCCGTATGCTGGGAAGAAGTTGGGAAGGCCCAACTATCAGGACCAGAGATTGTCCTGGAAACCACGGAAAAGATTATGCAAATCCGTGATCGTCTGAAAGCTGCCAGGGATAGGCAGAAGAGCTATGCTGACAAGAGGCGTAAACCTCTTAAGTTCCAAGTAGGGGACAAGGTCATGCTAAAGGTATCACCGTGGAAAGGTGTGATGCGTTTTGGAAAGAAGGGCAAGTTGAGCCCAAGATATATTGGACCATTCGAGATAGTTGAATGTGTCGGCACTGTGGCCTATAAGCTCAGATTGCCAGAGGAGCTTAATGGAATCCATGATGTATTCCACATATCTAATCTTAAGAAATGTCTAGCCGATGAGACGCTAGCAATGTCGCACAATGAGGTACAAATTGATGAAAACCTGAGGTTCATTGAGAAACCAATTTTGATCGAGGATCGACAGGTTAAGAAGCTCCGAAGAAAGATGACACCTATAGTAAAGGTTAAGTGGGTCGCTTTTAGAGGTCCTGAGTATACATGGGAGGTTGAGTCCACTATGCGACAAAAATACCCCCATATTTTTTAAAAAAAACTCGAGGTCGAGATTTCTTTTAAGGGGGTGAGGATGTAACACCCTGTAAAATCGTGTCCAATAGTATAGTGGCACATGTTGTATTTTTAATATAGTCTATTAAAGACCAATAAGGACTAAAGGCGTCAACATGCTCAAGTAGAGCCTCTGAGTGACAAACCGATGTCAACATGCATAAATAATAGCCTCTGAGTGACTGATGTGTCAACATGCTTAAATCATTAGCCTCTGAGTGACTGATACGTCAACATGCTTGAAACTTGGCCTCTGAGTGACTGATCTGTCAACATGCCCAGCCTCTGAGTGACATCGGAATCAACATGCTTGTAATAAGCCTCTGAGTGATCCTTTGTGAAGTCCTAACTCTTATACGTGCCATTCGTTGGACGAGAGGGTTCAATTATGTAAATATGTGAAAGTTGGATAATGGAGGGATTAAAAGTGTCAACATGTTAATTTATACCTCTGATTGACCTTTTAACGAACCTAGAGCTCGACAATGTCCGGGCATAATCCCGAATATGCCAAGTATGGGCTACGGAGGGCTAAAAGTGCCAAAATGGTGTTTAAAAAGGTTTTTAGAAGCTTTTTAAAGTTAAGGGGCTAAAGTGTCAAATTTTGAAACTGGCCTTGGGGTGGTCACGGGCCGCGAGAGACATGGCATGTGTCTCTCGCGCCTCGCGAGACAGGCTTTGTTGCAGAAAAATTGTTTGGAGGTCAAGCAAAACTCCAAAACCATTCAATTCGAAACCATGGCTTCTCTAAACTGCTATGCCACGTTTTGGGACACTTGTAAGCTTCTTCTTACTCCCCTAAACATCTGGCTTCACCTCCTTTGAGTTCTCCAACTATAAATAGGTGTTCAAGTGTTCATTCCAACTTGCACCTTTCTTACACATAACTCTTCTCCCTCCTTTGGAAGTCCCTAGCTGAAAGGAGCATCCAACTTAGTTCTCTTGTATTGTAGGAACCTCTTGTAAGTTTTCCTTACTCTTGCATTTTCGTTTATAGGCTTCAATAGCCAAAAGACAAGTGTTTTACGGCAAACGCTTTGACTTTTGGTTAAGACCATTATGGTCCAGCCATTGTTCGAAATGAACATGGCTAAGTGATCGTAATAAGGTAGGTGTTAATCTCTATAAAGGGCACCTTCTGAAGATCACGTTTCCCCTATAAGGGATTGGGATACGGTAAATTATTATTGCATGGTCCATTGTAAGGTTAACCTTCCTAAGTTAATAAAAGATTTTGTGCCGTTTGCACTTAAATAATTTTTAATATTTACAAAATGAGTCAGTTGGGTGTATTTACCAGTGTAAGCTGACGTATCTTCCAAAGGCTAATCTGCAGGTATAATACGAATTAGGCCGGAAGCTGCTCGGTAGAGAATAAGAGGATCTTGTAAATCCTTAGATCAGCCTAAAGTCTGTTTTGTATTCTTTCTTGTACATTTTACGATCCGCCTGTGGATCTTCTATTACAAGCTTGTATATTATTTTGTATTTTCGAACATTCGGTTTGTAATAGTAATTTTACTCCAAGACTTTCGTTGTGCCGTGTTTAATTGACTATGATGATTATCAACTTATGTCACGATACTCCCCACCCGGGCCCACCGGTGTATGGATTTCGGGTTGGAAATCCGGGGTGTGACAGCGCTTCCGCTACGACCGGGTGTGATATAAAAAGGTTTAGCCAATAATTATAAAACTTATAACAAACTTAGTTAGTTTCATGGCATAAATTAGACTAAAAACATAAGTGAAAACTAAACCAAGCCAATTAACGCGAATACATGTTAATCGGATACATGTTCTTGCCCTGAACTTTAAGATATCTTTAATTAAACTCAAAGATCCTTCATATATGACCCTAAGGTCACCTTCAGTCATCTCAAGTTGATCCCCCAAAGTATGGCTGTCAAATGTTCATAAATAGGAAAAAAAAGTTATGGTTTCTCGCACGCGGCGTACGACCCGTATGTCACCATACGAATGTACAATGCAATGGAAGTCATTTAAATATCTTTACGATAGACCTATCAGTTTTTGGAAACACATGATCCATACGTATAAACATATGGCCCATATGTATACTAGATTTTTCTAGGTTTTCCCGGTTGTGCACACCTTGCTCAATTACTGAGTCGCTTCTCCGGGTTCTCATCCATTCTTATTGAACACCATCTAAACCTACAAAACCATAATATGAATGAAGTTTCGTCACTATCACTATATGATATATTAAAAAAATTCTGAAAACCATTTAGCTACTAAATTTTGTCACAACAAGTCCCTCAATACGACTAAATGATGTCTTCGCTAAAGGTTTGTTTCTTGTAGTGACCAAAGGGCTTTGTATCCTAGCAATGTTAATGTGTGTAGTCAAAATGCTTCTCACCAAAGTGGTTAAGAGAGCAAGTCCTATGCTGGAAATTGGTGTAAGTTTATGTCACACCCAAACCGATGGCGGAAACATCGGAGTGAGACGACAACAAGATAGCTCATTGCTCACAACGCTAATAATGACAATATTTAATTAAAGTTGAATTTCATTTCAAATAACCATCATCAAGTACAACATCGAAGAAAATACAATACAACAAAATGGATACAACAAATTTAGCCTAACGTCTAATTGTGTGTATCTAAGTCCTTGCTATTTGATTTCATTGCATCGTCTTCATCAACCTGTAACATGTTTTAAAATACAATTCAATGCGAAAGCAAAGGCGAGTACACAAGTTTAAGCATAGCATGCATATACAATTAAGTTTAAACAAATCCTCATGGCAACTATGATTCTACATGATCAAATACAAGGCATGTAATACTACTAGCCAAACCCTTAACGTAACACGTTGTTTTAACATGGCCTCAAGTTTATGCGATGGAGGGGGATGCGTGAATTCCTATAGCGCTATACATGTCAAACGAAGGCTTTAAACAAGTTAATGACTAAAGTATCACGTAAAGAATGTCCAAGATATAAGCATCACGTAAGCGCATCAAGTGTTCATGTGTATACGATTGTTTGTGCATTTCATAAAGTTTAAGTGTTGTGGTTTTGGTATAAGTAAACATGTTACACCCAAAAGTGTTGTAAATGAAAAGTGGGTCGAGTGTACTCACGGTTTTGCTAAGTCTTCAAACTTGGCGAGTTCGCGAAGGTGGTTGGTGGATGGGTTGGGCGTCGAGTTATCTTTTGGGAGCCTTGATCTTTGAGAGGAGAAGAGAGCTCTTAAAACTTTTAGAGAATAGAAGAGAAGATTGAGGTGTGAAATGATAGTGGGAGGAGGCTTCTATTTATAATGGGGAATTAGGGTTTAGGTAATTAATGAAGTTGATGGTGGTTGGGAGGTTGTTAGTTGAGTATTAAATGCAAGTAGCACAATCCAACAAACACACTTTTGACCAATCCATGAGCTAGAAACAAGAATCTGCGGATTATGCTATTTTTAGTCCTTGAACTTAGTTTATCTTTCATTTCATGGTAAAACTTGATATTTTCGCATGTTTTCAAGTGTATAATGTATATGTAAGTATATTTTAGGTATCAAGTATGAATGTATGAGTATTTGCATGTATAACAAGTATCTGTTTGTATGTAAACACGTATTTAACAATTAAATGCATGTAAGACAAGTATGTATCAGGTATGAATTTTATTACGATCAAAGTCTCAGATTATAAGATTCGGAAACGAAATACGAATGTGATACGAATACAAGTTTCCATAAATATAAATACGATTACACTTTCTAATTAAGGAAAGTACGAAAAAGCAAGGCGTTACAGTCTCCCCTCCTTTAGGAAATTTCGTCCCGAAATTTATTCAAGAGGAAGACTTTGGAAAAGATGTCATTTTGGTGAAATGTTTGGCCAAAATCAAGATTTTGAAGTTTAAAGTTTTTGCGGAGTTCATGTATAAGTGTGTCAATATGTATCGAAATCTTGAAGGATAAAAATGGTAGGTTCGTGAAAGGAATTTGTTTGACTAAGGTGTTTTTGAGATACCAATCGTAAACGTGTATAAGGATAAGTAAAAATGTGTATATGTGTGTGCAAGCAAGTGAGTTTGACTAGGTCTGGACAACTCATTGGAAGGAATATTTTAAAAGAGTGCGACCTAAGAGGAAGGTTTTAGTATGACTAAGGATGTATTCTGATAAAAATGAGTTGTTCGCACTGTAAGTTGTAAGAAAAGTTCTGCCAGTTCTAGGGCGTATTAGTAAAATTACTTGTTGTAGAAAGAAAAATTTTATTGGAGAGAGTTAGGGTGGTAAATATTTATGGTTTCTAAAAGGTTTTGGCGATAATAGACCGACTGGCTGAAATTTGCGCATAGATGAGAGTGAAAGATAGTTTAAAAAAAAAGGAACATTTTGACCAAATTGGGCTGGTAGGGACGTTTAAAAAAATGGATTGAATGTTTTAAGCTTATTTGCTGTAAATAAAGTTTGGATTAAAGGTTAAGGGAAGGATTGGGAAACTCGTGGTATGGTAGTGAATGATTCGGTAGGTGTGTGCGAGGGGTAAAAATGGTATGAATATCGGATAAAATGCGACATGGATTGTTGAGAGATGCTAGTGATAGTTGTGGCGGTTAAAGCTAACGATTTTGAGAATGAAGCTTTGTCATGGGTAATCGAGTACTAATCATTTCGAGGTGGGGTCACCAAAGTTTGTTATGAATCAAATGTATTTAACAAGATCCGGGGAAAACACCGAATTTCTCATGGCACGTTTTACGAAAGTTTGGTAACATGGTAGGGACACTTATATATAGGAAGTACCAGCAGCGTAAACACCATGTTCACACCATGTTACGTCGTTTCGCTATTCAGTGTCATGTTACGTTCCGTGTTTCGATACACAGTAGAACCCACTATGGTTTTCATGCGCTTACCAATATAATCCGTGTGCACCCGCGATTATTTTGGTTTGTGCATGATCCGCGTAGTTTGTACTAGTAGTGTACGGGTCAGGTTACATTACAAGTAAAAGACGTGTAAGATAGCGTATAAGAATCAAGTATGTAAGCATGATTGTATGTATGTATAAGTGTGTCGAATATAGGCGAAACCACTCGGGTCATGCCTACTTATAGATTTCAAGTATGACTACCAAGTAGTGCGAATGTATAAATTTTTAGCATGATTGAAGACAAATAAGTATAACATTAGCATATAGCATCGAGCGTATAAGTGAAATAAAATGGAATTTAACATAAATAGAAACGTTGTAAGACGATATGCATGTGTATGGGTGCTTGAGTCAAAACATTGAGTCGGTTGAAATAAAATAAGTCGGGTTTGTCGGGAATGAAGGACCAAAATTGTGAATGTCGGGTGAATATTGAGAAAAATATTAATTTTTTTTATGTAAGATGTGGTTTGTAAAAAGAAATGCTATTTTTGTTTTAAAATTTGTATTCACATATGAAATTTTCTTGCCCATGTGTTCAGACTTAGATTTGCGTATTAGCAATTTTTGAAAAGGTTTTAAAATAGCGAGCTCGCTTTATTTTATTTTATTTTATTGATGCAAGAAAAGTAGTGTTTTGAAAATTTTCATGTAAAACTTGAATTTTGAAAAGTATTTTAACAAAGTACTTATACGTATGTGAGAGAAAGTTTTCGTTGGTTTCTTGTTGGAAATAAAATGTCTCTAGAATGGTAGTATAAAGTGAGCGTGTTTTGGATGAGTTATGAAAATCGAGGGTAAGAGGTTCGTTTGACCAACTAAGTTGATAGGTAGCATTTCATAAAGTTTTTGAAAAATTGTGAAAGAAACGTTTAAAATGTCATTAGGGGTTTCGTTTATGTAATTTACATAAATATGTTGTAGGGTGAGAAATCGTTTGGATAAAATAGTAAGGATCGAGGTTTGTGCATAAATGAGAAAAATTGAAACCATGATAAAAGGTTTAGGTATAAGTTTTGATATAGTGATTGTTATGAAAATAGTTGAGTTGGAGTTAGACTTCGACTCATTTCTCCAACTTGAGTTTTGCGAAAAAAGACACCTAGGTGATCGACAATAAAAATCACGTTTGAGCATGTAAGTATTGTATACTATGTATGAGTTCACATAGGTGACATAAGCATAACAAGTATTCAATAGTATAAACACGTATGATTGCGTAAGGAGTATGAATTTAGTTGGTTTGCAAGAATTATTATTGTTTTGATTGCGAAAGATGTGCGAATTGTGCATCGGGTTTGAAATGAACAAGGTGATAAGTATTAAAACACATAGAAATTGAGATAGCATAAAAGATAGGCTTAGTAAAATATTGAGGTGTTTTAGGTTGAGAAGCGTCGACTATTCCAAAGTGAATTGAAGATCATTTCAAATTAGAGGAATGTGCTTTGGCCTATAGGTAAAATGCTCTCGTCGAGAAGCGATTAACGGCATTTTACCCTTCCAGTTACTACACGTCTCTAATTGATCGAAATATTGAAACCTTGGCGAGATCCAAAAATCGAGGAGTGAGACTAGTTGACAAGGTGCGGGTTTCACCCCTAACTTGACAACATCGTACCCTAAGCGTGGTTGGTACTTACCAAACGAAGAGCGAATTCTGACTCGTTGGTAAGGGTCCACTAGAGTATGAAATGGAAAATTTCCATCAAGGTGTGGATACCACTCCTAACTTGATGGTGTAATTTCATGAAAAATCGAATACGCAGATTGAGAGTGATCACCAAAGTGCGAGTTTCACCCTATTTTGGTGAGATCATCTCGTTTGTATGAGTGTCTTCAAGTTTTCAAGTGTGTATATTATGTAAATGTCTTAGGAAAGACATATTGTATACAATAAGACCAAAAGAAACAGGAAGAAGCAAGGTAGGAAGAATTAATATTTTAAGCAAGAAACAAGAATGGTCAAGTTTGGTCACTTAAACTATAGACTAGGTCGAATATGGCAATTCTACCTAATTCCTAATAGTTATGGCTCTAATACCAATCTGTCACACCCCAACCGATGGCGGAAAAATCAGAGTGAGACGACAACGAGATTGCTTATTGCTCACAACGCTAATAATGACAATATTTAATTAAAGTTGAATTTCATTTCAAATAACCATCGTCAAGTACAACATCGAAGCAAATACAATACAACAAAATGGATACAACAAATTTAGCCTAACGTCTAATTGTGTGTATCTAAGTCCTTGCTATTTGATTTCATAGCATCCTCTTCATCAACCTGTAACATGTTTTAAAATACAATTCAATGCGAAAGCAAAGGCGAGTACACAAGTATAAGCATAGCATACGTATACGATTAAGTTTAAACAAATCCTCATGGCAACTATGATTCTACATGATCAAATACAAGGCATGTAATACTACTAGCCAAACCCTTAACGCAACACGTTGTTTTAACATGGCCTCAAGTTTATGCGATGGAGGGGGATGCGTGAATTCCTATAGCGCTATACATGTCAAACGAAGGCTTTAAACAAGTTAATGACTAATGTATCACGTAAAGAATGTCCAAGATATAAGCATCACGTAAGCGTATCAAGTGTTCATGTGTATAGGATTTTTTGTGCATTTCATAAAGTTTAAGTGTTGTGGTTTTGGTATAAGTAAACATGTTACACCCAAAAGTGTTGTAAATGAAAAGTGGGTCGAGTGTACTCACGGTTTTGCTAAGTCTTCACACTTGGCGAGTTCGCGAAGGTGGTTGGTGGCTGGGTTGAACGCCGAGTTATCTTTTGGGAGCCTTGATCTTTGAGAGGAGAAGAGAGCTCTTAAAGTTTTTAGAGAAGAGAAGAGAAGATTGAGGTGTGAAATGATAGTGGGAGGAGGCTTCTATTTATAATGAGGAATTATGATTTAGGTAATTAATGAAGTTGATGGTGGTTGGGGGTTGTTAGTTGAGTATTAAATGCAAGAAGCATTTTTTAGTCCTTGAACTTAGTTTATCTTTCATTTCATGGTAAAACTTGATATTTTCGTATGTTTTCAAGTGTATAATGTATATATAAGTATATTTTAGGTATCAAGAGTATGAATGTATGAGTATTTGCACGTATAACAAGTATCGGTTTGTATGTAAACACGTATTTAACAATAAAATGCATGTAAGACAAGTATGTATTTGGTATGAATTTTATTACCATCAAAGTCTCGGATTATAAGATTGGGAAACGAAATACGAATGCGATACGAATAAAAGTTTCCATAAATAGAAATACGATTACACTTTCTAATAAGGAAAGTACGAAAAAGCGAGGCTTTACAGTTTAGGAGTAGGTTTAGATGGTTTGTGAGTTGGTGTTCAAACAAGAACAAAAAATGTGGTAATGATCAGTTTTCTTATGGCCGGTTCTTACTACTACATATCTGATTCTTTAGACCCTAGAAATTGGTCGGCCAATCTGAAGTAGATCAATGTATTTAACCAGTTTGAGATTTATACTCTATTTGTTTTGCTTAAAGGTTTGGAGTTTGAAATTAAGGTGGGTTTGACGGTTCAACCATTCTAATCTTTTTCATTTTTAGAATTTCAACATGAACCACCTTTTATCATTTTCAAAAAGTTTTAATACAATCATACAATTTTGTAAACAAAAAAAGGGATAAAAGCCAGTCCAAATCGCCAATCTTAAACCATATCGGCTGGTCTGGAGGGAACCAGACCTGTTTGGTTTGTTGTTTTTCAAAACTGTAGCTAACCATTTGCTATAGATTTTTAGTCAGAGCCAGTTTAACCATCGTGCACACCCCTAAACCAAATACCAAGAGATTAATATGCTCAAACTTTAATCTCCCATACATGTAACCAAGAAATTAATATGCTCAAACTTTATTCTCCCATACATGTAAACTGTTTATGTTCCAAAATTTTGTTACTAAAATCATCTTACACAGATAATCAGGGAGCTATAACAACCGAGGTCTATAATGATGACCGGGAAAAGAGAAGATCAACATCTAATAACCTTTCAGCATTATTGAAATCAAGGGTTTCAAACTAATCCATGATTAGTGTGATATCATCGTTGTTAATCTTCCCCATCTCTTTTAACTTATACACAATGAACTCAGCAGCTCTGTTTCAATATCAAAAAAACATAAAAAAACCACATCAGAAACTTATTAGATTATCATATTGGGTTGTGTTAAAAATGCCCCACCCAATGTACACCCCTTCACAGCAGTCTTTCCATATTTTCAGATCACACTATACACCCGCATATTACCATGTGCTATATGCATGTATAACATGTACTATACACAACTATAGAGGGGTACATTTAGCCAAAGCCTATCACTTTCTAGAATATAAGTTATATACTTACATGACCATCCCATCACCATCTATATCAGCAGCCTCGAGGTCAGAAACCTCTGTTTTTCTTTTAAGAATCCAATTTACCATCGCCCTTTGCTTTCTCTCGGTATACATCGAAGCAGAAGTAAACAACAGCTGAGCTAAAAAAACTGTAGTTGCTAAGATCCAAACCAAAGCAAATGCACACCCAACTTTTGTTGAAAAGCATGTATCTACCTACCCGGAGCCCGTAAGTGTCCCGTAACACAATAAAATGTATGAAGAGCACCCAAATCTTCAACCCAAAGCAACAGGCTCGTTCCCGCAGCCATGGGTACCAATAGCAACACCACCGGTATTATAAACTTGTTCCTCACTCCTTTTGTTTGGATCTTTTCCAGGATTTCCTCTTCACCCATGATTTCGTTTAAATGTAACGCGGTTTCAAGCAACCGTTCCTGTTTATCCACTAAAAGCTCTGCTGCTTTAGTTAAAACCAATGCGACTATTAACATCCCGAGAACACAAAAACATACGCGAGTAGTACTGTAAGAGTGCTGTCAGGAACAAGGTCTCCATACCCGACTGCTGTTATTGTGACCACGGTGAAATAAAGCGCGTCTAGTACGCTGTTTGTTTTGGTTCCTGAGATTTGGTGTCGGGTCAGATGAAAGCATAGTGTGCCTGCAGCGAAATATACGAACAAGGTGACTGTGAGTTTCTTGTAAATCGCGTAGGATGGGTGAACCACAGGCTTGGGGCATGGTATGATATCATCTGTGTGTTTGTCAATGTAAGTGAAGGAATCTGCATGCAGGGCGCTTTTGATTCTCTGGAATCTTCTTCTCTTAACGGAAGCTGTTTGATCGGTTATTAGTGGGTGCTTTGGTGAAGCATGCTTTTCGCCATTAGTTGTCATCGCAAGAAACTCGGGCCAAAGGCTTTCCAACACAATTTGTGTGCTTGATATCGATTTCGAAAACTGTATGTAAGTATGCATCGGCAAGGTTTGTATATAACTTCGAAGTGTACATTTCAAATTTCCCTTTTGAAGTAATTAACTTTTAAAATGACTAGACTAACATGAAATGTAATAATTGGATACATCTGCACCCTTAAACAAGTGTCAATACAAATACAAATTCTAATTAAATCAGCATGTGATGTGTATCTTATTTAAACAGTCAGAGCAAGTGGTTTAGAAGGTATAACTCAAATCAAACATTAGACTACGTGGTATGGCCATGTGAAATGGCGAAAAAAGCGCCCCACGTAGATAGTGTTTTTTTCCAAACACACACTTACCAGACATGTGTGTGTGGAGACTTTAAGTGATTGCATTATATATATTATTTAATAGTTAAATAAATGGAAACAACACCTGCACCCGTGGTGCCTTTGAAAAAAATGAGGGGCAGCGCTCCTTTCACCAAAGACGGGAAATGGTGCTCCACGCCCCTGTTATCCCACACGGACACCTTCCACATCCATAACACATAGTCTTAGAGCATGCATCCACAATAGTGATGTTTGAGTCCAAGGTAGTACGCTTCTCTCTCTTGACCCACTTGCCCCTCTCACATACGTTCTATCTCCTTCTAAAACACACTGCAACAACCTTTTTCTTCCTCTACTGTCAAGCAACAAAAATATCGCTTTCCAATCTCTCATCCACATCACAGCGCGCGCATACACACTCTCTCCTCCATCTCACTCTCTTTCTCCTTTAAAACACCTCAAACTCTTCTATTAGGAATGCTCTTACAAATAATAGGCAAGCAAGAGATAGTACTACTACAACATTAAATTCGGTCAAAGTAACCGATGCATTAACTAGGCTAAATAAGTGAAAACTAATTAGTACAAATCTTTACATATGATTTCTTTAGTGTTACCGACTGAGCCCTTTTTTCCATATTTCCAATAATAAATACATGAGTCGGCCATTTGACTTATCGTGGTCAATGAGTAAAAACCTTGTAAAATGACAACAATGCTCAAAGTTCATAACATAAAAAAAAGAAGCAGATACACCCAAAACTTACATATTAACTGAAGCAGGAGAGCTACTTTCCCGGTGCAAGAATGCACTTCACTGATCAGTTTCAGTTTTGTAACATTTTCTAATCTAGCCAGATTCTTTGAAGTTGGAGGAATGGGGAAAACAGGGTGGCTCCGGCAGGTGTATTGTTGGTTATTTTTTTTATGTTACGATTCTTTGAATTGGTTCAACCACCCTTCTCATGTTGGTTTTCTTATCAGCGCTACACCGAAGACCGTGTATTGTTTATAGATATGATTAAAAAGTGGTTATATTTAAATATATGTAAACATAATTAGTCTAAGTAAAATAACAAATAAAATATAGTCCCCACAACAATGTGGCCTATTGCTTTTTGTCATGGATGGGACCTGTATTCAATCGAAATGAACTGTATTTTATTTTTGTAGACAATTTTAATTATTTGAGATATTAGGGCTCATTGTCATTCGCTAATATAAGTTTTAATGATTTCCTCATAAGAATACATTTATAAATACAAAAATCAATCAAAATATAATTCATAATAGCTTATAGACCTACGCATTACACGAGTTTGTAAAGTATAAATGATATAATTATATAATTATAAAATCTTTAAAAACACTTTATATAACTAATTGCCTATGTTAATTAGTAACAAAACTTTATATAAACAAATGTTTTATTACAAAAACCGCTCATCTTAATTAGTAACACTAAAAATACCATAATAGCCGTGTATTATAAAGGTTTAATACTGAAAAACATGTAATACACAAATTTATATATATTATTAATATTAATGAAATTACTTATTATGCTACATATAACAATGTATAAAATTAATAATAATTATTATCTCTACGACCTCAATTATGTTTACAAAATTCATTATTTAAGTTATTTTTTTTTCTCTTCATTGGTAAAAATCCACGTTTATTGGTATGCCTAGTGGCAGACCCAGGAATTTTTTCATGAGAGTGCGAAATATTTTTAATAATTTTAGGCCTCTAACTATATAAAAAAATTCAGTTCACAGCGGGTTGGATCAGGCCCGGTCATGTAAACAAAAGAACATCAAACTAAAATTTATATAGGTCATTAAAAACATGTCAAACGTAAAACAAATATATTTAAAATTATGTCGCATAGGTTTTCTCTTTTTGAAATCTATCCAAAACATCATCTAAAGATATTTTCTTAAGCATGTCCTTCTATGTATAAATCGCTCATGGTTCCTATCACATATAAATCACCCATGGTTCCTATCACGTATCTATCAAAACCCCTTGCAAATTTTCAACCTCATGTTCCTATCACATATAAATCGCTCCATAAGTTCATAAAACAACATTAAACACTTACAGAAAATAAACAATCATGTTTAACCATAGTCCATAATTTTCAATTTTAATCTTTAAACATTCAAGCCCTAGTTTTAAATGTTGACTTGTTATCATTTAAACAAAGCTTTAAATAAAACAACAAATTCTTGGACATTCTTGGATTCAACATATTTTGAGACGTTTATAAACAAAAATCCGAACACTCTCAGTCTCAAATGTTTCTCTCCATTCAACATATTTTGAGACGTTTGATTTATTAAACAATACATTCATTTATCGTGTACAGTTTATAGCGTTTTAGTTGGTTTTTGTTTCGATTTGTGAAGAATATATCTACTTTTAATCCAAATACGTTTTGCAGGTCTTGGTTCGTGAAAGTGGCGGAAAGGATGGGAAAAATGAGTTGATAATCGAAACCAAGCTGGATCGTAGTTGGAACCCGAGAGAAGAAACGAATCGAAAAACTGGTGAAATTACCTTCTGGCGGCCTGCGACAGCCACATCTAATCCCTCTCGCGGCCAGCGAGAGGGTACTAATTATCCGGACTTCATAACTCGGTCCCGGGGCGCGACCGAGACACATATCCCTCTCGCGGCCGGCGAGAGGGTGAGATTTTAAGAAAGTTTCAAACTCTTATTAGATGTGTGAAAGATAAGTATAAGTTGAAGAGTTTAACTCTAATTGCAACATCTTTGGACGAACTTTGAAGTTTAGGAGCTTAATTCGAGATCTTAGAAGCTGGTAATTGTGAATCTAAGCTGCTAGGAATCATCAAGGTGAAGCAAGAGCTTGGAGACTAACTCAAACACGGGTTTTATTGCACAATCTTTTCACTTTTAGTTCTCGTTGTTCTTACTTTGATGAATTCTGATTTTGACTTCGTTTTGATCATTCTTGAAACCATGTTAATTAGCTAGATTTATTTGCTACCTAGGTTTGGATTTATTATTTTTGAAAGTTTGAGACTTGACTTGATTTTATGATGTTTGAATGGGATTTTTGGTGAAGTAAATGACTTTGACTTCTTGATTCAGTGTATTTGCATGGTTTGGATTAGTAATTGATTAATTAGTTGTTTTACATAAATCTTGTTGGATGTCTTCCATAGAATAGGTTTGTGTTGATTATCAGGTCATTACGAGTTCGGGTAACCATTCGGTAGAATTGGCCAATAAACCGGAAAAAACAGTTAAGTAAGATATAAAATTAATTCTTACCATTATACCTAGATTAATTATTGAGAAATAATAATTTATTAACTGAATTGATTAGGTAAATTGTTTGATTTAAGGTTTGAGAAAATTCCAAGTCTAGTTTACTTGCCATAATCGAGTCAGTTAAACTAAATCAAGAGTCATAGGTTGTCTAGGTTTTCTATTGAGAAGTAGTTAACTAAATTGGACACTTTACTAAATAATAGCCAACCGATAGGAAGTCTTAAAAACCGGTAAACCCAAACTACTCTTAGGTTATCATATGTGTCTTCCTGAGAAGGGTCGGGGGTCCTGTTCGGTATACCTTAGAGTTTAGTATCTCAAGATCCCGGTTTGCCATTTAGCATTATTAATCAATGAAAAGACCGAATAAGTAGTAATAGAAAATCTAACCTAGGTAGCTGTTTTACCATTCCTCGAATTAATTTCTAATTTAAAAGTTCAATTTTTATTTTTTTAATCAAGTAATTTTAGTTTAATTATAGTTTTTAAATTAAAAGCAAACCCCCCTAAAAATATAAATAAGTGTGTTAATTGAGTCTAGATTGAGTCGTCAACTTAATTAGAGAGTCTCGTGGGTTCGATAATCCGGACTTACTTAAACTATTCTACAATTGATCGTCCACTTGTCAGTTAGTAGTTTAGTAAACTTTAAGAGTCTAGAGTTTAATTTGAGTCTAGAATTAGGGTAATTTTAATTGTTTTTAACTAACTACTTTTAGAACATCAAGTTTTAGCGTCGTTGCCGGGGAACTCTTTTTGGCAATCGTGTTGATTACTTGATTTAGACTTAATTGGTTCATACGTGTTTATCGTTTTTTGCTTGCATTGTATGGGTCTAAATAATTTAGTTAGTTTAATTTTATTTAGTTTAAGATATTTTGGTTTAGTTTTTTTTTTTCTGAATTTTCATACTTGTTTCGTTCTGGTTTTTAGTGGATGCCCCATACGCGTTCGCAAGGACCTCCGCCGAAGCCGCCAACGGATGCATGTTCTCCTCTTGCACCAAAGGTTAGTACTTCTTCGTCCTCTTTTTCCGGTTTGTCCCGCCCTTTTATACCACCTAACTTTGGCTTTACACCAAAGCCCTCACTGCCCGGTTCCCCATCACCCCGTGTAGTTCATAGAAACGCAAGTCCACCACCAAATTTCCACATGGCCAATAACCAAACCGTTTACCAACAGGCCACCACCGGTTTCACCGGTGCGAACTCGCCCATCACTCTTCCCCCTATGAATAATGATAAAGCCTGGCAAATCC
Organism: Scalesia atractyloides; assembly: GCA_947069175.1. Taxonomy (NCBI): domain Eukaryota; kingdom Viridiplantae; phylum Streptophyta; class Magnoliopsida; order Asterales; family Asteraceae; genus Scalesia; species Scalesia atractyloides. Next base: position 63,677,604 of record CAMTDV010000008.1, read on the forward strand.
CATCTTACATCATGACCACTGTAACCAACTCATGCCAATTAAACGGTCGTGATGACGAGGATGCGCCTGCACATATTAACCACCTCACCGGCCTTCGTCATACTTTCAACAAAGAGGGTGCAGGCAAGGATGCCCGCTTCCTTCAAGTCTTTCCATGTTCTCTTGGAGGTCGAGCCGCCGTCTGGCTTGACTCTCAACCACCCGGTACTTTCACTACTTGGGCTGCTCTACGAGATGCTTTCCTTAAAAATATTTTCCACCTGTAAAAGCATCTCGCCTTCGTGATCAGATCCATTTGTTCCGAATGGAATCTGACGAGCCTTATCATCTAGCCTGGGAGCGTTTCCAAACCCTTGTGTCCCGTTGCTCTTAACACGGTCTGTCTGATTGGGCACTTGTAGAGAAATTCTACACTTAATGGGAAAGAAGATGGTTACTGAGTGTAACGACCTCTTTGAAAGCTTCGCACATTCAGACATAGACTACAACACTGCCGACAGGAATTCAATCCCTGTTTCTCGTACTACCCGGTCAACCAGGGTTTACACCAAGTTAGCTTGGAAACTACGGTAGCGACTGCATTAGATAGCTTTAAGAGGGAGATCACTAAGGAGATTCAGGAGTTGAAAAAGAAAGTGTATAGGTGTGAGGTATGTCGAGGGGGTCATGATACGATAGGTATCCTACGCTCACTTGTGAGCAGGTAGAGTTCATTACAGGTCAGAGTAGAAGTCAAACGAACCCTTTTAATAATAATAATAATAATAATAACTCAAATTATAACCCTAACTAGCGTAATAATAATAACTTCAGCCCTTCCAGTAACCCCTAGTTTCCAATCAGGTTCATATCAAAACAGGGGGCAGGGTCACTACTCTAGTGGAGGTCCAGGCCATACAGGTCAGTTTAGTGACATGGGTTCGAACCAAGAGGGTCAAAATAGGACTGGAGGTTTGGTGGGTAGTCTAGATAAGATTGAGGAGCTTTTGTCTGAATTAGTGGTTAAGGATAAAGCTACCCAGAAAACTCTAGCGGAACATGATCTTCTCTTGAAAAATCAGCAGTGCGCACTCTTAGATCTTCAGAGATCAGTAGGTAGTATCGCTAAGCAGCTGCAAGAGCAACCACAAGGCCAGTTCGCGGGTAACACCCAACCCGGAGAACCAACACGCGAAAGCGATAACCACACGTAGCGGTAAGAGTCAAAATAGGTGGTTAGTGAGGGGGTAGAATTAGACGAGCAAGATGAGGAGGTAGATGAGGAGATAGAAATGGAGGCTCCACCTAGGGTGCATATTAGGTTATACCCAGCAAGTACCGCACCAAACAGTGGACCTTCAGTCGAGAGTAGGGGAGAAAAGAAACCGGTGGAGGTTAGGCCATCACCATATGCAGATCCTTCACGCCTACTCTACCCAGCCTGTCTTAAACAGAAAAATATGTTAAGGAATACGGAATTTCTTTGATATATTTACTCAGTTGAAAATTAATCTCCCGTTAATATAAGCTCTCCAGCATATGCCAAAATATGCGAAGTTTTTGAAGGATCTTCTTAAATGTAAAGATAGAGTGGGGGATCTTTCGAATGTTCTGTTAACTAGAGGGTGTTCCGCTGTAGTTCTGAATAAGTTACCCAAAAAACTCAGTGATCCGGGTATCTTTACTATTCCATGCTTATTCGGCGGGTCCATCACTCCAGCTCATGCCTTAGCCGATCTAGGGGCTAGCATCAATCTGATGCCTTTCTCTCTTAACGAGAAATTAGGGCTAGGGGATCTCACTCCTACTCGTATGTCACTTTCTCTAGCTGATCGGTCCGTTTAGTATCGGTGGGAATTATAGAGAACTTGTTAGTTAAGGTTGATAAATTTGTTTTCCCCGTGGATTTTTTTATCTTAGATATGGAGGCCGACGAAAAAGTGCCTATCATCTTAGGCCGTCCCTTCCTTCGTACCGCGAAAGTAATTATTGATGTTCATGATGGGAAAATCACACTTCGCGTAGGGGATAAAAACATCACTTTCGAAATCACCGGTCGATGCAACACCCTAGCGGTGGCGAAAGCGATAGCGATGCCTCAACCTGAATATGCAAGAGGTCGTTAAGAAAGAGGTGCCTAAGCTGATGGAAGCCGGTCTCATTTACCCGATATCTGACTCTGCATGGGTGAGTCCTACTCAGGTTGTTCCCAAGAAAGGGGGAATGACAGTGGTCATTAATGAGAAAAAGGAACTTCCCTCTCCCGTTTATCGATCAGATGTTGGAGCGACTCGCGGGTCAACAATTTTATTGTTTTCTCGAGGGGTTCTCAGGTTACTTCAGATTCCCATCGCTCCGGAGGATTAAGAGAAGACAACCTTCAGATGTCCTTACGACACGTACGCTTATCGCCGCATGCCCATTGGATTATGTAGTGCTCCAACTACATTTCAGCGATGCATGGTTGCTATCTTCCAAGACATGATCGAGACTTCGATGGAGGTTTTCATGGATGACTTCTCTGTCTATGGAAACTCTTTCGATCAGTGCCTTCTGAACCTTGATGCGATGATGAAGCGGTGTGTAGAGACTACGCTGATGTTGAAATGGGAGAAGTGTCACTTTATGGTGACAGAGGGGATAATGCTAGGACAAAAGATATCTCGCGCAGGTATAGAGGTTGACAGAGCTAACATAGCTCCCATCAGTAGACTTCCTCCACAGACAAGCGTGAAATCTATCCGTAGCTTTCTAGGTCATGCGGGGTTCTATCGACGATTCATTAGGGATTTTTCTAAGATTACACGACCCATGACTCGCCTCTTGGAGAAGGATGTCCCTTTTGTCTTCGATGAAGAGTGCCTGAAGGCTTTTACCATTCTGAAAGAGAAACTAGTGAGTGCCCCCATTCTTGTCTCACCCTACTGGAGCTTGCCTTTCGAGCTCATGAGTGATGCGAGCGACTATGCAGTCGGCATAGTTTTGGGCCAGAGACGAGATAAGCATTCCACCCCATCTACTATGCTAAAAAAACTCAGAATGACGCTCAAGAGAATTACACCACTACTGAAAAGGAGCTCCTAGCTGTAGTTTTCGCATTCGACAAATTCCACTCCTATCTCGTCCTTTCCAAAACCATAGTCTTTACTGATCATACGGCGTGCGTTACCTCTTCCAAAAGAAGGACGCAAAGCCTCGTCTTATTCGGTGGATTCTCCTGCTTTCTGAGTTTGATATAGAGATTAAAGATAAGAAAGGAACGGAGAATGTAGTCGCGATCATCTATCACTATTAGAGGATCCAAATAGAGAAGAAATTAGAGAGGAGGAAATCGGCGATAGATTCCCTCATGAGTCGGTAGAGTTTGTGGCGGCAGAGAAGGAGCGTATGCCGTGGTTCTCGGATTATTCGAACTACCTGGTAAATGGAGTGGTTTTGAACGGTATTACCACGCAACAGAAAAAGAAATTCTTCTCTGATGTTAGGCGATACATCTAGGATGACCCGTTTCTATTTAGGGTACGAGGTGATCAAATTCTTAGGTGTTGTGTCAGTCGAGGGGAGGGACTGGAGATCCATAGGCACGTCCATGAGGGGTTAACAGGAGGTCAACATGGTTCGCACGTCACCGCACAAAAGGTCCTTGATTGCAGCTTTTACTGACCCTCAGTAGTTAAGGATGCCATAGAGTTCGTTAGGACATGTGATCAATTCCAGCGCACCGGCAACATCTCCTCCAAGGACGAGATGCGCCAACATCCGATCCAAATTCTTGAAGTCTTTGATTTGTGGGGGATCGACTTCATGGGACCGTTTCCCGTCTCTAGCCAGAATCGGTACATCCTCATGGCGATTGATTATGTGTCTAAATGGGTTGAAACTCAAGCTTTACCCATGAATGACGCTAGAGTGGTGGTGAGATTTTGAAGAATCTATTCACTCTCTTCGGTACCCCATGAGCTATCATTAGTGACCTTGGCGCTCATTTCTGCAACGCCGTCATGGAAAAGGCATTAGCACGCTACAGTGTCACTCATCGTTTCTCCACTGCCTATCATCCTCAAACAAGCGATCAAGTGGAGAATGCAAACCGAGGGGTGAAGCGAATCTTAGAGAAGACGGTAGGCAAGCGTAGGAAGGATTGGTCCGATAAACTACACGATGCATTGTGGCGTTTAGAACCGCCTATAAGACACCTTTAGGAACTACACCCTTCATGATTGTCTATGGCAAAGCCTGCCATCTTTCAGTTGAACTCAAGCATCCAGCATTGTGGGCCCTCAAAACTGTGAATTTAGACCTCACCAAAGTTGCTAGGAGAAGATATTTCCAAATTCATGAGTTAGAGGCGTTTCGAGATGCTGCCTATGAGCGTTCATGGAGTATTAAAGTGAAAACCAAGACTTTGCATGATAGGAGATTGAGGGGAGTGAAGGAGTTTAAGATAGGCGATAAAGTGCTTCCATACAATTTAAGATTTAAGTTATTCGTCGGGAAGCTGAAGTCCAAGTGGACGGGTCCGTATGTGGTGAATGAGGTATTTCCATACGGGACAGTGGAGTTGAAAGATGAAGCCGATGGACGTACTTGGAAGGTTAATGACCATAGATTGAAACATTATTTAGGAGGGCCACTCGATTCTACCGAGATGGATGAAACTCCTCTCGAAGTTCCACCTAACACCGCATAGGATTTTGAGTGTAAGCTCAAGTGTAGAGTTTGTAAATTTTGGTAATTGTTTGCATTTCATGTTTTTATTAGTGCTAATTCTTGTTTTCCGTAGTTTGTGTTTTGTTTGCTTGTGTGTTGTTTAGTTGTTTGCAGGTTATGTCGCCAACATGAAGCCACCATCAATAACGGATTGGCATTTACAGGTAAGTTTTTATAGTTAACCGAATGTCGAGAGGGTTTTTCATTAAGTTTCAATTAAGTAATCAAAATTTTTCTAAGGCAAAACATTGTCCAAATTTCAAAACTCTATGTGAAAACATCTCTCTCGAGGATCGCGAGAGCCATGTCACATCTCGGTCGCGGCCCGCGAGAGGCCTTTGAATCCAAAATCCAGCACTCGGTCGCGGGGCGCGAGGGGAATTTCTTACTCTCTCACTGCCCGCGAGCGACCTTAACAACAGATTCAAAAGCCTAAATGCCAAGTTCATCACTTTCAACATCATTTGTTGCCACTTTTACATACGGCTCCTTCACTTTTCTCCACCAAAATCCACATATTTTTACCCACATTCACCAACATCTTCTCCTTCTACTTTCCCACATCAACCATAACCCATTTTCAAGTGCAAGTTTGTGTTTTTCATCCTCAAACGAGCTATTAAAGGGTTATTGAAACTGATTTTCTATTTGCTTAATTTTTATTATAGATCGGCATTACGGTATGTTTTCTTGCAACTTTTATGCTTCAATTTTCGTATCTTACTTAGTTGCTAAACATATTTTAGTGTTTGGTCCTTTTAGGTTGCATGCTACTTACTTTGAGGGTTTGGGGTACACGTGAGTTGGGTTGAGCTTTGATTGTTGTGGCTGAAATAGTTCTGTATAGGAAATTTGGGTGTAAACAGGGTACATTTTGCAGGTATTTTGGTTTGTAAAGTTCAACATTTAGTGTGGGGATTAGGGTTAGTGATTCTTGGTATAAAAATCATATTTTTAATAAAACTATAAACCCGTTTTTCTGCTTTGTTCATAAGTTTTTATCTTTAGCTTTGAACTCAATGTTGGGTACTTTTTGGCACCTGGGTTTTAACTGTGGACAATTAAAGTGTTGAAAGGGGGTAGTCGTACTGTTTTAGATATATTTTGGGATACGGGTTGGCAATATCTAGGCATTCATGCATATAAGATCTCTCGCCCGTACTCAATCTCCATTCGGGCGAGATTCAGTCTAATTAATTAACAATGTTGCTTATACCCAATAAAAATATATCTAATAATATTCGGTAAAGTGTTTCTCTGATTATTACCATGAATGGAATGCTATACGGTCATTGCTCACACACAGATTATTCCTAATGCTCTACTTGTTTTGTTTGTGCTTTAACTGTTTTTGCAGATGTCAGGAGAAGGCAGTTCAAGTAGAGCAGGTAGTAAGAGGAGAGGGCCTGCACCTCGACAGAGGGGTGCCCAGCTGAGACACAACCGTTGCCCTCGTATTTTGGGTTGCGAAGGAGCATCAGATATAGGGTAAACGGTATTCCCCACAGGAAAATTACACGATTCGTGGACACCCCTTTGCTGTAGTTTGATCTAGATTCTCATAGGAGTGAGAGATTATCAACCCTGATTACATGTGATTTATTGCCATACAGAAGAATTGACTGAGGATGCTTGACCATCTGGGTCAACGATGGAGGATCGAGCAACTGCTTGGAAATAAATTCAGAAGAGTATTGGATTGTGATGAAAGATAATATAAGGAAATTACTCTTGAACTTCACTCCACCTTCGAATATCAGCAGGGGAAGTTCGATGAAAGTGATGCTATTTCGTTTGCCTTGGGGAGGCACGTATATGTGATGACAGTTCCATAGTTTGCTATAGCCACTCAGTTCTACACGGTAGATGAAGTCCAATCACCAGAGGGTGTTCAAACGAAGACACCTACAAAGTGTTCAGATAGACGAGTTAGTCCGATTCTGGGGTACAATCTCTGCTGCACCATATTCCAATATTATGGTGGCTAGTGATATCGTTGATCCGGTCTACCGGTTCATTCATAAAATTCTGGTAGCCACACTAGTTAGAAGAGGGCAAGGAGACAATAAGGTGAATCAGGTTAGTTTGTTTTGTTTGATGTGCATGGTGGAGAGTAGATCGGCGAACTTGGCGACTATTTTTGCATGGTCTATGAAGCGGTTGTGGAGGGGAGGCCAAGGGGCTAGGGTGTATTGTGGGCCCTTGTTACGTGTTTGGCAGAGAGTCTTGGGGTGTTTGGAAGGATCCCCGGGATAGGATGAGAGAGGGCCTCATGAGTATACGTGACCTTCAGGCGGCTAGGATTTGACTTCGCAAGAGCCTGTTAGTTGGGAGACGATCAGACAGGGTCCTCAAGTTCAGCCTTCTCCGGGTTTTGAGGCTGCTTCGTCTATACAGGCTGGAGTTCTACCCGATATCAGAGACCGGTGACACGTCAGGAGCTATCGGGAAGAAAATATCCTCTTCATCAGCCCCGTCCTGTCCCACTTACATTAGAGCCTTTGTATGACAGGATGGAGACCGGGTTCAGTGATCTACGAGGGTATGTAGACCAGCAGTTTGGTGGAGTGCACCAAGTTATGATGGAGAGTAGGAGGATGCATGAGGATGGTCAGAGAAGGCTAGAGGATGGGATATGCTATATGATGGAAAATTTGCACATGGGGGTGCCATCCTATTTCCAGCAGAGAGGTCAGCCGGGTCCTAGTCAATTCAGTGGGATGGAGGATGTTCAACCGTATCAAGTGTTCGAGGCATCTGAAGAGTCAGAAGAGGATGATTGAGCAGCATCGGATCTATATTGATGTTTATTTTACTTTTATGTTGTTTCATCTATTATTGGTCTGTACTCTAAACACTTTACTTGTTGGGACTTGTGGGTTGGTTAGGTACGTTGGTGGTTAACTTTTGGAGACAATTTATTTATTCACTTGTTCTATTATGTTTGGAAGTTGTTATGTTGGTTGATAGGTTGATGTTTATATGCTGCTTCCGTTCACGTGAGAGATTTGAGAGTTGTTTGCTGATTGTGTTCGGATTGGAGGGCATGAGTGAATTGACTGGCACATTGACAGTGTAGCATTATCAGCTAAGTCGTTTCACTTATTTAGTTTTTATTTAATTTTTGTTCTGTTTTCTTATTGTTTTGTAGTGAGTTTTCTCATCCATGAATTAGGGACAATGCAACATTTAAGTGTGGGGATGGGATAGTGAGTCTTAGAGTAGTTTTAATTTGTTTGAAAAAAACTCAGAAAATGTCCTCGTTTAAGAAGTTTGCATAATCTATAAATGGAAAATGATAGAAAAAATGAGTTTTTATTCGGTTTCAAATAATGATAATATGAGTAATAAAAGGTTGAGTTTATGTCTAACTTGGGATATGTGAGTAGGCTCGATTCGGTTCTTAGTTTCTTTGAGATTAATACACCTTAATTGTCGGTCTACTAGTAGGTACTCATCTAGGAAAATATGGGAAACTGAAACTGGCAAAAATAGTATAAGGAATGTTGTTATAAGCTAAAATCTTTAGAATTTTTGATCATGTAAATAGATGAAAGAAAAAGGAAAAAAATAAGAAAAATGAGCTTGATTGAAAAAGTAGACGAGGCCTATGGAATCTCACTTGGGGATGGTGACTCTGATCGAGAATCCCTTTAGGATAAGTTGAAAATTTGAAGTATTGAAGCCCACATTGTCGCTCTCGGGGATGGTGACTCTGGTTGGGGACAACCTCTAGGTTAGATATGCAAAAAGAAATAAAGTGGTCAAAAGAAGAAAAAATAGAAAAAGAAAAAAATTACTTGATTTTAAATTCCTATGATTTGGTATAAAATGGTTACGAAATGGGTCGAATGATTCGTTCCTTTTATTCTATGAGCTTGAGGTGGGACTTGGTTTAATGTTTTTGGCTAGTATGAGATCTTAGGTAGATTGACCGAACTTAAACTAAATTCACATGATAAGAATTTTGAACAAAGTTTTGAGTTTAAGTGGACATGAACATTCGCAATTGCGGTTAATGTAAATTCTAACTTTCATAGCATAATCCTAATTTTTGAAATCGAATAATTACTCGGTTATGATTCCGTTTGTGCACAAATCTTTTTCGAGGACGAAAAAAGAGCAATTGTGGGAATCTTTGATGTATTGAATAATACATTCATTTATCATGTATAGTTTTTAGTTGGTTTTCGATTCGATTAGTCAAGAATATATCTACTTTTAATCCAAATACGTTTTGCAGGTCTTGGTTCGTGAAAGTGGCTGAAAGGATGGAAAAATGAGCTGAAATGATAATCGGAACCAAGCCGGATTGTAGTTGGAACCCGAGAGAAGAAACAAATCGAAAAACTAGTGAAATTACCTTCTAGCGGCCCGCGACCGCCACATCTAATCCCTCTTGCGGCCAGCGAGAGGGTAATAATTATCCGGACTTCATCACTCGGTCGTGGGGCGCAACCAAGACACATATCCTTCTCGCGGTCGGCGAGATGGTAAGATTTCCAGAAAGTTTCGAACTCTTATCAGATGTGTGAAAAGATAAGTATAAGTTGAAGAGTTTAACTCTAATTGCAACATCTTTGGACGAACTTTTAAGTTTAGGAGCTTAATTCTGGATCTTAGAAACTGGTAGTTGTGAATCTAAGCAGGTGGAATCATCAAGGTGAAGCAAGAGCTTGGAGACTAACTCAAACACAAGTTTTATTGCACAATCTTTTCACTTTTAGTTCCCATTGTTCTTACTTTGATGAATTCTGACTTTGACTTCATTTTGGTCATTCTTGAAACCATGTTAATTGGCTAGATTTATTTTGCTACCTAGGTTTGGAGTTATTCTTTATGAAAGTTTGAGACTTGACTTGATTTTATCATGTATGAATGGGATTTTTGGTGAAGTAAATAACTTTGACTTCTTGATTTAGTGTATTTACATGGTTTGGTTTAGTAATTGACTAATTAGTTGTTTTACATAAATCTTGTTGGATGTCTTTCATAGAATAGGTTTGTGCTGATTCTCGGGTCTTTAGGGGTTCATGTAACCATTCGGTAGAATTGGCCAATAAACCGGAAAAACAGTTAAGTAAGATATAAATTAATTCTTACCATTATACCTAAATTAATTATTGAGAAATAATAATTTATTAACTGAATTGATTAGGTAAATTGTTAGATTTAGGGTTTGAGAAAATTCCAAGTCTAGTTTACTTGCCATAATCGAGGAAGTTAAACTAAATCAAGAGTCATAGGTTGTCTAGGTTTTCTATTGAGAGATAGTTAACTAAATTGGACACTTTACTAAACAATAGCCAACCGATAGGAAGTCTTAAAAACCGGTAAACCCAAACTACTCTTAGGTTATCATAGGTGTCTTCCTGAGAAGGGTCGGTGGTTCTGTTCGGTTTACCTTAGAGTTTAGTATCTCAAGATCCCGGTTTGCCATTTAGCATTATTAATCAATGAAAAGACCGAATAAGTAGTAATAGAAAATCTAACCTAGGTAGCTGTTTTACCATTCCTCGAATTAATTTCTAATTTAAAAGTTCAATTTTTATTTTTTTAATCAAGTAATTTTAGTTTAATTATAGTTTTTAAATTAAAAGCAAACCCGCCTAAAAATATAAATAAGTGTGTTAATTGAGTCTAGATTGAGTCGTCAACTTAATTAGAGAGTCTCGTGGGTTCGATAATCCGGACTTACTTAAACTATTCTACAATTGATCGTCCACTTGTCGGTTAGTAGTTTAGTAAACTTTAAGAGTCTAGAGTTTAATTTGAGTCTAGAATTAGGGTAATTTTAATTGTTTTTAACTAACTACTTTTAGAACATCAAGTTTTTGGCGCCGTTGCTGGGGAATTCTTTTTGGCAATTGTGTTGATTACTTGATTTAGGCTTAATTGGTTCATACTTGTTTCGTTCTAGTTTTAGTGGATGCCCAATACGCGTTCGCAAGGACCTCCGCCGAAGCCGCCAGCGGATACATCTTCTCCTCTTGCACCAAAGGTTAGTACTTCTTCGTCCTCTTTTTCTGGTTTGTCCCGCCCTTTTATACCAACCGACTTTGACTTTACACCAGAGCCCTCACCGCCCGGTTCCCCATCACCATGTGTAGTTCATAGAAAAGCAAGTCCACTACCTAATTTCCACATGGCCAATAACCAAACCATTTACCAACAGGCCACCAACGGTTTCACCGATGCGAACTCGCCCATCACTCTTCTCCCTATGAATAATGATAATGCCTGGCAAATCCCATCTTACATCATGACCACAATAACCAACTCATGTCAATTCCACGGTCATGATGACGAGGATGCACCTGCCCATATTAACCGCCTCACCTGCCTTTGTCACACTTTCAACATGGAGGGTGCGGGAAACGATGCCCACTTCCTTCAAGACTACAGCACTGCCGGCAGGAATTCAATCCCTGTTTCTCGTACTACCCGGTCAACCGGGGTTTACACCAAGTTAGCTTGGAAACTACGGTAGCGGCTGCATTAGATAGCTTTAAGCGTGGGGTTACTAAGGAGATTCAGGAGTTAAAAAAGAAAGTGTATAGGTGTGAGGTATGTCGAGAGGGTCATGATAAGATAGAGTGTCCTACGCTCACTGTTGAGAAGGTAGAGTTCATTACATGTTAGAGCAGAGGTCAAACAAACCCTTTTAATAATAATAATAATAACTCAAATTATAACCCTAACTGGTGTAATAATAATAACTTCCGCCCTTCCGGTAACCCCTGGTTTCCAATCAGGTTCATATCAAAACAGGGGGCAGGGTCACTACTCTAGTAGAGGTTTAGGCCATACAGATCAGTTTTGTGGTGGGGGTTTGAACCAAGAGGGTCAGAATAGGAGTGGAGGTTCGGGGGGTAGTCTAGATAAGATTGAGGAGCTTTTGTCTGAATTAGTGGTTAAGGATAAAGCTACCAAGAAAACTCTAGCGGAACATGATCTTCTCTTGAAAAATCAGTAGTCCTCACTCTTAAATCTCTAGAGATCAGTAGGTAGTATCGCTAAGCAGCTGTAAGAGCAGCCACACAGTCAGTTCTCGAGTAACACTCGACCCGGTGAACCAACATGCAAAAGCGATAACCACACGTAGCGGTAAGAGTTTAAAAGAGGTGGTTAGAGAGGGGGTAGAATTAGAGGAGCTGGATGAGGAGGAAGATGAGGAGATAGAAATGGAGGCTCCACCTAGGGTGCAAATTAGGTTAGACCCAGCAAGTACCACACCAAACAGTGGACCTTCAGTCGAGAGTAGGGGAGAAAAGAAACCGGTAGAGGTTAGGCCATCACCATATGTAGAGCCTTCACGCCTACCCTGCCCAGCCCATCTTAAACAACAAAAATATGTTTAGGAATACGGGAATTTCCTTGATATGTTTACTCAGTTGAAAATCAATCTCCCGTTCATAGAGTCTCTCCAGCATATGCCTAAATATGCTATGTTTTTGAAGGATCTTCTTAAACGTAAACATAGACTGGGGGAGCTTTCGGATGTTCTATTAACTGGAGGGTGTTCCGCCGTAGTTCTGAATAAGTTACCCGAAAAAAATCACTAATCCAGGTATCTTTACTATTCCATGCTTATTCGGTGGGTCCATCGATCCAGCTCATGCCTTAGCCGATCTAGGGGCTAGCATCAATCTGACCCCTTTCTTTCTTTACGGGAAAATCAATCTCCCATTCATAGAGTCTCTCCAGCATATGCTTAAATATGCTAAGTTTTTGAAGGATCTTCTTAAACGTAAACATAGACTAGGGGAGCTTTCGAATGTTCTATTAACTGGAGTGTGTTCCGCTGTAGTTCTGAATAAGTTACCCGAAAAACTCACTGATCCGGGTATCTTTACTATTCCATGCTTATTCGTTGGGTCCATCGCTCCAGCTCATGCCTTAGCCGATCTAGGGGCTAGCATTCAATCTGACCCCTTTCTTTCTTTACTGGAAATTAGGGCTAGGGGATCTCACTCCTACTCGTATGTCACTGTCTCTAGCTGATCGGCCCATTAAGTATCCCCGGGGAATTATAGAGAACTTGTTAGTTAAGGTTGATAAATTTATTTTCCCGTGGATTTCGTTATCTTAAATATGGATGCCGCTGAAGAAGTGCCCATCATCTTAGGCCGCCCTTCCTTCATACCGCGAAAACGATTATTGATGTTCATGATGGGAAAATCGCACTTCGTGTAGGGGATGAAAACGTCACTTTCGAAATCGCACGATCGATGCAACACCTTAGCAGTGGCGACAGCGATAGTGGCCCATGTCATTCCGTCTATTTCCTCAATTCATTCATGTCGTGCGTAGACCATTGTATCGAATATATCAGCGGAGCCGATTTAGTGAGTGAGGGAGTAGTAAAGAGAAGAGCGAGGGAGAGGACATTGAGGACGCCCCACTATGGGTCCCCGAGTCTTTAGAGTTTTATGAGGTTAGTGTAGCAAGTGAGAGTACTCCTATAGACACTCCAGTCCCCGTAGAGCTTAGGGTTCTTCCCTCCCACTTAGAGTATTCTTTCTTAGGTGACAATTCGAGCTTACCCGTTATAATTTCTTCAAAATTATCAGTGGAGGAGAAGGTGAGATTGATAGATGTTCTTAAGGAAAATAGGGAGGCTATTGCTTGGAAGTTGTCCGATATCAAGGTTATTAGCCCTACCGTCTGTACTCATCGGATCCTCATGGAGGATGTTTTTAAGCCTTTAGTGCAGCCTCAGCGACGCCTCAACCCGAATATGCAGGAGGTCATTAAGAAATAGGTGCTCAAGCTGATGGAAGCCGGTCTCATTTACCTGATATCCTACTCTGCATGGGTGAGTCCTACTCAGGTTGTTCCTAAGAAAGGGGGAATGACAGTGGTCATGAATGAGAAAAAGGAACTCATTCCATCGTGTATGGTCACGGGTTGACGAGTTACAGAAAACTAAATGACGCCACCAGAAAAGACCACTTCCCTCTCCCGTTTATCGATAAGATGCTGGAACGACTCGCGGGTCAACAATTTTATTGTTTTCTCGACGGGTTCTCAGGTTACTTCCAGATTCCCATCGCTCCAGAGGATCAAGAGAAGACAACCTTCACATGTCCTTACGGCATGTACGCTTATCGCCGCATGCCCTTTGGATTATGTAATGCTCCAGCTACATTTTACGATGCATGGTCGCTATCTTCCAAGACATGATCGAGACTTCGAAGGAGGTTTTCATGGATGACTTCTCTATCTATGGAAACTCTTTCGATCAGTGCCTTCTGAACCTTAATGCGATGATGAAGCGGTGTGTAGAGACTAGGCTGATGTTGAACTGCGAGAAGTGTCACTTTATGGTGATAGAAGGGATAGTGCTAGGACACAAGATATCTCGCGCATGTATAGAGGTTGACAGAGCTAAGATAGCTACCATCAGTAGACTTCCTCCACCGACAAGCGTGAAATCTATCCGTAGCTTTCTAGGTCATGCGGGGTTCTATTGAGGATTCATTAGGGATTTCTCTATGATTATACGACCCATGACTCGCCTCCTGGAGAAGGATGTCCCTTTTGTCTTCGATGAAGAGTGCTTGAAGGCTTTTACCATTTTGAAAGAGAAACTAGTGAGTGCCCCTATTCTTGTCTCACCCGACTGGAGCTTGCCTTTCGAGCTCATGAGTAATGCGAGCGACTATGCAGTCGGCGCAGGTTTGGGCCAGAGATGAGATAAGAATTTCCACCCCATCTACTACGCTAGCAAAACCCTGAATGACGCTCAAGAGAATTACACCACTACTGAAAAGGAACTCCTAGCTTTAGTTTTCGCATTCGACAAATTCCACTCCTATCTCGTCCTTTCCAAAACTATAGTCTTTACTGATCATGTGGCGCTGCGTTACTTCTTCCAAAAGAAGGACACAAAGCCTTGTCTTATTCGGTGGATTCTCCTGCTTTCTGAGTTTGATATAGAGATTAAAGATAAGAAAGGAGCGGAGAATGTAGCCGCCACTCATCTTTCCTGATTAGAAGATCCAAATAGAGAAGAAATTAGAGAGGAGGAAATCGGTGATAGATTCCCTCATGAGTCAGTAGAGTTTGTGGTGGCAGAGAAGGAGGGTATGTCGTGGTTCTCAGAGTTTGCGGACTACCTCGCAAATGGAGTGGTTTTGAAGGGTATGACCACGCTATAGAAGAAGTAAGTCTTCCGTGATGTTCGGCGATACATCAGGGACGACCTGTTTCTATTTAGGGTAGGAGATGATCGAATTCTTAGGCGTTGTGTCAGTCGATGGGAGGGACTGGAGATCCTTAGGCACGTCCATGAGTGGTTAACAGGAGGCCATCATGGTCCGCACGTCACCGTACAAAAGGTCTTTGATTGCGGTTTTTACTTGCTCTCAGTAGTTAAGGATGCCTTAGAGTTCGTTAGGACATGTGATCGTTGCCAGTGCACCGGCAACATCTCATCCAAGGACGAGATGACCCAACACCCGATCAAAATTCTTGAAGTCTTTGATGTGTGGGGGATCGACTTCATGGGACCGTTTCCCGTCTCTAGTGGGAATCGGTACATCCTCGTGGCGATTGATTATATGTCTTAGTGGGTTGAAGCTCAAGCTTTACCCACGAATGACGCCCGAGTGGTGGTGAGATTTCTGAAGAAGCTATTCACTCGCTTCGGCACCCAGCGAGCTATCATTAGTGACCGTGGCGCTCATTTCTGCAATGTCGTCATGGAAAAGGCATTAGCACGCGACGGTGTCACTCATCATTTCTCCACCGCTTATCATCCTTAAACAAGAGGTCAAGTGGAGAATGCGAACCGAGGGGTGAAGCGGATCTTAGAGAAGATAGTAGGCAAGAGTTGGAAGGATTGGTCTGATAAACTAGACGATGCATTATGGGCGTTTAGAACCGCTTATAAGACACCTTTAGGAACCACACCCTTCATGATTGTCTATGGCAAAGCCTGCCATCTTCAGATTGAACTCAAGCATCGAGCATTGTGGGCTCTCAAAACTGTGAATTTAGACCTCACCGAAGCTGCTAGGAGAAGATATTTCCAAATTCATGAGTTAGAGGTGCTTCAAGATGCACCATATGAGCGTTCATGAGGTATTTCCATATGGGACGGTGGAGTTGAAAGATGAAGCCGATGGAGGTACTTGGAAGGTAAACGGCCATAGATTGAAACATTATTTAGGAGGGCCGCTCGATTCCACCGAGATGGAGGAAACTCGTCTCGAAGTTCTACCTCACACCACATAGGATTTTGAGTGTAAGCTCAAGTGTAGTGTTTGTAAATTTTGGTAATTGTTTGCATTTCATGTTTTTATTAGTGCTAATTCTTGTTTTTCGTAGTTTGTATTTTGTTTGCTTGTGTGTCGTTTAGCTGTTTGCAGGTTATGTCGCCAACATGAACCCACCATCAATAATGAATTGGCATTTACAGGTAACTTTTTATAGTTAACCGGATGTCGAGAGGGTTTTTCACTAAGTTTTAATTGAGTAGTCAAAATTTTTCTAAGGCAAAACATTGGCCAAATTTCGAAACTCTTTGTGAAAACATCTCTCTCGCGAACCGCGAGAGCCATATCAAATCTCGGTTGCGGCCTGCGAGAAGCCTTTGAATCCGGAATCCAGCACTCTGTCGCGGGGCGCGAGAGGAATTTCTTACTCTCTTGCGGCCCGCGAGCCACCTTAATAGTAGATTCAAAACCCTAAATGCCAAGTTCATCACTTTCACCTCATTTACTTTCACTTTTACATACGACTCCTTCACTTTTCTCCACCAAAATCCGCATATTTTTACCCACATTCACCAACATCTTCTCTTACTACTTTCCCACATCAACCATAACCCATTTTCAAGTGCAAGTTTGTGTTTTTCATCCTCAAATGAGCTATTCAAGGGTTATTGCAACTGATTTACTATTTGCTTAATTTTTATTATAGATCGGCATTACGGTATGTTTTCTTGCAACTTTTATGCTTCAATTTTCGTATCTTACTTAGTTGCTAAACATATTTTAGTGTTTGGTCCTTTTAGGTTGCATGCTTGTTACTTTGAGGGTTTGGGGTGCACGTGGGTTGGTTGAGCTTTGATTGTTGTGGCTGAAATAGTTCTGTATACGAAATTTTGGTGTAAACAACGTACATTTTGCAGGTATTTTGGTTCGGTATGGTTCAACATTGAGTGTGGTGATTCGGTTAAGTGATTCTTGGTATAAAAATCGTATTTTTAATAGAACTGTAAACCCTTTTTCTGCTTTGTTCATAAAGTTTTTATCTTTAGCTTTGAACTCAATGTTGGGTGCTTTCGGCAGCTGGGTTTTAATTGTGGACAGTTAAAGTACGGAGAGGGGGTAGTCGTACTGTTTTAGATATATTTTGGGATACGGGTTGTCAATATCTGGGCATTCATGCATATAAGATCTCTTGCCCGTACTCAGTCTCCATTTGGGCGAGAGTCAGTCTAACTAATTAATAATGTTGCTTACACCCAATAAAAATATATCTAATAATATTTGGTAAAGTATTTTTCTGATTTCGACCGCGGATGTAAAGCTATACGATCATTGCTCATGCATGGTTTATTCCTTCTGATGCTCTACTTGTTTTGTTTGTGCTTTAACTGTTTTTGTAGATGTCAGGAGAAGGAAGTTTGAGTAGAGCAGGTAGGAAGAGGAGAGGGCCTACACCTCCAAAGTTTGCTATAGCCACCCAGTTCTACACAACAGATGAAGTCCAATCGCCAGAATTTTTCACCAGCTTACAGGGGGTGTTCAAACGAAGACACCCACATAGTGTTCAGACAGACGAGTTAGTCTAATTCTGGGGTACAATCTCTGCTACACCATATTCCAATAATATGGTGGCAAGTGATATCATTGATCCGGTCTACTACTTCATTCATAAAATTCTGGCAGCCACACTAGTTGGAAGATGGCAAGGAGACAATAAGGTGAATCAGGTTAGTTTTTTTTTATGTGCATGGTGGATAGTAGATCGTCGAACTTGGCGACTATTTTTGCGTGGTCTATGAAGCGTTTGTGGAGGGGAGGCCCAGGGGCTAGGGTGTATTATGGGCCCTTGATTACGTGTTTGGCAAAGAGTCTTCGGGTGTTAGACAGATATCCCCGGGATAGGATGAGAGAGGGCCCGTCCCCGTGTTTCATGAGTATATGTGACCTTCAGGCGGCTAGGATTTTGACTTCGCAAGAGCCTGCTAGCTGGGAGCCGATCAGACAGGGTCCTGAAGTTCAGCCTCCTCCTGGTTTTGAGGATGCTTCATCTATGCAGGCTGAAGTTCTACCCGATATAAGAGATCGGTGACACGTCAGGAGCTGCCGGGAAGACAATATCCTCTTCGTCAGCCCCGTCCTGTCCCACTTACATTAGAGTCTTTGTATGCCAGTATGGAGACCGGGTTCGGTGATCTACGAGGGTATGTAGACCAGCAGTTTGGTGGAGTGCGCCAAGTTATGATAGAGAGTAGGAGGATGCATGAGGATGATCAGAGAAGGCTAGAGGATGGGATGCACTATATGATGGATAATTTGCACATGGGGGTGCCATCCTATTTCAAATCGAGAGGTCAGCCGGGTCCTAGTCAATCCAGTGGGATGGGGGATGTTCAACCGTATAAAGTGTTCGAGGCATCTGAAGAGTCAGAAGAGGATGATTGAGCAGCGTCGGATCTATATTGATGTTTATTTTACTTTTATGTTGTTTTTATCTATTATTGGTCTGTACTCTAAACACTTTACTTGTTGGGATTTGTGGGTTGGTTGGGTATGTTGGTGGTTAACTTCTAGAGACAATTTATTTATTTACTTGTTCTATTATGTTTGGAAGTTGTTGTGTTGGTTGATAGGTTGATGTTTATATGCTGCGTCCGTTCATGTGAGAGATTTGACAGTTGTTTGCTGAGCGTGTTCGGATTGTAGGGCATGAGTGAATTGACTGGCACATTGACTGTCTTGCATTATCAGCTAAGTCGTTTCACTTGTTTAGTTTTTATTAATTTTTTTTTCTGTTTTCTTATTGTTTAGTAGTGAGTTTTCTCATCCTTGCATTAGGGACAATGCAACATTTAAGTGCGGGGATGGGATAGTGAGTCGTAGAGTAGTTTTAATTTGTGTGAAAAAAATCAGAAATTATCCTCGTTTAAGGGGTTTGCATAATCTATAAATAAAAAATGATAGAAAAATCGAGTTTTTATTCGGTTTCAAATAATGAGTAATAAAAGGTTGAGTTTATGTCTAACTTGGGATATGTGAGTAGGCTCGATTCGGTTCTTAGTTTCTTTGAGATTAATACACCTTAATTGTCGGTCTACTAGTAGGTACTCATCTAGGAAAATATGGGAAACTGAAACTGGCAAAAATAGTATAAGGAATGTTGTTATAAGCTAAAATCTTTAGAATTTTTAATCATGTAAATAGATGAAAGAAAAAAGAAAAAAATAAAAAAAATTAACTTGATTGAAAAAGTAGACGAGGCCTATGGAATCTCCCTTGGGGATGGTGACTCTGATCGAGAATCCCTCTAGGATAAGTTGAAAATTTTTAAGTATCGAAGCCCACGTTGTTGCTCTCGGGGATGGTGACTCTGGTTGAGACAGCCTCTAGGTTAGATATGCAAAAAGAAATCAAATGCTCAAAAGGAGAAAAAATAGAAAAAGAAAAAAATTACTTGACTTTAAATTCCTTTGATTTGGTATAAAATGGTTACGAAATGGGTCGAATGATTCGTTCCTTTTATTCTGTGAGCTTGAGGTGGGACTTGGTTTAATGTTTTTGGCTAGTATGAGATCTTAGGTAGATTGACCGAACTTAAACTAAATTCACATGATAAGAATTTTGAACAAAGTTTTGAGTTTAAGTGGACATGAATATTCGCAATCGCGGTTAATGTAAATTCTAACCTTAATAACATAATCCTAACTTTGAAATCGAACAATTTCTTGGTTATGATTCCGTTTGTGCACAAATCTTTTTCAAGGACGAAAAAGAGCAATTGTGGGGATATTTGATGTATTGAATAATACATTCATTTATCGTGTACACTTTATATAGTTTTTAGTTTGTTTTCGTTTCCATTTGTCAAGAATTTATCTACATTTAATCCAAATACTTTTTTAGGTCTTGTTTCGTGAAAGTGGCTGAAAGAATGGGAAAATGAGCTGAAATGATAATCGGAACCAAGCGTTGGAACCCGAGAGAAGAAACGAATCGAAAAACTGGTGAAATTACCTTCTGGCGGCCCGCGACCGCCACATCTAATCCCTCTCGTGGCCAGCGAGAGGGTAATAATTATCCGGACTTCATCACTCGGTCACGGGGCGTGACCGAGACACAAATCCCTCTCGCGTCCGGTGAGAGGGTGAGATTTCCAGAAAGTTTCGAACTCTTATCAGATGTGTGAAAGATAAGTATAAGTTGAAGAGTTTAACTCTAATTGCAACATCATTGGACGAACTTTTAAGTTTAGGAGCTTAATTCTAGATCTTAGAAGCTGGTAATTGTGAATCTAAGCTGCTAGGAATCATCAAGGTGAAGCAAGAGCTTGGAGACTAACTCAAACACGGGTTTTATTGCACAATCTTTTCACTTTTAGTTCCCTTTGTTCTTACTTTGATGAATTCTGATTTTCACTTCGTTTAGATCATTCTTGAAACCATGTTAATTGGCTAGATTTATTTTGCTACCTAGGTTTGGATTTATTATTTATGAAAGTTTGAGACTTGACTTGATTTTAAGATGTTTGAATGGGATTTTTGGTGAAGTACATAACCTTGACTTCTTGATTGAGTGTATTTGCATGGTTTGGATTAGTAATTGATTAATTAGTTGTTTTACATAAATCTTATTGGATGTCTTCCATAGAATAGGTTTGTGTTGATTCTCGGGTCTTTACGGGTTCAGGTAACCATTCGGTAGAATTGGCCAATAAACCGGTAAAATAGTTAAGTAAGATATAAAATTTATTCTTACCGTTATACCTAAATTAATTATTGAGAAATAATAATTTATTAACTGAATTGATTAGGTAAATTGTTAGATTTAGGGTTTGAGAAAATTCCAAGTATAGTTTACTTGCCATAATCGAGTCAGTTAAACTAAATCAGGAGTCATAGGTTGTCTAGGTTTTCTATTGAGAAGTTGTTAACTAAATTGGACACTTTACTAAATAATAGCCAACTGATAGGAAGTCTTAAAAACCGGTAAACCCAAACCACTCTTAGGTTATCATAGGTGTCTTCCTCAGAAGGGTCGGGGGTACTGTTCGGTATACCTTAGAGTTTAGTATCTCAAGATCCTGGTTTGCCATTTAGTATTATTAATCAATGAAAAGACCGAATAAGTAGTAATAGAAAATCAAACCTAGGTAGCTGTTTTATCATTCCTCGAATTAATCTCTAATTTAAAAGTTTAATTTTAATTTGTTTTAATCAAGTAATTTTAGTGAATTATAGTTTTTAAATTCCCCCTAAAAATATAAATAAGTGTGTTAATTGAGTCTAGATCGAGTCGTCAACTTAATTAGAGAGTCTCGTGGGTTCGATAATTCGGACTTACTTAAACTATTCTATAATTGCTTGGTCCACTTGCCGGTTAGTAGTTTAGTAAAATTTAGGAGTCTCGAGTTTAATTTGAGTCTTGAATTAGGGTAATTTTAATTGTTTTTTATAAACTACTTTTAGATTATCAGTTGTGTCAGATTCTAAACATTCGGATCTTTATGTTCCATTTTACCTTTCTAAACATGCAACTAAAGTTATCAAATGGTTTTTGGAAAACTTGATTCAAAAGCCAAGTCAAACCTTTCAACACTTTAAGTTACAAACGCTAAACATTTTGTAAATTTGGAATAAATGGTAAACTCTGAACAAGTTTTGATCCGGAATGAAGTATAAACCATGAACACCTTACAAACCCTGAAAGGTTTACAAACCCTGACCATCAAACTCTAAAGGCTTTCACAAACTCTAAAAAATCACAAACTCTGAAAAACTTCACAAACTTTGAAAAATCACAAACTCCAAAAAACTTCACAAACTCAAAAAAATCACAAACTTTTAAAAACTTCATAAACACTAAAAAATCACAAACTCTAAAAACCTTAACAAACCCTGAAGGATTTACAAATTCGGAACTTATAGGCTTAACTCCTTAAATTCCGACAATCCATGGCAAATTCGGAAAAGAACAAATCCTGAATATAAGTTAAATTCGAAACCCACTTATATTCGGAGAGGAGACATTGTAAATCCGAATGGCCTTTAAATCGTGAATAACCTAATTCGCACAAGTGATTAAATTCGGACAACTCAAATTCGGATCACTCAAATTTGTATCACTCAAATTCGGACCATGTAATTTCAAATCTGGAATACTCAAATTCGGATCACTTAAATTCGGATAATCACCAAATTCGGAATTTTGTAACAAACTTGGAATTGGCTTCCGTACTTCCTAAAATTTGTGTGTCATTGGTAAATCGCAAAACTGTGACTTCACGGTATTGCGAATTCACCCACAAAATTTAGGGAACCCTAATAAATAATTCTTCAGATGGTAGAAAATCCTTCAAACAAAAACTTGAATCCTGCAAATCAATCTTAAACCGTACAATAGAGCAAAACCTCTGATATTAATTGTAGGTCCATATCCCGTGGATCGATAAGAGATTGACTAATCAACCAAGGGTGCATAATCCACTTAGTTAATCATACAAACTCGGAATAAGTTATCTTCCATGAAACTTGTCTTTCTCGAAATCCAAGTCTTGTTTAATAACCAACAAGATATCCAAAGACCTAACTATGAAGTTGTTGTCATAGAATATGCACCAACAAACTCCCCCTTGACAATAGCTTTGTAATGTAACTTTGTCTTTGAACATCCTACAGTCTTTGGGCTTTGGATAACTTCAACTACAAATAGTTGTTGACATCAACAAATAAGCATGTTTAGTATTCTTTTTCTATTAGTTTTCGTTAGGCGATTTTAGTGTCGTATAATTGCGGTTTTGATCCCAAACGCCATCTATTTAAACTAAACCACTTGCAAAACTTTTTCATACCTAAACACCTCTTAAAAACTGATTTATGGCCACAGGATTGCCTTTGTTTGTGTCACACCCTGATTTCTCGGTGGGTCCGGACTTGGGGTTTATGTGTGACGATTGATATCAGTAATCACATAGCACGGTGAAAGATGGGATTTTTAAATTAGGTATTACAAAGTACAAGTGTCTGAAAAGTTCAAAATAATTATACACACGAAATGGTTCTAAAAAGATCCACAGGTGGACCGAATATAATAAACTAAGACTTGAGATTAATAGGACTTACGTGGAGTTGCAACTTCCATATCGCCTAAACCGAGTAGCTTGATATACACTAAATTATACATCTTTTAGTCCCTTATTTTACTCCTGTTTTACGCATCTTTGACTACAAATTCAATGTTTAGGTTTTTAATCCTGTACTTTTGGGTTTCAAGGTCTAAAACAATGTTTCACGGGCATATTTTGTGAAAACAAGTACTTCCAGGCATTATGGATGAAAACAGCACAATCTGATGAAGACACAGGTCATGCACGGCCGTGCATTCCATGTGCATGACCGTGCAGACTTTTGACAAGGGCAGTCCACCGGATTTCTCAAACATGCACAGCCATGCGTTTTGGTTGCACCCCCATGCGCTCTCTAATCCTCGGAAGCACACCCCGTGTGACCAACCGTGAATCCATTTTCTCGGACATGCACTACCATGCACCACATGTGCACGACCATGTGCGCACTTTGCCGCCAAATCAGCCACTTGCTTAACCCATACCCTGCAGCTGACGTCATGATTAGACTTGTACAGTGCACGGACGTGCACTTTAAGTGCAAAGTCGTGCACTTTTGAGAAGTTGTATAAAACAGAGCAATCACATTCTGATCAAGTAATGGATATTTTTACAAGCTTTTGGGCGATTTTGGGGCTCCGGAAACAGCCTGCTTAGATCGGATTCAAGCCTCCTAGTTGCAAAGAAGCCTATTTATCATCCAATCCATCTAATCCTTGCTTGCTTATGCTTTGAATCCTTGTTCTTCCATGATTTTAGTTGTATTCAAGCATTAATTTGATGTATTCTATATTATTGTAGCCTTAGGGCAAAAAACACTAGTTCACTTGTTGATGAACAAACATTAGTCTGTTACTCTTCTTTGTATGAAACTTTGGTACTTTTCATGTTCAAGTCTTGATGATCATATGGCAAACATATTTCATTGATGTTGGATTCTTGATTATATTTTGTTATCTTGGATGATTAATGAATGTTTAGTTGAGATATGTTGAAAAACCCTTGATTAAGCACTTGTTAGTAAGCTATTAACTTGTTAATATGTTTACACCATGAAACTAGAAATCGGTATTGGTTTAATAAAAGATAAATCAAATGTTAATCAAGATTACTTTCTTGCATGTAAGGACCCTAACGGGTTAGATGGTGTTGTTACAAGTTCTTGACACGGTTTATGATCTTTGTTTAGTAGTTTTGGTTGAAATTACTATCTTGGTAGATTTGTGTTCAAGGTTTGTAAAATAGAATAGTTTGTGAGATGATCTACTTTATGCTTGTGTCGGTGGTTATATTGTGTTAGCGGTATTACTTTCCTTGATTAAGTGAGGTTAGAAAACTCTTAACGAAACTTATCTTTAGAAGATTTACATGAAAATATATCAATAACACGCTAAGGAACGATTTTAGGTGGCTAAAGTGTGTCTTTTGCATTAGCTTTACGAAGGATTGTCATGTTAGGATTCTGGAAAGGATACTAATTGTCTATATATAATTGGAAGATTAATCAAGTGCCTTTGTGACATTCTGACTTAGTTAACATGCTTAGGTTGTTTGTAAAACAAGATAATATATATTTTTGTATTTGGAGTCTTTTATATTTTAAATATAGTTTTAGATTAGTTTAGTTAAAAAATTCATTCACCTATCTTTATACCGTTCAACCAGTGACAACGATTTGTGGTTATACATCCGCCCGCATCCATGGATCGACATCTGGTTCTTACCTATACTTTACTACATATATAATAGGGTACACTTGTTCTTTTGTGTGTGTTTTACTATTATGGTATAAATAATTTTATAAATATTAAAACCGAGTTCGTGTGTAAAGTTCATTGTAAAATTATGTATATATACGCACACGTCATAGCTCTAGCCTATTCCATAATTGCTTATTTAACCTACACTTAGTCTTTTTGAAACTACGTCAGTTTTCACTAGTAAATACAATTAACCGACACATTTTGAAAATCTTTTCAAAAATGTTTGGATACCATTTGGTATATCATTTTCTAAATAACTTGGTATAAGATAATGTTTCTTGTTGCCAGTTTTAAATGCTTGTCAATACATTCGGGGACTGAAGGCAAAAATCAATAGATGATTAACCAACACGCCACATTTTCAATACAATATATATAATGGCATTAGCGTCTGTCATGTGTATGCCTAGACCCCGCACTTAGGTCATGGCCACTTGTAATTAAGTGAGCCATGGATATCTAGGACACGGTCGTATTAACTTTAATGTTTAAGTTACGAACCAATATGGATTAAAACGGGTTATTTAAATTTTGGACATCATTCGTGATTCATTTAATACCTGACCAAGCGGCTAAAGCCATATCCCAAGCCCGTATAGGAAGATAGGCTAAGAGTATTTACCTGCGCTTATCTTTACAAATAAAAAATGATTAAGCACAACAATAATCAAATCAACTTATAAACATGTGCAATTTACTAGAGACTCCTAGTCTAGAATGAACGGAACTATGATCTGTTAAAACGTTAACGAGTCTTATGCAAGTCATTTGACTTTGACGGGTTAACTATAATAAATGTGTACGATTGATATGCGCTAAATGCAACATATAAATTGTATAAAAAACCGTATAAAATCAACCCTTTTTATTATTAATGTTGGATAAAGTGTGTTTCTTTGTATACTTTTGATTTTCAGGATTAAAAGAGCTTATATATACAAAAGGAGCAAATAAACGACAAAAACCAGCATAAGTATAGAAGAAGGAAAGGCGATACACTATACCAACCCTCCGAGCTTCACCCCAAAACTAAAAACAATGAATCAGAAGTCCAGCACGGGGTCATGCCTAGTCGGCATAGGGTCATGCCCTTCAAGATTCCAAAGAAGAAAAGACAAACAAAAGCAGACAAGAGACACGGGCCCGTGTCCAATGGACACAGGCCATGGTCAACTTCCAAATTTGCGAATCTTGGATAGTACAGCAAGTTCAATGGCGTCATAGACACACGGGGCCGTGTGGCATCTAATATGACAAACTCATTAAATGAAGATAGAGAAGAAGGAAGACATGGGGCCATGTGAAGCCACTGTTTCCAGCTATAAATAGGGGTGCTTGGTCTCATTCTAACTCATCCCTTGGCAAACCACCTCTCTCACACCCGTCACCACTCCACCACCACCACAACACCACCATCATCCACCACAATTATCCATCATCCATCCTTAGAATGTTCGTAGTAGTCTTGGGATCCAAGATTAATCATAAGAGTTTTTGTCAAACAAAGGCCATGCTTGGTGATTGGATGCATCAGCTTAGGGGGAGTCTGTTGCTGACATAAGCTATTAAAGCTGAAGCTATCCAAAGACCAAAGATGCTGAAGATTGCAAGATGACTGAAGACAAAGTTGTTTTATGAAGCTATTGTCAAGGGGGAGTTTTTTGGTGCATATCTGTGACAACAGCCTAGATTTGCTCTTTAGATATCTTGTAATTAGTAAAACGATAAACAATTAGCGGGTTTAGTTTTGTAATAGTTAGTTATAGTGATTGGGCTAAATCAGACCCACATCATAGGGAGTGGTAGGCAAATTAGGCCTAGACCAATTTGAAGCCTATGAGGTTAAATCCTAGCCTAGTTGCAAACCTATCTCTATATAAAGAGAGTTTTGCATCAGGGTTAAGGTTGCTCAGTTAATCAGTTCAGAGAGACTTGAGAGAGAATTTGTAGAGAGATTGGCTTGGACGAATTCGAGTGATCTAGATTGATTGTAATTGTTGCAATAGATAGTCAATGAAAATCGGGTTTAATTTGATTGTTGTCCGTTCTCGTATTTTCTATGATAATCTGATCTAGAGGATTCCGCACTCTAGATTGGATAGACGATTCTGTGAAGATCCATACAGATTAGGGGACCTACAATTGGTATCAAAGCATTCGGCTCTTGTTTTGCTGGGTTCAGAATCGTAACAGCAGGAAAAGTTGATGTTTTGGACGTTTTTGATGACTGGTTCGAAGTCCGACAGCAGTTCTATGGTTTTGTTGTTGATCTCAAATAAACAGAAAGGCATCTCGAATAAAAACTTGGTATTTCGGATCATCAGCAAGGTATCTCGGATAGAAATCTTGCATTTCGGATATGAAGGTTGCATTTTGGATCATCAGAGTTGGATCTCAGATCATCAGTGAAGAATCTTGGATCAGAAAACTTGCATCTCGGATCAGAACAATGCATCTCGAATCATTGGTGATTGATCTTGGATTATCTCAGATTTGCATCTCGGATACTATCTCGAATCATCATCTCGAATAGCATCTCGGATACCATCTTGAATCACCATCTCGGATTGGTAACTCCGATCACTTTTCCCAATTTCCATCTCGGATTGTTAATCCTAGTTACTGTTTTGAATTTGGTACTGTTCCTAGTTAAGCTCAAGAAGGTGGAAATTTATCCAGCTGACGTAACCAGAGATAAACGTTTTCGTACACAGAATTTGATCCGTAAAAAATCTTAACAAACCGACTGCACGGTTAGACTCGTGTGATTTTTAGGACAAACAAATTCCTAAAATCACTCTTGGACATTATACATCTTTGGATTCGTATCGTTTAGACGAGTCTAACGGTATAATTTGGTAATCACACGTTTCAGATAAATTTTTAAACGTTTTTAGTGAGCTGGTTCGGTAAAAATGTTGGATATGTCAAAGTTGAACAAATTGTTGATAATGGAACATGAGGCATGAACGACTAACAAACTGCCAAAGATGTTAAAGACAGAGAATTACCTTACATGGAAGGATAGATTTCAGTCGTTCATTGAATATCAGGACACACGGATGTAGATCTGTATTCAAGATGGGTATGAAAACCAAATCATGACTTTGAAGGCAGATAACATGTCACTGCCTATGTAAAGATGTCAGAGGCTGATAAGAGAATGTATAAGTCTGAGAAGAAGTCTTTAGCTGCTATAAAGATGTCGTTACCTGATGGCATCAAACATACATTCAAGCGATATACCACTTCGAAGGAGATGTGGGATGCTCTAGAGAAGAGGTAAGAGGGCAATCCTGATGTGAAGGGAAACAAGGTTGACTTGCTGAAGAAGCAATTTGCTGTCTTTAAAGGCACGAGAAATTAGTCCCTTGAAGATGTTATCACAAGATACTATTATCTAATGTCAGAAATGGACAATTATGACCATAGAGGGATACACGGACATTGAGATAAACGATAAGTTGCTAGATGCTTTAACTTCCAACGGGATATTTATACTCCTATGAAAAAGGGTGAAGCTGATTATGAAGATAAAGACTTGGAAGAGGTTGTTGGGAAACTGAGAGCTTATGAGCTCAACATGAAGAAGGAGGAAACTGGATATGATTTGGTTCAAGATCCGGGAATTTATAAAGTGCTTACATCTTCATCTTCCAACAATGCTTCAAGTAATTTAGCAACTGCATTTCTGTCATGTGAAAATGATCAGGTTGTGACAAATGTTGATGGATGTATGTTTTGCAGGTGCTTTAGGAGGATCGACAGGGGCAAAGAGACAACCAGATAGCAATAATAATAACCCCACAAGGTCTATACTGCTGAGTGTCAAGGCCGCTGAAGATCATCTGGCCATGCTTGCTTCATTTGTTGCTTCATATGAGAACTACATTCATGGTAGAATATCTGATCCTGCTACTTTTGATGAAGATTATGATCAGATTGACCTTGATGACCTAGAGGAGATGGATTTACAATGGCAGATAGCCATGATCTCTAGAAGAGTGAAGAGGTTAATGAATAGGACGGGAAGGAAGTTCGTTGGAAAGAATGTAGGTTTTGACAGGTCTAAAGTGAGGTGTTACAATTGTCAAAATTATGGACACTTTGCTAGAGAATGTTAAAGACCTAAGACTGAATCTCGTTCTAGCTTATCTTTTCAAGATTTATCTAGTCATGGTTCAAGTAACAGGAATGCATCAACTACCACTGGATCAAAGGCCTTGATCTCTACTGCTAGAAAAGGTTCTTATGATTGGAGTGTTCATTTGGAAGGTGATGACAATGCCACACAGGCTTTCATGGCTGAGATAGCCCTAGTTGATGATGCAGAAGTAAAGGCTAATGCTGAGGTCGAACAAGAGACTGTAGCTGAAAAAGTTATGATGATCAGACGACTGGAAACAAAGAATACACACCCTAAGAATAAAAAGAAAATTTTTTGTTAAAGGGAGTGATATGAAAGAAGAGACCATTGTTATTGCAAGAGAGTCAAATGTGCAGTTTGCTAAATATAAAAGCATAGAAAAATCAGAAATTGAGCAAAATAAACAAGATCCTTCATGGGCATCACATCATCATCGTCACCTGATGAATCTAAACCAGAGACTTCAATTAAGAAGTCTTCTGCTAGAAGAACGTGATTCAAATGTCACAACAAGGGACATGTACCGAGTTGTTGTCCTAACAAAAAGAATGAATCACAAGTGACTGAGATAAAGAGAGAAAAATCACCAGAAAACTGGTAAAATTGAGGTTGTGTTTCACATGGAAATCACTAGTTATTGACCTCAATAATCAACGAGTGGTCCTGCTATATTATATGATTATGATAGCGTTTTTAAATCATTTAATATTCCTGATGTTTCCAATGCAGATGAGTCACAAGTGATACAAACTGTGATAAGTGAAAATGAAGAGGGTGACTTCATGCCTATCGAGTATATCGATGACACATGCTCCAGAAACTTCCTCCAGTGCAGCTCAACAGGATTCAAGTGATAGTGAGTCTGAACCTATTCAGGGGGAGGATTTTACTAATCCGTTTACTAATAAGAACATTCAGGGGAGATTGGATCTAATCTGGGAGATAATTTAGTTGTTGACACCATTGCTACTACACGTGCAAACAGAGATCATCTAGTTGAGAACTTCATAGGTGATGCTTTAGCAGGTGTTCAGACAAGAAGAGGTGTGATCGAAGGTTCCTATTTAGTTACTTCAATTCAGAAGACTAGAATGATACATGAGTGTTTGTATAGCTGCTTTATTACATAAGAGGAGCCAAAGAATGTTCACATGGTGATCGGGGTGTCACGCCCGGTCAAAGATAATATTTATAACCCTAATTACACTTAACAATGCGTTAGTGGTAGTAAGGGGTCAAACCACGAAGAGTTTATGGTTTGCGATTGGATGTGATTGATTTTAAGTAAAAGTGTCACTTTTATGAAGGTTGCTAATATGATTGTTTAAATATTTAGTTGTTTGAAATGGATGTCGGAATTATCCAACAAAATTGTTTTGACTACTTAACTAATAACTTAGACAATTGCACGGAAAGTTAATTTCTTGATTAAAACAATTACTTGAGAACAAGGTTCACACCTGGTTCGGTAATGCAAATCCTAGGGTTCCTACACATTTTAGTTTCAATTCAATTGTAACAATGATCAACAAGTTTAGTGTTGTGTGGTTTAGGTGCCAAAAGCTATCGATGTTATAGACAACGGACTACAATGCACTTCATTACCAAGAACATGTAAATTCTAACCTAGACAAGGTATAATCGCACATAAACATTTCTCAAAGTCAAATTTCATAACTCATTCGACAATTCACGAATACAATACAAATGCAAGACAATTATCATAGGTTTTCAAATCAAATTACAATTTCTCACAAATCAAAACTCAAAACAATGTTAAAACCTACACCGGGGTGAAACCCAAAGAGATTAGCCGCTCATGGTGAATGGAACACGATCGCTGGATGATTGGAGCTTGATCACGAACATCTTGAAGCTTCAAAAGTAATGATGATGATGGTTAGGGTTTGGGATGGAAGATGGAATTGGATGGATGACGAAGAAGATGATTGTTGTAGGCTAGGGTTATGATCGAAGGTGATGATTCAGATGATGGAATAGATTGGAAGTGATGTGTGTTGATGATTGGGGTGTTCTTGGCTCCAAGAAGTGTTTCAAAACGCTCCAAACTCGTAACTCCACACAAATGGGTCAAACCAAACATAAAAACCCATTCAAATTGAATTTCAGCGTCAAGAACATGGGAGGGGGCGTCGCCGACGGCCCTTAGAAAACCTGCTTTTCCTCCGACGCTCTAATCCATTGTATACGATATGTTTTCTCTGACGGACTTTCTGAAGGGCATCACCGACGGCCTAACAGGACGTCGGCGACGGCCTCTCTAATGTAGGATTTCCTGTTTTTCATTTTGTGATCCCGGTTGACACGTTTTCCATCCTGAAGCTCCAAAACGATCCCATATAGCTCCTTAAACTCCGTAAACCGGAAAACCCAAATCCAATCAAAGGTAGGCTATTCAAAACTAAAAGTCACGTAAAACGTTAACTTAAATTTATAGAAACATCGGTTTTCAACCACATATCACATGGCTCTAAAAGATAATTGTTGGGTGGAAGCTCTGCAAGAGGAGCTAGCTCAGTTTAAGAAGTTGAAAGTTTGGGAACTAGTTGACTTGCCTGAAGGAAAGAAGCAAATAGGCACCAAGTGGGTGTCTAAGGGCAAGAAAGACGATCATGGGTCGTGACAAGTAATAAGGCTCGGCTAGTGGTGAAAGGGTTCAATCAGCAACAGGGGATTGATTACAATGAAGTGTTTGCACCAATAGGTAGCTTGGAAGCAATTCATTTGTTCCTAGCTTTTGCTTCATTCAAGGGCTTCAAAGTTTACCAACTTGATGTGAAGAGTGCGTTTCTTTACGAGAAAGTCCAAGAAGTGGTGTATGTCTCACAACCAGATGGGTTTACTGATCTAGATTATCCAGATCGAGTCTATCGACTTCATAAGGCATTGTATGGATTGCATAAGGCACCTAGGGCGTGGTATGAGACACTGTCAGCATATTTGTTAAAGAATGATGTTGAAAGAGGTCAGATTGACAGTACACTTTTCATTAAAAGAAAGAAGGATGACTTTTTGCTGGTAAAGGTATACGTAGATGATATTATTTTAGGGTCATCTGATGAGAACATGTGTCATGAATTCGAGGAGGTAATGAAGAGCAAGTTCGAAATGAGTGCGATGGGTGAACTGTCTTACTTTCTGGGTTTGGAAGTTGAACAGAAGAAGGATGGGATGTTTATACATCAGACGAAGTATGTGTATGACAGTTTGTCTCGTTTCAAAATGGAGAATTGCGCTACTTTCAACACACTTATCCTCGAGGATCACAATCTTGGTCCAGATCATGAGAGTGTGGAGGATGTTGATACAACTCAGTACAGAGCAATGATTGGTTCTCTAATGTACTTGACTGCTTCATGGTGCGGCATATCTAGCGACATTTCGACTAGACATTTCTTTAAATTCGAGATGTGGAACACATCATGGATTCCACTGAGTTCCTCAGGTAGCTTAAGCCTATAAGCTATGTAACCTACACATTCAGTTATTTCGAATGGTCCAATATATCCTGGGCTCAACTTGCCCTTCTCTCCAAATCTCATCACACCTTTCTCGGGTGATACTTTCAATAAAACTTTATCCCCAATTTGAAACTGAAGAGTTTTTGCCTCTTATCAGCATAGCTCTTTAGCCTATCACTAGCAGCTTTGATCCTATCATGGATCTACACAATCTTGTTCATGGTTTCAAGGACTATCTCAGGTCCTGATAGTTAGCTTTCTCTAACTTTGGCCCAACAAACGGGCGTTCTGTATTTTCTTTCATACAAGGCTTCAAATGGAGTGACCTTGATACTTGTATGGCAACTATTGTCATAGGAGAATTCATTCAGTGGTATGTTATCATCCCAGCTACCATCAAGATAAATGACGCATGCTCTTAGCATGTCCTCCAAAGTTTGAATTATACGTTCAGTGTGACCACCAGTCTGTGGATGGTAAGCAGTACTGAAATTTAAACGCATGCCTAAAGGTTGTTGGAAATTTTTCCAAAAATGAGACGTATACCTTGTGTCTCTATCGGATACTATGGTTACTAGCACTCCATGAAGAGACACAATATTATCCATGTAAAATTGAGCCAATTTGTCGGAACTAAAAGTTTCCTTAATTGGCAAAAAGTGTACTGACTTAGTAAGTCTGTCAACTATCACCCATATCGTGTTATTGCCACGTTTAATCTTTGGTAACTTGGTAATTGACGGGTGCTCTGTTGGACAACCCTGTGCATTAAAATGATCAATATTCCATGGTTAAATGGGTTAATTGTTATGAGTTGATGTCTACGGTGTCACACCCTCAATTTCCACTTGCGGAGTTTTACCGAGAGGCGTATGAACAAACCAGAATCTGAAACACTAGTACGTCGAACGACTCTACATGATTTGATTATACGTTTTGCAAAATCGTTCATTGTAGATTTTATATCAATTACCAATATTTAGCAGAGCATTATTTTTAAGGTTTGAGCGGAAGCATAAATGAGTAATGATGCGGGCGCCAACACAAACGCCAAAACAAATGAAAAATCCCAAAACAGTATTAATAAATAAGACTCGATAAAGATGTCTTGTTCAATGCATGTGCGTGCACCTAGAGCTCCTAGCGTCCTGAGAAACATGTAAAGAAACAAGTGTCAACATTAAAGATGAGTGAGTTCACAGGTTTTCATAAATTCGTTTGTTCGGTTATAGTTTATTACTCCGTTATCCCCAACCTGGGATAACATATCAGTTCCATTATTCCAATCCCGGAATAATAAGTTGTTACTTCCAATATTCCCAACCCGGAATATTAAGTTGTTGTTTCCATTATCCCAACCCGGGATAATAAGTTGATGTTTCCAATATTCCAAACCCGGAATATTAAGTTGTTCCGTAATTAAGTTCAATATTAATGTATATAGGTAGCTAGCCTAAAGTCATGTCACGTAAGAGTTCGCGATCGAAGCTGACTGTTGTGCCTCCGTTTTGCCAGGCCTATCACATGACCATGGCGGTGTTAGGCCAATTATTCACCCGTTGACCACACCAGGTCGGCTAGCGCGACTAGCTCGGATGGGGCTTGTCGGGCCCAGTAGTACTACTTATAATTCCCCCGCTATTTAACCCAAATACTAACGATCCGAGGAGATTGTCGAGGACTTAAGTGATAAAGCTGCTTAGTGACCATAACATTACATTAACATTAACTTAGTTACCGTATAGTTATGTGACGTTAAATTCGTATAACGTAAAGAGATTGAGTTTGAGAGTGTATACATGTTTCTCCCCCTGTTGTTTAAAAACCGGATAAAGTTAGGGGCCGTGAACTCACCTTTATTTGCTCGGTTAGTGTAGCAAAGATGTTATAAGAGATGGGACCGCTAGTTGCGTCCTAACAAACCAATTAATTCCACGTCAGTGTGTAATCACACCAATACAAATTCCACACGCAATTGACTCACAAAGTGATACATACCAAGAACATATCTAACACTCAAACATGCATGCAAGTATTCTCATGTGATCATAGTAATCAAACAACTTATCATGAACATATTTCAATTCCATGCAACACTTTAATGCATACAATCACAAGTTATCCACTTTCTGCTTAACACTCAATTATTTAGCTGTCTTCTAGGATTTTTATAAAATAGTTCTAACATTCCAAAAATTCCTATATTTTTACAGTAGGTGACATTTATACCATAGAAATTTATATAATTTTTCCAAGTCCTAAATCTTTACCAATTAGCCATAAATATTAATTCATTAAGCTGCAGTCAGATTTACCACTTTCTGACTGCAGTCCACGGAAGAATTTATTTAAAAATCACTGCTCGTCCGATTAACAAAATTCCAGTTGGAGTTGCCTGGAAATTTCTATACCTAGTTGCTGTACAAAAATCATGGCTCAACTCCCTACTGATCTTAAAATCTAACCTGATAAACAATCAACAAAATTCCAGCATTTTAACAGCTTTAGCTACTGAACTTGTTTAGCCCTTTAAAAATATCAAACGACTTCAGAAAATTATGAATCCAGCGCCATTAGATTCCTTATTCAATTCTCTACGTTCTAGACATCAGAAAATCCGTTTTTCGACAACTAACGACCAAGTTACAGCCAGATGAAGTCGGCTGTAACTATTATTCAGCAGGCTGATTTCTGCATATGTTTATCCTGAACTCGTGTAATCCCGTTCAAGCGACTAATCTAGGCGATCTAAAACCGATTTCTAATCCTAGATTAATACCAATATCTCATCCATGCATACCCTAGTTCTTACTTCTAGTTATTATAAACAAAACACAGCCCATATGTATTCAGCTTTCAACTCATTCCAATCTCTCAATCTTGTATTAACAATCCGAAATTATACCGTTATGCGATCTGAGAACAGCACACATATATCCGAAACAACTAGCCATTCAAACATACATATAATCCGAGACAACTAAACATTCAAGCATATATAATCCGAGACAACAAATCATTCAAGCATGCATATATATCCGAAACAACTAGACATTCAAACATGCATATTTATCGGAGACAATACAATCATACGATCCGAACACAACAAAGTCACACACATGTATCCGAATATGGTCTTGTATCATATGATAAGGTAAACGAACCGTGAATACGATGAGGGGAGATGGTGAGGGCTGCTGCTTGCTGAGACCGAGAGAAAGAAAGCTGATCTCGCGACCGAGACTGAAAAGGGACTGAAGGTAACCGGCTGTTAGCGACCGAGAGAGTGAACCAGCTGATTAGATTGAGATGATGAAGGAATGGAAGCTGTTTTGCGATCAATGGGGCATGAGGAAGCAGCCGACGGCTGTTTTGCTTGTTAGGGTTTTAGGAATTGTGAAGGAAGATGCATGTGAGTTGTATATATATAGGCGCAACAAGATGAGGATCACGGTTTTGGTTTGAGTCGCGGCCGAGGAACTAAAGTGAGTTAGTTTGGTTTGGACTTGATCTCGCGGTCAAGGAATAGGGTGGGTTCGGTTTGGGTTTGAACTAAATAAATCCGCGGTTTTGATCATGTGGCCGAGAGTGTTTTGGTTTAGGGTTTAGGTTTTGATGTTGTGGTTTCGGGTTTGATCTTGCGGCCGGATTGTTTTTAGTTTAAGGTTTAACTTTGATCTCGGTTTTGGGTTTGCGGTTCGGTTTGCGCACGGCCGATAATGGTTTGAGTTCTAAACTTGGTTAATTCCTAGAGTCACAAAGAATCGAGGTTGGTTCGTGTCGCGGTTCGGTTCGTGTACATATCTACAATAACTACTTTATAACTAAACAATCACACAAACACTCATCACGTATTTATTCCATGCACGTTTAATACTTAGCACATATATTATTCGACAAGTGTCACGTGTAAGTTATCCGAAAAACCTGGGATATCACATTATCCCCATGTTTAGAGTAAACGCGGTTTAGCATGTAACGTACATGTTTAGAGTGCCACGCACAAAGAGTTAGTTCGTTAATGATGGTACGCAATGTTACAAGAAGTTCCCAAGTGTCATACACAAAGATTTCCAAGTGCCATGCACAAGAATTTAGTCAACAATAGTACACGAAAGTATGAGAAGTTTCCAGGTTGTCACATCATCCCCATGTTGAAAGAATTTTCGTCCCGAAAATTTAAGTACTGGTATTGTTAGTTTGCTGCTCATTTGCAAAGAGGTGTGGGTATTTGTTTTTCATTTGGTCCTCTCTTTCCCACGTGAACTCCGGTCCACGCTTAGAGTCCCAACGAACTTTAACGATTGGAATCTTGCTGTGCCTTCGAGTCTTGATCTCACGATCCATGATCTCAATAGGCTTTTCCACGAAGTGTAGTTGTTCATCCACTTGGATCTCATCCAATGGAATAACTAAAGTTTCATCTGAAAGACACTTCTTCAGATTTGACACGTGAAATACGTTGTGAACTCCACTGAGTTCGGCAGGAAGGTCTAATTGGTATGCTACGGGTCCGATTCGTTTCAAGATTACAAACGGGCCTACGTACCGTGGGTTAAGTTTGCCTCGTTTTCCAAAGCGGATTACACCCTTCCAAAGGGTGACACCTTTAGTAGGACGCGGTCGCCTACTTGAAATTCGAGCGGTTTGCGTCGTTGATCAGCGTAGCTTTTCTGTCGATCTCGTGCCGCCGCCATGCGGTTTCTGATTTGTACAATCTTTTCAGTAGCCTCAAGTATTAGCTCAGGGCCTGTGAGTTGACTGTCACCGACTTCTGCCCAGCAGATCGGTGATCTACATTTACGACCGTATAATGCCTCAAACGGTGCTGCCGAAATACTCGTGTGATAGCTGTTGTTATATGAGAATTCTACTAGAGGCAGGTGAATTTCCCAATTATTTCCGAAGTCCACCACGCATGCCCTAAGCATGTCTTCCAAGGTCTGTATGGTCCTTTCACTTTGACCATCAGTCTGAGGGTGATAAGCTGTGTTCATATCCAAGCGTGTTCCCAACGCTTTCTGGAGTGACTGCCAGAAGTTTGACGTGAAGCGAGCATCTCTGTCTGAGATGATGGACGTTGGCACACCGTGCCGAGAAACTACTTCCTTAATGTAGATGCGAGTCAACTTCTCCATCTTATCTGTTTCTTTAATAGCTAGGAAGTGTGCGGACTTAGTTAAACGATCCACGATCACCCAGATGGTATCGCAACCACCCAAGGTTCGTAGGAGTTTAGTGATGAAATCCATTGAGATCTGATCCCATTTCCACACTGGGATCTCAGGTTGTTGGAGTAGCCCCGATGGCTTTTGATACTCCACCTTGACTTTTGCAAAAGTCAAACATCTACTCACGTAGGTGGCTATATCGGCTTTCATGTTAGGCCACCAATACGCAGCTTTAAGGTCTTGATACATCTTATCCGAACCCGGATGGACAGAGTATCGAGATTTGTGAGCTTCATCCATGACTAGCTCTCTAAGGTTTCCGTAGAGAGGTACCCATATGCGATTCATGAAATACTGGGCTCCATTGGGCTTTACTTCCCAATCGCGTTCCATTTTTCCCACTGATTCGGCTTTGATGTTTTCCTCCTTAACTGCTTCTAACTGGGCGTCGCGTATTTGATCGGGTAGCCCCGAATGAATAGTGAGTTGTAGTGCTCGTACACGACGAGGTTTCAAGTGTTCCTTCCTACTGAGGGCATCAGCTACCACGTTAGCTTTACCCGGGTGATACCGAATGGCACACTCATAATCGTTCAAGAGTTCGACCCAGCGACGCTGTCGCATGTTCAACTCCTTCTGATCAAAGATCTGTTGGAGGCTTTTGTGGTCAGTAAAGATTGTGCACTTTGTTCCATAGAGGTAGTGTCTCCAAATCTTAAGTGCAAACACCACTGCTCCTAATTCCAGGTCATGTGTCGTGTAGTTTTTCTCGTGAACTTTCAGCTGTCGCGACGCATACGCGATGACCTTATCGGGTTGCATGAGTACGCATCCCAATCCCTGAATGGAAGCATCACAATACACTACGAAGTCATCTGTCCCTTCCGGCAAGGACAGAATGGGTGCACTGCAAAGTTTCTGCTTCAGCAATTGAAATACTGCTTCTTGCTTGTCACCCCAAGTATACTTGATACCTTTCTGGGTGAGGGTAGTAAGCGGTTGTGCAATCTTGGAAAAGCCCTCGATGAAGCGTCTGTAATAACCAGCCAATCCTAAGAATTGGCGGATCTCCGTCGGTGTCTTAGGTGCTTCCCAGTTTTTGATGGCTTCAATCTTGGCAGGGTCTACATGGATACCCTTTTCATTCACGACGTGCCCAAGAAACTGAACTTCCCAGATCCAGAAATCACACTTCGAGAGCTTGGCATATAGCTTTTCCTGTTGAAGTAATCCTAGCAGTAATCGTAGATGCTCAGCATGCTCTTCTTCACTTTTGGAGTAGATGAGTATGTCATCGATGAACACGATGACAAATTTGTCGAGGTATGGTTTACACACGCGGTTCATGAGGTCCATGAATACCGCGGGTGCGTTAGTGAGACCGAATGGCATGACCAAGAACTCGTAATGGCCATATCGAGTGCGAAATGCCGTCTTGGCGATATCCTCCTCCCTGACGCGTAGCTGATGATAACCGGACCGTAAATCAATCTTAGAGTAGTAACTTGACCCTTGCAGTTGGTCGAATAGATCGTCGATGCGAGGTAACGGGTATCGGTTCTTGACTGTAACCTTGTTGAGTTCCCTATAGTCGATGCACATGCGGAAAGTCCCGTCCTTCTTCTTGACAAACAGGACTGGAGCTCCCCATTGCGAAACGCTTGGTCGGATAAATCCTTTTTCTAGCAGCTCTTGAAGTTGGGTAGACAGCTCCTGCAGCTCGGCTGGAGCCAGGCGGTATGGAGCTTTGGCGATAGGAGTTGCATTGCTTGCCAATTCGATTTCAAACTCCAATTGTCGATGTGTGGTGGAAGACCAGGTAGTTCTTCTGGGAATACATCGGAAAAATCACGGATGACAGGGATGTCTTCTATACGTTTCTCGTCCTTAGGCTGTTCGGTAATTAGTGCGAGTAAAGCGAAGGAATTCTTTTTCCGAAGATACTTCTGCGCTTGCATGTATGAGATGATGTTGGTGACGGCGCTTGCCTTATCGCCTTGTACTGTCAGGATTTCGTCGTTCGAGAGTGGAATACGGATAGACTTTTCGAAACAGAGAACTTCAGCCCGGACGTCGGATAGCCAGTCCATTCCGACTACCACGTCAAAACTACCCAGGGTAGTTGTCATCAGATCAATGGTAAAAGTGTGGCCCGCGAGTTTGAGTTGACAGCCGGATACGATTTGGGTCACATCTACCGATTTACCATTGGCTAATTCTATCACATAAGGGGTCTCTAATGGTTTAAGCGTGAGATTTAGGTTCTTCCTAAAAGACTCAGATATAAAACTCCTATCCGCACCCGTATCAAAAAGCACAGCAGCAAAATGTTCATTAAGGGGAAACTTACCGGTGACCACGTTCGTGTCGTTTCTGGCCTCTCCGCGGCCCAATGTAAATGCGCGACCCTTGGCACCTCCTGTGCCACCGTTCCCATTATTGTTGTTGTTATTATTGTTGCGGTTGTTGTGGTTGTTTCCACCATTATTGTTGTTGTTGCGCAACTGTGGGCAGTCTTTTCTGAAATGAGCAGTGCTACCACACTGATAGCATCCCCGGTTTATACCCTGCTGCTGACCTTGGGGCTGGTTCTGATTTTGTCGGGACATGATTTCCCCACGACAATCCTTTGCTGCATGTCCCATCTTGCCACATCTTTGGCAGCGACTTCCGGCACAAGGGCCGTTATGGTGGAGATTACAGCGGTTGCACTGCGGCTTTCGGCCCGCATAGCCGCTTGCATTCGGGTTGTTGATATTGTTGTTGTTGTTGTTGTTGATGTTGTTGTTGTTGGCGGGATGATTTTGATGACCCTGGTGGCTGTGGTAATGATTGAACCGTTTCTGGTTCCCTTGCTGCGGATGTGATGACGAAGACTGTCGAATAGTGGAGTCTTCAAATTTTCTTTTGTTATCTGGGGCGACTTCATTGGTACCCCGTGTTGGCAGTTTCTTCTGTTCCACCGCTTTATCGGTGAGTTTGTGAGCCAATCGGATTGCTTGATGTTCAGTTACACGGTTACTAGACATCACCATACCCTGAATTTCCGGAACCAGACCCCGAGATAGAACTCGAGTCTTTTCTCCACCGTATTGGCCAATTCAGGACATAGAAATACCAAGTCATGGTGTTTTGCAGTGTAAGCTTCAATTTCCGATCCCACCATCTTGTGGTTCCATAGAGCTTGCTCTAACTGTTGCACTCTGTCTCGTGGACAGTACTCCTCTTTAATCAGGGCCTTGAACTCAGTCCATGCCATTGCATTTGCAGCTAACAGTCCACGCGTTTGGACTTGGGCATTCCACCATGTCAGTGCCCCATCTTCCAGTGTGGAGGCTGCGTATTTGACCTTGTTTGCCTCTAGGCAGTTGCACATTTCAAAAACGGATTCTGATTTTTCGATCCAGCGGACCAATCCAATGGGTCCTTCCGCCCTCGAGAATTTGCTAGGCTTTGCGTCAAGGAACATCTTATAGGGGTTAAAGCCCCCTCCTGCCGGCTGGTTCTGAACACCCGCTAAAGCTGCGTTCACATGCTCCTGAAGCATGGCAGCTAGCTCTTCGGGCGTCAAGTTAAGGTTTCCACGTCTTCCAGTCGCCATTTAGATCTTCGAAACACAACACAAACACACCCTGATAAGTCTATATATCTAATATAGTTATCCTACTTCGTACTTTAATAATTATTAAGTTATGTCAACTCAATATGTTAAATAGTCAAAGAAATACTTGATTAACTGGAATTTCAACGTCTTACAAAAGTGCAATCAAACATACGAATTCACTATAAAGTCTCAGGTTTAAATACAAGTGGGAAAATAATAAACTGAAGGGAAACAAATAATTAAACGAGACGTGTCAGTCGTCTACATCTCCATTCCCTAAGTCACTGTCGTTGCCGTCATCCTGTGCGGCATTTCCAGCTTCCTCAGCTGGGTCCTCCTCCGGATCCTCTTCAGGATCCTCCTCTGGATCTTCCTCTGGATCCTCCCCTATCGGCACTGGAGGGGCCGGTGCTGGTTCAAGTGCCTGATTTTGCAGTTCCTGAATGTTCCAACTGTTTTCCAGGACTCTGTCCTCAAGCCAGTCAGCTCTTATCTGCTTAGCACGCAGATCTCTGGCTATGGTGTTTCGAGCTATCTTACTCGTACGATGCTCTTCCTCGAGCGAGTCGGTCTTTCCTGTAAGGTGTCGGATCATCCATCCTTGTGCTAAGATGGTTTCCTGCATTCTTTCTAGCTGTTTTTGTTGTGTATGCACTAGGATTCTAAGCATGTCAATTCCTATTTCTACATGATTAACCGGTTCAACCGGTACCGCAATAGTTGGGCGTAACGATGACTCCTCCCGCAGAGCGAGCCTCTTCCTCGCCGCTGAGCGTGTCTCTACGCCATAAGGTAGTATGGGTTCCAC
Organism: Scalesia atractyloides; assembly: GCA_947069175.1. Lineage (NCBI taxonomy): Eukaryota > Viridiplantae > Streptophyta > Magnoliopsida > Asterales > Asteraceae > Scalesia > Scalesia atractyloides. Next base: position 63,719,604 of record CAMTDV010000008.1, read on the forward strand.
CATTGGTGCCTTTCCTGATGCCCTTGGTGGTGTAAGTCTGTCGGACGATGATGACGATGAGGATGATGACATTGCCTGTTAGGTCGTGTAGTTAGTTATGAGTTGTTTTCATTCCTTATCATGAAGGCATAATCTACCAAACACAGTTGTGGTATATTACATAACAAGATATAATAATTCGGTTCCAAACTAAGTCTAGTGTCGTGATATCAGCTATAGTTTAGGTCTACTTCTAATGCAAACCTGGTTCTCTATAGCTAGTGGCTCTGATACCAATCTGTCACACCCTCAATTTCCACTTGCGGAGTTTTACCGCGAGGCGTGTGAACAAACCAGAATCTGAAACACTAGTACGTCGAACGACTCTACATGATTTGATTATACGTTTTGCAAAATCGTTCATTGTAGATTTTATATCAATTACCAATATTTAGCAGAGCATTATTTTTAAGGTTTGAGCGGAAGCATAAATGAGTAATGATGCGGGCGCCAACACAAACGCCAAAACAAATGAAAAATCCCAAAACAGTATTAATAAATAAGACTCGATAAAGATGTCTTGTTCAATGCATGTGCGTGCACCTAGAGCTCCTAGCGTCCTGAGAAACATGTAAAGAAACAAGTGTCAACATTAAAGATGAGTGAGTTCACAGGTTTTCATAAATTCGTTTGTTCGGTTATAGTTTATTACTCCGTTATCCCCAACCTGGGATAACATATCAGTTCCATTATTCCAATCCCGGAATAATAAGTTGTTACTTCCAATATTCCCAACCCGGAATATTAAGTTGTTGTTTCCATTATCCCAACCCGGGATAATAAGTTGATGTTTCCAATATTCCAAACCCGGAATATTAAGTTGTTCCGTAATTAAGTTCAATATTAATGTATATAGGTAGCTAGCCTAAAGTCATGTCACGTAAGAGTTCGCGATCGAAGCTGACTGTTGTGCCTCCGTTTTGCCAGGCCTATCACATGACCATGGCGGTGTTAGGCCAATTATTCACCCGTTGACCACACCAGGTCGGCTAGCGCGACTAGCTCGGATGGGGCTTGTCGGGCCCAGTAGTACTACTTATAATTCCCCCGCTATTTAACCCAAATACTAACGATCCGAGGAGATTGTCGAGGACTTAAGTGATAAAGCTGCTTAGTGACCATAACATTACATTAACATTAACTTAGTTACCGTATAGTTATGTGACGTTAAATTCGTATAATGTAAAGAGATTGAGTTTGAGAGTGTATACATGTTTCTCCCCCTGTTGTTTAAAAACCAGATAAAGTTAGGGGCCGTGAACTCACCTTTATTTGCTCGGTTAGTGTAGCAAAGATGTTATAAGAGATGGGACCGCTAGTTGCGTCCTAACAAACCAATTAATTCCACGTCAGTGTGTAATCACACCAATACAAATTCCACACGCAATTGACTCACAAAGTGATACATACCAAGAACATATCTAACACTCAAACATGCATGCAAGTATTCTCATGTGATCATAGTAATCAAACAACTTATCATGAACATATTTCAATTCCATGCAACACTTTAATGCATACAATCACAAGTTATCCACTTTCTGCTTAACACTCAATTATTTAGCTGTCTTCTAGGATTTTTATAAAATAGTTCTAACATTCCAAAAATTCCTATATTTTTACAGTAGGTGACATTTATACCATAGAAATTTATATAATTTTTCCAAGTCCTAAATCTTTACCAATTAGCCATAAATATTAATTCATTAAGCTGCAGTCAGATTTACCACTTTCTGACTGCAGTCCACGGAAGAATTTATTTAAAAATCACTGCTCGTCCGATTAACAAAATTCCAGTTGGAGTTGCCTGGAAATTTCTATACCTAGTTGCTGTACAAAAATCATGGCTCAACTCCCTACTGATCTTAAAATCTAACCTGATAAACAATCAACAAAATTCCAGCATTTTAACAGCTTTAGCTACTGAACTTGTTTAGCCCTTTAAAAATATCAAACGACTTCAGAAAATTATGAATCCAGCGCCATTAGATTCCTTATTCAATTCTCTACGTTCTAGACATCAGAAAATCCGTTTTTCGACAACTAACGACCAAGTTACAGCCAGATGAAGTCGGCTGTAACTATTATTCAGCAGGCTGATTTCTGCATATGTTTATCCTGAACTCGTGTAATCCCGTTCAAGCGACTAATCTAGGCGATCTAAAACCGATTTCTAATCCTAGATTAATACCAATATCTCATCCATGCATACCCTAGTTCTTACTTCTAGTTATTATAAACAAAACACAGCCCATATGTATTCAGCTTTCAACTCATTCCAATCTCTCAATCTTGTATTAACAATCCGAAATTATACCGTTATGCGATCTGAGAACAGCACACATATATCCGAAACAACTAGCCATTCAAACATACATATAATCCGAGACAACTAAACATTCAAGCATATATAATCCGAGACAACAAATCATTCACGCATGCATATATATCCGAAACAACTAGACATTCAAACATGCATATTTATCGGAGACAATACAATCATACGATCCGAACACAACAAAGTCACACACATGTATCCGAATATGGTCTTGTATCATATGATAAGGTAAACGAACCGTGAATACGATGAGGGGAGATGGTGAGGGCTGCTGCTTGCTGAGACCGAGAGAAAGAAAGCTGATCTCGCGACCGAGACTGAAAAGGGACTGAAGGTAACCGGCTGTTAGCGACCGAGAGAGTGAACCAGCTGATTCGATCGAGATGATGAAGGAATGGAAGCTGTTTTGCGATCAATGGAGCATGAGGAAGCAGCCGACGGCTGTTTTGCTTGTTAGGGTTTTAGGAATTGTGAAGGAAGATGCATGTGAGTTGTATATATATAGGCGCAACAAGATGAGGATCACGGTTTTGGTTTGAGTCGCGGCCGAGGAACTAAAGTGAGTTAGTTTGGTTTGGACTTGATCTCGCGGTCAAGGAATAGGGTGGGTTCGGTTTGGGTTTGAACTAAATAAATCCGCGGTTTTGATCATGTGGCCGAGAGTGTTTTGGTTTAGGGTTTAGGTTTTGATGTTGTGGTTTCGGGTTTGATCTTGCGGCCGGATTGTTTTTAGTTTAAGGTTTAACTTTGATCTCGGTTTTGGGTTTGCGGTTCGGTTTGCGCACGGCCGATAATGGTTTGAGTTCTAAACTTGGTTAATTCCTAGAGTCACAAAGAATCGAGGTTGGTTCGTGTCGCGGTTCGGTTCGTGTACATATCTACAATAATTACTTTATAACTAAACAATCACACAAACACTCATCACGTATTCATTCCATGCACGTTTAATACTTAGCACACATATTATTCGACAAGTGTCACGTGTAAGTTATCCGAAAAACCCGGGATATCACATACGGTGTATATGGCTTTGCAGGTACCGAAGATCATAAACAAGGGAGTTTAAACGTTCTTTGGCGGGTGCTTGTAATTGGCTTATTGAAGATGAGGACTCAAGGGATCAATGAAGGGCAAAACTGGAAAACTGCTGACCACCGTAAGCTATGGTGGGCACCATAGCTTACAGTGGAGTCCAACCTTCAAAACCCACCGTAAGACAGACCTTTAGCGCCGTAACAAAATTTATGTCGATCGTAAGCTACGGTGGGCATCGTAGCTTACGGTGGTGAGCTGCAGGAAAGTTGTAACTGCCCATTTACACTCGGTTTTGGAGAGTCTTTTCACATCTCAATCATTGGGGAACGTTTTGCGGAGTTTAGGGGCGATTTTTGAGTATTCTTGTGGGTTCTAAACAATTTCTAAACATTACTTTGGTGTTTTTGATTCCTATGAACAAAACTATTGAAGGTATGATGAATTACAAGCCCATGAGTGGCTAGAACTCCTTGTGATCATCTTGAGTGGATGGTTTGTTTGGACAATTGTGTTTTGATTTCTGATTTCTAGAATAATAACTTGCTATATTTGTAGTTGTTATTGTGTTTGATTCTTGTTAGTAAATTGTTGATTGATGTTTTAATCATTGCCTTAATCGTACGTTCTTGGTGTCATCGACAATCGAGACATCACGAGGAGGTTTAAAAGTTGGATATTACTCAATTGGTTATCAGGTAACAACCTCGCATTGTAGTAATCCGAGTCCCTTTTATCACAAACAATTAATCAAACACGAGTCATGTCTATGTGACGCTTTCTAGTTGAATTTGAAACACATGCATAATTGAAATCAGAAACTTGAGATGTCACTCGCTTCTAGTCTGTTAAACAACCAACCTTGATTTGCTATTAGTTCAATTCTAAAATCACAATACCACAAATTCTGAATTTAATTCCTTGAAATTTAGGTAAATGAGTTGAAGTATTACAAGTCTTAGATAGCACAATTTCCACAACTCCTTGTGTTCGATACCCACTTACCGCTAGCTACTAGCAGTATTTGGATTAAATTTACGTGAGACTACGACAATCACGTCAAATTTTGGTGCCGTTGCCGGGGAGTTTTGCGCAACGTGTGTTATCCTTTGATTTAGTTTAGTTTGTTATTTTTCCGGGTGTACGCTGGTTGTGTTAGTGTGCAGGTATTTACAGGTGCATGCATACTAGAGGCTCTAACAGGCTATCACCATTGGCATTTGATCCGTAGATCGAATGAACTTTGCGATGAAACAGGGTTTTGCTACGCGGAAAACAAGATTAGTGGTTCACCAACAACACCTACTACACCAATTTCACCACTTAATACCATGGAACAATTACTACCACCACGAGCCAAACATCACCATCCACACCTCTACCAATTCCTACCACCCATCCAACTTCAACACATGAAGTTAACCCATCCAACGACGCATCGATGGTACCACCATTCTCATCGTTTTTTTCCAACATCCGGTCAATCATCAACCACCCAACAACCATTACAAAGTCAAACTTTACCAAGCTCAACCATTATCCATACCTCCTCCACATTTCAACCACCAACCCAACCTAGTTTCCATTATCCTTCATCACAGTTTGTGCAATCGTCGGGTGTAGGGGGAGACGGGTTTGACGATGGTTACGAAGAAGAATTTGGAGGGTGTGAAGAAGAAAGTTATTACTATGGGGATGATAGAGGTAACTTAGGACCTCAAAGGGGAATGGGTTACCAATAAAGGCAACAATTGGAATAAGCACAAGAAATGGTTAGGCAACCTACGGGGGTGCAACAAATTCGTCCTCAAGGGCCACCATTCCAACGACCAATGCCTTTACAACAAGTCTAAGGTCAACATCAACAGCCTCAATTCCAAAGACCGATGCATCAACCCCAATATCAACAACAATTCTCACCTCAAGGGTTAAGACAAGGTCAAGCAGGTCGACCAAGGGTACCATTGGATGCTCCGCGAAGACATCATCGAGAGGTAGTGCGAGGGATTGAAGCACATTTTCGACCGGTCATTACTAATAATCCTTCTCCGATGGTGATACCTCATCACCCGGATGGAAGGACATTTGAGGTTAGGATGACCGCATTACAAAGTTTGCCTAAGTACAAGGGTCTAGCAACGGAGGAACCGTACTTCCATTTGGAAACATATGATTCCATTTGCAACACTATTGGAGGGCAAGGTTTTTCGTCACATGATGTTAAATTGGTACTATTTCAGTTTTCGTTGGAAGATAAAGCAAAGAGGTGGTTTCATACTCTACCCTCCGCATCGATTTATACATGGCTGATATGCAACAATGATTTTTAGAAGAATTTTTCATGGCCCAAAAGACAAAAGAAGCTAGGCGGAGCTTACGAATTTTTCAACAACAACCTGGTGAACTGTTCCATGAAGTGTTTGAAAGATTTAATATGATGCTAAAGAATTGTCCTTATCATGGCATTGCACTATGGGAATTGTTGAATGCTTTTCACGAGGGGTTGAGCTCGGAAGATGCTCGCGATTTGATGTCCATCACTAATGGTACTTTTGGTACAAACTTTGAGCAGGATGATTGGGCATTCTTGGAACAAATTGCGGTCACATCTAAACGGAAAGCACAATCTTCAATGAGGGCAAGACATGTTATCACAAGACCCCAAGTGTATGCGGTAGAGGATGGAGGGGCGCAAGCGACGAATCAGGTATATGATGTTTGTACTAACTGTAATGAATTGGGTCACGCAGCGGGGGTATGTTTGGGGGGAGTGGGTGAAAGTCAAGTTGAAGAGGTTAATGCTATTGCGGGGGGTGGTCGAAATTTCAATATGAATTCCAACACATACCACCCCGGGTTACGAAATCATCCAAATTTCCGCTATGGGAACCCAGCGAATCAAGCCAACCCTAATTTCCAAGGAGCTCAACAGAATTTTGTTCATCACCAACAGTATAATCAAGCTAATTTTACAGGTGGAAATGGTCAAGAGTATCAAGGTCAATTTCAACAAACGGGTGACCAAAGTGGAAATGCGGGTCAAACTTCATCAAGTGGCAACGAGGTTATGGATATGCTCCGAATGATGTAACAAGAAATGCAAAGGAGAAACTAACTCGATGAAGCTCGTATGCAAAAGGATGAAGTTCGTGATAAAAGCATCCAAATGCTAACCACTCAAATGGGTCAACTTGCAACCGAGGTAGCGGAGCTTATAAAAGGTAAAGACCAACTCCCAAGTGACACTAAGGTAAATCCCTCTCATAATTCTTCACGTAATATTCCTATTAACCATGTAAGTGTTTTAAGAAGCGGTAAAGAATTTAAAGCAAATTTGGCACCGGGTTTGTTGAAAGGGTGGTTGAGGATATTACAGGAATTGAGAGTGATGAGGATGACGTCTCATCACCAATTGTGTCTAACGACTCTATTGTTGAAAAAGTAATTCAAAAACCGAGTTTGGATGAAATTTTAAATGAAACAAATGAGGAAGGGGGACCAAGTCAAGTCCCGTTTCCATCTACTTTAGTTGACCCGGGTAAGAAAAACTTTATTTCAACAAGGGGTCCTCAAAAGGAGGAATTGTTGGATGTGTTTAAACAGGTTAAGGTAAATCTTCCATTACTTGATGCGATTAAGCAAGTACCCGCTTATGAAAATTTTTTAAAAGAATTATGTACCCAAAAGAGACAACCAAAGAAAAAATTGCCTAAGCTGGTAGATTTGACCGGACAAGTAAGTGCGGTGCTAAAAGGGATTCTTCCTCCCAAGCTCTAAGATCCGGGAACACCACTCATAAATATTCAAGATGGAAATTTTCCAATGTCAAAGGCGATATTAGATCTTTGAGCTGGAGTAAGTATAATACTAGGGGTTTGTAAGATCAGTATGATTTTGGTTCGTTAGCTCGTGTCGAGACAAGGGTGGTTTTAGCCGATTTGTCTCACAAGTTACCCCGAGGGATGATTCAAGGTGTTATTGTGAAGGTTGATGAATTTACTACTCGATAGACTTTTTGGTCCTAGACTACTCATTAGCGGACCCAAAACAACAACAAAACGTTATTTGGGTCGGCCATTTTTAAGCACCGCTCATCTCGTGATCGATTGTCGACTTGGTACGGTTGACATGACATTCGGTAATAGAAAAATGAGGGTGCTTAAAGCGAATAGGGCGGCTATTGGATGGACGATCACTGATTTGAAAGGAATTAGTCCATCCATTATCATGCACAAAATTATTACAACTGATGATGCAAAGCCGACTAGGGAAGCTCAAAGAAGGTTAAACCCGCACTTGCAAGAAGCAGTAAAGAAGGAGGTAATTAAATGGTTAGATGCAGGTATCATCTATCCTATTTCTGATAGTGCTTGGGTAAGTCCTGCCCAAGTGGTGCCTAAAAAGGCCGGTATTCAAGTGATAAAGGATGAAAATGGTCAACAACTCGCCACCCGACCGGTCACCGGGTGGCGTGTTTGTATCGATTATAGAAAATTGAATGCCGCAACCTCTAAGGACCATTTCCCATTACCCTTCATTGACCAAATTATTGAAAAATTATCGGGTAAAAAATACTACTGTTTTTTGGATGGGTACTCAGGTTATAATCAAATTGCCATTCACCCTGATGACCAACTTAAGACCCCTTTTACATGTCCATATGGCACTTTTGCTTTTAGGCGAATGCCATTTGGTTTGTGCAATGCCCCGGTGACTTTTGAACGATGTATGACGAGTATTTTCTCGGACATGGTTGGGGAGTCACTTGAGGTGTTCATGGATGACTTTTCGATATTTGGCACAAGTTTTGAGTCTTGTCTCGACGAGTTGGAAAATGTATTAAAAAGATGTCTCGAGAAAAACTTAGTGCTTAGTTGGGAGAAAAGTCATTTCATGGTTCAAGAGGGTATTGTGTTGGGCCATGTTGTTTCTGAAAAAGGGTTGGAGGTGGACAAGGCAAAAATTCGTGTAATATCATCGTTGTCTCCACCTAAAAAAGTAAAAGGAGTAAGGTCGTTTTTGGGGCATGCTGGGTTTTATCGGAGATTTATTATGGGTTTTAGTGTTATTACTAAACCTTTATGTAATTTATTATTGCAAGATGTTCCCTTTGACTTTACTAACGAATGTTTGCAAGCTTTTACTGTTTTGAAGGAACAACTGGTGAAAGCCCCTATTTTGCAACCGCCAGATTGGTCAAAGCCATTCGAGATTATGTATGATGCTAGTGATACAACTATTGGAGCGGTTTTGGGTTAAAGAGTCAACAAGAAGCCAGTGGCAATTTATTATGCGAGCAAAACATTGTCCGAGGCGCAACTGAATTACACCACAACTGAAAAAGAATTATTAGTAGTGGTGTATGCCTTGCACAAGTTTCTATCATATATATGGGGATGCAAGGTGGTGGTGTATTCGGACCATAGTGCGGTTCGATATCTGATGGAGAAAAAGGATGCGAAGCCCGGGTTGATACGGTGGGTGCTCTTATTACAAGAGTTTGACTTGAAAATTCTAGATAAGAAAGGAAGTGAAATGTGGTGGCTGACCATTTATCTCGAATTCCAATGGAAGGGGTCGATGATGTTAGTGAGATTAACGAACGGTTTCCCGATGAACAGTTGCTAGCTGTTTCTACTTCTGTAGCACCGTGGTATGCTCATTATGTAAATTATTTAGCCATGGGTGTTATTCCTAGTCATTAGACGAAGAGAAGAAGACAACAATTCCTGGTCCAAGTAAAGCAATACATATGGGATGAACTGGATCTGTTTAAAATCGGGACCGATCAAGTGATTAGAAGATGTGTGCTAGAAACGAAGGTGGCAGAAATCTTAACCAATGTTCATTCATCCGCTTGTGGGGGCACTTTAGTGGTCACAAGACGGGGGTACCGGTTACTCACATGCGGGTTTTATTGGCCAACAATTTTCAAGGATGCGTGTGAATTTGGCCGAAATTGTCAAGATTGCCAAAAGATGGGGAGTATTTCCAAAAGGGATGAGATGCCAATGTAACCCATTTTGGTGGTAGAGATTTTTGACGTATGGGGGATAGATTTCATGGGGCCTTTTCGAAGTTCGAATGGGTTCTTGTACATCTTGGTGGCTGTGGATTATTTTTCAAAATGGATTGAAGCCATACCGACAAGAACTAATGATCATTCAGTTGTTTGCAAGTTTGTACAATCAAATATCTTTGCTCGTTTTGGGATTCCACATGTTATAATCAGCGATGGTGTTTCACATTTTAAAAATTTTAATTTCAGAAAATTATTGAAGAGGTATAGTGTGAATCACCGAATTGCCACGTCGTATCATCCACAAACTAGTGGACAAGTTGAAGTGTCCAACCGTCAAATAAAGGAAATTTTAATAAAGACGGTGCGAACGGATTGGAAGGATTGGTCGAGCAAGTTGGATGATGCGTTATGGGCGCACCGAACGGCCTACAAAACTCCTATTGGTACAACCCCTTATCGGTTGGTGTACTGGAAAAGATGTCTTTTACCGATGGAGTTAGCGCATAGGGCGCATTGGGCAATTAAGACGGTAAACGCAGATTATGATGAAGCGGGAAAGATCCAGAAGCTACAATTGAGTAAGATCGAAGAAATTCGGGATGAAGCATATGAGTGTGCGGCTGCATATAAAGATAAGCTCAAGACGGTTCACGATGCAAAGATCCGGAAGCGAACTTTCGAAACGGGTCAAAAGGTGTGGTTGTATAACTCAAGGCTAAAGATGTTTGCGGGTAAACTGAAAAGCAAGTGGATGGGCCCTTATGTTATTACAAAGTGGGCAGGTTTGGAGATGTTGATATGTTGGATGTTCATACTAACACGAAGCAAACAGTGAATGGGCATCGGCTCAAACCGTATTTGGAAAGGAACGACATCAAACATATCAAGCTTGACAAAGTGGGTTACATCTACGCCCATTGGACGCGGATTAAACACAAGAGGCCAAGGTTCGGTAGTGTAAATATGTAGTTTAATTGTTTGTTTAGTTGTTTCAAGTAATTATCCGAACTTGTTTGATTTGTGTTTGAAACAAATGCGGGGAGGTTTTTAGGAATTTCTCATACACGGTGTTGAGGACAACACGGGTTTTTTTGAGGGGGATGGTAGTATAAAAGTAAGTAAGATGTCATATTTGTAGTTAAAAAAAATCAAATAAAAAATGCCCAGATACCACCGTAGCTTACGGTCCCCACCGTAGCTTATGGTGGTTCCCAATTCCCTTACGGTGACAAGCTACTGTCTTACGGTCCTTTTAAAAACCCTGGCCACCGTAGCTTACGGTCCCCACCGTAGCTTACGGTGGCCACTGGGCAAAAATTGGGTCCGCAAAACAGCACTTTAACATGGGACTTATCCCCAACCAACCATTTTCTGCATATTTTTCCGCCACAACTTCCATTGTTCTTCTTCCCTATTTACTCTCACGAACACCCACTTTAACCTACACCAATCCTTCAATTTCTCACCAAATTGAGTGATTTTTGTGTCAATCTTGACTAAAATTTCACTAGGATTCCGAATTTGTGCTTGCATTTGGTAGAATCGAACGTATGGGTGATCAATATGGAACTTTTTGATCCAAAAATTTAGGGTTCTTGTTGGGTTTTGGGTAATCTTCAAATTTCTAGTGTTCTTCTTTTCTACAAGGCTAAGGTATGCAATTTCTTATACTATTGTTATTGCATTGTAGAATTGTAAGTGCTATGTTACCATGATCCCATACTTGCTTATAGTTGATTACATTGAGATGAATTTGATGGGTTTTTGAATGTTTATGGTTATGGAAGCTAATTATATGATAAAAATATGATTTTTGGGCAAAATTTTACTAACTTAGGGAACTGTTGTTCAATTTGTTTGCAAATGATGAACTTATGATTTAGCTAGTTTCCATGACCATAGTGTTAAGCAAGTGTGGGGATAATGTGGAATATTAAGAAGAAGAATAATTTGTGTTCTTTGTTTCGATGCTTTGCAGAATTAATATAGGGCGCAAAGGAAAGGAAACGGTGGGTTCTTCGAGTAACCCGGTGAAAAAAAAAGAAGGTTAGTGATGCAAAGTGACATAGAGGAAGAGCACGAGGAAGAAGTGCCAGATCGAGGACTGAAACCAAGATGGACATCTTGTCCTTTACATGATCAGCCAGAGGAATGGCAAGCTGAGTTCTTCAACAGTCAAATTTATAAACTGGCACAACAGAAAGAAGCTTTTATCTGTGAGAAAGAGGTTCAGGAAGCAGATTTTGGGCCATTTAGGGTCACGAAAAAGTTCCGCGCACTAGGTTGGGAAGCGGTTTTGAAATGTTATCACTATGAAGGTACGAATTTATATGATGTTGAGATTCAAGAGTGGATGGCCACTCTAAGGTGTCCTTCATATAAAGGTGGAGCATCAAAAATGAGGCTGATCGGAACCGTGAACGGCATTGACGTGGAAATGTCTTTCGATTCTTTGCGGTGGGTAGCAAACTTTGACAGTAAACCGATAAACCAATATATGCTTCCAAGGCTGGAAGACTTATACTTTGAACTCCTCGGTGGAACATGATGCTAGCTTATCTGTTCTTGCCGGGTACTAGTCACGGGAAGTTCTACCGCAAGAATTTAAGAATCGAAGGAAGTTAATGTTGGCTATCTGTATGCAAAATGTCATCCCAAGGCGGGGTGACCAAACTGAGGTTCGACGGCCGGAAGTGCCAGTGCTTTACACGTTGTTGACTGGGGCCCCCTTATTTCCGTTTCGCTTTTTGGTATTACAATGTGTGGATTAGCAGAAATAGCGATTAACGGAAGATCATCCCGCATTGCCGACTCATTACAACCCGTTTGAAAATGTATGGGGTTATTGGTGCGGATGACAAGGGGTCATACAAGAAATTCAATTCGTTCGACATCAAACAATTGGGGGTTGGGTGGAAGTACACAAAATCAGAGAGATACCACAAGTTGAAGAGCGAAGGCAAAGACGGAGAGTGTTGAAGGCTGATGCGCGGCCACTTAGACTAGAGGAAGTGGATGACCCGGAGAGTGAAGAAGAGGGCCCGAGTGGGGACGAAAATTATATGGATGACCCACATGCTGCCTCAACGAATGTGGATCAGGGGGCTCGAGTAGTTATCCGACTAGGGGTTTTTTTGATTTCTCAAGATATCTGTCACACCCTCAGAATTCACATGTGGAGTTCTACTGCGAGGCGTGTGACAAACCAGGATCACAGTCATTAGTCATACTGAACGACCACTATATGAGTTTAAAAATTTTCCTGTTTGTTCATTCATGAGAAAATACTGTTTATACAATTTAGTTGCGGAAGCGTAACAATTACAAAACCATAATAGCTAATGTAATTAAAAGTGATTCTAAAAGTTTGATGAAATCATGCGACTCCGAAATGCATCCTAGTCCTGATATGTGCTACCTTAGCAACCTGAGAAAACATGTAAAATCAAGTGTCAACAATAATGATGAGTGAGTTCACAGGTTTTAGTTCACAAGTTTAAACGTAAGTGTTTCCCACTGTTCAACCCTGAACCAGTGTCTCATAAGTTACCCTGATCCAACCCGAATCAGATTAATATTATGTAGTTTAGAAGTTCATGTTAAATGTTTAGGTAGCTAGCCTAGGCCATGTCAACAAAGTGTTCGATCCGAAGCTGACGTTGCTGCTCCTGTTGTGCCAGGCCTATCTCCAAACATGGCTAAAAAGTTAGGCAAATTCTACACTCGTGACCATCAACGTTCGGTCTAACTGGCGCGACCAGTTCAAGTGGGGCTTGTCGGGCCCAGCAGTAGTACTAAAAATTCCCTCGATATAATCCAATACTAACGGCATCGTAAGTGTTAAGGGGACTGACATGTGATATATGCTCCCTCGTGACCATAACCGTATAACATAACTCTAAATAGAAAGGCGTTACTGTACCGTGATGTATGCCACCCATACATCACTGTAACGTGTACATGTTTTAAATAGAAAGATGTTACTGTACCATAATACAATCAACCCACATATCAATGTAATGTGTACATGTTTTCTCCCCCTATGTTTTTGTAAACGTTTAAAGAAATAGGGACCGTGAACTCACCTTAAGTTGCTCGGTTAGATAAGTGCAAAGGAAGTAAAGGATGGAACCGCCAATCACGTCATAACATGTCAACCGGTTCAAAGTTAGTGTGTGAACGCACACTGACACAAACTACGCGTAACTAGCACACAATACGAAACACGTAATGATAAGTTCAAAACCAGAATCATGCATGCAAAGTGTCGCTATACGAAATAGCGACCAACAACTTGTCACAAACACAGGATAGCACATACAATAATTAAATACACATAAATGTAAGTTATCATGTTTCAGCTTGTACATTCATAACTGGGCTATTTTCGGGAATTTTTATAAAATAGTTCCCACGTTCCAAAATTTCCAATCTTTTTATAGATGGTGTCAATTAGACTGTAGAATTTTGTATTAATTTTTTGAAGTATTGGTTCCTTACCAATTATTTAAATGAATTTATTTACTAGGCTGCAGTCAGATTCGTTGCTTTCTGACTGCAGTCCACGAGAAAAATAATTTAAAATACTCGTGTATCCGATTGATGAAATTCCAGTTGGAGATTCTTCTGAACACCTAGGAGTACCTACTGTATAAATTCCGTGACTTCAGTCTTTTCAGTTTACAGTTTATGACAGAAAACATTGGCTTCATTTCAGCAGAAAAATGCAGCTCTGCGCTTGTACGATATACGTCCTTAAAAATAGTTTTACTTAACCAAAAAATATGAAACCAATTTTAATTGAAAGCTAACATTTAAAATTTGTGTTCTATCTTTTAAAAAGTGACTAAGAGTCGTTTATGGTTTCCCAAACACCTCATACAATTCGGCTGATTTCAGCAGCCCATTGCTGAAATAATTAAACCATTATTTTTAGAGAAGAATACTTAATTAAGAACGATTCTAGGCACTATAAACGCATCGCAAGCAAGTAGAATCTGTCCATACATGTATGAGCAGATTGTATGTCCAAAACACATGAACCAAGTCGTGTAAAAAGTGAATGATTCAACAACAACGCACTATGCATCAAAACTCATCAATAATCATCCTACATGCATAAAACCGTAACCCTATACATGAACACAAGGATTTTGGACCAAACTCAGATTGCATATCATTCATATCACAAGTATTCGAGTATATTACAACTTTTACACCACTCCTAATCATCACAATGCAAAAATCATGTGAAACATGTAAACCCTAGTGCATATAACATCATCTAAACATAAAGTTAAGGCATATTGAGAAGCAAACGTGTACGAGGATGATCAAGGGAGACTCAGGGCTGCACAAAATCAGGTGGGGGGGCTGCCTTGTGCTAACGAGAGAGGGGCGGGGGGGGGGGGGGTTGTCGCTGACGTTGCACACAAGAGAGGGGAGAGGGAGCTAGGGTTTGCAAATTCTTTTTTTAAACCTCCATGCATACATACGTATACATAACTAAAGGTCCAAGGGAGGGGGCGGTTTTGCTAGTTTTTGGGCGGAGGGGGAGAGAGTGACGGGTTGGGTTTGGTCCGCAAGGGTGTGGGTGGCGGGTTGGGTTTGTTTGGTTACGGAATCGAATCGTTTCACAAGCTCGGTTCGGTTCGGCTATTTTTAAATCGTTAAATAACTACATATATTACAACTCGACAATCTATTCTCGACACGAAGTTTATAACTATTAAATCACGTAATCGGAGCGTGACACGATAATTCCACAAACGTCTACTAACATGTAGCACGTAATTCAGATACGACTCGCTAAAATTCTTAAACATCGTGTATTCTCGGAATACTAAAGTTAGCGTAATTATAGCGTGCGCGTAATTAATTCTCCGAATTAAATTAGCGTAGGAATAAATAACGATAAAGTTGCGCGTTTAAAATACCTGAAAAAACCAGGATGTCACATTATCCCCATGTTGAAAGAATTTTCGTCCCGAAAATTGAGTGAGTAAACGCGGTTAAGCATGCAAACGCACGAAAGTTCAGTTTGTTAGAATGGTACAAGAAAATCTCAGGCTGTCACATAATCCCCATTTTAAGAGAATTTTCGTCCTGAAAATTGAATAAGTACGATTTGAAAAGTGTTAGAGTGAGGGGATATTTTCGAGTTGCCACATTCTTCCCCAGTTAAAAGAATTTCGCCCGAATTCGCGCTACTTGGATTTTGTGATTCGGTTGCAAAAAGGTGAGGATATTTGTCTTTCGTTTGATCCTCTCTTTCCCAAGTGTACTCCGGTCCACGCTTAGAGTTCCAACGAACCTTGATAATCGGTATTTTACTATGTCTTCGTGTTTTGACCTCTCGGTCCATAATTTTGATTGGTTCCTCAATGAACCGTAGTTGTTCATCCACATGGATCTCATCTAGTGGAACGGTTAGTGTTTCATCTGATAGACACTTCTTCAGATTTGAGACATGAAAAACGTTGTGAACTCCACCGAGTTCATCAGGAAGGTTCAACTCATAAGCTATCTGACCGATTTTCTTTGTGATTTCAAAAGGGCCAACGTATCGCGGGTTTAGTTTACCTCTTTGCCAAAACGAATCATGCCCTTCCAAGGCGATACCTTCAGTAGGACCCGATCACCTACTTGAAATGCTAAAGGTTTGCGTCGTTGATCGGCATAGCTCTTTTGGCGATCCCGAGCTGCCGCCATACGATTTTGGATTTGCACTATCTTTTCAGTTGCCTCCAAAACCAACTCTGGACCAGTTATTTAACTATCACCAACTTCCGCCCAGCAAACGGGGGATCGACATTTTCGTCCATACAACGCCTCGAATGGTGCTGCTTGGATACTAGTGTGATAGCTATTGTTATAGGAGAACTCTACCAAAGGTAGATGTTTGTCCCAGCCTTTACCACAGTCCATTACACACACTCAAAGCATGTCTTCGAGGGTCTGAATGGTACATTCACTTTGACCATCAGTCTGAGGATGATATGTTATGCTCAAATCGACACGTGATCCCAAGTATTTCTGTGCTGATTGCCACATACGAGAAGTAAAACGTGAATCACGGTTGATATGATGGATATTGGCACTCCGTGCCGGGCTACTACTTCCTTCAAATTGATGTCTGCGAGTGTAGGAAACTTGTCAGTTTCCTTGATTGCCAGAAAGTGTGTAGACTATGTCAGTCGATCAAGAATCACCCAGATGGTGTCGTTTCCTCGCTGGGATCTGGGTAAGCCAGTGACAAAATCCCTGGAAATTTGCTCCCGTTTCCATGTTTGGATCTCTGGTTGTTGAAAGTCCTGACGTCTTTTGGTATTCAACCTTAACCGTAGCATAGGTCAAGCATTTACTAACATAAGTCGCTATGTTAGCTTTCGTGTGGGGCCACCAGTACAAAGTCTTGAGGTCCTGATACATCTTGTGAGAACCAGGATGCACCGAGTAACGAGACTTGTGTGCTTCATCCATCACAAACTCTCGTAAGTTTCCATAGAATGGGGCCATACACGTTCCATGAAGTAATAAATGTCGTCTTCCTTGCATTCAAGTTTCTTCTCCATGCCCAGTAGGGATTCTGCTTTGAGGTTCTCTTCCTTCAGTGCTTCAATCTGAGCGTCACGAATCTGGGTAGGAAGACTAGAGTGGGTAGAAAGCTGTAACGCACGTACACGCTTAGGTTTGGTATCCTTATGACTGAGGGCATCGGCCACCACGTTGGCCTTGCCTGGATGATACTAGATCACGCACTCCTAGTCGTTGAGGAGTACGACCCATCGACGCTGTCGTATGTTCAACTCCTTCTGATCGAAGATATGCTGGGGACTCTTGTGATCGGTGTAGATGGTGCACTTGGTACCGTACAAGCAATGTCTCCCTATCTTGAGTGCAAAAGCTACTACTCTCCAACCCCCAAATCGTGGGTAGTGTAGTTCTTTTTCGTGAACCTTGAGTTGGCGTGGTTGCGTAAGCGATGACTCTCTCATGTTGCACCAACACGTAACTTAGTCCTTGGATAGACGCGTCACAGTAAACAACGAAATCGTCTGTGCCTCTGGTAATGAAAGAATGGGTGTACTAAAGAGTTTCACCTTCAACTGTTGAAACACGGATTACTGAGCAGTCTTTCGAGTTAGAGTTGCGAGGGTTTGTGCCTACGATCAAGAAAAGCGGGCTTCATAACGTCAGAATTCGTTTGTTAGAAGCTAAACATAAGGTTGTTTGTGTGGTAGGGGCTCCATGGTAAGGTGTAGGTATCGTTCGGGTTCCTACTAGTTCTTGGAGTAGATTCGGATGTCGTCAAAGGAAAAACAAGTGGCATATTCGTCATGGTACGCTAAATTCGAATGTCGTGACTGGGAACCTGCCTCGTTCGTATCGAGTTCTAAGGATAGTCCTCATGATACCTCCATATCTCTGATATTCATGGCCCATTGCTCCTCGAGTAAAGTTCGTAGAGAGTAACCCCTCCAAGCGAGAGTTCGCGAAGAATGTGGTTAGGTGATGAGGATCATAGAATCCGGGAAGTATATCCCGAATGGATGTGGAAACATGTAAAAAGGGTAGTCGCAATCGATGCGTAAGCGTGTCAGGATCCGTAACAGAGGTTTACTTGATGTCAGGGGTATAGCTGGTCGTATACAAGTTTGCATAAGGTAAAAAAAATGAAAAACGCCATTTGTCAAAAAGGGGTGTCACGTGGATATATCAATCATAACAAGAATTTACCATTGAAAAATGGTTGCCGCACGAGTTTGTAGTGTTAAGATTCACTGAAACCTCCGTCTAATTTGTTGGGCTCGCCCACACGCGAAGGGGGAATAATTCACTTTGATCCATGAACTTAGATGAGTGTGCAATTTATTGTGTTGGTAAGCAACCAAATTCGGTGGAGTTTCCTTAGGTTGTGTGAATGAATCTAAAATATGTCTGTGTAGTTAAGAGGCTTCAAAGGAAGGACGCGAAAACAAGTTTAAGAGGCTATGATCGTATCAACAATTCATTACCATCCTCAAGGTTTCAAGAAGTTATCACCAAGGATAAAAGATAAGTTCACCGAGTTCTTAAAAAAAATTGAACACATATTTGATGGAAGATTATGCGTAAAGTTTCGAAGATGTAGTGCGACCACGACAATGGGGTGGGAGATTTGTCTACGTCATCAACAGTAACTAACTGTCGCATTAAACAGTAAGCATCGATCAGTGCAATGGCTAGGAGATAGACTAGCTCAGAAGGGAAAACTGTTATGGAATAACGATCCTAGCAATACGAGGAGTAAGATTATTGTATATGTCAACATGTTTATCTGGGTGTTGAATAACTTACATCTTGTCTTCTGATGTCCATAAGATGATGGGACCATTTTGTGGAAATCCGTTTGTAGGGTTGGATATGTTGCAATGTACATTAGGTTTTGGGTAATCTTCAATTTTCTAGTGTTCTTCTTTTCTACAAGGCTAAGGTATGCAATTTCTTATACTATTGTTATTGCATTGTAGAATTGTAAGTGCTATGTTACCATGATCCCATACTTGCTTATAGTTGATTACATTGAGATGAATTTGATGGGTATTTGAATGTTTATGGTTATGGAAGCTAATTATATGATAAAAATATGATTTTTGGGCAAAATTTTACTAAGTTAGGGAATTGTTGTTCAATTTGTTTGCAAATGATGAACTTATGATTTAGCTAGTTTCCATGACCGTAGTGTTAAGCAAGTGTGGGGATAATGTGGAATATTAAGAAGAAGAATAATTTGTGTTCTTTGTTTCTATGCTTTGCAGAATTAATAGAGGGCGCAAAGGAAAGGAAACGGTGGGTTCTTCGAGTAACCCGGTGCAAAAAAAGAAGGTTAGTGATGCAAAGTGACATAGAGGAAGAGCACGAGGAAGAAGTGCCTGATCGGGGACTGAAACCTAGATGGACATCTTGTCCTTTACATGATCAGCCAGAGGAATGGCAAGCTGAGTTCTTCAACAGTCAAATTTATAAACTGGCACAACAGAAAGAAGCTTTTATCTGTGAGAAAGAGGTTCCGGAAGCAGATTTTGGGCCATTTGGGGTCACGAAAAAGTTCCGCGCACTAGGTTGGGAAGCGGCTTTGAAATGTTATCACTATGAAGGTACGAATTTATATGATGTTGAGATTCAAGAGTGGATGGCCACTCTAAGGTGTCCTTCATATAAAGGTGGAGCATCGAAAATGAGGCTGATCGGAACCGTGAACGGCATTGACGTGGAAATGTCTTTCGATTCTTTGCGGTGGGTAGCAAACTTTGACAGTAAACCGATAAACCAATATATGCTTCCAAGGCTGGAAGAATTATACTTTGAACTCCTCGGTGGAACATGATGCTAGCTTATCTGTTCTTGCCGGGTACCAGTCACGGGAAGTTGTACCGCAAGAATTTAAGAATCGAAGGAAGTTAATTTTGGCTATCTGTATGCAAAATGTCATCCCAAGGCGGGGTGACCAAACTGAGGTTCGACGGCCGGAAGTGCCAGTGCTTTACACGTTGTTGACTGGGGCCCCCTTATTTCCGTTTCGCTTTTTGGTATTACAATGTGTGGATTAGCAGAAATAGCGATTAACGGAAGATCATCCCGCATTGCCGACTCATTACAACCCGTTTGAAAATGTATGGGGTTATTGGTGCGGATGACAAGGGGTCATACAAGAAATTCAAGACGTTCGACATCAAACAATTAGGGGTTGGGTGGAAGTACACAAAATCAGAGAGACACCACAAGTTGAAGAGCGAAGGGCAAAGACGGAGAGTGTTGAAGGCTGATGCGCGGCCACTTAGACTAGAGGAAGTGGATGACCCGGAGAGTGAAGAAGAGGGCCCGAGTGGGGACGAAAATTATATGGATGACCCACATGCCGCCTCAACGAATGTGGATCAGGGGGCTCGAGTAGTTATCCGACTCGGGGTTTCTTTGATTTCTCAAGATATCTGTCACACCCTCAGAATTCACATGTGGAGTTCTATTACGAGGCGCGTGACAAACCAGGATCACAGTTATTAGTCATACTGAACAACCACTTTATGAGTTTAAAAATTTTCATGTTTGCTCATTCATGAGAAAATACTGTTTATACAATTTAGTTGCGGAAGCGTAACAATTACAAAACCATAATAGCTAATGTAATTAAAAGTGATTCTAAACGTTTGATGAAATCATGCAACTCCGAAATGCATCTTAGTCCTGATATGTGCTACCTTAGCAACCTGAGAAAACATGTAAAATCAAGTGTCAACAATAATGATGAGTGAGTTCACAGGTTTTAGTTCACAAGTTTAAACGTAAGTGTTTCCCATGGTTCAACCCTGAACCAGTGTCTCATAAGTTACCCTGATCCAACCCAAATCAGATTAATATTATGTAGTTAAGAAGTTCATGTTAAATGTTTAGGTAGCTGGCCTAGGTCATGTCAACAAAGTGTTCGATCAGAAGCTGACGTTGTTGCTCCTGTTGTGCCAGGCCTATCACCAAACATGGCTAAAAAGTTAGGCAAATTCTACACTCGTGACCATCAACGTTCGGTCTAACTGGCGCGACCAGTTCGAGTAGGGCTTGTCGGGCCCAGCAGTACTACTAAAAATTCCCTCGCTATAATCCAATACTAACGGCATCGTAAGTGTTAAGGGGACTGACATGTGATATATGCTCCCTCGTGACCATAACCGTATAACATAACTCTAAATAGAAAGGCGTTACTGTACCGTGATGAATGCCACCCATACATCACTGTAACGTGTACATGTTTTAAATAGAAAGACGTTACTGTACCGTAATATAATCAACCCACATATCAATGTAACGTGTACATGTTTTCTCCCCCTATGTTTTTGTAAACATTTAAAGAAATAGGGACCATGAACTCACCTTAAGTTGCTCGGTTAGATAAGTGCAAAGGAAGTAAAGGATGGAACCGCTAATCACGTCATAACATGTCAACCGGTTCAAAGTTAGTGTGTGAACGCACACTGACACAAAATCCTACGCGTAACTAGCACACAATACGAAACACGTAATGACAAGTTCAAAACCAGAATCATGCATGCAAAGTGTCGCTATATGAAATAGCGACCAACAACCTGCACAAACACAGGATAGCACATACAACAATTAAATACACATAAATGTAAGTTATCATGTTTCAGCTTGTACATTCATAACTGGGTTATTTTCGTGAATTTTTTATAAAATAGTTCCCACGTTCCAAAATTTCCAATCTTTTTATAGATGGTGTCAATTAGACTGTAGAATTTTGTATCAATTTTTCGAAGTATTGGTTCCTTACCAATTATTTAAATGAATTTATTTACTAGGCTGTAGTCAGATTCGTTGCTTTCTGACTGCAGTCAACGAGAAAAATCATTTAAAATACTCGTTTATCTGATTGATGAAATTCCAGTTGGAGATTCTTCTGAACACCTAGGAGTACCTACTGTATAAATTCCATGACTTAAGTCTTTTAAGTTTACAGGTTATGACAGAAAACACTGGCTTCATTTCAGCAGAAAAATGCAGCTCTGCGCGCTTGTACGATAAACGTCCTTAAAAATAGTTTTACTTTTCCGAAAAATATCAAACCAATTTTAATTGAAAGCTAACATGTAAAATTTGTGTTCTATCTTTTAAAAAATGACTAAGAGTCGTTTATGGTTTCCCAAACACCTCGTACAATTCGGCTGATTTCAGCAGCCCAGTGCTGAAATAATTCAACCATTATTTTTAGAGAAGAATACTTAATTAAGAACGATTCTAGGCACTATAAACGCATCGCAAGCAAGTAGAATATGTCCGTACATGTATGAGCAGATTGTATGTCCAAAACACATGAACTAAGTCGTGTAAAAAGTGAATGATTCAACAACAACGCACTATGCATCAATCCTAACATCAAAACTCATCAATAATCATCCTACATGCATAAAACCGTAACCCTATACACGAACACAAGGATTTTGGACCAAACTCAGATTGCATATCATTCATATCACAAGGATTCGAGTATATTACAACTTTTACACCACTCCTAATCATCACAATGCTAAAATCATGCGAAACATGTAAACCCTAGTGCATATAACATCATCTAAACGTAAAGTTAAGGCATATCGAGAAGCAAACATGTACGGGGATGATCAAGGGAGACTCAGGGCTGCACAAAATCGAGGTGGGGGGCTGCCTTGTGCGAACGAGAGAGGGGCGGGGGGGGGGGGGGGTTGTCGCTGACGTTGCACACAAGAGAGGGGAGAGGGAGCTAGGGTTTGCAAATTCTTTTTTTTAAACCTCCATGCATACATATGTATACATAACTAAAGGGCCAAGGGAGGGGGCGGTTTTGCTAGTTTTTGGGCCGAGAGGGAGAGGGTGACGGGTTGGGTTTGGTCCGCAAGGGTGTGGGTGGCGGGTTGGGTTTGTTTGGTTACGGAATAAAATCGTTTCACAAGCTCGGTTCGGCTATTTTTAAATCGTTAAATAACTACATATATTACAACTCGACAATCTATTCTCGACACGAAGTTTATAACTATTAAATCACGTAATCGGAGCGTGACACGATAATTCCACAAATGTCTAATAACACGTAGCACGTAATTCAGATACGACTCGCTAAAATTCTCAAACATCGTGTATTCTCGGAATACTAAAGTTAGCGTAATTATAGCGTGCGCGTAATTAATTCTCCGAATTAAATTAGCGTAGGAATAAATAACGATAAAGTTGCGCGTTTAAAATACCTGAAAAAACCAGGATGTCACATTATCCCCATGTTGAAAGAATTTTCGTCCTGAAAATTGAGTGAGTAAACGCGGTTAAGCATGCAAACGCACGAAAGTTCAGTTTGTTAGAATGGTACAAGAAAATCTCAGGCTGTTACATAATCCCCATTTTAAGAGAATTTTCGTCCTGAAAATTGAATAAGTACGATTTGAAAAGTGTTAGAGTGAGGGGATATTTTTGAGTTGCCACATTCTTCCCCAGTTAAAAGAATTTCCCCCGAATTCGCGCTACTTGGATTTTGTGATTCGGTTGCAAAAAGGTGAGGATATTTGTCTTTCGTTTGATCCTCTCTTTCCCAAGTGTACTCCGGTCCACGCTTAGAGTTCCAACGAAACTTGACAATCGGTATTTTACTATGTCTTCGTGTTTTGACCTCTCGGTCCATAATTTCGATTGGTTCCTCAATGAACCGTAGTTGTTCGTCCACATGGATCTCATCCAGTGGAACGGTTAGTGTTTCATCTGATAGACACTTCTTCAGATTTGAGACATGAAAAACGTTGTGAACTCCACCGAGTTCATCAGGAAGGTTCAACTCATAAGCTACCTGACCGATTTTCTTTGTGATTTCAAAAGGGCCAACGTATCGCGGGTTTAGTTTACCTCTTTTGCCAAAACGAATCACGCCCTTCCAAGGCGATACCTTCAGTAGGACCCGATCACCTACTTGAAATGCTAAAGGTTTGCGTCGTTGATCGGCATAGCTCTTTTGGCGATCCCGAGCTGCCGCCATGCGATTTCGGATTTGTACTATCTTTTCAGTTTCCTCCAAAACCGACTCTGGACCAGTTATTTGACTATCACCAACTTCCGCCCAGCAAACGGGGATCGGCATTTTCGTCCATACAACGCCTCGAATGGTGCTGCTTGGATACTCGTGTGATAGCTGTTGTTATAGGAAAACTCTACCAAAGGTAGATGTTTGTCCCAGCCTTTACCAAAGTTGATTACACACGCTCTAAGCATGTCTTCGAGGGTCTGAATGGTACATTCACTTTGACCATCAGTCTGAGGATGATATGCTGTGCTCAAATCGACACGTGATCCCAAGGATTTCTGTGCTGATTGCCACATACGAGAAGTAAAACGTGAATCACGGTTTGATATGATGGATATTGGCACTCCGTGCCGGGCTACTACTTCCTTCAAATTGATGTCTGCGAGTGTAGGAAACTTGTCAGTTTCCTTGATTGCCAGAAAGTGTGTAGACTATGTCAGTCGATCAAGAATCACCCAGATGGTGTCGTTTCCTCGCTGGGATCTGGGTA